>CM053033.1:66963407-68163407 GCA_028564925.1 Lithobates sylvaticus | reverse complement strand
CAGTGTGTAAAATATTCATCCAATTGTCCAAATATATCACCATGTGTTGCTCCAAACCACCACCTTTGCACATTTACCAGCTATTAAGCTGCATTAGAAAGGCAGCAGGCAGCGTTTTTAGCACAGACAACAGGGCTCAATGTCCTGCGGGAACGCGTGGGAACGGAGTTCCTGTACTTTTTCCACAACAGGAACTCAGTTCCCATTAGCAGCTGTGTCCTGCAAGACTTTGAAGTATGCGAGCTGTGTGGCAGGTGCTACACCAGCAGCTGCCAGCACAGCTCACAATAGTAAGTGCCGCACACCTGACCATTCAGGCATTTCCAGTAGGGGGCCCCATGACAGCTTCCGCTTTGATCTACCTGTCAATCACAGCTAGCTGACAGGTAGATCAGGTCCCTGCTGCTAAGAGATTGTATTTAGTCAGACCTCTCGTAATGCGCTCCTCCCCGCCAGCCCCTACTGATGTTCTGTCTCCTCATCCCCCCCCCCCCCCCAGTCTCCTGCATACTTGCTCTGTGTGTCCCGCTGAATCCCCCCTCCTCTATCTTCAGTGCCATATGATGAGAGAACCCAGAGGAGGAGCACGGCTATTCTGCTCACAGGACATGCAGGGAGAGAGGTGAGCTGAGGGAGGAACATCAGTTTGGGGTGGTAAGCTGAGCACAATACCTGGCAAAGTTTAATGCCAGGAGGGAAGTTTATGTGGAAATATGTGAAGGGTTGGAATAGCAGCGAGTGTGTGTTGGAGCCCTGCAGAGTTTTCAGCCCCCCAAGCTAACATACATCTCCTAAGCAGGAACACATCACTATCTCCCCAAGCATTCTGTCCAGATAATGTGCAGTTAATTTATGACCTTTCCGTTCAACCCTGTGTTTTCCAAACTCTGTTTAATGAAAAGTGTAAACTCACCACATAAACACACTATATACAAAATAACATTCCCCAATAAAGATCAGAACATGATGACAACAATGAATGCTGATTATTCAGAGAATTACCGTATTTATGTTTATTGAGGATTGTTTTTTTTTATGCACTAACAGTTAAGCTTCATGCACACAATACGAAAATTGGGTGAAAAATACAACTTTTGAAGCGTTCGTGCATATGAGCGTATCATTTTACTAAATTTTTTTTGGTGGGGGAGTGGATCTTGGGTGGGAGTTCCCACACTTTTTTCCCCAGGACCTGACCCCTGACAGACAAGGTATCACAGTATGAGAATCCCTCTGCATTATAATCCTCCACTTGCACAAGGGGCCACCAGCACCACAATATATCAAGCCTAGGAGGAACATAAGATGGCCCCTGGTCCCAAAAGTGTAAGTGGTGGTGTGACATTAGTACGCTCCTCCCAACACGTTTCATGCACTTGCATATCTTCAGGGGATACTAGGGGATACATCTCCAGGGTTGGGCCTGGTCAGGACTTGGATTGGAGACCGCCTTACCTTACTTTCTAACTGCATAAATATTCTCTTTTTCCCTAGTGCTGGCGATTCTTTTTGAGTTTACATTTTAAAATGCAGTACAAGCGCAGATGCAAGAAAAATTTATTCATTTCTATGAGCCTAGTTAACACCTTTGAGGGGCTTTCATGTGCATTAAAAATTACAGTATACTGCAATTATTCATGTATAAAGTACCAGAACACATGTATATGCTTATTACACTGTAAATGCAGGCAAATGCAACTCAGTAAAAAAAAAAAACAACCATAAATGAATTGAAAATGCATTACAAATACATGTAAACATGCAGGTGGAATTGCACTTTGAACTTGGGGATCTGTGTCCCATTGGGGAGATTTCCCTTCACTTCCTATTGCATAGCCAAAACTGGAAGTGAGAGGAAATCCCTCCAAAGTGAAAGAATCTCGGGGTGTCACTGGGGTCACCAGAACTAGTGTACCCATTGGAAGATTTCCTTCTGATGTTAACCCAAAATTCGGGATTTTATTTTACTTTTGCTTTCAATGATAATGGTAAATAGAACAAATAGAGAGGATGAATCTCCCTAACCGGGGGCACAGACAGCAATAAAAACTGTCAGGTGTTCTAATCCCTCTCCACTCTATCCAAAACTGTTTTGCCATTATTAGTGGCACTTTTTTTTTTTTTTTTTAGATAGAGTAGCAAATGGTTGGTTATAACCGTTTTCTCCCTTGCTGTCCCATAGTCAAAACAGGAGGTGAG
Organism: Lithobates sylvaticus; assembly: GCA_028564925.1. Taxonomy (NCBI): domain Eukaryota; kingdom Metazoa; phylum Chordata; class Amphibia; order Anura; family Ranidae; genus Lithobates; species Lithobates sylvaticus. The sequence continues at coordinate 68,161,208 of CM053033.1, read as the reverse complement.
AGGAAATCCCTCCAAGATGAGGGAGTTCCTGGTTGTCATCAGATCTAGAGTCCCCATCAGAAGGTCTCCCTTTTACTCCTGTTGTGGTAACAACCCAAAATTTGGATTTCTTTTCCCACTTTTGCTGATAATAGTAAATAGGACAAATATAGAAGCTGAATCTCTCTAAGCCCCCGTACACACGGTCGGAAATTCCGACCACAAAATCCGTCCGATTTTTTCAGACGGATTTTGTCCGAAACTGGTGTTGCATACACACGGTCGGACAATGTTGTCGGAAAATCCGATCGTTTCCGAATGTGGTGACGTTCGTTGCGTACTACAAAACTAAGTAGAGGCTAGTAGCCAATAGATTTGGTCTCGTAAGTTGATCTGAGCATGCGTGGCACTTTGTCCGTCGGAATTTTCTACACACGATCTGAAAAAGTCTGATCGGACTTTGTTGTCGGAAAATTTGAGATCCTGCTCTCAAATTTTTTCCGTCGGAAATTCCGATGGAAAAAGGCAGCTAGAGCCCACACACGATCGGATTTTCCGACAACATAATCCGATCTGACTTTTTCCATCGGAATATCCGACCATGTGTACGGGGCATATGGGGACACAGGCAGAACTAAAAACTTGACAGGCATTCTAATCCCTCTTCACTCTATCCAACACTAGCAAAAAGTTTTGGTTATACTTTAAGTGTCCATCATACAGCTAACCAAGGGTGTTCATAGGGTCCGAATAGACCAGGGACACCTCTGGGCACACAGATTAAAGCGGTATTAAACCCAAAACCAAATTATGTAATATATTGCATCTTACCAATAATTAGATGTGGTGGCTGCATCCGTTTTCTTTTTTAGGCTTTCTTTCCTCTGTTTTCCCCTGGTGATCTGGCCAATAACCCACCTCCTGTATTAGAGTTCCCCCACTCTGAATGATTGCACACAGGGGGCAAATTTAGACAACAGCATTGCCAGTCTGGGGGGAGGAGAATATTAGATGTACTAGCAAATTTAGATACACTAACATATTGAAGCCAAATTCCAGGCTCACACTGCAGTTACACAAGCAGTTCTTGAAAAAAAGGTTAATAAATAAAAGCTGATCATTGCAAGCACTCTCGTGATTTTTCTCAACACACCAAACTGCTACATTTGCAGTAGAGCTTGTTCTGGTGAACAAAAAACAGACTTGCTGGCCACATGAGCAGGTGAAAATAAAAGAAAGAAAGCCTAAAAAAAGAAAACTAACGCAGCCATCACACGGTCGGAAAATCCGACGGGAAAAGTCCGATCAGATTATGTTGTCGGAAAATCTGACCGTGTGTGGGCTCTATCGGACTTTTTCCGTCAGAAATTCCGACGGAAAAAATTTGAGAGCAGGATCTCAAATTTTCCGACAACAAAATCCGATCGGACTTTTTCCGATCGTGTGTCGAGAATTCCGACGAACAAAGTGCCACGCATGCTCAGATCAAGTTACGAGACCAAAGCTATTGGCTACTAACGTGAACGTAGTCCCGTCGTAACGAATGAACGTCATCACGCTCGGAATGATCGGATTTTCCGATAACTTTGTCCGACCGTGTGTATGCAACACCAGTTTTGGACGAAGTCCGTCGGAAAAAATCCGACGGATTTTGTGGTCGGATTTTCCGACCGTGTGTACGGGGGCTAAGAATTGGTTAACTGCAATATAATAAATGTTTGCTTTTGATTTTAATACTGCTTTATAATGCTGAGAGACTGATATTATACCATGATGACCACTTAAGATCAAATCTAGGACTAATCTAATCTTTTTACCTGAACAAAAATGACTTGGTCTAAACACAGGAATGTCACATTATGATGACAAAATAAATACTAGATGGATTACAAAGTGAATGAAATATACAATGGTCCATAACCGTGTAATGCATATGATGTATCTTCTCCCTATCTGAAAGGCGACCTGGGGCACTCTGTATTGTATCAATTGTCTGGCCCTTCAGTGTGATAGATAGAAGACAATGATCATACAATGTATTATTGGAGTGCACTGCTTAAGAGTTGGGAACTCCCACCAGCCAGTATAGTGGTCCTTGCCCCCTTTCAGGATGATGAGAAAAAGAAAGAGCACACGTGGTTCTGCTGCAGCATAGACACTTCAAAGAGCTCCGCTGAGCGTATTTAATATGGGGGCGAGGAATGAAAAGTACAGTGATCAGTAGCACCCAGATTTCACTGTGGCCAGATCACTGATGTAACTGGATTCTATGTCTTAAAGCAGCGTGTGAGCTCTCTTTGCAGTGTACAATCAATGCCTTGTTAACCTAATCACTTCAGCTCCGGGAAAGATTTAACCCCCTTTATGACCAGACGAGACCATACGGCACTGCGTTACTTTAACTAAAAACTCCGTGGTCATGCGACGCTGTACCCAAATAAAATGTATTTTTTCCCCACAAATGGAGCTTTCTTTTGGTGGTATTTGATCACCTCTGCAGTTTTAATTTTTTGCGCTATAAACAAAAAAGACTGACAATTAGAAAAAAAAAAAACTATTTTTTTTTTACTTTCTGCTATAAAACATATCGAATAAAAAAATGTAAAACATGAAATTCTTCATCAATTTAGGTCAATATCTATTCTGCTACATATTTTTGGTAAAAAAAAAAAAAATCCCAGTAAGCATATAATCACACATAGGTTGGACTTGATGGACTTGTGTCTTTTTTCAACCTCACCTACTATGTAACTATATATTGATTGGGTTGCGCAAAAGTCATAGCATCTGCAAACTATGGAATATATTTATTACTAGTTTATGTTATTATTTACTAGTAATGACATGCAGGACTTATAGCGGGACTGCAATATTGCTGCAAACAAATCGGACACTAACCAACACTTTTTGAGAAAATATGCTCTGCCACTGTACTAATGACACTGGCTGGGAAGGGGTTAACATCATGGGTGCTCAAAGGGGTAACTGTGTGCCTAGCCAGTGTTTGTGTACTGTGTGGGAGGTGTGTTTACTAGGGGAAGACATGGATCCTTGTCCCTGCTTTGCAGGAACACATGATGAATGCCTTCCCTACTGACAGAACAGCAATTTGCCTTGTTTACATGGGCAGATTGCCGCTCTGCCTCTGTAAAGCACGATCAGCGGGTGCCAGCGCACATTGAGTCCGCATTACCCGCTAATCAGCTCCTGCTGTGCATAATAACAGAAATCCCAGTAAGCGTATATTGATTGGTTTGCGCAAAAGTTATAGCGTCTACAAACTATGGGATATATTTATGGAAATTTTATTTTTCTTATTTATTTTTTACTAGTAGTCGCGGCTATAAGCGTTGTGCGTTTGTGCCTGCTACCCGGAAGTGCAGGACCCCGTTTATATACGTGATCCGGCGCGCAGTAAAACTGCTATAGGGCAGTCGTGAAGTGGTTAATTGAGCTGTAACACTGCTTATCTCCTGCCGGCTGGAATCTAGTATTGTATGGCGGGACAGTGGTGTAGTGGTTAGCACTCTCGCCTAGCAGTAAAAAGGGTCGCTGGTTCAAATCCCAACCACAACACTACCTGCCTGGAGTTTGCATGTTCTCCCTGTGCCTGCGTGGGTTTCCTCCAACACTCCAAAGACATGCTGGTAGGTTAATTGGCTTCTGTCCAAAATTGGCCCTAGTATATGAATGGGGACCGTGGATTGTGGGCTCCTTGAGGGTAGGGACCGATGTGAGTGTGCAATGTACAGGGATAGGGGCAACTCAGGTTGAACTGGATGGACTGGTGTCTTTATTCAGCCTTACTATGTAACTATGTATGGTTACTGTATTACATTGAGAAAAAAAAGACCCTCTGTACACAAAGCTGAGTACACAGAAGTGCTAGATTTGGGTTGGTTTTTGATATGTGAATAGTAGATATTTAAAATAACTGCGCTACCTTCAAACAAATACATTGTCAGAAAATAACTGGGAAGCCACTGCTATTTAAATTGTGTGACTACAAAGTAAACATATATCAATTCTTTAAGATAGCTGTGCTAACCAATATATTATACAAACCATTATACATTATCAGTGCAATATATTCCATAAAGTGCTAAAAGTAGGTGGAATAAGGTGCAAATTGATTTGGCATAAAGTGCGGTTATAAAAAAGTGACTGTGCTCCATGCTGAAGATAACATGATATCGCTCCTATCACCACTCATGTGCCCTCCCAGGATCGCACTCACCACAATTAGTTGACCCCCCTGAGCATACACTGAGGTTAATGCCTCTGATCCGCCTCTTGATATTTCACCATCCACACCACTGGTATGTTTCATAAACATAAGGAAGGAACCAAAGAAATTTCATGGCGTAATGCTGTTTATTCAGACTTGTTTATAAAACCATAAAAAAATGTACACTCACATGGACTAGTGCCTCCCCTGGCATTCAGAATTATTTGATGTCAGTATGCTAGGAATGCTGTCGATACGATCTCTGCTGGAGCTCCATAACATTGCTTCTTATGACACATCCATTGTTTTGCTTTACAGTGCACACATTAAAACACAAGGCCTAATACATCTGTGTTTTACAACACCAGCTGCATAAGTACCCAAATGTGACTTGGTATCAGTCTTTTACAGTCCCTTTACAGCAGGGCTGGAGAACAAGGGGAAGAAGCAGCACAAGGAGCCAATCAATTCATGTGCTGGCAAAAATTTTACTGATAGGAGGAGAAAGCAAAGTGCTGAAGAGATGAGCCTGTCACTAGCTAGAGCGGGTCCAGGACAACCTGAGCTCAGAGCAAGTGGGTTGAATGATGCTGGCCATCTGACTGAGGACATCTAGCATCAGAAAAATACGTATTGTGGAGAAAAACTCTGGATTGAAGGTGAATATTACAGGAAAGAAAGAGGCGATAGAATGGATAATGAATACAGTACATACAGTAGTTGACATGCTCAATGAAAAGGATGGTTTACTTTAACCAATGAAGTGCCATCACTCTGAAATCTCTGTTTTAGTCATGGTTCTCTTTTTGAAAAATACGTCAGATCACATGGCATTGGCTGCTACTGGGGAATCCTCACCTCCGGAAGAATGTCTGTTCATTAAATTAAAACACAACTGTTTCCCTAAGGAATTGTTCATTCTCAGTTCTCTATGGCATGCTGTAGTACAGGGGTGCCCAACCTTTTGAAGAGCGAGGGCCACCTAAGCGACTTGGTAACCCGTCGCGCGCCACAATGAGCGGAGCGGGTGCATGGCAGCCCACTATACTTTTTTTTTGCGTATCGGATTGGAGGTAGGCGTTTGTAAACAGACACAAGCCCATTTACATCTGCTACTCCTTAGAGGTGAATGGAGGGTCGAATTGGGTCAGACTGACTGTGTGAAATGGGCCTATGGCTCAGTGCAGGTAACCCCCAGGTGCACTGTTCTGCATCTGGGGATCAGTTTGAAATCAGCCCAGTAACCACTGCAGAACAGATATTCCCATATATACACTGTGATTTTAGTAATAAACTTACTATTAATAACAGTATTCTATTCTATTCCATCCCAGAGCAGGAGGTCGCGGGCCACATCAGAGGGCTCAGCGGGCCACATGTGGCCCCCGGGCCACTGGTTGGGCACCCCTGCTGTAGTATGTTCCTCAGTTTCTAGTGCAGTGTTTACTTCTAGCAGGCATACTTAAAATATATAATGCATGTGTCTTGGAAAATAGGATTCCCATATAATAATCAAACAATTCTGAAAATATTCACCCCTTCAACAGAAGAGGTAATTAATGGATTCAAGGCATACATTTTATTACAGTGAGAAGAAAGCAATTCCATAAAATAAAGGAAAACTTTGTATTTCCAAGGGACAGAGAGCTAAATCCTTCCATTAGCTGTATAAACAGAAGAAACGTATAGAAGAAAGGGAAGTATAAGAACAAAATATGAAAGCAAAACTCAAGTCAACCATAAAATTAAATTAGGAATTGTACAAATATATTTTAATTCTTTATCCAGACAGTTGTGCGTATTACATAAGTTTCAAAAGCTGCGTAGCCTAGACCAAAATACCAGACTAATAAAAAATAAAGGTACCATGTTAAATATGACCCATCATCACAGTATAACCTGTAAAATATCAACCAAAATATCCAAACCAAACCTTCCAACCAAAATATCCAAACCAAACCTTCCAACCAAAATATCAACCAAAATATCAACCAAAATATCCAAACCAAACCTTCCAACAAAAATATCCAGATATAATATTCCAGAGAGATTCTCAGGTGACTGATCCAAGTTCCAGGCCTTTCGAGATGCTTGCCAGCTATACTTTGCTCTGCAACCTAGGACCTTCTCTCTGGAGGCCACCAAGGTCGGATTCGTGGTGTCCCTACTGCAAGGAGAACCCCAATCTTGGGCCCATCGCCTATTGGGTGCTAACAGCATCATGACTCAGACTTTAGCCGCTTTCTTCCAGGCGATGGCACAGCTGTACGACGACCCTCAGCGTACGGCCACAGCTGAATCCGCCCAATCCCCGCTCCAGCAAGGCCGCAGGACGGCCGAGGACTATATCACGGACTTCAGGCGTTGGAGCGCGGATATGCAATGGAATGACTCGGCCCTCAGACACCAGTTCCGCATGGGTCTATATGAGGGCCTGAAAGACGAACTTGCCCGTGTAGGAGTTCCAGAGGGCCTTGAGGACCTCATCACCCTCACGATACAGCTGGACTGCCGCCTTCGGGAACGCCGAGCTGAACGCTCTGCACTGCCAAATCGCCCAGCCTGGATGGTCGCAAAGGCTCCTACTCCTGCCACTCGCTACTTACCTGCTCCCTCCGCAGCCCCGGTTGGACCTGCTCCTGATGGCTCCGAACCAATGCAGATCGGACTCCTGCGTTCGCCTTTGACGCCCGAGGAACGGGCCCGACGCCGCCAATTGAACCTGTGCCTTTACTGTGGGGGTCCCGGACATTTCGTGAACAATTGCCCTGTCAAGACACGTAAGTGCTTGTCATCCGTTTCTTCTCCCTCTGCATCCTGTCCAGCCAGTACCACTCACCTTACCCTTCCTCTGTCGTTGCAGTGCCAGGGAAGGACAATACTTACCAACACCATCGTTGATTCCGGAGCGTGCAGTTGCTTCGTGGATGCCACCTTTGCCAATACACACGCCCTGCCCCTTCAGAAGAAGATTCAAGGACTTTCCGTCTTCCTGGCTGATGGGTCCCGCATTAAGTCAGGCCAGGTGACACAAGAGACTCTGCCTTTACCTGCTACTATTCTTTCTCAACACCAGGAACTCCTAACCTTGGATGTGATCTCCTCTCCCTTGTTCCCGGTGATCCTGGGCATACCATGGCTCCAGGCCTATAACCCTTTGATCCACTGGTCCACGGGGGAGGTTGAGTTCCAGTCCCCCTACTGTCATGAACACTGCTTACCCACGAGCTCCAGGATACCATCTACCTTGCTTTGCCTAGACTCAGACCAGGACCTGTGCCAGTCTGTACCCCAACCTTACCACGATCTCCTGGATGTGTTCAGTAAGCGGGGAGCAGACTCCCTTCCGCCCCACCGTTCCTATGACTGCCCCATCGAACTCCTTCCAGGGGCCGAGATCCCGTTTGGTCGCATATTTCCCCTCTCTGAAAAGGAACAAGAAGCGTTGAAAGTCTACATTTTGGAAAATCTGAAAAAAGGATTCATCCGCCACTCCACATCCCCCGCTGGCGCAGGAATATTTTTCGTCACCAAGAAAGATCAGACCTTGAGACCCTGCGTAGACTACCGGGAACTCAACAAGGTTACAGTCAAGAACCGGTACCCTCTGCCTTTGATACCCGAACTCTTCCAAAAACTAAGATCGGCAACGATTTTTACCAAGTTGGACCTAAGGGGAGCATACAACCTGGTCCGCATTCGGGCTGGAGATGAGTAGAAGACAGCTTTCCGGACCAGTTTCGGCCACTACGAGTACCTGGTCATGCCCTTCGGGCTCTGTAATGCCCCGGCCACGTTCCAGCATCTCATCAATGATGTGTTCAGGGACTTCTTGGACATTTTCGTAATTGTCTATCTGGATGACATTTTAATCTTCTCCCAATCAATGGAACAGCATCGAGGGCATGTGGGCAAGGTACTCCTTCGTCTCTGACGGCACGGCCTGTATGCAAAGACCGAAAAATGTAAGTTCGAGCAGCAGTAGATCTAGTTCTTGGGACTTGAAATCTCCCCGGCGGGCATCAGAATGGACCCTCAAAAAGTGTCTGCTGTTCTTGACTAGCCAACACCTATGGACAAGAAAGGCATCCAACGGTTTGTCGGGTTCGCAAACTTCTATAGGAAGTTCATTAAGGGGTTCTCTGCCATCATCACCCCCATCACCCAGCTGACCAAACAGGGCACACGTTTTCACTGGGGTCCAGAGGCTCAAGGGGCCTTCGACCAACTTAAGAGACTGTTTACCTCTGCCCCCATCCTCAGTCATCCCGACCCTGCCCTCCCATATATCCTAGAGGTTGATGCATCAGAGGTAGCGGTTGGGGCAGTAGTGTCACAACGGCAAGGCAATAAGGACGCTATGCACCCCGTGGGGTTTTTCTCTCGGAAACTTTCTCCAGCCGAGAGAAATTACGATGTCGGGGACCGTGAACTCCTGGCCATCAAGTCAGCACTAGAAGAATGGAGGTACCTCTTGGAGGGCGCAAATCACCCAGTTCTTATTTATACTGATCACAAGAGCCTTGAGTACCGGCGAACTGCTAAGCGACTCAAACCCCGACAGGCCCGCTGGGCTCTGTTCTTCTCAAGATTCTGCTTCCACATCACGTACCGTCCCGGATCCAAGAATGTAAAACCTGACGCGCTCTCGCGTATGTTTGACAATCCCAAGGACTCTGCCACCCCAGATACCATCTTATCAACAGGCAACTTTCTGCTACTGCAACCAGATCTGCTTTCACAAATTAGGGAGGCATCCGCCAATTCCCAGGGACCTCCCGGGGCCACTCTAACATCCAGGGATGGACTCCTCTGGAGGGGGAGTCAAGTTTTTGTTCCTGAAGCGGTCAGAGTGAAAGTCCTGACCCTACTGCATGACCATCCGCTGGCAGGACACTTTGGAGGCCGCAAGACGGTGGAGCTGGTGCAACGCACCTTTTGGTGGCCAGGACTGAGGGAATTCTGCAAAACCTATGTTAACTCCTGCCCTGTCTGCAACCGCAGCAAAACCTCAAGGAACCGAACCTGGGGCCTTCTGAAACCTCTCCCTGCACCTGACCGACCTTGGAGAATGATAACAATGGACTTTATAGTCGAAATATAATAGAAAGCCGCGCTAGTGACTCAAATTAGAATGATACATGATTTGAAGTTGATACAAATCCACAAAACAAGGGGGGGTTTTTTTTATAAAAAAATGTGTGTATAAACAAAAGTCCGGTAACATGGAATAAACCAGTGTTCATATAGGTGACAAGGTGAAACTCAAAAAATCCAGTGACTGTAAAAACCAGGAACACCGTGATCCACCACCGTAAATAAAACGCGCTTACCAGAGGGCAAGCTCAAATAAGCCCATATGATGTGATCGGGATAACTTTTAAACCATCAGAACTGACACCAACTCGGATCTCCTCATGTAGGATCAGCCAGGGACGAATAAATTCCTGTTCCTCCTTGGGGCCAATGGTGGTATGAATAGTATCCAAAGCAAGATCTCTCAGCACCCAGTATGAAAACATATAAAAGAAAGGGATGCTCCCATGGTGTGATACCACAATAAAAAATTTATTAAATAAAACCAATCCTACTTACATGTAGATGTAAGAACATTAGCAGGAAAACAGATAAAAGTGTGTGTGCCGGCCGGCAACTCGTACACCCGCTCACAGCGCGGAACGTGATGACGTCAGTGCGTCAGGGAGGCGCAATTTTTTAGCTGCTGCTTATTCTTTATTTCATTGTTATTCTATTGATTTATATCACCAATCACTAGGTTTTTTTAGTTACTAATTAGCGCGGTGTGCACTTCTTCTTTTGACTTTATAGTCGAGCTTCCATGCTCCGAGGGGTGCACTGCCATCTTTGTGGTGGTGGACCGGTTGTCCAAAATGGCCCACTTCCTGCCTTTAAGGGGAACTCCATCTGCTGCGGAGACAGCTCACCTTTTTATTAAGGAGATAGTTAGGTTGGACGGGGTCCCGGCCAATATAGTCTCGGATAGGGGGGTTCAGTTCACTTCCCGTTTTTGGAGAGCCCTTTGCGAAATTCTAAAGATTGAGCTGGCCCTTTCCTCCGCCTACCACCCCCAAACCAATGGGCAGACTGAACGCACCAACCAGACTTTGGAGCAGTACATTAGGTGCTTCACATCCTTTGTGCAGGACGACTGGGTGTCCCTATTACCTTTAGCGGAATTTTCTTATAATAATGCCAGCCATTCTGCCACAGGGCAATCCCCGTTTTTTGCCAATTACGGTTTTCACCTGTCTTTTCTCCCCGATTTTCTCCCAGAATCTCCAGTCCCGGCAGTCCAGGATACAGCAATGTTCCTCAGTTTCAACAACCGGATACTACAAGAAGCGATAGCCAAGGCCCAGGAGGATAGCAAGAAAATCTTCGATCGGAAGAGAAGGGGAGAACTGAACTTGCAAGTGGGCGACCAGGTATGGCTAGCTACGACTAATCTTAAACTTGCCTGTCCCTCTAAGAAGCTTGCTCCCAAGTTCCTAGGACCCTTTCCAGTGAAGAGGAGGATCAATGAGGTCTCCTACGAACTGTCCCTGCCCGACTCTATGAGAGTCCACCCGGTCTTCCATGTCTCCCTGTTAAAACCCTCTGTGCCCGATCCCTTTCCAGATAGGGGAACTAGGCCGCCCAGACCCGTCCTGGTCCAGGGCAACGAGGAGTATGAAGTAGAGGCCATCCTTGACTGCAGGAAACGGAGGGGGGAGAGACAATTCCTAATCAAATGGAAGGGGTACGGGCCCGAGAGCAATTCATGGGAACCAGACTGTAATCTTCATGCCAAAAGACTAATCCGCACCTTCCTTTCTTCCCATCCAGAGAAACGGAACCTAGTGGGCACCCGGAGGTTGCCCCTTGTGAGGGGGCAATGTCAGGACCCTAACCGCCCTGGGCATGTCAGCCGGAATGTGCGCAGGCACCCGGGCAACTCTGGCCTCCGTGGGCATCAGCGCGCGCGTCAGCGCACACGCCCGCCGGACATGTGCGCTCGCTCCCGTGCGCGATTAGCGATTAGCGCGGAACGTGATGACGTCAGTGCGTCAGGGAGGCTGACGCACTGACGTCATCACGTTCCGCGCTGTGAGCGGGTGTACGAGTTGCCGGCCGGCACACACACTTTTATCTGTTTTCCTGCTAATGTTCTTACATCTACATGTAAGTAGGATTGGTTTTATTTAATAAATTTTTTATTGTGGTATCACACCATGGGAGCATCCCTTTCTTTTATATGTTTTCGTACTGGGTGCTGAGAGATCTTGCTTTGGATACTATTCATACCACCATTGGCCCCAAGGAGGAACAGGAATTTATTCGTCCCTGGCTGATCCTACATGAGGAGATCCGAGTTGGTGTCAGTTCTGATGGTTTAAAAGTTATCCCGATCACATCATATGGGCTTATTTGAGCTTGCCCTCTGGTAAGCGCGTTTTATTTACGGTGGTGGATCACGGTGTTCCTGGTTTTTACAGTCACTGGATTTTTTGAGTTTCACCTTGTCACCTATATGAACACTGGTTTATTCCATGTTACCGGACTTTTGTTTATACACACATTTTTTTATAAAAAAAAAACCCCCTTGTTTTGTGGATTTGTATCAACTTCAAATCATGTATCATTTTAATTTGAGTCACTAGCGCGGCTTTCTTTTATATTTTGTCTGTTTATTGTGCATATCACGCAATTTTTTAGCTGCTGCTTATTCTTTATTTCATTGTTATTCTATTGATTTATATCACCAATCACTAGGTTTTTTTAGTTACTAATTAGCGCGGTGTGCACTTCTTCTTTTGACTTTATAGTCGAGCTTCCATGCTCCGAGGGGTGCACTGCCATCTTTGTGGTGGTGGACCGGTTGTCCAAAATGGCCCACTTCCTGCCTTTAAGGGGAACTCCATCTGCTGCGGAGACAGCTCACCTTTTTATTAAGGAGATAGTTAGGTTGGACGGGGTCCCGGCCAATATAGTCTCGGATAGGGGGGTTCAGTTCACTTCCCGTTTTTGGAGAGCCCTTTGCGAAATTCTAAAGATTGAGCTGGCCCTTTCCTCCGCCTACCACCCCCAAACCAATGGGCAGACTGAACGCACCAACCAGACTTTGGAGCAGTACATTAGGTGCTTCACATCCTTTGTGCAGGACGACTGGGTGTCCCTATTACCTTTAGCGGAATTTTCTTATAATAATGCCAGCCATTCTGCCACAGGGCAATCCCCGTTTTTTGCCAATTACGGTTTTCACCTGTCTTTTCTCCCCGATTTTCTCCCAGAATCTCCAGTCCCGGCAGTCCAGGATACAGCAACGTTCCTCAGTTTCAACAACCGGATACTACAAGAAGCGATAGCCAAGGCCCAGGAGGATAGCAAGAAAATCTTCGATCGTAAGAGAAGGGGAGAACTGAACTTGCAAGTGGGCGACCAGGTATGGCTAGCTACGACTAATCTTAAACTTGCCTGTCCCTCTAAGAAGCTTGCTCCCAAGTTCCTAGGACCCTTTCCAGTGAAGAGGAGGATCAACGAGGTCTCCTACGAACTGTCCCTGCCCGACTCTATGAGAGTCCACCCGGTCTTCCATGTCTCCCTGTTAAAACCCTCTGTGCCCGATCCCTTTCCAGATAGGGGAACTAGGCCGCCCAGACCCGTCCTGGTCCAGGGCAACGAGGAGTATGAAGTAGAGGCCATCCTTGACTGCAGGAAACGGAGGGGGGAGAGACAATTCCTAATCAAATGGAAGGGGTACGGGCCCGAGAGCAATTCATGGGAACCAGACTGTAATCTTCATGCCAAAAGACTAATCCGCACCTTCCTTTCTTCCCATCCAGAGAAACGGAACCTAGTGGGCACCCGGAGGTTGCCCCTTGTGAGGGGGCAATGTCAGGACCCTAACCGCCCTGGGCATGTCAGCCGGAATGTGCGCAGGCACCCGGGCAACTCTGGCCTCCGTGGGCATCAGCGCGCGTGTCAGCGCACACGCCCGCCGGACATGTGCGCTCGCTCCCGTGCGCGATTAGCGGTCACGCGCGATTAGCGGGCGCGCGCGCCCCCGTGCGCGTGCACGTGCGCGATCGGCGCTGCTTTGGCGCCAGTGGCTCTATTTAAAGGGGACAGCTGCCTGCATGCAGCGCTGTCCGTCTCAGCTCCCCACCTGTACCCCACCTGAACCTGTCTGCTGATCTCACCTGTGACCCGGCCTGTCTGACCTTGCTGCCTTCTCCGTTCCTTGACCCCGGCTTGTTTTGACCCTGCTTCTGGACTGTTTACTATTGCTGAACCACTGGCTTGCCTTCTGACCATCCCTCTGCCTGCCGTCTCTGCCGGATTACCTTGCCTGTTGTGACCCGGCTTGTCTGACCATCCCTGCTTCCAAGTGTTCCTGCACAGGTCCCGCTGCTGCTGCTGCTGTTTGCTGTGTTCCTGTTACCGGTCTTCCTCCTGCGTTCCTGTTTGTCTGCTGAACCATCATCTGCAGTACAACCATCCGGACAGACCTGCATCTACCCAGCATCAGTCGTCTGCACCTACACGGACACTCCTACCCGCTGTGTTCACGGCTCCGCTGTTCCCAGTCCAGCAAGCCCTGAACCAGAGTTGTAAGAGAGGTCTCCAACCGTCAAGCCAGGCTCATCACTACCAGGTACCTAACAGTGTCGTCCGCATATGAGTGGTAGCATAGATCCAATTTGCTAATAATTTTGAAGAGTGTCCGGATGTAAATGTTGAAGAGTACTGGTGACAATGGTGATCTTCCCAAAACCTCCAGTCCTCTAGATCCCTCTTCACCTTCTCCCATGCTTGCCTCCAGTACTTCACCAGAGCTTCGCCACTCCTCTGGAACGCTTTACCTCAACAACTTTACCTGGAACGACTATCTCCTACTCTGTCTGCCTTTGGGCGATCCCTGAAAACTCATCTCTTCAGGGATGCCTATCCCGCCTCTTAACAACTTTTTCCTAACCCTCGTCTAATCTTTTTGCGGATATCATCTTCAATTAGTTAAACATGTCTGGTAAACCTTAGACTTGACTAGCAAAGTGTGAGAAATTTCTTACTACTAAAGGCCATATTTTAGCAGCAGACACTTGTTGAGATAGTGATATGAGTAGGTATATGTTCCAGACTGAAAGGTGTGCACCGCAGTGTTTGCAGTATACATAAATTCACATCCATTATCATTACAGTTTACACTGCGGTAGGGAATTAAACAACAATTACAAAATGTAACAGCTATTTGGAGCTGCAAATTGGATATTACAGATAACAACTAAACAGGTTGGTTTCAAATGTAGGAAGAAAATCTCACCCAGTGCAACTTAAATAGCTCATTAACACATAGGGTGCTGGAACCAAAGAGAATCATTTTCAAAACAAATTAAAAGTTTTCGATCCTGTAGCTTAATCTGACCAACAGAGAACCAGTGAAGAAAAGGCATTAGAAGAACCTAAATCGACATGCTTAAAGTAGAAGTCTGGGCTAGAACTATCTAACTTTAAAACAGTTCCCACCCACCTTCTAACTCCTTGTCAGGGCTAGGCTCAGCCCTTCCTTCTCAAAGCTGTCCGCTCAGCTGTCGGCTAATTGCCAGCTCCTATCTCTCCACAGTGATTCACCTGTTGATGATATTCTGCTCGTTAGTCCTGCCCACTTAAGCCGTCCAGTCCAGATGATCTCTGCCTTCGCCTTGGTCACATCTCTAGAGACGCTCTTCTGTGTTCCTGTTAAAGACTTGCTTGGCTGACATTCCTTCTGGCTCCAGATCATGTTTGCTATTCTACTACACTCATCTCTGTCTCCCTGATGTTTTGCCTTGTCTGACTATCTGTTCTGGTTCCTGAACTCTGGCTATGTTTTGACTACAATTTCTCTGTTTACCTTTTTTTTTATTATTATTATTATTATTAATAAACAAGTGTGATTTAACTGTACTTCTGTCTCAGTCTGATTCATGGTTTCTGACACTCCTATAATGACTTACGGGTAAAGATTTGAGTCCTTTCCACAATTAAACTTGTACAATGGGAACCATTTTAACCACTTCAGCACCGGAAGAATTTACCCCCTTTCTGACTGGGCCATATTTTGCGACACGGCACTGTGTCGATTTAACTGATAATTGCGCGGTCGTGCAATGCGGTAACCAAACAAGATTGACATCCTTTTTGTTCACACAAATAGAGCTTTCTTTTGGTGGTATTTGATCACCTCTGCGGTTTTTATTTTTTGCGCTATAAACAAAAAAAGAGCGACAATTTTGAAAAAAAAAAATGTTTTCCCTCTGTTAGGTCGATATGTATTCTTCTACATATTTTTGGTAGAAAAAAAAAAAAAAAATCACAATAAGCGTATATTGATTGGTTTTCCGCAAAAGTTATAGTGCCTACAAAATAGGTTATTGATTTGTGGTATTTTTATTATTATTTTTTTACTAGTAATGGTGGTGATCTGCGCTTTTTATCGGGACTGTGACATTGCGGCAGACAGATCGGACACTTTTGACACTTTAATGCATTTATACAGTGATCAGTGCTATAAATAGCCTCTGATTACTGTATAAATGTCACTGGCAGGGAAGAGGTTAACACTAGGGGCGAGCAAGGGGTTAAATGTGTTCCCTCACAGTGTGCTCTAACTGTGGGGGGGATGGGACTGACTGGGGGAGGAGAACGATTGGTGTTCCTATACACACACAGCCACGTTCCTGCTCTGTCAGGAGTGATCTTCTCAGTGATGTGTTTGGCGTGAGCGCGTGCCCCCATTACCGGCAGGAAGCGGAGGACGTCGTATGACACCCACCCAGGATGGGAGATCCCATCTGTGAATGTCATTTGACAATACGCCAGGAAGGAAGTGGTTAAACATAGTTAGTTCTAGCCTGGACTTTTTCTATAAGTTTTTATAATTGTGCACCTTACATCTCAGGCAACTCATTTATTCAGGGAAGTCTACTCCACCTCCACCTAAAAATCTGAACTTGAATCACCTCCCTCATATCATACCCTGTAGCTATCACCTTTTGTACCACCCCCTTCTCCTTTTAGATTGTAAGCTCCTTGAGCAAGGCCATCCTATTCCTTCTGTATTGAACTGTGTTGTAATTATACTGTCCTCCTTTATATTGTAAAGTGCTGCACAAACTCTTGGTGCGATATAAATCCTGTATATTAATAATACTATTAGGCGCGTGCACTGTTATTTACATGTATTCTCTTTCTATTATAGCAGAAATACCAACTCACAGGCAGACTGAAAGGCCCAACACAGAATTCAGTGCTGAAAGCTGACATTCTTTGGGCTTGTTTACACATGCATTGCCCTCTAAACAGAATCTGCAGTGGATTACTTTTCAGAGGGCGTTTGACAGGCAGGCACTAAGCCACAACTGTGTGCTTTGGAGGAGGTTGCAGTGCAGCCCCATTCACTTGAATGGGTCATATTCAGGGGGTGGAATCACCCACCAAAATCGTCAGGGAGTAGAATTCTTACTGGGCAGCAAAACAGAGCATTGTGGCCAAGGCAAGTATACAACCCCACCTGGCTGCCTTTACAGCTTAAAGGGGGTGGTTGGGGGGGAGTAAAATGCGTTTCAACCATTTGTTTTTACTGCCTCCTAAGTATAAACTTTGCAAAAATATGTGTATTTATTATTTTTAAAGGGCTAACTTATCCTTTAATAGTATATTAACCACTTTCAGACCGGACCAATTTGCAGCCAAAGGACCAGGCCCCTTTTTGCGATTCGGCACTGCGTCGCTTTAACTGACAATTGCGCGGTCGTGCGACGTGGCTCCCAAACAAAGTTGACGTCCTTTTTTTCGCACAAATAGAGCTTTCTTTTGGTGTTATTTGATCGCCCCTGCGGTTTTTATTTTTTGCGCTATAAACAAAAAAGAGCGACAATTTTGAAAAAAAAAACGCATTATTTTTTATTTTTTGCTATAATAAATATCCCCCAAAAATATATAAAAATTTTTTTTTTTTTCCTCAGTTTAGGCCGATACGTATTCTTCTACATATTTTTGGTAAAAACAATCGCAATAAGCGATTATTGATCGGGTTGCGCAGAAGTTATAGCGTTTACAAGATAGGGGATAGTTTTATAGCATTTTTATTAATAATTTTTTTTTATTAGTAATGGTGGCGATCTGCGATTTTTTTTGTGACTGCGACATTATGGCGGACACATCGGACATTTTTGACACATTTTTGGGACCATTGTCATTTATACAGCAATCAATGCTATTTAAATGCATTGATTCCTGTATAAATGACACTGGCAGTGAAGGGGTTAACCACAAGGGGGCAGTGTAGGGGTTAAGTATGCCTAGGGGTGTGTTTCTTACTGTGGGGGGGCGTGGCTGTCAGCTAGTGAATGCTGATCTCTGCTCCAATCACAGGCGCGCTCCCGATGGCACGGACAGGCATTAAGGAGGGACTTGTATATACGCCCTTCTGCCTGTACGTGCTATTCTGCCGACGTATATCGTCGTGCGCCGGTCGGCAAGTGGTTAAAGTGGTTGTAAATCTCAGACATGAAATATGAACAAAGCATATCACTCTATAGTGTGTACTTGTTCTTAACATTTTTCAAAGCACACTGCGCCGCACAACATCGATCTGAACAGTTTTATTGAATAACATTTCTTCTTATGACACATCCATTGTTTTGCTTTACAACAAACACATTAAAACACAAAGCTGTGAATGAGACCTACTACATCTGTATTTTAAAATGCCAGCTGTGTAATTACCCGAATGTGACTTGTATATCAACCTCTTAGCCCCCGTACACACGGTCGGAAATTCCGACCACAAAATCCATTGTATTTTTTCCAACGGATTTTGTCCGACACTGGTGTTGCATACACACGGTCGGACAAAGTCGTCGGAAAATCCGATCATCCTGAACGTGGTGACGTTCGTTGCGTACGACGGAACTACGTAGAGGCTAGTAGCCAATAGCTTTGGTCTCGTAATTTGATCTGAGCATGCGCGGCACTTTGTCTGTCGGAATTCTCTACACACGATCGGAAAAAGTTTGATCGGATTTTGTTGTCGGAAAATTTGAGAGCAGGAAAAAGTCTGATGGAGCCCAAACACGGGCGGATTTTCCGACAACATGGTCCGATCAGACATTTTCCGTCGGAATTTCCGACCGTGTGTATGGGGCATTAAAGTCTCACTACAACAGGGCTGGAGAATGAGGGGAAGAAGCAGCCCAAGGAGCCAATCATTCCATGTGTTTGACAAAAATTATGCTGATAGGAGGAAGCAAAGTGACAAAGAGATGAGCTTGTCCCTGTGCTGCTTTCACTGTCCAGTCACAAAACGGAGCGCGTCCAGGATAATCTGGGCTCAGAGGAAGTGGGTTAAACAATGTTGGCCATCTGACTGAGGACATCTAGCAGCAGAAAAAAAAGTACTGAAGAGAAAATCTCTGGATTGAAGGTGAATATTGCAGGACACACACTGCATAGCTCAATAAGAGCTGATTGGAGGGAAAAGACATACCCTCTTCACATAGGACACAGGGACATAGCTGAGGCTGTCAATCACAAGCTGTGTGCTGGCGCTCCCTCCCCTGTCACCTTTTTACCTCTTGGTGACAGGAAAACTTGTCAGAAGAGACTCATGCAGAGGAATGAGGCAGCGGAGCGAAATTACACATAGGGGTTGATTTATTAAAATTAGAGAGTGCAAAATCTGGTGCAGCTGTGCATGGTAGCCAATCAGCTTCTAACTTCAGCTTGTTCAATTAAGCTTTGGCAACAAAAACTGGAAACTGATCGGATCAGAGCTGCACCAGATTTTGCCCTCTCCAGTTTTATATTATTACAATTAGGGGCGCAGGCAGGGCCGGATTAACATAGGGGCTATTGGAGCTGCAGCTCCAGGCCCCTTACCTTAAGATGGGCCCATTTGCCAAAAAAGAACAGGCTGCGCCAGGATGGACTGAATAGTTGCAGAGTCTTTGCCTTGCCGTTAAATATGCACAGTGCCAGCTCCTGAAATGACGCCCCTCCGTCTCCCCGCAGTGGTTTGTAGTATTCTCCATTGCCAGCATGAAGAGTAAGGAAAGGAGAGTCCCAACCCCTGCACCACCTCCTTCCTTACGGTGCTCAGTGCGATCTGAACTCTCGTGCTGATTGGCTGCAGAAGTATTGTTGTCAGTGCAGCTGAAGTGGGTGAGTGCGTGGCGCTGCTTGAACCTGCAGAAAGTTTGGAATGGGGAGGGGGGGTGAGTGCACAAGGAGCAGATCAGAGTCTGAAGAGAGACAACCTGCTGTGTGCTTCTGCAACCAGCTCCAGCTACGGCCTCTGTGGATGTCCATGAAGTGCTGGAGGGGCCAAGTGAATGCACCTCTCTCTTCACCTGACAGATATCTCATTTCTATACTCCACCCTCCAGTCCTCTTTCACACAAGCGTCCAGGGAGCGCATGAGCCATGGGTTTACCACACACTGGCCAGGCACACAAATCTTATAAATACATTTGGACAGCGCTGTATGAATGCTGCAGCTGTGATGCTTTACTTCACAGCTGCGACTTTTTGTTTTGTAATTTCTTTAGCTGCGGCACCTTTAACCACCTGAGATCCACACTATAGCCGAATGACGGCTACAGCGCGGATCTAAGATCCCGGGACGATGTCTATTGACGTTGTCCCGTTCACGAGCGGCCTGCGCGCCCCTTGAAGGGCACGCGCTGCGCGCTCTGTGATCAGCGAATCTGTGAGACTCGCTGGATCACAGATCCGAGTAAGGGATCGATCCCAACCCCTTACCACGAGATCAGTTGTCAGACAATGACAGCTGATCATGTGATAATAACAGAGCCGGTAATCGGCTTTTTTTCCTCCTCGAGGAGGAGGAAAAAAAAAACGATCACCGGCGGCAGTGAGAGGAACATCAGTCCTGATCACTGCAATGTGCCCTAGGTTCATTGAGCCCTATTTAAGTGTTGCCTACCAGTGCCTACTAGCTCCACCTGTCAGTGCCCACCAGCTTCACCTGTCAGTGCCCACAGTGCCATCTGTCAGTGCCCACAGTGCCATATGTCAGTGCCCACAGTGCCAGTGCCCACAATGTGCCTTTACAGTGCTGCACATCAGTGTCACCTACCAGTGCTCATCAGTGTCACCTACCAGTGCTCATCAGTGTCACCTACCAGTACCCATCAGTGTCCCCTACCAGTGCCCATCAGCGCCACCTATCAGTGCCCATAAGTGCCATCTATCAGTGCCTATCAGTGCAATCTATAAGTGCCCATCCGTGCCACCCATCCGTGCTTATCAGTGCCATCTTATCTGTGCCCATCAGTGCCATCTTATCTGTGCCCATCAGTACCGACTTATCTGTGCCCACCAGTGCCACCTTATCTGTGCCCACCAGTGCAGCCTATCAGTGCCCACCAGTGCAGCCTATCAGTGCCCACCAGTGCCGCCTCATCAGCGCATATCACTGAAGCAGAAAAATTACCTGTTTGCAAAATTTTATAACAAACTATTAAACATGATTTTTTTTATTTTTTTTTCCATCTTTTTTTGTTTGTTTAGCAAAAAAATAAAAATACCAGCTGTGATTAAATACCACCAAAAGAAAGCTCTATTTGTGGGAAAAAAATGATAAAAATTTAATTTGGGTACAGCGTTGTATGACCGCGCAATTGTCATTCAAAATGCGTCAGCGCCAAAAGCTGAAAATTTGTCTGGGCAGGAGGGGGGTTTAAGTGCCCAGTAAGCAGGTGGTTAACTCAGCCTGCAGAGTTTGACGGGCAGCACCGCCTGTCAAACTCGCCTATTGATTTCAATGGGGCCATTCTGAAACTGCAAAGCCAAACTCGCTCACAGTAGCAGCATAGTCCAACAATGTAAAAATACCATTCAGCAATGTAAAAAAAAAACAAGGAGGCGGCAGTAGCACCTCATGAACGCCTGTCAGCTGCTGCTATACCACTTGTTGAAAAGCAATCCACCACAGATCACTTTTCAGAGGGCAGTAAGCATTACTGCAAATGGCAAAGAAACTTGAAACACATCATCCATTTCACACTCGCCTCTAAGAATGCAGTCGGGCGTGTTTGGATCAAACCAGCAGCTGCCGGCCGGGAAATGCCTCACATGCCTATGATTGGCGGTGTGCAGTGACGGCTTTCTGGCGGGTTCGATACAAACACGCCCGAGCCCATCACTACTCATCACCAACCAGGTCACTCCCCAGCCACTTCCCATGTTAGCCACCTCCCTTCAACTTATATCACAGGTGATCATTTCCCAACCTGCAGATGAAAGGCCCTACTCCAAAAGATATCACTCCAGTTACTCCCCCCACCCGTGGATTGATATTCCTCCATGAGCACCTCACACCCCCTGCTGACAGACCTCTCTCCCCAGCCTGTCCCCACACACCCTCTCACCTGCTGACCTGTGGATGGGGGAATCATTCCCGCAATGTTATTGTGTTCTGCCAATAGGGAGCCTTCCCTACCCACAGAATACAATGATCAGTATTGCTAACTATAGCTGGCAGCACTGATTGTTTTGGGAAAAACCTGACAGGCTGGTTGTACTCAAGTCCATTAATAAATTGACTTGTGTACAACCAGCTAGCTCATACATAGACCGACTATGGCTGGTGTCTGCTTAATTGGCTTAATTTCAATCCATGTATGCCCTGCTTAACTACTACACAGTGCCTAAACATCCTTCCACAAACCTTTACATTTTTCCTTTCCGATTCCTTCATCCTCCTCACCTGTACATAGTGCCCGCTGTCATACCCTCCACACTCCTCTCCTGTACATAGGCCTCAAGGGTTATTCGCAACCAGTTGCCCCACCCAACCCCTACCCTGCCCTGCCCCTAATTCCACACCTAAACACGGCCTCATAAATGATCTCATTAATTTTGACACTTACATGTTTTATGCAGAATTAAGTTACAGAAATGAATAATAACAACAACTTTATCAGTGCCCCTCAGCACAGCCTCACCAGTGCCCATCACAGCAGGCTCACCCGTGCCCACCAATGTAGCCTCACCTGTGCCCACCATTGCAGCCTCACTGTGCTCACCATTACAGCCTCACCTGTGCCCACCATTGCAGCCTCACCTGTGCCCACCATTGCAGCCCCACTGTGCCCACCACTGCAGCCTCACTGTGCCCATCATTGCAGCCTCACTGTCCCCACAATTGCAGCCTCAACTTTGCCCACCATTGCAGCCTCACTGTGTCCACCATTGTAGCCTCACTGTGTCCACCATTGCAGCCTCACTGTGTCCACCATTGCAGCCTCGCCTGGGCAGAGTAAGAGAGAGGGCGGCCGGATCATGACTGGGGGAAGAGGAGAGCCTCACTGTGCCCACCATTGCAGCCTCAACTTTGCCCACCATTGCAGCCTCACTGTATCCACCATTGCAGCCTCACTGTGTCCACCATTGCAGCCTCACTGTGTCCACCATTGCAGCCTCGCCTGGGCAGAGTAAGAGAGAGGGCGGCCGGATCATGACTGGGGGAAGAGGAGAGCCGCAGGATCAATGAGCAGGATCGCATGCCAGAACAGCTCACATTATAATTGACTCCGCTCTGCTTGCCGTCACACACAGCCCTGTGCCTGTGATAGACAGAACGCATGGGGCCAGGAGGAGGCGGGGCTGTGTATGGCGGCGAGCAGACTGGATTCAATTGTAATGTAAGCTGTAACAGCTCTGTGATCCCGTGGCTCTCCTCTTCCTCCTAGCTCTCTTCCCCCGATGGGAGAACAGCTCCCGATCAACCCCACCAAACGGCGATGCTCGTCCCCCCCACTCTCAGGCAGCCCAGCTCTGAGTCTTCTGTCACAGAAATCGGCCCACTGAGCCATCGGCCCACTGGGAAACTCCTGCTAGTCCAGATGGCCAGTACATCCCCAGCACTCCACTCCTGTACATACTGCTCACTGTCATACCATCCACACGCCTCTCCTGTACATAGTGCCTGCTGTCATACCCTCCACACTCCTTTCCTATACATAGCGCCTGCTGTCGTATCCTCCACACCCTCTCCTGTACATACTGCCCAATGTCATACCCTCCACACTCCTTTCCTATACATAGTGCACGCTGTCATACCCTCCACACTCCTCTCCTGTACATACTCCCCACTGTCATACCATCCACAGTCCTCTCCTGTACATGCTGCCCCCTGTCATACTCTCCACACTCCTCTCCTGTACATACTGCCCACTGTCATACCCTCCACATTGCTCTGCTGTACATACTGCCCACTTTCATAAACTCCTCTACTGTACATAGTTCCGGCTGTCATACCCTCCACACTCCTCCCCTGTGCATACTGCCCACTGTCATACCCACCACACTCCTCTCCTGGACATGCTGCCCACTGTCATATCCTCCACACCCCTCTCCTGTACATACTGCCCCCATCATACCCTCCACACTCCTCTCCTGTACATAATGCCTACTGTCATACCCTCCACACACCTCTCCTGTACATACTGCCCCATCATACCCTCCACACTCCTCTCCTGTACATACTGCCTACTATCATAAGCTCCACACTCCTCTCCTGTACTTACTGCCCTCATCATACCCTCTGCACTCCTCTCCTGTACATACTGCCCACTGTCATCCCCTCCACACTCACCTTCTGTACATATTGTCCACTATCATACCATCCACACTCCTCTCCTGTACATACTGCCCACTGTTATACCCTCCATACCAAAATCCTCGGCACCAGGCCCATGAAGTTCTTAATCTGGCCCACCCCCCCATCCTGGCCCACCCCCCCAGCTCTAATAGGCTTAAAAAAAGGGTGGGCTCGGGCTGCAGAGCACTGCACCCTGAGCCCACCCAGTTGTGTGGCAATAGGGAATGAATATTCCCTATTGTCACACTGATTCTCTTCCCAGCCAATCAGGAAGCGGGTCTTGAGACCCATTTCCTGATTAGCCTAAAGGAGAAGCAATCCCATTGGCCTAGGGGTAGGAGGGAGGAGGAGGGAGGAGACACACGAGAAGCCGCCTCCTATCGCCCATAGGGAAGCACTGACCGCTTGATGGTAAGTGCGGAACTAACCGAACTGGGATATGCTTTATTTCATATTTCATGTCAGAGGTTTACAACCAGTTTAAAGCTAGATATTTAAAATATTCCTGTTATAATAGAAAAATAGAGGGTGCCATTAACTGAAATTCTGAAAATGCTAGTTGCCTAGAAATAATGCTGACTCACTGGTTTTAACATTTGAGTCAGTGACTCAGAACTTGCATGCAAATAAGGCCATCTGACTATTCTCTGAGTTACTTGCTTTGAATACTTATTCCAGTGACTGAAAGTATTAAAGTGAACATAACAGTTAGGCAACAAGTACTTTGGGAAGGTCAGAAATTGCAGTTATCCTTTTCAAAGCTGTACAAACCATTATACATTCTCCGTAGAATAGTAACGCTATTTTAAAGTGAGTGTACAATGGTTTTGCACATATTTTCTTGTTTTATCATGGTCAGCTCCAGTCTCCTTTTCATAAATTATATTATTTTTGTGTAGAACCCTCTGGATTTTAGATCTCATTGAGGCATCACAGCAGTGGGAAGTATAAATCAGACAAAATGAGCTTCAAAGCAAGATGTGCTATCTCTTAGCTAACCCACAGTGGTTCTGGAATCCTTTCTCATGTTTTATAGATATAAAAACATTGTTCAACCTCTTGGCGCTGAGCGCACGCAAATATGTGGCCTCTTGGCAGGTGGGTCTTGGAATTGAGGGGCTGCACATTTGTGTGCATTAGTGCAAATAGAGCTGTGCCAAGAGCATGTGCCCTGCGTGCTCCCGGAACAGTTACCTGCAGCTAACAGATCGCCTCTTGCTATCGGGAGCTTTCTGATCATGTTACCGATGTGACAGCCAATCACAGCGCTCATATGACCATAAGCCCCGCCTCCCAGCATTCAAAACCACTTAAGGGGCTGGCACTAGCTGGTTCCAAGGGGTTAAAAAATAAAGTATACAAGAAAATAAAAATAAACTTGACCAAACAACATAACATTTTCTGTTTCAAACGTTAAATATTCTATATAAAAAATAATTGAGGACAATATGAGCAAAAAAAAAGGACAAATGTAATAAAAGTACTAAGTGTTCTTAATAAATGGAAATGAGACTATTCCATCCACAGAACGGAAAGGCACAGTTCTATTTTCATCACTTTAATGCATATCATTTCAAATTCAAAAAATGAAACATTAAAAAAAACATAAAATACATAAAACTCATCCAAAAACGGTTAATTTATGTAAAATCTTTACCCCAAAAGGAAAAAAAAATATTGCCGTAACAGCTTAAAAAGTGTTAGCTGGAGTTTGACTTTCATTTGTCAGTCAAGTCCATGTAAATCTGCCAGTACATCTAATGCCGCGTACACACG
This sequence comes from Lithobates sylvaticus, assembly GCA_028564925.1. Taxonomy (NCBI): domain Eukaryota; kingdom Metazoa; phylum Chordata; class Amphibia; order Anura; family Ranidae; genus Lithobates; species Lithobates sylvaticus. Next base: position 68,135,559 of record CM053033.1, on the reverse strand, counting down.
AAGGGACAATCCCGCGGGATTATCCTCTGGACTGAAGTCCAGCGGATAATCCCCTCGTGTGTGGGCGCCGGCGGACTTTTTGGCGCCAAAGTACGGCGGACTAAAGTTTGAAGTTTTGTTTTCAAATTATCCGCTGGACTTGGAAGTCCAGCGGACAATCCCGCCGTTAGTGGGCAAGTCCGCGGGACTTTTGAAATGAAGGGACTTGCCGCTCATCGGCAAGTCCGTTCATTTAGCACGTGACTTCAGGTTACGTAGCTAGCGTAGGCAGTAAATGCCGCCGCGCTATCTCCGTGACCTGGCATGGATTTAAAGGGACTCCCCACGCCGAAAAAACGGCGTGGGGGTTCCCCCCAAATCCAAGTCAGACCCTCATCCGAGCACGCAGCCTGGCAGGCCAGGAAAGGGGTGGGGACGAACGAGCGCCCCCCCCCCCTCCTGAGCCGTACCAGGCCGCGTGCCCTCAACATGGGGGGTGCCCTGGGGAAAGGGGGGCCGTGCGGCCCCCCCCACCCCAAAGCACCTTGTCCCCATGTTGATGAGGACAAGGGCCTCTTCCCGACAACCCTGGCCGTTGGTTGTCGGGGTCTGCGGGCGTGGGCTTATCGGAATCTGGGAACCCCCTTTAATAAGGGGGCCCCCAGATCCCGGCCCCCCACCCTATGTGAATGAGTATGGGGTACGATGTACCCCTACCCATTCACCTAAGGTGTAAAATGTAAAGTAAAAAAAAACACCCACACTTTTGAAAAAATCGTTTATTGCACTGCTCCGGGGGTCTTCTTCCGTCTTGGGGGTCTTCTCGCCGGACTCCCCCGCCATTTACCAAGCTCTTTTACCGAGCGGGGGAAGTCCGGCTACCTTCTTCGTCGTCGCCGCCGTCTGGGGGTCTCGATCCGCCTTCGGGGGTCTTCTTCCGTCTTGGGGGTCTTCTCGCCGGACTCCTCCGCTCTCTTCTGCTCTTTTACCTAGCTCTTTCACGAGGGGAGGAGTCCGGCTACCTTCTTCGTCGTCGCCGCCGTCGTCTGGGGGTCTCGATCCGCCTTCGGGGGTCTTCCGGGGGTCTCTTCTGTTCTTGCGGCGGTCGTCGTCTTCCGCGCCGCCGGCGCCTTCTTCTTCTTCTTGTCCTTCTTCTTGTCCTTCTTCTTCCGATGTTGACCCGACGCTCTCTCTGCCCGGAATGGCTGTGCCGCTCTGCGCTCGGACTTATATAGGGACATGGGGGACAGGGTCACATGTTCATGTCACATGGTGACCCCGCCCCCTTGCGATGTCACAGTCCCAGCATCCTCCGGGACTGTGACAACACAAGGGGGCGGGGTCACCATGTGACATGTGCATGTGACCCTGTCCCCCATGTCCCTATATAAGTCCGAGCGCAGAGTGGCACAGGCATTCCGGGCAGAGAGAGCGTCGGGTCAACATCGGAAGAAGAAGAAGAACAAGAAGGACAAGAAGAAGGACAAGAAGAAGAAGGCGCCGGCGGCGCGGAAGACGACGACCGCCGCAAGAACAGAAGAGACCCCCGGAAGACCCCCGAAGGCGGATCGAGACCCCCAGACGACGGCGGCGACGACGAAGAAGGTAGCCGGACTCCTCCCCTCGTGAAAGAGCTAGGTAAAAGAGCAGAAGAGAGCGGAGGAGTCCGGCGAGAAGACCCCCAAGACTGAAGAAGACCCCCGGAGCAGTGCAATAAAATATTTTTTCAAAAGTGTGTGTGTTTTTGTACTTTACATTTTACACCTTAGGTGAATGGGTAGGGGTACATCGTACCCCATACTCATTCACATAGGGTGGGGGGCCGGTATCTGGGGGCCCCCTTATTAAAGGGGGCTCCCAGATTCCGATAAGCCCCCGCCCGCAGACCCCGACAACCAACGGCCAGGGTTGTCGGGAAGAGGCCCTTGTCCTCATCAACATGGGGACAAGGTGCTTTGGGGTGGGGGGGCCGCACGGCCCCCCTTTCCCCAGGGCACCCCCCATGTTGAGGGCACGCGGCCTGGTACGGCTCAGGAGGGGGGGGGCGCTCGTTCGTCCCCACCCCTTTCCTGGCCTGCCAGGCTGCGTGCTCGGATGAGGGTCTGACATGGATTTGGGGGGAACCCCCACGCCGTTTTTTCGGCGTGGGGATTCCCTTTAAATCCATGCCAGCTTGCGGAGCTAGCGCGGCGGCATTTACTGCCTACGCTAGCTACGTAACCTGAAGTTACGTTCGAAATGAACGGACTGCTCCGTGTGTGGGCAAGTCCGTTCATTTTCAAAAGTCCCGCGGACTTTTGGCCGGCGGATTATCCGCTGGAGAAGTCCGTGCGTGTGTGGGCAAGTCCACACCCTCGGAAAGTCCAGCGGACCTAGCTGGAAAGTCCCGCGGGATTGTCCGCTGGACTAGGTCCGCCGGCAAAAGTCCGCACGTGTGTACGCGGCATAATACTACCCTCTCCCCAAATTGAAAATGCTGCTGTCCAAAGGTGTGCTGTTGCTCCTCCAGTGGAGTGGAGACACCCTAAGACAGGAGGTATGTTACTGGCAGCATCAGCATGTGAAAATATATGAAAAAGTCTTGCAGCCACCATTATGGTAGAACATGTAAGTTGATCCAGAAAAGCTGAGTTACATTTAACTTGATCAACAATTTTCAACCAGGGTTCCATACAACACAGGGGTTACATAGTTAGCTAGGCCAAAAAGACTTCCTCCAGAAGTTGCTAGGGTTTATGTGAACTGTGGCTAATAGACCTTGCGATTGGCCCCGATTGGCAGAGCCAGTTGCAGTACACCAGTGGTCGTATCAGTTGTCTTTAATGCCGCGTACACACGGTCAGAATTCTCGTCGGAAAAAGCTCTGATGATTTTCCCGTCAGAATTCTGACGGAATTTCGCTCAAACTGTCTTGCCTACACACGGTCACACCAAATTCCGACGGTCAGTAACACAGCGGCATAAAACATGTTCGACAGCACTATAAAAGGGAAGTTTAATGCTTCCGAGCATGCGTCAAATTGTTTCAGAGCATGCGTCGGAATTTTGCGTGTCGGAATTGCATACACACGATCGGAAAATCCGATAGAAAGGTTTTCCGTCTGAAAAATTGAGAACAGGTTCTTAATCCAAAGTCCGTCGGAAATTCCGACAGAAAAAGACCGATGGGCATACACACGGTCGGAAAATCCGATGAAAAGCTCCCATCGGACTGTTTCCATCTGAAATTCCGACCGTGTGTACGCGGAATTAGTGTAGCATTATAGTGAACTTGGTGTTGAGTTATTCACTTTACGGTCAACACAGAGGACAAGGGGGCACTCTTTACGTCTAGAGGAAAAGAGATTTCATCTCCAAATACGGAAAGGTTTCTTTACAGTAAGAGCTGTGAAAATGTGGAATAGACTCCCTCCAGAGGTGGTTCTGGCTAACTATCACGAGAGCGGCGCCGGACGGACGGCCCGCTCTCTAGTGCGCATGCGCGGGGGCTCGGCGCTCCGGCGCATGCGCACTCGCGGCTCGGCAGTCCGGCGTTCGCACATGCGCACTGGCGCACACCTGGCGGCAATGGCGCGCAATTAGCGTCATTGCAGCGCCTATTTAAAGCTGCCTGACGCACAGACACCTTGCTGGTCTGTCTCTCCAGCTTAGTGCCTGTGTGTCCTGTGTCCAAAGTATACCTGATCTGTTCCTACTGTTGCCAACCCGGATTGCCTGACGTTTCTGCCATTTTCCCCTGTGTTTGACCCTCGGCCTGTTTAAACGACCCTGCTGCTGCTGCCTCTGTGTTTGACCCGGATCTCCTGACATTGCTGAACTCTCCTGTGTTTGACCCTCTGGCCTGCCCTACGGACTTTGCTGAACTCTCCTGTGTTTGACCCTCTGGCCTGCCCTACGGACTTTGCTGAACTCTCCTGTGTTTGACCCTCTGGCCTGCCCTACGGACTTTGCTGAACTCTCCTGTGTTTGACCCTCTGGCTTGCCCGCTGAACGCTCCTGTGTTGACCCTCTGGCCTGTCCACGCAATCACTGCCGGATCCCCTGGTGTTGGCACCCCAGCCGGGCGTTTGGTACCTGCCTCCTCTTCCTGTCATCTGCCGGCCTGCCCGGGCCAGGTCATTACCTCCTCCAGTCACCCTGCCAGTTCTGCTTACATATCGGAGGTGACCTGTGCCTCCTGGTGCCTTTTGCTCCCTGTCCCATCTCCAGGGGGCAGACTGCGCTAGGTCGCAAGGGTGAACCGCTCTCGGCATCTCGGCCTCGGTAAGTACATCTCTGACAGTACAGACCAGCCATGTCCAAGGCCGACAGAGCGTGTTCTCCCCTTGAGATCCTGTGCCAACAGATCGCAGCACTTACTGAGGCTGTCCAAAAGCTGCAAGTGGGGTATACCCAAATTGACAGCCGCTTGCAACAACTGACAGGGCCGCCTCTCCCCGCAGCCGGTAACCTGGCCTCCCCCAGTGGGGTTCCCCCATCGGCAGCACCTACCAATCCCACAGTTGTCATGGCCACTCCGGAACCCAGGGTCCCTATACCAGAACGGTTCTCGGGTGACCGCAAGAAATTTAGGGCATTCAAAAACGCCTGTTCCCTGTATCTAGCCCTTCAACCCAGAACTTTCTCTTCAGAAGTAGTGAAAGTTGGGTTCATTATTTCCCTCCTAGCCGAGGAACCCCAGGCTTGGGCTCATAGTCTAATGGAGCAAAGGAACCCTGTACTAAACTCTGTGGACACCTTCTTTGAAAGCATGGGCCAGCTTTACGACGACCCCCAGAAGGGGGCCACGGCCGAGACCACCCTACATAACCCTTCTCAAGGCCGGAGGCCGGTTGAGGACTATACAGCGGAATTCCGGAAATGGTCAGCCGACACCGGCTGGAATGAGCCGGCCCTCAAATACCAATTCCGTCAGGGACTATCTGATACTCTCAAGGACGAGCTAGCCCGGGTTGACGTCCCGGATGCCCTGGAAGATCTGATCCAAGCGGTCACCAAAATTGACCGACGCTTGCGGGAGCGCCGCGCTGAGCGCTTTCAGTCATCTCGTCCCAGCTGGATGCTGCCCAAACCAGGCCCTGCCCAGTCCTCCTTCCATTCCCCACCTGGGGGCACTCCCGGAGTCGAACCCATGCAGTTAGGTCTTGTCCGCGCTCCCTTGACCCCGGAAGAGCGTTTACGTAGGCGACAGGGCAACCTGTGCCTTTACTGTGGAAGCTCCGGTCACTTCCTCCGCACCTGCCCTATAAGGCCTAGTAAGTCCTCTTATAATCCCAACTTTAACTTCCAGGTCTCCAGGTTCTCCCAAACTTACATTGTCCTCTTTATCTCCCTACAGTTAACGGAAAGGGCGGTCCGCCTCCCGGCCATAGTTGATTCCGGGGCCTGCAGCTGCTTCTTGGATTCCGCCCTCGCTGCCAGGCTTCAGCTCCCGCTTGTCCCCAAGAAGCAACGCCTACAGGTTCATCTAGCCGATGGTTCCCTTCCCCGTTCCGGCTTAATCACCTGTGAAACTGGTCTCATCCCGGTCACCACTGACTCTGGTCATCGAGAACTTCTCTGCCTGGATATCATTCCTTCCCCCATGTTTCCCATCATCCTGGGCCTCCCCTGGCTACAAGCACATGAACCCCTAATTAACTGGCGGACGAAGGAGGTTTCCTTCCCTTCCCAATACTGCGCCCAAAACTGCTTGGCTCCAAACCCTGCTGCCTGTTCAGCTCTAGTACCAGTGCCCGATAACCTCAAACACGTACCACCTGTCTACCTTGAGTTCAAGGATGTCTTCGACAAACAACAGGCCGACCGCCTACCACCTCATCGGCCCTATGATTGCCCCATAGACTTCCTACCCGGGGCTGCGGTCCCATTCGGCCGTATCTTCCCACTATCCGAAACTGAGTTGAAGACTCTCAAGACCTACATCGATGAAAACGTAGCCAAGGGATTCATCCGTCCTTCTTCTTCACCGGCTGGGGCCGGTATCTTCTTAGTTGAAAAAAAGGATGGCTCACTGAGGCCCTGTATCGACTACCGAGAAATTAACAAAATCACTATTAAGAACAGGTACCCGCTTCCCCTCATCCCTGAATTGTTCCAGCGCTTCCAGTCAGCGCGGATCTTTTCTAAACTTGACCTTCGCGGGGCTTACAATCTCATACGGATCAGGGCGGGTGATGAGTGGAAGACCGCTTTTAGATCAAGATTCGGTCACTACGAGTATCTCGTTATGCCATTCGGGCTCTGCAATGCCCCGGCCACATTCCAGCACTTGGTGAACGATATTTTCCGTAGGTACCTAGATGACTTCTTGGTGGTCTATCTCAATGACATTCTCATCTTCTCCGCCACTCCCGAGCTTCACCAGACACACGTCAGACTGGTCCTCACCATCCTTAGGCAGCACAGGCTCTATCTCAAAGCGGAAAAATGTGAATTTGAGAAAACCACCGTGCAATTCCTAGGATTCATTATCACCACCAACGGGGTCGCAATGGACCCACAAAAGGTTCAAGCCATCCAGGACTGGCCGGCTCCCAAGGACAAGAAGGGAGTCCAGAGATTCATCGGGTTTGCCAACTTCTACCGACGCTTCATCGTTGGTTTCTCCTCCATTGTGGCTCCCATTACCCAGCTAACCCACCAACACAACCAGTTCCATTGGTCTCCCGAGGCCCAGGCGGCCTTCATACAGTTGAAAACCCTGTTCTCTTCCGCTCCCATTCTACGGCACCCGGATCCCGCACTGCCTTTTGTGCTGGAGGTGGATGCCTCCGAGACAGCTCTCGGGGCTATCCTCTCCCAGCGTCAGGGCGCCAAGGCCCTCCTTCACCCAGTGGCCTTTGCCTCTCGGAAATTAAGCCCTCCGGAGAGGAACTATGATGTGGGAGACAGGGAACTGTTGGCTATTAAGTTTGCCCTTGAAGAATGGCGGTATCTCTTGGAGGGGGCATCTCACCCTGTTATGGTCTGGACCGATCATAAGAACCTTGAATATCTGAGAACAGCCAAACGTCTCCGACCCAGGCAGGCCAGATGGGCCCTCTTCTTTTCAAGGTTCAACTTTCTTATTGCATATAGACCAGGCTCCAAAAATGGAAAGGCTGATGCGCTCTCTCGCATGTTCCTAGAAACTACTCAAGAAACGGAACCCAGCACCATTTTGTCTCCCCAAAACTTTTGCTTAATCACGGAAGTTGATCTCATGACTGCCATCAAGACTGCCACCAGGCACAATCCGGTGCCCACCGACCTTTCCCTGGTTGAACGTAACGACCTACTCTGGTCCGAGGGAAAAATTTTCGTCCCCCAAGGAACAAGGCCATTGGTACTCAAAACCTTCCATGATCACAAACTGGCAGGCCACTTCGGGTCCAAAAAGACCACCGAACTTATCTCCCGTTCATTTTGGTGGCCTGGCTGGAGACAAGATTGCAAGGACTATGTCGCCTCCTGCATTCCATGCCAACGTAGCAAGGGCCCAAAGGCCAAATCCTGGGGGCTACTGAAACCTCTACCCATTCCTGAACGCCCATGGGCGGAGGTTTCTATGGATTTCATTGTGGAGTTACCCCCTTCAAAGGAATTCACCACCATCTTTGTCATTATCGACCGGCTCTCCAAGATGGCACACTTCATACCTCTGGTTGGCACGCCTTCTGCTTCCACCACTGCTGATGTGTTTTTTAGGGAAATTGTGAGGCTGCATGGGGTACCCAAGAGCATCACCTCGGACAGAGGCACGCAGTTCACTTCAAGGTTCTGGAAAGAGTTGTGTAAGTCGTTGGAAATTAAGGTTTGCCTTTCCTCCGCATATCACCCTCAAAGCAATGGGCAGACGGAAAGAACCAACCAGACTTTAGAACAGTACCTCCGATGTTTCTGCTCTGACTCACAAAGTGACTGGTCAACGCTGCTACCATACGCTGAGTTTGCGTACAACAACTCAATCCACTCCGCCACCCAACAGACACCCTTCTGGGCGAACTTCGGCTTCCACCCCTCATTCCTCCCTGAATCACCCCCGGAAACTTCAGTCCCGGCAGCTCAGGACCGGGTGGTGTCTCTACAAGGCAACTTCCAAAAACTACAAGAACTAATGCAAAAGGCCCAGGATGGGTACAGCAGATACTACAATAAAGGGAGGAAGGAGAATCCGGCTTTCAAGGTCAACGAAAAGGTCTGGCTATCTTCTACCAACTTAAAATTACCCGTTCCTTCCCACAAACTGGGGCTGAAGTTCATCGGTCCATTCAAGATAAAAAGGGTCGTGAACCCTGTGGCCTTTGAACTCGAGCTACCCCAGAGTTATAGGATCCACCCGGTCTTCCACGCTTCCTTGTTGAAGCCCGTCACCCCCAGTCCCTTCCCTGGCAGGGAAGAACCACCTCCACCACCTATTCTAGTTGAGGGCGAAAAGGAGTTTGAGGTGGAAGAAATTTTGAACTGCAGGAAAATGGGCAGACAGCTTCAGTACCTAATCCGGTGGAAGGGGTATCCCCCTGAGGACAACTCGTGGGAACCTTCAAGGAACCTGCACGCCCCACGCTTAATTCGGGCATTTCACCAAGCTCACCCGGAATTGATGGCCAGTTTGGGTGTCCAGAGGCCACCCCTCGGGGGGGGCACTATCACGAGAGCGGCGCCGGACGGACGGCCCGCTCTCTAGTGCGCATGCGCGGGGGCTCGGCGCTCCGGCGCATGCGCACTCGCGGCTCGGCAGTCCGGCGTTCGTGCATGCGCACTGGCGCACACCTGGTGGCAATGGCGCGCAATTAGCGTCATTGCAGCGCCTATTTAAAGCTGCCTGACGCACAGACACCTTGCTGCCTGTGTGTCCTGTGTGTCCTGTGTCCAAAGTATACCTGATCTGTTCCTACTGTTGCCAACCTGGATTGCCTGACGTTTCTGCCATTTTCCCCTGTGTTTGACCCTCGGCCTGTTTAAACGACCCTGCTGCTGCTGCCTCTGTGTTTGACCCGGATCTCCTGACATTGCTGAACTCTCCTGTGTTTGACCCTCTGGCCTGCCCTACGGACTTTGCTGAACTCTCCTGTGTTTGACCCTCTGGCCTGCCCTACGGACTTTGCTGAACTCTCCTGTGTTTGACCCTCTGGCCTGCCCTACGGACTTTGCTGAACTCTCCTGTGTTTGACCCTCTGGCTTGCCCGCTGAACGCTCCTGTGTTGACCCTCTGGCCTGTCCACGCAATCACTGCCGGATCCCCTGTTGTTGGCACCCCAGCCGGGCGTTTGGTACCTGCCTCCTCTTCCTGTCATCTGCCGGCCTGCCCGGGCCAGGTCATTACCTCCTCCAGTCACCCTGCCAGTTCTGCTTACGTATCGGAGGTGACCTGTGCCTCCTGGTGCCTTTTGCTCCCTGTCCCATCTCCAGGGGGCAGACTGTGCTGGGTCGCAAGGGTGAACCGCTCTCGGCATCTCGGCCTCGGTAAGTACATCTCTGACACTAACTCAGTAGATTGCTTTAAGAAAGGCCTGGATACTTTCCTAAATGTACATAATATAACTGGGTACTAACATTTATAGGTAAAGTTGATCCAGGGGAAATCCGATTGCCTCTAGGGGGATCAGGAAGGGATTTTTTTCCCTGCTGTAGCAGATTGGAGCATGCTCTTCTGGGGGTTTTTTTTGCCTTCCTCTGGATCAACTGTGGGTATAGAATGGGGTATATTGGATTGTATGATATTTTTTTATTTTATTTATTATTTCTTTTTTTTATGGTTGAACTGGATAGACTTGTGTCTTTTTTTGGTCTAGCTAACTATGTAACTATGTAACTATGTAGCATTCTGACAACCATTGTAAGGGAGCATTCTTCCCACTGGCCAACAATGTAAGAGGGTAATCTACCCATTAACCATCAATGTAAATGAGATTTTAGCAGGGGTTCCTTGAGAACTAAAAATGATATCAAGAGTTGATCAGGAGTAAAAAGGTTGGGTATGCCTACACACCTAAGTAAAATCTTTTCTCCATAGCACTTAAAATTTAAATTGTGTCCAAAATAAAAGTGGGTTTGTGGAAGTGTGTTATTTTTATTTATGCATAGAGTTGCACTAAAGAGTGTTAATCAAACACTAATAAAGAAAAAAAGTTCCAACTATAAAGAGAAGATTCTAATATAGCATCCACACCATCCGCCACCTGCAGTTGTGAGATCCTGTGACAATCCCCTCCACCATAGGCAAAATGGTTGCTTACCAGATTGCACAGACCTTCTATAATGGAAAGTCAGTGACTCATGTAGCTCTTAAACCCAGCCAGGGCCTTTGAAGCCTCCCAGGAATCTCTTAGGGCATGTACAGTTTCCATCCAGGTGACGGTATCACAGACGGTCCCCAACATATAAAAGACTCGCCATAGTGTAATAAATCCTTAAAACTTTATTTCCCAAAGCGTCTTTCAGGACAGCACCTGAGAGATCGTGACTCACTGACCCACTGGACCACAGGAAACACCTCCTTTCTCCAGATCTTTAAAGGGAGGTAATTCCCTACCAAACAACAGTTGTAGAAGAGAACCTCAGTTCCCGGCTGGAACACATAAACACATATGTTAGTCACAGCATAGTACATATAAATGAATAGGCTGGGTCGTTGCTCACTATCTTCCAAGACTGTGGACATGTCTATAAAAGAGAGATTCTATGCACAACATTCCTACCATTATTTGGCTGTATTATTATTCTATGAATAAATATATTTGCCTGAATATCTTACAACAACTCTTCCAAAACTAGCCTATTTGTGGGAATCACAACTGAAAACTTACACTGAGAGCTGTACCCGTATCTCTCTTATTGTACTTTCAATAAAATTAGCAAACATTGCAAAAAAGAAAATACCTTTAAAGTTCCTACAGGTACAAGTGTGAAGTAGAGGAGCAATAGGAGAAAAAAGAACATTTTGAGTAAAAAAAATTTACTTAACTGCCCATATCATGTTCACCAAACTGGCAGAACCTATCTTTCCCCCCCTCAAAATTAACTTATTCCTCGCAAAATGCAGATTATTTTTTTACTGGAAGTCGAAGTTTCAATCTGCATGTACCTGTAGAAACTTTAAACGTTTTTCCTTTTTTCCCATCATTTGCTAATTTTATTGAAGGCACAACAAAAGTTACATTTTAGGGCCTGGTTTGTTTTGTGTTCAGAGAGATAAACGCACAGCTCTCGGCATAATTTTTCAGTTGCATTACTATATATATATATTGTCTTCTTTTTGTGTCATTCCAAAAGTAGCCAAGCTCTGCTAGTAAATTCAAAAATATATATATTTTTTTAAAAATATATTTCTACTACTATAATTTACCGTTCACACTAATGTACTTTGAGATGTTGATATTATATGTATTAGCAAGGAGTCCTCCATGTTAAAAGGTTAAGAAAGGTTGGAGGAATGTTTTATAGACCAAATCATGAAGCTAAACTTCCAATGCTGATAGAAAAAGAGAAAGGCACACTGAAAACATTATGGCGTTGCAATTAATTTATTAACTTTTTTACTATACAACTTTATAAAATGCTTGAGAATTTAAAATATGGATTTAAAGCAAAGTTTAATTATATTCTAAATTAGATAATCCATGCTAATGTTTAATTGTATTGTATATCAAAGTTTTAAATTAACAAGCAATGGTTCTATAAATGTTTTAGTTGGATGAAGATAATGTTTTATTATTAGAAATAATGAATACCAAAGTAGATGTGTTTACCTGGGAGCATACATGAATTATTAATCAAATTACATTTTAAATAAATTAGTGTATAAAAAAAAAAATCAAGTTTATAAAATATATCCTGATACATTTAAAGCAGAAGTACTTTAGTGAGGGTAAATAAATATTAGCAGACAACACTAGTAATTTGTGGTTGCATAAAGGAAATCAATTTGGTCGATTTAGTGAAAATTGTATTGCAAATAATTTTGACAGTTTATGTTTTATCATTTCAAGAAAGGGATTTTTGAATGTCAACAGATATATCCAGATATATACATATGTAGGACAATCTTATTTGTTTACTATACGATATTTTTCCTGTTTGTTAGCACAGTTGATGTATCTTACTTTGCCTATCTTGATGAAAATCTATGGGCAGCCTTAACTATATTACAAATGATCTGGAACACAATACTTTCTTATAGTTGCATGTTCTTTAATTGGATTTTTTTCATGTAGGTTTTCAGTAAGGATCAGTCTGATAAAACCCTCTGAGCCTGGCTTTTATTAAAGGGGAAAGATAATATTGTCTCTGGCAACCAAAATGTACCAGCTTGTTATATTTTATAACTTGTAATCATTCTCAGATATTACAGGAAAAATAAAACAACGAAAGGCATTTTCTATTTTATTTCTATTTCTATTCTCTATTGTGCTTGTGAAGTGTTGTTGATGCCAAAGCACTGTCTAGGAGAAGCTTTTGCTATTGATGGTTTGTTACCTGGCTGGTAGATGGGTGTGTGTAGCCCAAACATTTGATAAGGTCCCCACCCTTCTCCAAGAACAAGGACTTCCCCTCTTTTACCGCACCCACCTTTTTTTTTTGTAGGCTGGTCTTCTTTCTCTCTATCTGTACCTCATTGTGCGGGCAACCAAACTATAGTTTGTAGCAGCAGCGGAAGTATATGTACCACATTACTGGGTACATTATTCCTTGTTAACATAAGGTTTGCTATTCAATTCTCTGATGGTGGCGCTCTGAGGTCACTGGCCCTAATGGCAAGACTGTGTTCTTCGATTATGTTGACTTGGTGTATATTCATTCCTCAGCTGCACCTGAGTTGTCATGTTCTGTGAGTTGGTTTGTTAACCTCTGCCTTTCCATGAAAAAAACTGTGCTGAAAAGGTTAAAGGGAGAGTACTTCTCTGTCCATCAACAGAATTGGAAAAAAAACTTTGTAGTTGTCATGACAACAGGCACGTTGGTTATTGTGAGTCACAGGGGAGCGGAGTACTGAGGGGAGAAGATTATCCATGACAATCTACAGAAAGAGCCTTCTGCCTTAATATCTGTTGCTGAACTCTCATGGAGACACGAAGACACGGAGTTGTTTGGTGTTTTAATGTTTCAGATCCACACGTGTTTATTTTTGTTTCCTAATATACACATTTTAATCATTAAGTATAGCATTGTGATCCTGCTTTAAATCAACAGGAGTCAAGGAAACAGAGGACCCTTAGCAGATTCACGGTTATGCTCCCCTGTGCGGGGGCTTCTGGGAAGTAAACCCACACTGCTAGTGACAGTTATTGATGGTGAGAATACATCCAGTGACTAAATAGAATAGATACAATAATGTTGTTAGAAAAAAAAAAAATTAAATTTAACATTATCATTATCTATCATTGGTAATGAGTCTTCAAATCTCATACTTTGTTAATCTACTTAACAATTTGCCATCTGGGTGGCCTTGCCCCTTGAAATGCCTGATCTATTTTATTCTGCTGGAGGCGAAAGTCACTATAGCAGGAGCATGGAAGACACCCTCTGTGTCTTTTGGTCATCTCAAACACAAAATATCCCGGATCATGGTTCATGAAAAAATTTCTAGTATCATTAACCACTTCAGTCCCGGAAGCATTTTCCCCCTTCCTGACCAGAGCACTTTTTGCGATTCGGCACTGCATCGCTTTAACTGACAATTGCGCGGTTGTTCGACGTGGCTCCAAAACAAAATTGATGTCCTTTTTTTCCCACAAATAGAGCTTTCTTTTGGTGGTATTTGATCACCTCTGCGGTTTTTATTTTTTGCGCTATAAACCAAAAAATAGCGACAATTAAAAAATAACGCATTATTTTTTAGTTTTTGCTATAATAAATATCCCCCAAAATATATAAAAAATTTTTTTTTTCTCAGCTTAAGCCGATATGTATTCTTCTACATATTTTTGGTAAAAAAAAAAACGCAATAAGCGTTTATTGATTGGTTTGCGCAAAAGGTATAGCGTCTACAAAATAGGGGATAGTTTTATGGCATTTTTTATTAATAATTTTTTTTTTTTACTAGTAATGGCGGTGATCATCGATTTTTATCATGATTGCGACATTATGGCGGACACATCGGACAATTTTGACACAATTTTGACACATTGGCATTAATACCGCAATCAATGCTATAAAATTGCATTGATTACTGTAAAAATGTCACTGGCAGTGAAGGGGTTAACCACTAGGGGGGGGGAGGGGTTAAGTGTGTCCTGGGGGAGTGTTTCTAACTGTCTGGGGGATGGTCTGTGTGTGTCACCACACTGATCGCTGCTCCCGATGACAGGGAGCAGACGATCAGTGTCCTGTCATTAGGCAGAACGGGGAGATGCTGTTTACATCAGCATCTCCCCGTTCTTCAGCTCCGTGAGGCGATCGAGTCCGCGGGTCCCGTGGGCACGGTTACGGAGCTCGCGGCAGGCCCACGTACACGGCAGGAAATTCAAAGTAACCTAGGGTACGTTACTTTGCCCAGCCGTGCCTGTCAGGGCTCCGCTTGCACGGCACGGACTGATCGGCGTGTGCGCATGCGCACAGGCGCTGCTGGAATGCCCAGGCATCAGCGCGGGTGTGCGCGCCGGCATGTTCCTCGCGCGCGCGCGCGTGCACGGCAAGCGCGTGCGTGCGCATCGCGGGCGCACACGTGAGCGCGCTAGCGCCGTTTGGCGCCAGTGGGCCTTTTTAAAAAGTGACAGTTGCACCTGAGCGGTGCTGTCCGTCTGTAGCTGTACCCTGCCTTAAACCTGTGCCCTTATCTGTGTAACCCTGAACTCTGACCCGGCTTCCTGGACTCTGCTGCTTTCTCCTACCCCGACTTGCTTTGACTCTGCTAGAACTGATACCTAACGTTGACCCCGGCTTGCTCTGACCCTGCTTCTGTCTGCATCCACTTACCTGCCTGCCCAGTGTACCAGACCCGGCCTGCCTGACGATTCTCTGCCTGATCCCACACATGCTGTGTGCTTCCAGAACTGCTGCTGCCACCTGGGGACCATCCTGCATCCAGGTGCTGGGCGTCTGCCTGCCAGGTTCCACTGCTCCTGCTACCAGAGGACTCCTGCCTGCCTCCAGCATCTTCCACAGCATCCAGCCCAGGCACTCCTACTCCGCTGCGCTCTCGGGTCCACTGTTCCCATTCCAGTGGCCCCTGAACCAGAGCCGTAAGAGAGACCTCCTCCCAGCAAAGTCAGGCTCTCCATCCAGGTACCTAACAGTGCCATTCTGCCGACGTATATTTGCTGATAGCGGTCGGCAAGTGGTTGATGACTAAAGCAATCTGTCCGAACAAACCTGGGAACCCTGGGCCTCATATATCCATGTACACCTGTCCTAGACCCCTGGGGTTATGCAGCCCGGGCTATTCCCCTCCTAGTTTATTTAAGCCTTTGCCCTAGCTCTCTCCGTGTCTTGGGGGTTCTTCTTCCCTAACATTGACTCCTTTTTTTCTCTTTTATCTCCTTCCTTCTATCTTTTACCTTCTCTTTTCGCCCTTTCCACTTGGGTTTTTTCAATTACCTTTCTTCGAGGTTAATTATGATGTTTTAGGCTGGGTTCACACCATTGTGAATTAGATGCGGGTTCCCCGCATCCAATTTGCAATAGCAGGAGATTTTGACCTGCTCTGTATAGAGCCGTTTCACATATCTACGCTGTGGCTCCAGTGCGAATTTGCAAAGGAGCCCTGGGCGTCTTTTGGTCTGTTTCAGGTGTGGATTCAGCCAAAAATTCAGGCTAAAATTGGACCTGAAACGGTGAACCAGGACACACCGGACCCCTGCTGGGAGCTGCGTGCGGCGATGGTGTGAACCCAGCCTTATTCTAGTACTATTGCTGGTGATTACCTGATTTATATGTTACCCTGGACTGTATAGAGAATGTCTTCTTAGAGGATTCGCTGGAGTTGTAAAGTACCTTGCAAAAGTATTACCTATTTTGTTACATTACAGCCTTTAGTTATATGTTTTTTAATTTGAATTATATGTGATGGATCAGAACACAATAGTCTAAGTTGGTGAAGTCAAATTAGAAAAAAATATATATAAAACTTTTTTTCAGAAATAAAAAACTGATAATTGGTATGTGCGTATGTATTCACCCCCTTTCTTATGAAGCCCATAAAAAGCTCTGGTGCAACCAATTACCTTCAGAAGTCACATAATTAGTGAAATGATGTCCACCTGTGTGCAATCTGAATGACACATGATCTATCCTTACATATACACACCTTTTTGAAAGGCCCCAGAGGCTGCAACCCCTAAGCAAGAGGCACCACTAACCAAACACTGCCATGAAGACCAAGGAACTCTCCAAACAAGTAAAGGACAATGCTGTTAAGAAGTACAAGTCAGGGTTAGGTTATAAAAGAATATCCAAATCTTTGATGATCCCTAGGAGCACCATCAAATCTATCATAACCAAATTGACAGAACATAGCACAACAGCAAACCTGCCAAGAGACAGCCGCACACCAAAACTCACGGACTGGGCAAGGAGGGCATTAATCAGAGAGGCAGCACAGAGACCTAAGGTAACCCTGCAGGAGCAGCAGAGTTCCACATCAGAGACTGAAGTATCTGTACATAGGACGACAATAAGCCGTACGCTCCATAGAGTTGGGCTTTATGGCAGAGTGGCCAGAAGAAAGCCATTACTTTCAGCAAAAAACAAAATGGCACGTTTTGAGTTTGCGAAAAGGCATGTGGGGAGACTCACAAAGTGTATGGAGGAAGGTGCTCTGGTCTGATGAGACTAAAATGTAACATTTTGGCCATCAAAGAAAATGCTATCTGGCGCAAACCCAACACATTACAACACCCAAAGAACAAATCCTTAAACAATCCTTGTTAATTCCAGGTTGTGAGGCAACAAAACACGCAAAATGCCAAGTGGGTGAATACTTTTGCATTATTTTATTGCATTTATTTCTCTGTTTTGGAAAATTACAATTCTTTTTTTTCCTCTCTGTTTTTGCTTTACTGCAAACTTTATCATGTTGTCACCGCTGTGATACTCAATCTTGTTATTGGCACTGTGGCACGTGGCTGTTGTGTTTGATAATATACATTATACTGTATATTCAGGGCTTTTTTTGTTTGCCGTAACACTCTGACACCTCCTGACACTGGTCCTGTACTGCAGTGGCAGAGTGGCAACGGTGTAATGATTACTAGAACGCTCTCTGTTTTCCAGCACCCAGCATTGAAAGAAGTGTCTCTCCAGAGTCCAATCAGATGTTGGCAGAGGTAGGCAAGCACAGGCAGCTCTGTGCTGCGAGTCTGTGGTTGCCAGGAAACTTGGCCTTGACAGCAGACTGTCTGACCCAAAATGAGTGCTGTGTGGATGAGGGAGCCGGGCCTGCAGCAGTGCTCAAAGGTTTGACAAGCTGCTTGTTTCGTTCGCCGCCAGACTCAGATAGTATATACCACTTTTAACTGTGAATAATCTTACAGCCTGTTTGTGAGAACGTGTTTATGGACTGAAGGGAGAGGACCGTCTTTCTAAAAGCCATGCTGCTGTCTATCCCAGTCTATGTGGAACATATTTTCAGTGACGCATTTGAAAAGTAGAGACAATTTGTGGCAAAATTATTTGGTGATTTTATTGATTCCTGCTTATGCTACTGTAGCAGCCTAACCCTTGTGCAGGGCGGCCATGTATTTTCTGGGCTTACCGATTACCTCCTCCCTGTAGCTCGTCGTTCCTGTCTAGGGGTTCCCAGGGTTGGTACCCAGTAATTGCTGAGACTGACACTCAAAGTCCTTTTGTGGATTTTTATTTGCAAAAAAACGTTGAAACATAACACAGTCTCTCAGTTTGGAATAGATGGCATGGGTGATAAAGCTCAGGCACTGTAGAACTGCTGACATCCAAATAAATGTCTCTCTAGATAGCCCAGGGTGTAGCCACTGGACACTTCACTGTTGGATAAACCCTTGTTTTGTAGATCTAGCAGCCAATAAGTGATTCGGAATTAGCATAGTCTCTGCCACAGACTAGATTGTGAAACTTCAGATGAACATGTAAAAGTCTCTGCCACAGACTAGGAGGAACTTCTCTTATGGTACCTGTATCTGGAAGACACCCCCCAACAGTACATACACCCCCCCCCCTCAGTGTAGACCCCCCCCAGCAGTACATACACCCCCTCAGTACATACACCCCCTCAGTGCAGACACCCCCCCCCACCCCCCCCCCCAGCAGTACATACACACCCCCCCCCCCCCAGTGCAGACCCCCCTCAGTACAGACACCCCCCTCGGTGCAGACCCACCCCCCTCAGTACAGACACCCCAGCAGTACAGACACCCCCCAGTACAGACCCCCCAGCAGTGCATACACCCCCCTCTCAGTGCAGACCCCCAGCAGTACACACCCCCCTCAGTGCAGACCTCCCATTAGTACCTACACCCCCTCAGTGCAGACCCCCCCCAGCAGTACATACACCCCCTCAGTGCAGACCCCCCTCAGCAGTACATACACCCCCCTCAGTGCAGACCCCCCCAGCAGTACATACACCCCCCCCCTCAGTGCAGACACCCCCCCAGCAGTACATACACCCTCCCAGTGCAGACCCCCCTCAGTACAGACACCCCCCTCGGTGCAGACCCCCCCAGTGCAGACCCCCCTTAGTACAGACACCCCCCTCGGTGCAGACCCCCCCTCAGTACAGACACCCCAGCAGTACAGACACCACAGCAGTACAGACACCCCCAGTGCAGACCCCCCAGCAGTACATATACCCCCCTCTCAGTGCAGACCCCCAGCAGTACACACCCCCCCCCCCTCAGTGCAGACCTCCCAGCAGTACATACACCCCCTCAGTGCAGACCCCCCCAGCAGTACATACACCCCCTCAGTGCAGACCCCCCAGCAGTACATACACCCCCCCAGCAGTACACACACCCCCCTCAATGCAGACCCCCCCAGCAGTACATATACCCCCCCTCAGTGCAGACCCCCCCAGCAGTACAGACACCCCCCCTCAGTGCAGACCCCCCTCAGTAAATACCCCCCCTCAGTGCAGAACCCCCCAGAAGTACAGACACCCCCCACACAGACCCCCCCTCCCCTCAGTGAAGACCCCCCATCACTATAGATGCCCCCCTTACAGACCTCAGAACAGCAGATACACACAGCAGTGTGTGTCTCTCAAGCTCGGGCTCCTCCTCCTCTGTGGATGTAAACAGAGAGGAGGGGGAGGCGGCTTCGTTCCGCTCCACGGAGGGACACAGCCGCGGCACGAGGCACAGGGCAGCGGGCGGTGTTAGCGGTGCCGCTACCCACGGGTATCACCCCTCTGGCGGGTGTCACCCGGGTGCGGCCCGCACCCCCCGCACCCGCCTAGCAACGCCACTGCTGTGGAGTCAGGAGAAACTTCCAGAAGAACAACCATCTTTGCAGCACTCCACCAATCAGGCCTGTAGGGTAGAGTGGCAAGACAGAAGCGACTCCTCATTAAAAGGCACATGACAGCCCACCTGGAGTTTGCCAAAAGGCATCCGAAGGACTCTCAGACCATGAGAAAGAAAGTTCTCTGGTCTAAAAAAAACAAAGATTGAACTCTTTGGCCTGAATGCCAAGCCTGGAGGAAACCAAGCACCGCTCATCACTTGACCAATACCATCCCTACAATGAAGCATGGTGGTGGCGACATCATGCTGTGGGGATGTTTTTCAGCGGCAGGACCTGGGAGACTAGTCAGAATCGAAGTAAAGATGAATGCAGGCTCAGACCTTAAACTCCTGATGGTTCCAAACTTTCTTATCCAGGGACAGTTTTGCCATCCTGGCATAGACAAGCTCAGCTTAATGGCTTGGGCACTAAGCTCTAAAGAGGTGATAATAATTCTTCATAAACCAAGAAAACCAACAACAAGCTTAACTTCTGTGGAGCTTGTTCTAAGTACCTGTGCCCCTCCCTACAGCTATCCTCCTTCCTAAACAGTGGGTTGTCTTCAACAGCCTAGCCTTCTTCATTTTGGCAGTGGTGCTGTGGCACTTTATTTGAGTATAACAAGCACGAGGCTTTGAGCTAGTGACATCATTCATCTTCCTTGCTCCTGTACTGTGTACCTTGCCTAGCCTTGCCCCTGTTTACGCCTCTTTCCTGGATACAGTTTAGCTTGTCCTGACCTCTTGCCTGAATAAGGGACTACTTCTCTGTTGGCAATTGGCAGGCAGCCCTGACCTCTGCCCAGATGTCTGATGGATATGCTCTGACTGCAGCTTGCTAGGATACAGACTCTGTCATTGTCTCTTGTCGGCTCAGGCCCCCGCAAGCTTGGCCTCCTGTTTGCCACTACTCCTGGTTGCTCCAGTATACTACACTATATTTGTCCGATATGATAGAGCCAGCATACTACACTTACTCTGAGTTTACTGCCCACCCTGACATTCACAAGATCATAGCTCTTCTCTATTGTTGGTCTATGTCCGAGTTTGTGAGACCTGCGCATGGTCAAAGTTCATAGACTAAGCCTTCTGGCCTGCTCTTATTGGTACTTGTCCCTGAACATCTGGAGACTTGACTCCCAGTGGATTTTATTGTTGGTTTACCTCCCCCTGAGGGCAAGGTTGTCATATGAGTGACAGTGGATCACTTTAGGAAGAATTCTCCTTTCATGGCATTACCCAAACTGCCTTCTGCCAAACAACTCTCCATCCGGTTCATACTAGCAATTGTCAGGCTTTATGACGTTCCCATAAACCTTCTTTCTGACTGAGGTTCTCAGTTCACCTCTCTCTACCATTGTCTCCTCTATACCTCCACTCATCATCAATAGTCCGGAGGAGTTTGAGGTAGTAGCTGTATTAGACAAGAGGATTCAAAAACAATACCACATCTACTGGAATGGTTTGGGCCCAGAAGAATGTGCTAGCCTCCTCCATTCATACCGGTTGCCTAGTAAGAAGTTTTTATCACCATCATTCCAGTTAAGCCTGCTCCACTGGGCCTAGAGGCCCCTCCTCAGATGGAGGGTAATGTTAGGCTCATTCCTGCTGCTCCTCTTCCTGCAACTGCCACTCAACCGCTCCTCCTTTATTGGCCTGAGTGTCAACAGTTGCCAGGCAACAGGACCAGCTCTGGCAGCAAAGCAACCTTCACTCCTATTGCCCAGCAGTGGTAGTGTTCTTGGTGGGTGTCTTTCTTGCTAAGCAGCAGGTGGACTCCACCTGCCTAGACTTCTCCACCTTGATTGGCCGTGACACTCTGCAAGCATAGGGTTCTGGGCTTGTAATCGTATGCAGCTACTTTGATCCTGTACCATGTGCCTTGTCTAGACTTGCCTGGATAAGGATTACTCTCTGACTGCATGCTGCCCTGACCTCATGCTGGAATAATGGACTACCTCTGACTGCAGCCAGCCCTGACCTCTGCTTGGATAACAGATATGCTTTATCTGCAGTTAGCCTCGCCCTGCACCTTGCTTTTATATACAGACTCTGCCATTGAGTCAGCTCAGACGCCCGCAAGCTTGACATCCTGATCGTCAGTGGTCCTGGTCATTCCAACATAATGCACATACCCTTAACCACTCTCCAACTTAAGGCCATCATGGTACCTGAACTCTCTCTCTGGGATTGATGAGAATATAGCATTGTGCCTTAAGTCCTGGGGGCATCCACATACCACTAGGCATACCAGCCTTAAGAGAAAGGCAGATGTTAAAGATGAAACTACACATTAGCTTCACTATTTTTACAGAGCAGAACATTTTATGTATACTGGAAGGTCATGACAGCAATGTTAAAGGTGGCATGGTGAAAGAGGGGAAATTTGTGGCACAATACAGTGGAGGCATGAGCTATGACTGCTTTTGTTAAACATAGTAAAGAAGTACACACAGGGCATCAGGCTCAAAATATCAGGCAGCTCTGAGGTCCTCTGAGGTCGTACAAGTTAAGAATTTTCCATCTTTTAGACTTAGCCTTGATTTCCAGGGTTGACAGGCACCAAAATGGCAAGTTGACAGGCTCAAAATGTATGCATTTTTGTACATGAGTTCTTCTGCATTACAAAATGTATTGTGTGTTTTTCTTGCTTTTTTTTTTTTGCTCTTCCATTCACATCTATAATGGATACAAGTATGTGAAAATTCAGCAAGAAATGTTGCTTTTAGGACTTAAAAAAAATACATTGCATTCAAATAGCATAGATGAGAATGGTCCCATTGACTGTAGTGCAACAGATCCTATCATGCATACTGTGTCGAAGATTTAAAATGTACTTTCATCATTTATGCTATACACACATGATAACATTCAATAAAGATTCTTACAACAATACAAACAAAAACTTTGGGCTGTGGCATAGACACTGCAGTCCATATACCGTGTTTCCCTGAAAATAAGACCGGGTCTTATATTAATTTTGGCAACAAAAGACACAGTGGGGCTTATTTTGAGTAGGTCTTATCATGTAATATGCTGTCTTCTCTCCCCTCTCCCTCCCTGCCTGTCAGAAATCCCCAGTGTGAACTGAGTAAAGGTGGTTGTAAATCCTAGAATCCACTCTGTTACAGTATTATTGTAGCGGTACCCCCATAGGAGCTGCTGAATATAGTGATTTGTCTGTCACCCTGCCCCAGCCAGACACAAACCTTTCACTCGCTCAGAGATATGAAAGCAGTCCTTGCACTTGTTTCTATGTTTTATTGAGAGGAATTAAACTTGGATGGGGTTAGGGAACTTATGAAATGCCCAGGTGATCAAAAGTCAATGTTGGGACCAACTATATATACACCTTGGTATATACAATCTCCTCTTTTCCTCCTGCACTTCCTTGCTTGCAGAGTAGCACTCTCCGGACTAGCTAGCACTGTAGGCCTGACACTGGCTCAGCCAGGCCTAAAGCAGATGCCCTATACAGGCAGGGCCCGCGTGCCCATATGGTGAAGAAAAAGTAGAAAAGTTCCAGTGCTAGCTGTCCCTGTGGCTACTGCTCCCAGTACCACCTCTTCAGGCACTGTCAGCCCTCCTGGCTGCAGTTGCCCCTTTTCGCCTGCCCATGCCACCACTATCTTCCAGACTGGCTCTGCACCCGTCCCAGACTGCTGCATCTCAGTCCTCTCAGGCGTGCCTCCCAGTCCTCCCGACGGTGTGAACACTCACCAGCCCTCTTGGCTGCCACTGTGGAACTCCTGGAGACTTTCCCGGCAGTGTTCTCCTGCTGTCCTCTCTTGCCCCTCCTGTGCCTCTTGGTCAGAACACCTCTGTGGGTTGTAAGAGGGTCCCGTCCACACCCAAGCCCAGGCCCAAGGTCCCCCCCCAGACTGGGGAGCTCCCTCGAAGACCCCGTCAGCCTAACACTCCATCTCCCTCTTCCACCCAATCAACTCCTCACCAGCTGGGGTGGCTCTGGGTATTTAAGGAGGCCTGCCCCTTTCCAATCCAGATTGGGGATTGGTCAGGGCTCTTCAGAACACCCAAGGTGGCTCCACCTCCCCTCTTCACCTCTCTTTCCAGAAAGTACTAGAATATTCTGGAAATAAGTGGGAGGTCCTGGTGACACCTGTGAGTCACCCAGCACTACTCTAGGCCACTCCCAAGCCAGATCACCCTGGAAATTTACCTACTCTCAGAAAAAGCTACATTACATCTTCTAGTACACTAGAGGGTGCTACATTATATAATGTAAAATGTGTGTGTTTCTGTAATATAATTGTGCCAAATACCTTCGGTACAGCGCTGCTCTGCGCTTCCGTGACCTGCCGAAGCTCTCTTTCCCCCTCCGAGCACTGCATGGGGGGGCGTGATCCCCCGCTGACAGCTTGGAGAAGGTACCGAAGGTATTTGGCACAATTATATTACAGAAACACACACATTTTACATTATATAATACTGAAATAGAGTGGATTCTAGGATTTTACAACCACCTTAAACTAAGGCTTATTTTCGGAGTAGGGCTTATATTACAGCCATTCCCTGAAAATCACAGTAGGTCTTATTTTCAGGGTAGGTCTTATTTTCAGGGAAACACGATAGTGGTTAACTCTGTGAACTTATGTGGCTTTTTACTCAAAATGCACAGGTACAAAAATGCATTTATTAAACTAAGTATCAAATAGTTATACATTTACCACATTTAAACATACATGAAATGATATACCTTCTGCCACACACCAAATAAAAAAACAACATTGTCTAATAATTACACACTAGCATCTGGACGTCAAAAGGCCACTGTGATAGTCCATGGCAACAAAATAGAGGCTAACAAGACCAATATAGTGATCAAACGTACAATCACTAAGTGCCATAAAGTGCCATGTTATTATTCCAGCCTCTACAATATTAGCATAGAAGACAGAACCCCTTAAAATAATAAACACCAAACCTAAAAATTTAGATTGAAATGGCCAAGGCCCTTTATGACTGGTAGTAATAATAATACATTGATAATATACCGTATATAACACACATCAATAATATATGATAATATACCATTCTACATCAATTACATATATATATATAAGCTTGACAATAAATACTGTCCCCTTTCAAAGAAAAGGATGAAGCCACATAACTAGGACGGGAGGGCAGGCTACTCCTTCTTTGTTGTCAACCGCGGAACTGTCACTAACTACACTGTACCTACTGGAATATTACTCTGGCACCTATACCTAGTTGAGAAGGGACTTAATTTTTGAGCGCTCCTGTGACAGACCTAGCAGGGACACAGGCTTTTGGGGAATACTGAATGTGAGCCTCTTGACGACTGATTATGGGCCCTGTATTTTAAGGGGCACAGGGTGAATGAGAACCCCACTATAATCTGTGCTAGTCAGATTCAATGCTGTATATATCTATATATAATGTGTGTTGTCTCATGCTGTTGGGACACACACATGTTAGATGCTAATATCATCAACTCCAGCCACCTGTCTGTTGTCTCATATAATGTAAATGAGTCTAGTCTGGCTGGACACAGATTCTAAAGAGTATTTCACCTATTGTTGTATGTGCTAATTAACCCTGCAATTGAATGGTGGAGTCCAGTGTTGATTTAGATAATTATCTCATATTGATTCTCTTTCTGGCTACAGTTGTATCGTTAGAATAATATGAGCAGGAGGGGGGACCTCCTCTTCTACTGTATTATAAATACTTGTCATTTTGGTTCTAATAAATCAGTCCATGTTGAGCAGCTAAGCAAGTGTCATCTTGTTTTGTGCTTGTGAGCGGTTGGAATATCTGATATCTATATTCAGACTGGGAGGAAGTGGTATATGACTAAAGCACTCAAACGGAGTGTAGGAACTTTTCGTCACAGCTCCCACAACAGATTTAGGCCCCAACGTACAGGCCAGTAGGATAGGATTTGATAAAGACTTCTGGACCATTATCATAGCATTGCCTCTTAGAAAGGACTTTCGCCAGTATAGGGTTTAGGGGTCATTCTCTGATCTGCTTACTTATTACCAGTTGTATACTTTATTTTGCCACTCCTTCATATACTTTTTCAATTGATTAGTTCTATTTCTTTTGTGATTGTATTATTGTGTATATTGTTGCAATAAATATCCACTCTTAAGTCCGGTGCTGTTTGCAGAGACGTGGGCACTGGGGAGACCACAGGAGCTCCTTCAGGGGCAAGCCCTACAATAGTTTTGACAGAACAAAGCAGGGTACAGGGGCATAAGTAGGAAGTCTGGCACGATTGCCATGTATTTGTGTATGTTTTGCAGGAAAAGAATGAAAAAGGCTGGTGTAGTTAGGCTAAAAAAACATTTTTTAAATGAATAATGTATTTTTTGCATTTACATAGCCTTTAATTCCACCAAAAATGCACAAGTGTGAGCAGAACCCAAAGAGACCAAATGTACTGCTTCATTGCTTCTATGAGATATATTCAGTAAGTATTAGGAAAGTAAATTCAGGTTTAGTCCAAAAAAAAGATACTTTGAGCCTCCACCGCTGATAT
Source organism: Lithobates sylvaticus (assembly GCA_028564925.1). Lineage (NCBI taxonomy): Eukaryota > Metazoa > Chordata > Amphibia > Anura > Ranidae > Lithobates > Lithobates sylvaticus. The sequence continues at coordinate 68,109,654 of CM053033.1, read as the reverse complement.
TTCTGTACTTTCTCACTTCATATATATTTAAAATGACACAGTGCTATGTTGCAGCTGCAGCAGTTATAAGTGGAATAAAACATTCATTGCTTTTATCCTGTGAGCTCCCACATCCCTTCCTTTACTCATCCTACACTGTATGAAATAATTAAAGAATTTATTCTGGGTATCATAACATAAGAAGTATTCCTTTAGCAGCTCAGGGAATAATGTAAACTGGTCTCAGATGTCAGTGGCATTGGCAGTGCCTGCAGGAGCCGTTATAAATACTCGTATGCAGGGCGGCTTACTGGTCAGGGGATTTCACGGCTGTCAGTCTGAGGCTTGTCATATAGCTTTTCATCAGATGGGAAAAAGCACAGAGGCTCAGGAGAGTGTGCCTTGTCTCACATGGTGACGTCACAAGACAGCTCTGCAGTCAGAACCAGCCACACCAAATACGACTATCCTGCTTAAAACATTGGTACAGGAAGATTCTGCATGGCCTGTCCCATTTTTTACATATATGTGAGTGATCTGCATCAAAAAATGTTAGATTAAATAGATGGAACGGTATATTCTAAAAATAATATAAAATATCCCAACCCATAGTTTATGTTCTAATTATTCCTTCAAGGGATCAAGAGGGGCTCAACAGACTAAGAATGCTGTTTGTAGCACCTTATTCCCAAAACTGGAATCAGAAGAGGCCTGAGCCAAGTGGAGACCATGCAAATCTGAGAAACAGGTGCCTGATGCTGAAAAGCCTGTAAAGCCCCAACAGATCTGATAGCCTGTGTCTTAACAGGGAAAAAATGAATCATATACTTTAGACCAGGGGTCTCCATTCTTTCTGAACAAAGGGCCTGTTTATTGTCCTTAAGAATTTAGGGGGGCTAGAAAGTTGCCAGTGGAGTAGAAAATGCCCCAGTGTCAGTGGGAGTAGACACTTTCCCAGACTTGGTGGTCAGGGGGAGTAAAAAAAATGATAGCTCCTATGGTCAGTAGGAGGCTGAACAGTGCCCAAACATTTATATCAGCAGGAGGAATTGTTCCTCATTGTTCAGGTCAGTGGAAGGAATAGTGCCTCATTGTTGGTGATTTTGGAAGGAATGGTGTTTCATCATTGGTCTTATTGGAAGGAATAGTGCCTTGCATCAGTGGGAAGAATAGTGCCTCATGCCAGTGGGAGGAACAGTGCAGGATAGGGGTAGGATAAAGGCAAGAAAAGGGCCACAGTTTGCAGACCGTTGCTTTAGACCATAAGCTTGGATAATGACTTGTCTAATCCATCTAGCAATATTGCAGTGAGCAGTAGGGATTCCATCTTAAGCCGGGTACACACTATTCGTTTTTTTTTTTTTTTTTTTCCATTTAACCCCGCGGGTTGAACAGAAAAAAACTGTCCAGTCGGAGCTTTTGTACTCACTATGCAAAGTAAGTACAGCAATCTCACCCGCCTCCCGTCAGAACACTCCGATCAGCGCTCTCTCTACTAGTGGCTGAGAGTGCTGATCGGGAGTGGGTCTGATTCTGGTTTATCAGACAGACCGACATACACATGGGGCAAATGACGACCGTTTTGTTTTTAACCGACAATGAGAGCGGCCACTTTGCAAGCAAGGTCAGATAAATGAATATCCCTAATGAGTTGGAAGGGTAGACTCTGAATGGCTGAAAGAACCATGTTAGATTCCCACAGAGTCACAGGGGAAATTACGGGGTGAGAGATGTGTGCAACACCCTGAACAAATGCCTTAACCAAGGAAAGAGAGGCTAACTGTCTATAATACTGAACAGCTAAGGCAGGGATTTGTCCTTTCATGGAACTCAGGCCAGATTATCACTTGAACGTTGTGGAGGCTTCTCTTGCACCTTCTGCCCAACACTCCTGAAGGTGGAGACAGAGAATGTGAGGGCATGTATTGACACACCAGCCCTTGGGACAGAAGGTCCTAAGATCTGGAAGTGCCCACAAAGATCCTGCAAGGAATTTAAGTATGTCTGAGTACCACGTCCAGGTTGGTGCTATAAGAATGACCAGAATGCCCCCCATCTTGATCCTGTGGAGCAAATTGAGAGAAGCTGGAGAGGCTGAAGGATCAGGCAGAACTAATCCCAATTAACCAGAGAGTCCACTGCAATGAACAGAGTTTCCCTAAACCTGGCAACAGACCAGTTTGTTGTTGGAACTGGATGACATAAAATCAACATCTGGCATCTCCCACCTGCAGCAAAGGGCTTGGATGGGGAGTACATTACCCAGATCCAGGGGCTGACAACTAAGAAACTCCATCTGCCAAATTTCTACACGTGGGATATGAACAATAGACAGGGCCGAAACATGCGGTTCTACTCAAGAGAGGATCAAGTCTGCCTCCCTTTAAGTGGCTGTGACATTGTCTAACTGTATTCTTGTCAGTTGACTTCACAACTGAGCACTAGAACTGTGTTCCAAGATGTTGATGGGAAGACAGGCTCCACTGACCAACAAGTCCAAGGGCTGAGCCCGTTTGTCCCACACTGCCAGGATGGTAAATTGCCATGGTCTGGAATGTCACTGACATATGACACTGCCTCAAAGGAGACTACCATCAGGCCTAAGGGCTGCCATCAAGTCCTGGGATTTATGGGCTTGGGCATGTGACCGGAGGAACAGAATATTTCCCAGGGCAGGAAGATCCTGGACAAGGCTATATGCAATGTCAGGCCCATGTTCCAGCGGTGAATCCCAAAGGTAGAGGATTCAATCTAATCTATGCAGAGTCTGCACTATCCACTGAATATTGGCTAATAGGGATAGGGATGACTGGTCCTTTATATGGAGATATTCCAGGTAAACCACAAAATGTATCCCCTGAGAACATAACAGATCTAGGATTGGAGGAAGCACTTTGGTGAAAACCTGTGGGCCAAAGAGAATGGTAACCAATTAGTAATGTTCAGTACACAAAGAAAAATGCTGATACCATTGGTGAGAAAAAAATGGGAATGTGCAAGTAAGCACCCTGCCTATCAACTGAGGTCAGAAAATCCCCCAGAAGAAAGGCAATAACTGACCTGGCTGATTCCACCTGGAACTATTGAACCACCAGGAACAAGTTGAGAGTTTTTAGACCCCCCTCCTGTAATAATTGTTTTGCAATCCCCTTTGTTCCCCTGCCCCCTCCACTGCCATCCTCCTTTTCTTTTGGCCAGTGCATACCCAGTCAGTCTAGGACTAGCATTGCCGCCATAAATGCGCTGGGACAGTTTCGTTCCAGCACTTGAGGTGAACTTTCTACTGTTTATGCTGATCTGGACGTCAAGGGGGATTTATTAAAACTGGAGCACAAACAAATAAAAAATCTTGCGAGATACCTAGGTGGTCTTTCCTTATAATGGTCCGGTTTCTGTGTGTTCCAGGGGTCATCTGTGCAAGCTAAAGTCCGTGGCTGGGTTACAGCCAAATGCCCTTTGTGCTTGCCATCTGGTAAGCAGACTTAAAGCGGTTCTGCACTCTGTAAAAAAAAATTTTTTTTAAGGACGTAATATAAAGTATGCTTACCTTTATTAGGGGACTCACCTGTTCCATCTTCCATCTCGATCGCCGCCGGTTTTCGTCCGCTGAAGTTCCTCGTCTTCTTCTTTAGTGCCTGTGGGCATGTGAAACCCCACAGGCACTGTTGATGGCCCAGCATGCACCGCCGTTACTCGCGCGTGCGCAGTAACGGCACATCTGCCGACATCTCACGAGATTTCGGCAGATGCGGCCGAAATCTCGAGAGAGTTTTCAGAAGATGTGGCCGAAATCTCGCGAGATTTCGGAAGATGCCCGCACTGACTCCTGGGATCAATGACACCAGATCCCAGGAGACAGTGCGGCGTGACGACGATCGACGCAAGACCCCGCCCGCCGCCGCAGAGGGAGAAGACCGGACGTCTTCAATTACAAGGTAAGTAAAAAAAAAAAAAAAAAAAAAACATTTCATTTAGTACTCTTTGCCTGATTTGGAAGGCAAAGAGATTTACTAAATGAAATGAGTGCAGAACCACTTTAAGATACGGTGGTCGGGCACTTTCATATTGTGTGAAGTCACTGTGGTGTCATTGGAGGATTGATTTATATGGACTATTTTTTTCTCGGCTATTGACATATATTTTTTCTGCTCAATGACATTTCAACCATTGCTCTTTTTTTCTGTTTTTCCTGGTATTTTTGTGTGTATCAATGTTGCTGCTTGCATATTGTGTTTCATAATTTTAAAGTCTAGCGTGTTTTTTTTTCCTTTTTTTTTTTTTTTTTTCCCTTTTATGTACCATACACAGTTGCATCAGATTCTGAGTGCTTTGACTTTAGTAAATCTCCCACAAAATGTCATATTATGCCTAGTCCTTACTGTTAATCACATTGTTTGCTAAATTGTTTTATTACCATTGTGAATCCAATTTATGTTTGCTTAGTTACCAACCATATTGGGTGACGATATTTTAAGTTTGCCTTTACTATCTGGTTTGATGCCTTCTTTGTTATAGCACTATTATTGGGTACTACTTTCAGTGATTTCCTGTGATATTGTAGGATTGTACACTCAACCTGGTGTGTCAGAGAAGCTGAGATTCTTGGGAAGGCTGAGGCAAAGAACAGACAACCTATCCTATCCAGCAGCTCCTATGGGCAGAGCCAGTGCTAGACTATTTTGTGCCCTGGTCAAAACCAGCTACTTGCACCCCCCCCCCCCAAAAAATCCAGTCTGTACAGAGATGCTTTTTCATCTCTGCCAATGTTAGCTCCATGTGGAGACTGACTAGGTACCTAGGAGAAAGTAATGTTGCACGCATCACGGCTTGAGCGGTATCTCATTGGCTGGATACCTCTTCTTCATGGATTGGCTAAAGTTTGCAGGAGACAGCTTTGTCTCCAGCTAACACCATCCAATCCTGCAGTGGTATGCAGAATCTCGGCGCAGTATGTGGGGAAAAGGGCAGCCATCACAAATTTTGGGGCCCCTTACACAGCCTTAGGCCTAGACCCCCCGGGCCTGACCCCCTTACATCAGAGTTTACCCCTTTCATTAGGGTCCCCAAAATTCCCCCCTTACATTTGTATCACCAGAGTCCCCCCTCCTTAAATCAGTGTCCCCAGAGTTCGCCCTTACATCAGAGACTCCACTTTCATTAGGATCCCCAAAGTCTCCCTTTACATTAGGATCTCAAAATTCCGCTTACATTAAAGTCCTCATAGCCCCCCCCCTTACATCAGGGTCCCCAGAGCCCACTTTACATCAGGGTCTTCAGAGCCCTCCTTACATCAATGTCCTCAGAGCCCCATACATCAGGTTTCACAGACCCCCTCACATCAGGGTCCCTAAAGACCCTTTACATAAGGGTCCCTAAAGTGACCTTACATCCCCAAAACCCCCTTACATCATGGTCCCTAGAGCCCATTCCCTTTCAATAGGGTCCCCAAATTTTGAAAAGCAAGGAGAGTGGAGAGGTTTAAGAGAATAGTTAGGGTAGTGGAAAGGAAGCAGGGAGTATTTTGAAGACCTCAGCTTACATCAGGATCCATTCCTGCTCATTGCAGCAGTCAGCTACAGGACAGGTGGAAGCTGGAAGGCTGGGCACTGGGACCGGATAGGTTTGGAGGAGAAACTTCCTCCTCCCCCTCTTCTGAATGCTGGGGCCTGGGGGAGAGGCAAGCACATAATTGGTTTGCAAGGACATGTCCTAGCAACCAAACCCTAGCACTGAGAACAGCAGGCGGCGGCAGTGGATGTCAGCCACCGTACATTCAGGGATTGCGGCATAGCCTGTGCTGTTGCGATCGCTGTTGCAGAGCGTTGTTGCTGAGCAGTGTAGCTGTGAAAGCAGGGACGCTAACTGACTGAGTATTTGGGCAAGACGCTCTAGGGGGGTTTGGATGTAGCAAGAACTGGTTTCTCTGGACCTGTGCCCCCTTCATGTGTATGGGCTGCCCCCCCCCCCCCCCGATGGAGGCCCTGATGAGAAACATCGGCTGACTGTATGTGGAAGCCAGCGGACTGTGGCTGCCAACAGAGAATTGGGGGATGATTAGAGAAAAGTAGAAATATAGTAAAGATGCAGGCAGATGAAAGTGTAGAGGAATTAGAGTAATTACTTAAGAAAGCTTGAAGGCAGACGAAAATCTAATGTTTTTAATACAATTAATTTAGATAATTAAACAAATTACAGATGCAGACATCAATATCTAGGGTGATAAGAACAGAATAAACACATTTAATGCGTCACTGGCCAAATATCCCTAACAGTATTTTAGGTTATGTAACATACCTGGAGGCTGCCGAATTAAATCACCTCTTTAGCTGACTCTGTAAAATAGCGGGATGTAAAGGCTTTCCTTGACATACCGAGGGACCATTGAAAGTAGGGTTTTTAAATACAAGCAAATGAACCACTGACAATATTTACACCTATATAATTAAAAAAGAGCTCAGATCACCATATCTGACCCTATAGCATTGTAGAATACAATAATAACCTCAACCGGATTCTGGTAAACAACTGTTGCATTTAATAAAAATGTGCATCGAGGCCTTCGGGTAAGATTGCGTAGGTTAAGCATTTTAATAAATTAATTAACTAATTAATTAATATGTTTTCATGCAGCACTATTTTTTTGGAAATGTGGATAACATCATGTATGAGGAATTGAGCACAAGATTAGAATCGTTGGCAATAATATTTGATTTTGGATAAAACCTGTGTTTGCATGTACTGAATATGGCAAATCACACTTGCTCCCACCCCCCTTCCAAAACCTATTCTATCTACCCTGTGAAAGGAAAATATGTATACTTACCTATTCCGAGAGCGATTTGGTCTGGTCACATGATCAGCGTCAGCGGCGGCTTCGGTGTAGAGGAGATACAGCCGACAAATAATACCATTAACATTTTTGAATAAAAAAAAAGGATTCAGTAGGGAATTACAAATAATTTGTTTCTGTTTATGGTGTCTTCATGCCACTAACATTCATCTAGGGGGGGTGCAAATTCAAACAAATTGGAACCCTTGAGTGACCACTCCACTTTCTTCCCATGTCAAAGCTAAGCAGACTGGATATGGATATGCAAATGCAATAAGTTTCTAAAATTTTGTGATATTTAGGACATATCAGCAGAATGAATGGGCACAGATAGATAGAGCTTGATTTACTAAGGCCTTAAATGTGTTTTCTGGGTCATCATCAGGGATGATATAATTGTAGCTGTAATTTGTTTAATTATGTAAATTAATTGTATTAAAAACATTAGATTTTCATCTGCCTTCAAGCTTTCTTAGGTAATTATTCCTCTACACTTCCATCTGCCTGCATCTTTACTATATTTCTGCTTTTCTCAAATCATCCCCCAATTCTCTGTTGGCAGCCACAGTCCGCTGGCTTCCACACACAGTCAGCCGATGTTTCCCACCAGGGCCGCCATCAGGTGGGGACAGCCCATACACATGAAGGGGGCACGGGTCCAGAAAAAACAGTTCTTGCTACGAACAAACCCCCCCCCCCCCCCCAGGGAATGCCCTGAAATATAAACAGCCCAGGACCATGCACACACAGATTCACAATAGATATCTGCATACCCTCATACTATAATCACAACATTCCTTTTCTAAGCACTGGTCCCCTACTTTCTAACAGTCAAGCAGGTATTTGACTAAATGGGTAAACTGATTTGTTCAATATTTAATGTAATTATAATGCTGGATAATTTTCGAACTCTTTTTTTATTTTTTTTAGACTTAGAAATGGTTCATTGCAGTGGATTAAAAATGTTGGCATCACATATTTGATTTTAATTAAAGTACCGTATTTATCGGCGTATAACATACACCGGCGTATAACACGCACCCCAAGTTTAGGAGGGCATTTTAAGGAAAAAAAGTTTTAGGAAAGTTTAGGGGAAAAAAAAAAACTTACATTTAAGCGTCATTTGTAGCTTGCCCAGTGTCATTGCAGCTTGCCCAGCATCATTGCAGCCTTGCCCAGCGTCATTGCAGCCTTGCCCAGCGTCATTGCAGCCTTGCCCAGCGTCATTTGCAGCCTTGCCCAGTGTCATTGCAGCTTGCCCAGCATCATTGCAGCCTTGCCCAGCGTCTGCAGCCTTGCCCAGCGTCATTGCAGCCTTGCCCAGCGTCATTGCAGCCTTGCCCAGCATCATTTGCAGCCTTGCCCAGTGTCATTGTAGCTTGCCCAGTGTCATTGTAGCTTGCCCAGCGTCATTGCAGCTTGCCCAGCGTCATTGCAGCCATGCCCAGTTTCTTTGTAACTTGCCAGCGTCATTTAAAGTCCGGTTCGGGTTTAAATTTCCCGCCGCCGAGACTCTCTGTCGCATGCGCCGCCGAAAAAGACTGAAGCGCCCCAAGGAAAAAAAAGGACTGTTCAGCTCCGCTCGCGGTCCCGCCTCCCTGCTGTTTCCGGAGCGAGCGCAGGGAGGCGGGACTACGAGCAAAGCCGAACAGTCTGCTCGGTCTATTCCGGCACCGGTTTGGGTTTTTTCGTCCGTGATTCGGTCTTTTTCGGCAGCGCTCGCTATTTTTCGGCGGAGCTTGCCATTTTTGTCACTTTTTTTGGGGTATCGGCGTATAACGACTTTCCCCCGATTTTAAGGCGGAAAAAGTGCGTGTTATACGCTGATAAATACGGTACATGTAAACCCAATCACTAAAATGTCATATAAGATTTAACATAATTTCAAAAGTCACTTTTCATATTTTTAAATCTGCAGCTTTCCATTATGATAATATCTGGTGAATCTGCCTTGAAAGTCCATGTTCAGGCACTTCTTATTATAGAGTGAGAGCACTCTGGCACTGCCTCCCAGTTGTGTTCTGTCGTTATCATTCTATAACATTGGCTTCTGATGGAGAATATAAGTGGTACACATTACTCAGCTACTTTTGTAACCATAAGGTAACAAGGAGTGTGTTATATTTGAAGGAATGGTAGTTCTATATTATTTGCAAATGTAATGTTGCTCAGTTACATCTACTCTACATGTAGCACATTAGGATACTCTAAAACTGCCTTTATCAACATTTTTAACATGGAGGAACCCTTAAAATAACTTTACAGGCTCAAGGAACCCCTGCAAATAACAAAAAGCATCTACAGCTCACTGTTAATTAGTGTGATGATCACTGGGAAGAATGTTTCGGGTATCCATTTTTGACATTAGTAACATGTTCTTTTAGCCATACTTGGAGTTGTCGTATAGTCCTACTTATGTATTCCAACCCAATGGATCTATAAGGCTAGAACTTACAATCCTCACAGTATGAACTTGGAATGGGATATAAACGCATTCATCAGTAATGCGTGACGAGAGGTCTAAGCAGTTAGTGGTAAAGTGGTAAAGTATCCCATGAGCATTGAATAGTCTGCTGGGGTAGGAGTATTTTTATTTTTATTTAAACTTCTATCATTATGTATTTTGTATTTTTTTTCTTTTTTAATCATGTTTTGTATTGATTTAAGGTTTATTTTTAGGTTTATTCCTGCTTTTTGTGTGTATAAGTTACCATTTATATGATTAATTGTAGTTTTTCTCAAGAACCACAAGATGACGCTGTGTCCGAGTGCAATATATGTCTGTTACAGACAATTTTTTAATTAAATTTTCACCTACTCTATACTTACATTTTTATATCATAGTATAAGCTTCTAGATCCCTCTTTTTTGACTGAATGATTGGATCCTAGTTTAATTAAGGGTGTAGATTGTGCTGCCCATATGTTTGTGAGTGGATGCTTTAACATCCGTTGCTTGGAGCGCACCTTACTTCCTCATTTCAATCAGTGTGTGCCGCATATATAAACCAGCCGAGCATCCATCTAGCCACGCCCCTGAAGACGTCATTCTCTGACAAAACGGCGTAGGGAGGAGTCGTCAATGAGACGCTGCTGCATGCTGGGACACAGTGGTCATCTTTGTGGTGGTGAAAGGCTGCATATATACAAAAATAAAAATTGGTGTATATCACGCTGACATGCAAACATATATCAAATAGCAGCCAGCACAACACTAAGACAAGTGTAAATCAAGGGATATGTGAAAGGTAAAATGGCGCCAAAAAAGCCCAGCACCATTTTGTGCAAACCAGGAAGTGCACATGAAGGAAGCACCAATTATGATCACAGACAAACACGTCGGGACGAGCCCTGCTGATGTCATTGGGTTACCCACAAACCTTACTTTCAAGCGCTTGATCCACTTTCTAAATGTGAGTGTTTCCAATTTTTTAAATAAATTTCTATGTTTATACGGATTCACACTATGTGGAGTGTTTTCTTTTTTGGTCATGCTATTTTAAACATTTGAGAGGATTTGGTCTAACAAGTTGGCTGCTTCTGAGGACTGCTTCTCTGTGACATCTCTTGCCCAATTGGACTGTCTTCCATCTCGATCTGGAGCCTAGATATCGAGGTCCCATATGCATATTTGAGTCCTCTTACTCCAGTAAGCCTCCTCACTAACGGGTGGTGGTTCTATTGTCTGTGTCTTCACCTTAACACTGATGTCATGTGGAATTCCACTTCTGGTTACATAATCTGTTTTCACTATTTATCAAAGGACTGTTATATTTATGGTTTAAAAATCTTTATATGATGGCACATGGACTTTAGTTTGGGTGTGAATTTCACATCACTTTTCACAGTTTTTTTGTGGTCATTGCACAGTGTACATTAGTTTGTATATAAAAATGTATATATATATATATATATATATATATATATATATATATAAACACAAACAAAGCTTGATTTGTTTATGAACAATGTGAGTGTCATTTTATTCATTATTTAGCTGATTAAACATTATCCCGATGTACTGTGCAATGAGGCATCTTTCCTTTTGTTTACATGGGATGTTATGTGTGTGGTAAATATAGCTGGAGCGCTTTGGGGTTGAACCTTGGATAAGGAGAGTTATATCTAAGTTTGCTGCATCCATTACCTGTTCTGCTGCTAGGACTGTATGAAGATCGAGGGACTTCATCTGTGCTGATGTGACCTTTGTAATGAGGGTCCATTAAATAGGGTAAGCGGCTGTATTGTTGGGTGCTGGTGACGGGTCTCCCTATTTTTTGCTTACCACAAACAAACATGTTTGACTTACCTGCTCTGTGCAGTGGTTTTGCATATGAGTTTTGCACAGAGCAGCCCCGATCCTCCTCTTCTTGGGTCCCCTGCTGGCACTCCTGGCCCCTCCCTCCTGTTGAGTGCCCCCATAACAAACAGCTTGCTATGGGGGCAGCTAAGCAGTCTCGCTCCTGTGCCACTGCTCTGTTTGTCCAATGACACTCAGAGAGCTGCTGGCCCCCACCCCCACCCTATCCTCATTGACTCACTGGCTGTGATTGACAATAGTGTGAGCCAATGGCTCCTGCTGCTGTCTCAGCCAATGAAAAGGAAGAGACCAGGGAGAGCCGAGGCTCCCATGCACAGGGCTGGAAGAAGAACGCGCTCAGGTAAATATTAGAGGGGCTGCTGCACAGAAGGTTTTTTACCTTCTTGTATAGAATGCATGAATCTTTACAACCACTTTAAAGCCCCATACACACGGTCGGACTTTTTCATGGATTCTGTCCGATCGGACAAGGTTGTTGAAAAATCAGACCGTGTGTATGCACCATCGGACAGTGTTCGTCGGTTTGTCCGACGGACAAAGTCTTATCTCCTGCTGGAAAGATTTGCCGTCAACACGGTCCGATCACACCAAATCCGAGCGTGTGTACGGTTGTCCGACGGACAAAGTGCTACGCATGCTCAGAAGAAATTCTGTGACGGAAGCGCTCGGACAGGTAAAACTACCTTTCCTAATCGAAACAGCACATTCGTCACGCTGCAATGTTAAAATTTCTTTAATGCAGCGCATTCTCTTTTTCTTTACAATGCAACAAGAATGACATGTTTAGCTGCTCCTATTCACCCGCACTCTCACAAACTTAGTTCTTTATTACTTTGTCTACATGTTTATTTTTACTCAGATCGTAAAAGAATCTTTGTTATATTTTTTAGCATGTTTTTTTTTTTTTTTTTTTTTGGGGAATACATATTTGAAGGAGAATTTTTTTTGTTTTTTGGAGGGGGTTGTATGTCTCAACTTAGCAAAACACATTATTAACATTTGTATTTCTTGCTTAAACTTACTAGGAGTTTGTTGGTTGTTGGTGCCCCTTGTTAATTCTACTTTAGGATTAGTGAAATGTACCTGCCTACTCAAAGAAAAACTGTCATTGTAGAAAAGTAAAACACATAGTCAATGATTATTTCAAATCCAAAAAACATTTATTTAGGTCTCAGCAACAAACCAAAGAGGAACGCAGCCATGGTGAAACTTGGGGAATATGCAAAGCCTTGGACACCCATGGCAACCATAATTTTACAGGCTTAAACAATTGGGGGCATGAAGAGTACCTATCTAAATAATAAGGGAGCGCAATCTGGTCCTGAAGTCCAAAACATCCGGAACTGCAGCAGATGCCATCTAGGTCCCCAGGCTCTGGTCCTACGAGAGGCTCCATCTTCTCTCAGACCAGACTGAATCAAGGTCATCACTCTCTTGTCTTCCTTGTACGCTTCCTTCCACGCCGTGGTGCTGGTGCTGGTGGGGTGGCAGAAGGAGGAGGAGGAGGCGGAGCAAGGTCACTCTCGCAAACATGTGTGAGGGGAGTCATCTCCCCAGCCATCCCCTCATTTAGTATTTTGAGGATGACCTCCTCACACATGCTGCGTTGCCCCGCCTCCATACCCGTAAGTTTACTGCCAACCAAGGAGGCAAAGGCCTCCTCGTACGTGGGTGTGGCATAGAGGGAGGCTGAGGCATCTCTGATCAGCTGGAGCGCTGACTCTCCCACCTCCCCCATGTTTTTCGCCCTTCTGTAGGGAAGGCGGAGGGGAGAGACTTGGGAGACAGTCAGGCTCCTATGCCTACCCCCCTCTTGGCTGCCACTAACCCCTGCCTCCTCCTGACTGCCACCTTCCACAGCCACCTCCTGGCTGAGGTCTTCCTGTGTATGAAAAAGGGACATAGTTTCAGTTATTTGTTCATCAAACACACACAATTCTCATCTAGTGACTGTTGCAAAATGTTTACAAATAGAAAAACATACAATTCTCAGCCCTGCTGTTTAGATTCTTCCCAAAAATGTCTCCAACACCACTGTCTGTTGATATGTCAAACACGTTAGGAACTAAGCAATTGGGATCCTGAATTAACTGAACATCATTCATTATTCCCCAAATGGTTACAAAACTACTATACCTGGAGCAAGCTGGGCACCTGCACATATTCCAGACTGGAAGGCCCAGGTTGGTCCTCGGAAGCCTCATCAGGGGTGGCGTGCGTGGAAGGACGCGTGCAAGGAAGAGTCGAGAGTGACTTCCTGACAGTAGCCTGGTCTTTGAGAAAGTGGAGCCTCTCATAGTACCAGAGCGTGGGGACATGGACATCAGCTGCTGCAGCTCCAGATGCTAGGGACTTCCGGACCTTATTGCGCTCCGGAAATAGGTACTCTTCATGTTGTTGATCTTCACTTTTAAGTTTGCCACGGTTGCCATGGGCAGGTTAGGCTTTACAAATGCCACAAGTTTCAGCAGGGCTGCGTACCTCTTTGGTCTGTTGCTGTAGTCCCGATGTTTAGGTTGCCATAAGAGGGGGAATTGGCGGTATTTATCAATGAAGAGGGGGAGAAAGCTGACGTCGTAGAAGGCCTCCATCACCTCTGCAAGACACAACGCCACACAAAACAATATAAATAATGTCAGCCTAAACTCTCCTAATCTTCTCCATAAAGAAGCCTCAAGTTCTAATCAGTCTAGGCTAGTTATGTACCAACGTCAAATTGTACCTTCGTTTGTAGCGATCGTCTCGTGCGTGAGCTTTCTCTCCCCTCGTCTCCCAGATCGTGGCTACGACACAGGCGTGTGACGTTTTATATACAGTGCGCATGCGTCAAACTCCGCCCGCCCCTGACGATCTTTCTCGTCTATTCCCCACCCCTTCTCTTTACGGCGCAGTGGGGAGAGCACATGGCGGGGACACAGCAGGTGCGCCCCAAATATCCCCCAACGAGGAGGAGGACGAGGAAAGTCCGGAGGCAGAAACGTCCCGATCCCGGAGCCTGAAATTCAAGGCCTCCAATATGTCATTTGGAGAAATGTTGGAGATGGTGGACATATTAAAGAGGAGCGACTATGATGGGAAGTATGGGCCTTACCTCAACCCCAATGTCCGCAAGGCCAAGATCATGTCTAAAGTTGTGAGAAGGCTGTACAATAATTTTGGGGTACAACGATCCAAGGAGCAACTGAGGAAACGCTGGTCAGACCTGAAACTGAGGGAGGCCGATCAGTACAGAAAGATCAAGCGAATTCTTCAAAAAAGTAAGTAGTTGTGTTTTTGTGTTTGATTTCTTGCTTGCATATTGCTCCATGTGGTTTGATTTTTACAAAGTTGTACATTCCAAAATGGCCCCTTTTATGTTCGTCTGTGCATTCGATCGTACTCAGCCTCGATCTTTCTGCCACTGTCATGGTCGTGTGTGTGTCCATTCGATCGTACGCAACCTCGAACGTTCGGCCACTTATAATACGTGGTTTGGTGTTTTTTTTGGGAAAGGAAGTTTGTTCTCACTAGAAATGTCATCAAGAATGTAAAGCCAATTTATTCAATGTAAAGGAGAGGTCACCCAGTAGCTGTTTACCCATCTGGACTCTAGAGCACTAGTGCTGGGACACCCAAACCCCCTTTTTATTAGGCTTTTCCACACATGTGCTCCAGTGGATACTAGAGGGGTGTCTCCATCACACAAACTTCTACCAAAAAGCTAGTCAGTTTAGCACCTTTACAAAGTGACTACATTCATGTTGTTGGCATTTGTAACTGGCCAAACTAAAATAGTGTCCGTCACTTTCAAGCAATGTTTGTCATTTCCTATTTCTGCCCTCAATAGATAGTGTTGCTAAATCATCCTTTTGTACATTCTCATAGGGGAGCGAAAACTTGGGCCGTCTGCGGAAACCCCCAAACCAACACCTCCCAAAAAAGGGGAAAGAGCAGAAGCAGAGGAGGAGGAGGAGGAAGGAGAGATCATCGAACTTGGAGAAATTGTCACCACAACAGGTGAGTGTGGGAGAACACAGCTACTGGTAAGCTAATCCATGTATGGCTGCCTCATTTCCAACACCCCATTTTTGTTTGTTTGTGGTTTTTAGGTGACGTGGATGTTGAGGAAGAAAAATCGCACTTTACCACAGAGAGTGCCCACGTACTCATCGGGGAGATAATGGTCTGCAATAGAGATCTAGATTACATAAAGCAAAACATCAATGATGTTCAACAAAAATTGAAGAACATCATTGATGTTTTTGGAAAAATATGAAAACGCACCAAGTAATTAACACACATTTGTGCCAGCTTCTGAACACATTTGCAACTTAAAAACTGTGTGAAATTTGGAACATACACACATTGTGTCCACATGTGCTAGCTCCCATCATGGTGGATGAATGGCAACGTTTTTTTGGGGGTGCAAACACTTTACGAACTACGAAAGTGGTTGTGGTGAAGGGGTTGCACCCCCAAAAAACGTCCATTCATCCCCATGATGGAAAATGGCACTTTTGAAGCTTCTAGGCATGTGTTTTACCATCTAATGACCATTTTCAGACCCAAATTGTGTGCATGTTCTAAATTTCCACTTTCCGGGGGTGACCCCCCCATGTGATGAAGGCAAGATCAAACACACTTTGAACATATAGTCATGTCTGATCTTGTCTTCACTTTACAAAGTTGAACTTTCCTAGTTCATAGGTTCTGTTTTGCTCCATGCCTGGTTTTACCAATTGCGGAATGTTTGTAAACAATGTTGTAAATAACCAAGATGTTGTCAGTTTTGGCGTGAAGATTGTAAACGCACTTGTGAATGTTTTCCTAGTAAACTTTTTTATTTTTCTAAATGTGTGGCTTCCTTATTTAAAAAAACACAATGCATTATGTTTGTAAAATTTAAAGGATATGGGGGGCAATGGGTGTTATTTACTAAAGGCAAATCCACTTTGCACTGCAATTTTCTTGCCCAGGGAACTTTTTCAATGCACTTGTAGAGCATAGCGGATTTGACTTATGTAAATGACACCCACAGTGCTTTGTACGAAAACACGGAGCACAGCATTTTTGAGAATACACACATGTCAGACCTGGTGATGAAAAGGAGTATTTTGGGTGTCAGTTATGCAGGACAAACCTTCTCTAGACCAAAGATTAGGTAGCAAACACACAACATGAGAATAATCTTTTTGGGAAGAAGAGACTGTTACCTCCTTTTGCCCAGAAAGTGCATTCCCACTGTCGAAGGCAAAGGGAAAAAAATGTCAAGGTAAAATAAGCTAAAAAGAAGACTGAAATGACAAGAAATCAGAGGTTGGTTAAAATATCAGATTTATTAAAAAATGCCTCTTACACATCGTCAGGCAGAGCAATGGCCCCCCTACCCACAAAGTACTCCATATATTGCTCGCGGACCACGCGGGCATTTAGAGGGGGCAAGCCTGGACGTGCCACTTGAAGGGCTGTGAGGTCCGCATTTGGAGGGCCCTCCACATCTGGGCCAACGGGCACCACATAGTTCCTGTTATGTCTTTTGAGGAAGTTGTGCAATATGCAACAGGCAAGAACTATGTGGTTCAGTTTGTATTCCGCCAAGTTAAATGCCGTCAGGAACAGGCGGAAGCGGCTGGCCAGGATGCCAAAAGTGTTCTCCACCACTCTTCTGGCTCTGGACAGCCTGTAGTTGAAGACCCTCTGGTCCGGGGTGAGGGTCCTCACCGGGAACGGCCTCATCACATGGGGAGTCAACGCAAGCGCTTCATCTGCGACAAAGACGAAGGGGAGTCCTTCGGCATTCTCCTCTGGAGGTGGCAAGCACAGACTGCCACTTTGGAGACGCCAGTAGAACTCCGTGTGCGTAATGGCACCACCATCCGAGATCCGGCCGTTCATCCCCACGTCCACATACATAAACTCGTATGTTGCCGACAGCACCGCCAACATCACTACACTATTAAACCCTTTATAATTATAATAGTAGGACCCCGAGTTGGGCGGTGGGACGATGCGGACGTGTTTCCCATCAATTGCCCCTCCGCAGTTAGGAAAGTCCCAACGGCTGGCAAAGTGGGAGGCCACAGTCTGCCATTCCTGTGGCGTGGAAGGGAACTGTGGAGTGAAACAAGAAAAAAAAATTAGTCACTTTGCACTTAAACATTGCAAGCAGATTAGACAATCAACATCTTGGAACAAGAGCATTGTATAAAATTGGAGGCTGGAAAGTATTTGAACAGAAAAGTAGAGGCTCCCCTTCACAGATTACTCACCCCCCATCAATCCCCCCACTTCTGATGGGCCATTGGCAATAACTAGGGGTTTTGGGGAGGGGGTGGACAGGTAACCCTCTGCACTTCATTGATTGGCAAATGGCTCAATAATGTGTGCTAGTTTGGCCAGACCCTCTGTACTTAACACTATTGGCAGCCCCCAGGAAATATAAAATAACATTTCAACCCCCCCCCCCCCCCCAAAAAAAGGCAGGCACATTGTGACATTCTGAAATTACCAAGCAAGCTAATAGGAGGGAAAGAAGACAAAAAATTAGGAAATGGAATGTATGGAGGCAGCCCCTTGCACTACATGCTTTGCTGAATTCATCCCTAAACATGCCCACTATAAAGAGGTAGGTATATAGTGTGTATGGACCTTGGGAAAGCCAGCAGATAAAGGATTGGTACCATCTGACAGAGCAGTTGGGGGAGGGGGTTCCTAATGAGTTTGCCCCCCCCCCCCCCCCCACCAAAAAAATAAAATTCTAAAGGGGCTCTACATGAAGTAAACCACACAGCAAACATTTGTGCATATTTTAGGGGGTGTTTGGGGGCAAACAATACTATGCAGCAGACAAAAGACATTGATTAAGTGACTAGGCCATAGGTGTCTATTGGGGCAGAAGAGCATGCTGGGGAGGTAAGTGAAGGGAAAAAATGCATGAAGGAGAAAAGGGGCACAGCATATTAGAACATATTGCAATCATGGTAATTAGGGAAGGAGGTCAAAAATAGAAGACATTAGCAAACAGAGCATACATAGAAGGGAATAGTAAAGTATAAATGTTACCTTAATATAGTCCTCCTGCAGGACCTGGATGATGGCAGAACAGGTCTCTGGAATAATGATTCCCAGGGCCTGGGGAGAGATACCTGAAGAGAACTTCAAATCCTGAAGACTTCTCCCTGTCGCCAAGTACCTCAACGTGGCAACAAGCCTCTGCTCCGGAGTAATGGCTTGTCTCATGCAGGTATCCTGCCGGCTGATAAAGGGGGTCAGCAAAGCCAAAAGACGGTGAAAATCGGGGTCCGTCATCCTGAGAAAGTTCCTGAAATCATCAGGATTATTCTCCCGGATCTCACGAAGCAAAGGCATGTGCGAGAATTGGTCACGCTGAAGCAACCAATTCTTGGTCCACATACTCCTCGTCACTCTGTTCATGGACGGGTCTTGGCTCAACGTGTGTATGGGGCTTAAGTCTTTGATCCTCTTTGTTTTATAAATTTTTCTATTCTTTATCCAGTACTAGAAATAAGAATTATGTACATACCTGTCAATCTTTTATTTTACTGTATAAAAATATTGCAGAAGAAAGCGTAGCTACTTCTTATTCCACACTTCTGCAGTTTAACTTTTCAGTTCATTTACCACACAACTTTTGGTCCTTTGTGTGTTAGTATAATCAAAATATCACAATGTAACAAATACGCTTCTAGATTGACTGAAAGAAGAATTATGCCAAGAGCAATTACTGCACAATTATATGTTATTTTTATCTCGGCTGCCTACACTTTATTATGACAAATTATCCATTACCTGAAGCAAATGCACTGCCACTGAGTAACCTTGCCAGAGATGTGCTAATTTAGATTTTGTATTATACAAACTTTACCAAACTATCAGGCTGTCAAGACAAAAAATAGATATTTGCTGAGTCTAAAACAACATGCAGAATGCATTGTATATGATATTTATAGGTATACGGAGAACGGTGTGGCTATCAGGAACCATAGTCTGAGGGGGGCATCATTATAAAAACAACAGTGTCACAAAACTGAAATCTGGCCTTTGATACAGATGCCAAACAAAGAAGGATGCAGGAAAGACAAGGCTCCATTCACACTTGTATGACTCCAAAGTTGGCTGACTTTGGAGTGCAACTTTGGTGCAGCTTTGATGCAACTTTGGATGGGTGCAACTTGGATACGACTATGGCTTTGACCAGTGATAATGGACAACTATTACACACAAGTTTCATTGTATAACATCGCATCTAAAATTGCATGGCAAAGTTGCACTGTAAATCGCCAGATTTTGGGGTCGCAATAGTGGAAACCTAGCCTAAAGCAGTGGATACTGCCTGTCATTCAGTGCCTGTTTTTGCAGGCATATACCTGAAGTTAAACTACAGGCAGGCAGTTAAATGTACAGTTGAACTACATTATACATACTGTATATGTGAACTGTGATATCTGTCAAAGGATTAGTATTTTATCCATCCAGTCCTGAGATATACACCTGTCAGGCAACACAGGTCAGTGACCTGCCTTTTTTGTACTGCAGTTTAGGTCCGCTTCACAATCTGTGTGTGACAGTAGCATGCCCTAAGATGCATGATTTACCATATATTAGAGCAACAAGCGTAAATGCGCATTTTTGTGTGTATTAAGTTGCCTTGCCATTTATATTCCTTAATGCACTATTGTGTTGTGTGTTACAATAAAAAAATGATTTGTACATCAGATTTCCAGGCCATTGCAATGTGTTTGCAGCCCATCTACTCTATAGCAAATGGGCTGCCTTAAAGTGGATGTAAATGCAAAAAATTTTATGTCATAATGTACAGAATAAGATTTCCTTTCATTTGAGCCCAGTCTTGCCACACAGATTTACTCGAGGCCTGAGAAATCCTCTTTTATTGTTCAATTAGAAAGATCTTCACAAAGTGCTAAAAACTTTGTCAAAAACGCCCCCTTGCTGTGAGTGACAGGGGATTTACATATCTCATACAGTAGCCTGAGACAGGCACAGATCCACAGATCCACAGATCCACAGACCAGAGTAAAAATAAATGTATTCTCGAGTGAACAGCAAGAAGAATATAGGGGAGATGTATGTAGTCAGAGCTGGGCAGAGTAGAACATGCAGTGATCTGATGATTGTTATAGTGCAGTGTGTGTGTTTCTGAGGATACATTGATCACAGGATTTGTTATGTGGGGGAGGGGTGGATATCTCACTTTTTATAATTACACAGGATGTGCCTCTCTCAGGCTAGTGCATGAGATATGTAAATCACCTGTCACTCACAGCAAGAGTTCGTTTTTGACAAAGTTTTTAGCACTTTGTCAAGATCTTTCTAACTGAACAATAAAAGAGGATTTCTCAGAGCTGGAGTAAATCTGTGTGGCAAGACTGGGCTCAAATGAAAGGAAATCTTATTCTCTACATTATGACATCCAAAAAAAAGTGGGTTTACATTCACTTTAATGTAAAGTACATTATCATGCAATATAACACTTGTTGAAGATTCATAAAAACTCAACATTGTTTGCAAATCTTCACTTCTAAAGGGGTAGATACCACCCATATAAAATCTGTAAGCTAGAAAACAATGAAACCTTGTATATCTGAGAACTCCCTAATAAAGGGTGAAATTGATAAAATAAAAAAAACACTTACAAACCAGCTTAAAAATAAGATCATTGTTGTGGCACCTCCAAATGGTGACCACCAGTGTTTAGCCCGGGGGTTGTGGCAGGGTTATGGTACACCCCACCTAGATAACCAAAGCACGTGCCACAACAATGAACTTGTTATCAAGCTTATGTATTTATCGGCGTATAACACGCGCCGGCGTATAACACGCACCCCAAGTTTGGAAAAAACTTTTAGGAGGGAAGTTTAAGGAAAAAAACTTTTAAAACATTTAAATGCTCATCAATGCAGCTTTATCAGTGTCCATCTGCAGCCTTGTCCATCATTGCAGCCTAGCCCAGTGTCCATCTGCAGCCTTGTCCATCATTGTAGCCTTGCCCAGTACCTTTGCAGTCTTGCCCAGTGCCTTTGCAGCCTTGCCCAGTGCCTTTGCAGCCTCGCCAGTCTCTTTAGCACTTCCCTGATTTAAATTTGGCGCCGAGGCGCGAGCGGAGCCAAGATACAGAAAGCCGAGAGTACTTTGGCTATTCTTGGCTCCTCTCGCAGTCCTGCCCACCTCCACTGATTGCGAGAGGAGCGAGCGCCGCTGACATACAAAAAGCCGAGAGTACTTCGGCTATTCTCGGCTCCTCTCGCAGTCCCGCCCACCTCCACTGATTGCAAGAGGAGCGAGTGCAGCTGACATACAGAAAGCCGAGAGTACTTCGGCTATTCTCGGCTCCTCTCGCGGGACTGCCAGAGGAGCCGGGAATAGCCAAACTACTCTCAGCGTTCTGTATGTCAGTGGCGCTCGCTCCTCTCGCAATCAGAGGAGGTGGGCGGGACTTGTCAGAGGAGCCTGAGAATAGCCGAGTGTACTTCAGCTTTCTGTATCTCGGCTCGCTCGTTTCATAACGATCAGCGGGGGATCGGCGTATAGCATGCACCCATGATTTTCCCCTGATTTTAAGGGGAAAAAAGTGTGTGTTATATGCCGATAAATACGGTAATCAGAATAAGGGACATTGGTGCTGCTTATAATGAGTATTTAAATAACGTGTGTTAAACCACCGTGATGATTTGAAAAAACGAATATATAACAATATACACAAATGTGTTGTCTGTTTGGGACAGCAAAAATAAATGTGTAAATCCCACAAAATGTGATTGAGTATTAAATCCTACTTCCAAAACGTGTATGATAATGAAAAAATCTATCCACATCAGATATGCATATTACCACAATGTGACTATTGATAATTACCAGGTGATATTGGTATATCAAGAAAAACTATGTAGCAAAGTACGTAAATGTACCGTCTGTTTTACAAACATATGTGAACATCCAAATCAAGTAAAAAAAACCTAAATAAAATCTGTAACAATAATAAAATTCAGTCAGTTTATAAAATGATATATAACAAAGAAATCTCTCAATATCAAGTGTCCATATACACATAAAAGTGACTTGTGCTGATATCCAGGTGATGTGATTTTATATCAACTTCTGTGAAAAAAATGAAGTGACTTCTCGTGCTCCCCCTTAGGTAAATGCACTCACTAGAAGCCCCTACCCCTGCAGGGGTAAAGAGCATGTAGCATGTAGGGAATCGATATACTCTCCTGCTCCATAGCGTGGTTTGTACAATGAGGTATTCACATGAAATAAAAAACGGGCTCCCATAAATCCAATAAAAATCGAATTTATTTAATATGGATAAAAAGCTTTCCATAAGCAGAAGGGGCTCCAATTACCCCAATTTCATAAAAGCATACAGACAAGTTCCTGGGTCTGGACAGCGTGCGTTCCACAGACCACAACCAGAAAAACTGAAGTTTCCGGAAATGACGTTGACGTGTACCAAGTTCTGCCTGTTATCAAGCTTGTTGTTTTAAAGCGGAAGTAAACCCATCGATTTAACAGTCTAAAAAAAAAAAGGCATGCCGTGAATGCTAACTGCACATTGGCTGTGCTCTCAACCAAACAGTCAAACCATCCAATGGCTGGTGTCATAACGGATCACATGCAGCACTGTGGCAGTTGAAGATTAAACAGAGGCTGGCAGCTTCCTTGGCTGAAAACGATAGGGGGGTTTACTTCCACTTTAATCTGTGAGCTCTTCATGTAACGCTCAATAAATTGATCTTTTTTTATATATAATTTACTCAATCTTATGCCTCATTTAAAGTCACATGGGCATTTGATTTGGATTATGTACGTTCATCAAGTCTAATGCAGAGCCTACAGCTTTGTTCGTACTTCGTAAAGACACCAAGAGATAGTCCACTTCCAGAACATAAGGGAGTAGAGGAGAGTTCCAGCTGCGAGGGGGAGAGGAGAATTCGGTAAGTAAAACTGTGTTTCGTGGCCCCCTAGACCTAAACGAGCATTTAACCCTTGAAGCCCCACTGCAAAGAAGGATTTTTCCTTTGCCCAGATATGGACTTTAAGGAAAAGCAGCAGAATGATTAGGTCATCTTTCTTCTCTCTTCAGCATGTTCTTTGTCAGCACATGTGCATGCAGTCGCATCTGATGGCTACTTTTTCTGGTTCTCCCTATGATGAAGAGTTTTGTTATACAGGAATTTACAAGAGACTGAAAACAAAGCAGACTGAGGTTACTTAATTTATTATGTCTACATTTAAGTGGAAAATTCCACTATTAATTTCCTAATAGTGGAATTAGGAAAACAATGCTGCTATGCAATGTAATCATCAAAACAGGCAAGGAAACGTAAGGACCACGTTGTTTCTAATAACCCTGCATTAACATCAAAAGTTTTCTCATATTTTAGGTGTTTGGGGTTGGCATCTTATATTTGTCCTCAATTTAGGATTTTGTTAGAACCATCAAAGTACCTTTTTTTAACTAGACAAGAACAAAGTTCAAGAATCACTGACAAATTCAATATTCAGAATTCATCATTTACTGATCTGACTACCAGCTTTTATCTCTTCACTGCTCTTTACACAGCCATAAATTACAAGAATCCTGATGGCATAATTTTTTTTGTATGCTTACTTTTTTTTCCCCACATTTTGTCATGTTACAACAAAGAACGTAAATGTATTTTATTGGGATTTTATGTGACAGACCAACACAAAGTGGCACATAATTGTGAAGTGGAAGAAAAATGATAATTGGTTTTCCAAATTTTTTACAAATAAATATGTGAAAAGTGTGACGTGCCTTTGTATTCAGCCCCCCGGAGTCAATACTTTGTAGAACCACCTTTCACTGCAATTACAGCTGCAAGTCTTTTTGGGATGTCTCTACCAGCATTGCACATCTAGAAAGTGAAATTTTGCCCATTCTTCTTTGCAAAATAGCTCAAGCTCTGTCAGATTGGATGGAGAGCGTCTGTGAACAGCAATTTTCAAGTCTTGCCACAGATTCTAAATTGGATTCAGGTCTAGACTTTGATTGGGCCATTCTAACACACGAATATGCTTTGATCTACAGGTGCATCTAATACACCCCTCACATTTTTGTAAAAAAAATTTTATATCTTTTCATGTGACAACACTGAAAAAATTAAATTTTGCTACAATGTAAATTAGTGAGTGTACAGCTTGTATAACAGTGTAAATGTGCTGTCCCCTCAAGATAACTCAACACACAGCCAGTGTTACAAGGTTTTAGGTGTGAATGGGGAGCAGGTGTGTTCAATTTGGTGTTATCGCTCTCACTCTCTCATACTGGTCACTGAAAGTTCAACATGGTGCCTCATGGCAAAGAACTCTCTGAGGATCTGAAAAAACAATTGTTGCTCTACATAAAAAAAAAGAAATTGTTGCTCTACATAAAGACCATACAGCGGTTTAACAGGACAGGTTCCGCTCAGAACAGACCTCGCCATGGTCAACCAAAGAAGTTAAGTGCATGTGCTCAGCATCATATCCAGAGGTTGTCTTTGGGAAATAGATGTATTAGTGCTCCCAGCATTCCTGCAAAGGTTGAAGGGGTGGGGGGTCAGCCTGTCAGTGCTCAGACCATACGCCGCACACTCCATCAAATTGGTCTGCATGGCTGTCGTCCTAGAAGGAAGCCTCTTCTAAAGATCATGCACAAGAAAGCCCACAAACAGTTTGCTGAAGACAAGCAGACTAAGGACATGGATTACTTGAACCATGTTCTGTGGTCTGATGAGACCAAGATAAACGTATTTGGTTCAGATGGTGTCAAGCGTGTGTGGTGGCAACCAGGTGAGGAGTACAAAGACAAGTGTGTCTTGCCTACAGTCAAGGATGGTGGTGGGAGTGTCATGGTCTGTGGCTGCATGAGTGCTGCCGGCACTGGGGAGCTACAGTTCATTGAGGGAACCATGAATGCCAACATGTACTGTGACATACTGAAGCAGAGCATGATCCCCTCCCTTCGGAGACTGGGCTGCAGGGAAGTATTCCAACATGATACCCCAAACACACCTCCAAGACGACCACTGCCTGGCAAAAGAAGCTGAGGGTAAAGGTGATGGACTGGCCAAGCATGTCTCCAGACCTAAACCCTATTGCGCATCTGTGGGACATCCTCAAACGGAAGGTGTAGGAGCGCAAGGTCTCTAACATCTACCAGCTCTGTGATGTCGTCATGGACGAGTGGAAGAGGACACAAGTGGCAACCTGTGAAGCACTGGTGAACTCCATGCTCAAGAGGGTAAAGGTAGTGCAGGAAAATAATGGTGGCCACACACAATATTGACACTTTGGGCCCAATTTGAACATTTTTACTTAGGGGTGTACTCACTTTTGTTGCCAGTGGTTTAGACATTAATGGCTGTGTGTTGAATTATTTTGAGGGGACAACACATTTACACTGTTATACAAGCTGTACACCAGGGGTGGCCAACCAGTGGCCCGGGGGCCACATGTGGCCCGCGGAGCCCTCTGATGTGGCCCGCGACCTCCTGCTCTGGAATGGTGGGTTAGCAAGCCCAGATCGCAGGTTGCCGACCCATCATACCACAGCATCAGTGTTGTGAATGAAGCTGGCGGTAGAGGAAGAAAGCGGCTGCAGAGCAGAGCCCCATAAGCCGATGCTTCCTGTACACCCCTGGCTTTTGCCACAGGCAGAGTCTATGGCAAAGTTCAGTTAACCCGCAGGATAGACACAGGTGCCCTATGCTGCACCCGCGGTGTGGGTAAACCGCAGCACATCAGTGTGAAAGTAGTTTAGGCCCTTTTCACACGATCGGGCCTACCCAATCGGACCCTCAATTCACCTCTACAGAGCGGCAGATGTAAACAGACTTTTGTCCATTTACTCCCACCTGTCTTCAATCCGATCCTCTAAAAAAATTAGAAGAGAATTCATCCCCTTCCATCTGGGTGGATCGGATCGGAGGGCCTATAGAGTAGCCGTGACCTGTCAAACGCCCGCTCCGCTCATTGTGGCCCGCAACTGGTTACCAAGTTGCTTAAGTGGCCCTCGCTCTTAAAAAGGTTGGGCACCCCTGCTGTACACTAACTACTTTACATTGTAGCAAAGTGTAATTTCTTCAGTGTTGTCACATGTGTTGAAAAGATATATAAAAATATTTACAAAAATGGGAGAGGTATACTCACTTTCGTGAGATACTGTAGATGCGTTACACACAGAGTGATATATTTCAAGCATTTCTTTCTTTTAATTTTGATGATTAGTAAAAACCTCAAAATTCTGTATTTTTAGAATATTTGAATATAACATAAGACCAATAAAAAAAATATTTTAATACAGAAATGTTGGCTTTCTGAAAAGTATGTCCATGTACAGTATAGTATGCACTCAATACTTGGTCGAGCGTCTTATGCATGAATTACTGCATCAATGTGGCGTGGCATGGAGGCGATCAGCTTGTGGCACTACTGAGGTGTTATGGAAGTCCAGGTTGCTTCAGCTCATCTGCAGTGTGGGCTGGTGGAGAAGCATCCAGTTGGGCCGATAGTTCTACAGGCAGTAGAGCTGGGATCAGTGTCTACGGTGAAGTTGGAGATACTCCTGTATGCTGCTTACAACACAGTGTGCTACTTTCTAAAGGGACTGAGAGTTCCTAGTCCTTAAAGTGGAGTTTGAAAGTCAGTAGCTACAAAAAGTGTAGCTGCTGACTTTTAACCGGTTCCCGACCGGTGCACACAGATATACGTCGACAGAATGGCACGGACAGGCAGGAGGGCGTATATATAAGTCCCTCCTTAATGCCGTCCGTGCCATCGGGAGCGCGCCGGTCGGGACCCCCGTGAGGCCGGTCGCGGGTCCCGCGGACTCGATTGCCGCGCCGCGATGGTCTCACGGGAAGGCCGAGATAAACAGCATCTCCCCGTTCTGCCTAGCAACTAGTGACACCGATCTCTGCTCCCTGTGATTGGAGCAGAGATCAGCATTCACTAGCTGACAGCCACGCCCCCCCACAGTAAGAAACACACCCCTAGGCATACTTAACCCCTACACTGCCCCCTTGTGGTTAACCCCTTCACTGCCAGTGTCATTTATACAGGAATCAATGCATTTAAATAGCATTGATTGCTGTATAAATGACAATGGTCCCAAAAATGTGTCAAAAATGTCCGATGTGTCCGCCATAATGTCGCAGTCACAATAAAAATCGCTGATCGCCGCCTTTACTAATAAAAAAAAATTATTAATAAAAATGCTATAAAACTATCCCCTATCTTGTAAACGCTATAACTTCTGCGCAAACCAATCAATAATCGCTTATTGCGATTTTTTTTACCAAAAATATGTAGAATACGTATCGGCCTAAACTGAGCGGAAAAAACGTTTTTTTATATATTTTTGGGGGATATTTATTATAGCAAAAAATAAAAAAGAATGCGTTTTTTTTCAAAATTGTCGCACTTTTTTGTCTATAGCGCAAAAAATAAAAACCACAGGGGCGATCAAATACCACCAAAAGAAAGCTCTATTTGTGAGAAAAAAAAGGACGTCAATTTTGTTTGGGAGCCACGTCGCACGACCGCGCAATTGTCAGTTAAAGCGACGCAGTGCCGAATCGCAAAAAGGGCCTGGTCCTTTGGCTGCAAATTGGTCCGGTCTGAAAGTGGTTAATGATCAGACAGTCACCTGTCCCACGGTCCAGCGATGCAGGTTCAGGAAGCCTTGCTCCTCTCCCCATCCTCTCTGAGGCACCGGCATGCTAACTTCACAGCCAGGCGCGCACTACGCATGTGCGCTGTGAATGGCCGGGCAATCTTTTGGGACCTGTGACGTGTCCCAGAAGATTGCAGGGAGGGAGGGGGGGGAGGTGAACTTCCTTCTGGCGCCGCAGAGCCAGGGGAGGAAGTGGGAGCTGGGTGCCCATAAAAATAGGGTACCCACTCCTCCCCCAAAAAAAATGACATGCCAAATGTGGCATGTCAGGGGGTCACCTGCACCTAAAGTGGAAGTTCCATTGTTGGGTGGAACTCTGCTTTAAGAGGCTTTTGCTTTTTACCTTCAGAGACTGTCAGTGTCCAGGAAGGAGGACAGCTCATGATCTTGTACACAGGGAGGAAGTTGTCCCTGGTTATTGTTTCAGTCAAGTTTGGCATCTCATATATCCCTTCACCCCATGCAAGTTGTTTCCCCTAATAAAATACCAAAACAAAGTCAAGGGACTGACGTCTTGTTTTTGGATGCAAGCAGAGAATGCATGTTGCCTGGCTGTGCAAGAGTAGGGAAGCCAGTTACCAGCAGCCCCTGTGGGAGTAGTGCTACATTACTTTACTATTACTTTTTTGTTTAAACCTGCACTGCTGACATTTTACAATTAAAAGCAAACATGCAACAATGCTTATATTTTGCAAGATAGATAATAAAATACTTATAACAAGTTGTAGCTTCATTTCCAGTATACTGAACATTTTGCTTTGGCGGCACTTCAGATAAGCACTAGGGTTAACCACAAGAAATACTGTAGAAAATGAAAGGGAATTCCCAGGGCAATAATTGGGTAATATCACTGGCTGAGAGTCAAAGAACAGCACAGAAAAACCTCCCACTAGTTATTTCAGTCTTCTGTTCCTCTATACTGAGTTCTCTGCAGGATAAAAAGAGACTCTTGTGCTGGCTCTCTGCCAATACCAGCACGGAGCAGCATCTTCAGGAGGTCAGCAGGAAAGAGGCATCGGCAATTATGGAAGACAGAATTCACTGAAAATCCTGTATGAAGAGCATGCAGACACATTGAACGTGTCACTCAAACTGCGCAAAACTAAAGCCAGATGCAATTAACCCATTCTTATCATCCTAAGCATAAAAGATTTGATTTCTTCCATTAAAACATAGAGAAAGTATTACTTATTTAATACCTATGTTTTATCGGACAAAACTAGTTTTAGAAAAATATATCTTCTCAAATCATGCTTATACGGGTATTATACAGGTATCTGTACCCCCCTCCCCCTGAAAGGTGCCAATTGTGGCACTGGAGGGGGGGAGGGTTCCGATGAATGGAAGTTCAACTTTAGGGTGGAGCTCCGCTTTAAGCAGTTGCAATTTCAATTGGCAGACTCCAAGACTTCAATAGGAGGACAGCGGTGCAGGGAAAAGACCCCAGCAAGGCGCCTCATCTGCACATGCAGGATTGTTACAGTTCCTAACACAAATCGTTGCAGTCCTCTTTGCTTCACTACAACTTCTACTTGTAGTTCTTCAGCCCCTTGAGCTTCTGATCTCTCACTGGACCCTCTGATTTACTTGACTCTGAATCCCTGGAGCTTTTCAAAGCTTTGCAGTGGTATCTCCCTCAAGCGTCACCCATGCTTCCCTGCTGCGTCCCTAGCTTGGCACTCCAGATACTTCTCAAGCTTCACCCCTGCTTCACCCCTGCTAACTGGCTTGGTTTCTGGCTTGCCTCACAACGCTGCTCTGTAAGCTTCACTTCCGCTAGTTGGGTCCCTGACTTGATCACCGCCTGAAGTTTCCCGATTCTCCACTGTACCCGTTAGGTGAGAATGCTCCGGTACTTGCTTCAGTTACTCACTGTGGTCCCTGGTAAAGGTGATTGGTCCCTTAAGGCGACAGCTTCCCTTCTACCTCCGACCACGACAGGTTCTGCGGCTGGCAGAACCGTCACTTCTGGTTGGACTGCAAGCCACAATCCCAACCCTGCGCTGCCCTCCTACTTCTGTATAGGCCCTCACACAGCCTGGCAGACAGATGCCCCCGGGATAGGCTCAATCTCCAGCCTAGCAGCCCGTGGCGTAGGACACACATCCACCCAGACAGCCGTCCAGGTGGCACATAACAGAGATCGTTTTAGAAAAACACCCAATTTTTCATAGGGGGTACCATAGAAGAAAGGTATTCCCGTATGAGAGAGAGTGAAAAGAGGCTACTATTGATATCTGAGACAAATAAGGTTAGAGCTACAATTATTTGGAATCAAAAAACTGGTTTATTATTTACAAATTATAAAAATATTATTAGATCAGATATGAAATGTCATGTCACATGTATAGAATATATCCCTATAAATATTTGTACACACCCCTATGCAATACACATAAGACACACAACAAACATAAACAAACAGAGATTAACAAACATGCAACAATCAGGGTTAGAGGCGCCTCATTTACCACGCACATGCCAATGTACCCAAATGGGATATCTCGTTAATAGACCACTACGTGGTCATATTTGTTTATTGGCATGTGTGTGGTTGGTGGGGTAATGGAGATGACTATACTACCAGGGCAGCTGATATTTGGTTTGAAAGCATTCCCCTAACATAACAGAGATCACCTGACCTCACCCGAATATATAGGTTCTCCCAGCAGGCCAAGGGATTCAAGAAAACCCCTGCCCATTGGCTGAGATACCCCATATACCCATAACCTGACCTTGGGTTGCCCTTCTCGTATCTAGTACAACCAAGTACCCGGTCACCTAGTGGTAGAAGAGAAAAGTGCAACCAGGCCAGGGCTGGTCCAAGACATTGTGCTGCCTGGGCCCAAGAATGAAATGCTACCCCCCCCACAAAAAAAAAATCCTACGCCAATCCAGAGACATGCCCCCTCCTACAAAGAGACATGCCCCCTCCTGCAAAGAGACATGCCCCCTCCTGCAAAGAGACATGCCCCCTCCTGCAAGGTGACATGCCCCCTCCTGCAAAGAGACATGCCCAAAAACATCAGCTCACAGGTATATGAATTGTGTAGCACCACAAAAGCTCCCTCCCTTTCTCTCCACTGCCACCAATCAGCTACGCTCTGATCCCAGCTCAGTGATGCAACATTCCGCAACAGCAGTGCTGTAGTGGCGGCTAGAGTGACCACATTTCCAAACTGCCATTCAGGGATACCCCCTCTTCCTTCCCAAAAAAAGATGGGGGGGATGTAGTCTCTGGGTTGACAGGGAATTCGGCAGCGGGTGATTTGTCAGGTGAATAGCACTTAAATCATCCTAAAATTATGATTGATATGGTGTCAGGATGATCAAATCAAATTATTTCTATTATTACATTGTAATATATAATGAAATAGTTCAACTCACCATAATGCAGAATCATTGGAAGCCCCGAGCTTGTCACTTGCCACCAGATGCAGCTTGTTACTTGCCACTGTTGCCTGCCACCAGATGCAGTGTGCCAACTGCCACCCACAGCCGTGTCACTTGCCACCTATAGCCTGCCACCAGTTGCAGCTGTGCCACTTGCCACCCATAGCCTGCCACCAGATGCAGCGTGTCACTTATCACCATTGCCTGCCACCAGATGCAGTGTGTCACTTGTCACCAATGCCTGTCACCAGATGCAGCCTGTCACTTGTCCCCAATGCCTGCCACCAGATGCAGTGTGTCCCTTGTCACCAATGCCTGTCACCAGATGCAGCGTGACACTTGTCACCATTGCCTGCCACCAGATGCAGCGTGTCACTTATCACCATTGCCTGCCACCAGATGCAGCCTGTCACTTGTCCCCAATGCCTGCCACCAGATGCAGTGTGTCCCTTGTCACCAATGCCTGTCACCAGATGCAGCGTGTCACTTGTCACCAATGCCTGTCACCAGATGCAGCGTGTCACTTGTCACCAATGCCTGCCACCAGATGCAGCCTGTCACTTGTCACCAATGCCTTTCACCAGATGCAGCGTGTCACTTGTCACCAATGCCTGTCACCAGATGCAGCGTGTCACTTGTCACCAATGCCTGTCACCAGATGCAGCGTGTCACTCATAGTCACTCATTCAGCTGGGCATGCTGGGGGCTGCAGTTTCCCCCTAGAATTGCAATAGGCCAGCCAGTTATTGGGACTACATGTCCCATAATCCTCTTCTCCTTTTTTTTGTTTCCCTGGCCAATGGGAGGAAAAGGGGGAAGAAACAGGCAACTGGGAACAGCAGCATGAGGAGGAGAAGGGGGGGAGAAGAGCCCGCAGTTGATCTCTCTCCACACACAGAGCCGTTCCGATCTAATGCTATTTTGCTGCCCACTAATAGAAGGGGGGAATGAGCCATTAGAAGAGGAGACAGCGACGAGTCAACATCGGAAAAAGAAAGAAGAACAAGAAGCAGAAGAAGAAGAAGCAGAAGCAGAAGGCGACAGCGAAGGCGACAGAAGGCCACCGCTAGTAAAAGAGCTGTAAGAAAAAAGCGGAGGCCCGGCAAGAAGAACAAAAGAGCGGGACAAGACCCCCGAAGCCGGAACAAGACCCCCAGACGAACTAACAAAGCAGAAAGCCGGGCTCCTCCGCTAGTAAAAGAGCTAGCAGAAAATAGCGGAGGAGTCCGGCGAGAAGACCCCCCAAGACGGAAGAAGACCCCTGGAGCTGTGCAATAAAGTATTTTTAAAAATTGTGTTTTTTTTTTTTATTTACACTTTTTTCCCTTAGGTGAATGGGTAGGGGTACATCGTACCCCATACTCATTCACATAGGGTGGGGGGCCGGTATCTGGGGGCCCCCTTATTAAAGGGGGCTCCCGGATTCCGATAAGCCCCCCGCCCGCAGACCCCGACAACCAATGGCCAGGGTTGTCGGAAAGAGGCCCTTGTCCTCATCAACATGGGGACAAGGTGCTTTGGGGGGGGTGGGGGGGGGGCGCAGGCCCCTCCTTTCCCCAGGGCACCCCCCATGTGAGGGCACGCGGCCTGGTATGGCTCAGGAGGGGGGGGGTGCTCGCTCGTCCCCACCCCCTTTCCTGACCGGCCGGGCTGCGTGCTCGGATAAGGGTCTGATATGGATTTGGGGGGACCCCCACGCCGTTTTTTTTCGGCGTAGGGATTCCCCTTTAAATCCATACCAGGTGACTGGGCTAGCGAGGTGTCAATGTCGCAGATCGAGGCAGCGGCATTGTCATCCTTTGCTAGTCCCGTCTACCCGGAGTCACGTTCTAAATGAACGGACTTTACGGCGTGTGTCGGCAAGTCTGTTCATTTCAAAAGTCCCGCGGACTAGCACACAGACGGCGGGATTGTCCGGCGGACAATTTTAAGTCAAAACTTCAAACTAAGTCTGCCTTTTGGGAACAAAAAGTCAGCTGGAGCCCCACACACGGTCGGATTGTCCAGCGGACTCTAGTCCGCCGGACAATCCCGCCGGAAAGTCTGATCGTGTGGACGCGGCATAACTTCACTTTTGTTGAGAAAAATACATTCCCCTCTGGTTGATCTACGGTATGTACATTGTAAGGATTTTAACAAACTTTGTTGCAGATTCCTACCTTTTGTTATTGTCCATGTGGTAAGTGCATCTAATGGGAGTGGTTTCATAATTATCAATCAGCTGCTGCACCTGCAGGGCACTAATGAGGAAAATTTCTGGGCATGCATCCCTTTAGAAAAATCAATAACCACAAATTTACTGTTCAGAATGTTATTCTTTAACAAAAAATAACAAATAAGGTCAAATAAGTGCCTATGGATGGTGAGCATCCAGTCTTCTAGGTAAATGAAGGCGTGATGTTCCAACAATCCATATAGACTAATATTGTGGGTACACAACCAAGTGGTCCACAATACCCATGTGTGGGTGTCAGTGAAAACGTGATGTTTGTATAATTATCATAAAGCGTGATAAGTTGCTAAATAAACAAACATAAGTTGGCAATGTATAAAACGTAACTCAAAACAATAGTGTTATACATCAGATACTAAGATCATAGTATATATGGGTGCTAAAAAGCAAGGAGTAAATAGGATACAGTGAAAAACTATATAAAGTGGGTGCGTTAAGTGAACCATGTATCACCAAAGTTCCTGTCAGAACAGCCACTTAACTGATGAATAATGGAGCACTAAATGATAAATATAAGTCACAGTACACATATCACAGAGTAAAGTGTGGTATCTCTAGAATAATTCGTTGTAAAACACCAAACAATATAAAGATGAAAAATCTCAATTATCACAGAATGGTATTGACATTAAATTGAATCTGTGATCAGGAAATGTATGGTTCAAAGTCCTGATATTCCTGATTTGCGATCAGGACAGAATGTCAAACTGTATTTCGAAAAAATAATCAAGATGTTTCAGATTATTTCATAAGATCCAGGTGGAAATGATAATGTAGAACAAAGTAGGAGTGGTAATGTGGTTCAGATGCTGGATCCTCTCATGTAAGGGCAACACCGCGACCAAGAAGAAAAAATCATAAGCGCTTACCATGTATGGTGGACCAACTCACCAGAAGTGGAAGGTCAAAACGGCTTACTCGGCTACCTCCAGGTGCCAGAAATGTGGAATGAATCCGTGGGAGTGTAGGCTGGAATATCGCGAGGTCCTTGAAGGATACTCACCGACCATGTAATAGCAGCTATGTTGATGTAGTTAGGTCAGTGATCCTCGGTCGAAATCACCATAGATAGAGAGAAAAGAACAGAAGAGGGACTCCTCATCGTGTAAAAACCCAAGGACAAGGGTTCATATTTATTTAAAAGGACATGCATCCATCAAAAAGTGAAATATAATGAATGGAGCTGTTCAATAAAATCAAATAAAAGAACGCAGTAGGCAGTTATGCTAAGAGACCCGACGCGTTTCGTCTGATAAGACTTCTGCTGGGGTCAGTACTGCCTACTGCGTTCTTTTATTTGATTTTATTGAACAGCTCCATTCATTATATTTCACTTTTTGATGGATGCATGTCCTTTTAAATAAATATGAACCCTTGTCCTTGGGTTTTTACACGATGAGGAGTCCCTCTTCTGTTCTTTTCTCTCTATCTATGGTGATTTCGACCGAGGATCACTGACCTAACTACATCAACATAGCTGCTATTACATGGTCGGTGAGTATCCTTCAAGGACCTCGCGATATTCCAGCCTACACTCCCACGGATTCATTCCACATTTCTGGCACCTGGAGGTAGCCGAGTAAGCCGTTTTGACCTTCCACTTCTGGTGAGTTGGTCCACCATACATGGTAAGCGCTTATGATTTTTTCTTCTTGGTCGCGGTGTTGCCCTTACATGAGAGGATCCAGCATCTGAACCACATTACCACTCCTACTTTGTTCTACATTATCATTTCCACCTGGATCTTATGAAATAATCTGAAACATCTTGATTATTTTTTCGAAATACAGTTTGACATTCTGTCCTGATCGCAAATCAGGAATATCAGGACTTTGAACCATACATTTCCTGATCACAGATTCAATTTAATGTCAATACCATTCTGTGATAATTGAGATTTTTCATCTTTATATTGTTTGGTGTTTTACAACGAATTATTCTAGAGATACCACACTTTACTCTGTGATATGTGTACTGTGACTTATATTTATCATTTAGTGCTCCATTATTCATCAGTTAAGTGGCTGTTCTGACAGGAACTTTGGTGATACATGGTTCACTTAACGCACCCACTTTATATAGTTTTTCACTGTATCCTATTTACTCCTTGCTTTTTAGCACCCATATATACTATGATCTTAGTATCTGATGTCTAACACTATTGTTTTGAGTTACGTTTTATACATTGTCAACTTATGTTTGTTTATTTAGCAACTTATCACGCTTTATGATAATTATACAAACATCACGTTTTCACTGACACCCACACATGGGTATTGTGGACCACTTGGTTGTGTACCCACAATATTAGTCTATATGGATTGTTGGAACATCACGCCTTCATTTACCTAGAAGACTGGATGCTCACCATCCATAGGCACTTATTTGACCTTATTTGTTATTTTTTGTTAAAGAATAACATTCTGAACAGTAAATTTGTGGTTATTGATTTTTCCATTCGGTACCCATTACTGCACAGAGACATATTTAGCGCTACACTGTTACGCACTTTCACTTTTTGCAATTTGTCATATTGTAGTGTTGGCAGCTTCCTTTTATTTTTGTTTGGGCGCTGCTTTTCTCTCCCACTCACATGCATCCCTTTAGACCTATTGGGTGCATCTCACCAAAAATGAAGTCAGAAATTTGACTTGTATCTTAGTGTAGACTTCTGGGAAAATCAGGGAACCAGTCACACAAGCAGGAAATTATGTTTCTGGGGGGGCGTTCTGTACACATTCTGTGTACAGAACATCTCCAGGTAGCCATATTGCATTGCATTTTACAGAAAATTACAGAGCTGCAGATTGAAAAGGAAAGGTCATTTTTAATAACATTCAGTTGCAATATGATTTGTGTCGCTTTGTTGAATATGCTATATTATTATTTTTTTATTTGCTATTGTTTTTCCCACAAAAGTAGAGTTACTCTTTAAAATATTTCACGACTATATGAAAATATAACTGTTTAAGTGGTGGTAGAGGCTTAAAGCGGAGTTCCACCCAGAAATGGAACTTCCGCTGATCGCATTTCTCCCCCCCCCCCCCCTCCGGTGTCACATTGGCACCTTTCGGGGGGAGCAGATACCTGTCAAATCCAGGTATTTGCTCCCATTTCTGGCGAAAGAGCGCCACACATTCTGTCCGGCCCCTCCTCCTGCCCCCCGCTGTCTTCTGGGAGACACACAGGCCCCAGAAGATTGCAGGGACCATTCAGAACACACAGCGCAACTCGCGCATGCGCAGTAGGGAACCAGGAGTGAAGCCGAAAGTCTTCGCTGCCTGGTTCCCTTACCAGGAATGGCGGCAGCAGCACCCGTGAGCCGATCTGATGATCGGCTGCGGGTGCCAACATCGCGGGCAACCTGGACAGGTGAGTGTCCATATATTAAAAGTCAGCAGCTACAGTATTTGTAGCTGCTGACTTTTAATTTTTTTTTCCCAAGCGGAACTCCACTTTAAGTTCTCTTTTAACCCTGATGTATTCTCTGCATTAATCTAAAACACCTTCTATAATCACCTCCCCCCCGCACCCCCCAAATACTTACCTGAGCCTGATCTCAATCTAGCGCTGTGTCTGAGAGCAGTAACAATGCTTTTTCTATCTCTCTTCACTGAAGAAAGAGGAGAAAGCCATGCTCCAGCCAGCCATGATATGCGTGTACCGCACACAAAAGAAAAGAGACCCTCCAAGATAAAAAATAAATAAAATAATCCAATAAATGACTGGGATGGTCCAGGAATATTAGGTTGGGGAGGAAAGGGTTATATTGATGCTGGATGTCCCCCAGACAGGAAATGAGGAAGGCTCCATCTGACTTGCTGCAGCTTCTACTGCGCATTATAATTAGCTCACAGTATGCAATAAGCGAATAAGCAATTTCAGTACAGGAGAGCACAATATGACAACTTTGTAAGACGTAAGATAAGTTCAGATTTTAGCTTTATTTTAACGTTCACAATTCCTTTTGAAAACAGGAAAACATACCACCTAAGACCTGCAATATTAACTGAAATAAATATGCTCATACCATGCCTTCCAGCTTCCAGCTACCAGCAATGTCTCCAAAGAAGAAGGAATACAGTAGAACTACAGGCAAAACTTTTTTTTGTCCCATGTTAGATAGAGCAAGGGAGGTTTGTAACCCGTCAGATTTTTTTTTTTCGCCATCTGTGTCCCATTGCGGAGATTACCATCACTTCCTGTCCCATAGCCAAACAGGAAGTGAGCAGAAATCCCTGCAAATTAAGGGAATTCTTTGGGGACCACCAGTTTCACCAGAGCCAGTGTCCCTATAGGAAGGTTTTCCCTCTATTACTGGGGACAACCCAAAATTTGGGATTTTCTTTTACTTTCACTTTCTGTGATAATGGTAAACAGGACAAATAGAGAGAATGAATTTAAAGTCCCACCTTCTTGTTTGCACCACTGCTGCCCCTTGCCGCAGTGTTGCTTTTGTTTTCAGAGAGAATGAATCGCCTCAAACAGGGAGCACACACAGCAATAAAAACTGACAAGGGTTCTAATCCCCCTCTGATACCCATTCCATCCAAAACTAAAAAAAGAAGTCTTGCCTTTAGATATACTTTAATTACTTAGCTTAACAGTTATTTTTATTTACTTTTTATTTTTAATGGGGTATGAATATCCCTATTTGAAATTATAGCATTTATATTATCGCAAATTCAAAAATATTTTGAAGCTACAGTAAAACAACTGAGGACTGCCATAAAAACTCTTGCATGCAAGCAGACAGACATTAAAACGATGCTTTGAGGGGGCACGAAAAAATAATATATGCAGGTCATGAGCCAAATGTAGAAGTTTGCATATTGCAGTTTGCATATCTTCTGCCAGAATTGGTGTAAATTTATCATAAGGACCTGGAAAGATGAAGGATTTCTTCTGCCTGGTGCATGTGTAACAGCTGAGACACAGAAAAGCATTCAGTTAAAAAAAATAAGAGGCTAATATATACTATAACAGGTTGTAAGCAGGTTGAAAATGTGCCAGTTAGGTGTTTTCCCGAACAGGAAGGTAAGAGTTAATATTCTCCCAGTTCTTTGTTTTTTGGCGGGATATCTTTGGGTCCTACTGGTCCTGTGTTATAAACGAGGGACAGTGGTCTGAAGCCAGGGTTGGAGTGGAGTGGAGAAAAAAGAGTCCCCTAAGAGACCCGGGGCTCAGAGCCCATAAGGGAGAGGATTGAAGAACTGCACTCGCGAGGAGTGAAGGAATGTCATATACTGCTAGTACGACCTTCATGTAGAAGGTCATCAGGACCTAGGGTTCGTCCCTGAAGATTCCAGCACTGGGAAATGCCAACAATGGATCCTATTCATCATACATGGACTCCCCCTTTGCAGGTATGACTGAGTTAGGGTTAGGGGCGTAGGAAGAAATAATGTTCTCGCATGTTGGACTTTGCAACGTTTTTGCCAATTTTTCAAATAAAGCTTTTGAAACATTGTTCCCCTCCTGGTCTAAAGTTACTAAAGCGGTGTAATGAAAGTAACCGGCACCACTCCACAGTTCAGGTTCTTTAAGGGATAAAGACATCAGTACAAGAGTAATCTGGTGTGAAGACACAAGGTGATGGAAGTTTATCAAGCAGGCTGTCATAAGTGTGTGCCTAAGATAGGTGGGATAGTCCCTTGCAGGGGAGTTGCTGGGAGTTGTTGTCGGCATTCTCTCAATGAGCGCTCCATCTTCCAAAGCAATGGAAGCAGACTCGCACCGCAGAGGTCCCCAGCCTAAAAGTTGGCTACTGTAATGCATTGTAAAATCTAGTTATTTTTTCATTCTAAGTATAAATATTAGCTACAGTCAAATATACTTATATTTGCCAAAAATGTTTTATTTTTGCTTAAAAATTGATTCATGGAGAATTCATGGAGTGCCACCATTCAGCTCTCAGAGATATTATAGCTGCCCCATTCTGACTGGCTGAGCCAGGAAAGTGCTGGTGCAATTGGCTGATAGGTGTTCAACGCACTTCAGCGTAGTGTGCAGGTGCAGAACTATCAGTCAGGGGAATTCTGCATTTCTCACCCCTAACCCCTGCACTCTGCATTCCTTCCTCATTTCTGAAACTCTGCTATACATGTTATTGACCTGTGCATTGTAACACAAGATGTCACCTGCTCGCTAGGGGTGCCCTTACAATAATGTTTTGCAATTTCTTAATGATTGTAAATCATTATTTGATTGCACAAAGTGGAAAGCATAATGCCACCCCCCCCCCCCCCCCACTCCACCTCTTTCAACCAGGGAACATTTTGCACTTACTGAGTTTAAGTTACGTGCATAAAAACACAGGTAAACACAAAAGCTTCCATATGAGTTTTTACCTGCATTTTTTATTTGCACAAGTGTGAACCAGCCCTTAAGGTAGGCTCAGAAAAAGTGTTGGCTCTCTTTGTATATTGCTTTTTTATTCTGATCCTTTAGGTTTATGCGAGACCCTTCCCTATAGCACAGTAATTTTGTTTGGCTGTGTACAGTGTATACAATATGTATGCACAGACTTTTTTTTGTTAAACATGAATCTTTAAGCCACGCCCAATATTTGGCACAATTTAGCCACAACCATTGTGTCTTCTCAAACACTGCAAAGTGACCCTCATTCTCAAAGTTGGAAGATATGCTCTTTCTAGTAATGAGAGATCTTATCAAACCTTGCATCGCTTGCCTCAGTGAATCAAAACTAGACAAACTGCAAGCAAGAGATTTTCCCTTTATGGGTAATTGTTCTGAATTTTATAAACAAAAAGTAGAGATTTTAATGTCTTTGTCAGGGCCTGGACTGGAACCTGGTACCTCTGCTATGTTTGGCAATGAATCTTCCAGCCAAGCTACATGAGATGCCAGGCAGTACCCTGTCTGATCCATTGGAAAACTCTGCCTTGTGCCTCCTGCGGAACCTTGCACTCTTTGCTCCTCCCATGAACTTCCTGATTTAAGCTATGTCTTTGCACCTCCTGTTTGCCAGATTATTGTGCTCTCTTCAGCCAGTATCTCGTTCTTGTCTCCCCTGCCACCGTCCATATTTTGCTACCACTCGTTATCAACCCTTGGCTTGTTCTTCGACTACGCTTCTCTGATCCCAACCTGCAACTACTTGTTACTGACTTTTGGCTTATTTACTGACTATGCTTCTGTTTGATCCTTACCTGCTTATCGGCTACAGGACCCTGTCTTGCTCACCTCTTGGTGGGGCAATCCTGGTACTAACATGCTCCACCATCAGGAGCTCTGGGGAACACCTGTTAATATTTAGACTCCCCACCTCAGGTGAGGCAAAGTCATCTGCCAGGGTGACTGCTTGTGTACCTATCTTGCTGGTCAGTGGAAGTCCTGCTACTGCTATAGTAACTGGTCTTCATGCCTGACCCCTGATCGTGACAATTTGTTTGTACTAGTTCCAAACTAGAACTACTATTGCTATTATGAGGGTTATGTGTAAAGGGTATGTTAAGGTTGAGCTCTGGGTTCACTGAGAGCCTCTGCTGGAGCCAGGAATAAGGTAGGTAATACACTTTTAATGAGTATATAACTGTTGCAGTGTGTGTGTGTGTGGACGGGGATGGGGGGCACTGCAAGGGTACAGTTTGTCTTATTCCTGGAGTTCTGCTTTCACAAGACCTTTTCTATCTTATCCGTAACAATCTATTAGAATTCTTTTTAGGGTAGTCAGAAAAGCCTAAGAAGTGTTAGAGATCTGTTTTATTCATACAAGTACTTATTGTATGCAGGTCATTTTGTGTAGCTATGGATGACACTAAATTGTCTTGTGAACACACTTTCCTTACAGGAATCCCTATATATATTCCCAGCACATGAGAGGTAGTTACTGCATGGAAGCAGAGTAAACATTTTTTTAAATCTCTTTCCTACCTCCGCTCTATGCCCAAATATACCAGCTACGACGTAAATAATCTGTTTATAGACTGGCTGTGATGAATCATCCAAAGGTAAAAAAAAAAAAAAAAAGGCAAAACTGAGTGAAAAGATAACTGGCTGCATTTTTATATTTCTTGCTGAGTTGTGTTTTTCCACTTAATGTAACTTGGGCTGAAGACACACATTAAAAGGCTATTGGGTATTCCAAATATTAACCCTTCCCACCCCCGTCCAGGTGTGCACTACAGGTCACTGTGACAAGCAAAAGCAAGATGGCAAATATTCCACATCCTTCCCGCAATGAAGTCTGCACAAGTCACGAGGGGAGGAACTAGGAAGACCACGTTATATCAATCTGTGACATCATCAATAATTCCCGGACACAGCTGGGAGCAGACACACCCCTTCCCCTCCTTCCTCCTGCTCCAAACCAATCACTGAAATATTAGTAAGAGGGATTACCCTGTAGCCATCAGGGTCAGGGATTATTAAAACTGGAAAGAAATTGGGGATGCGTTCTTCTAACGGGATGAAATCAGGGACATTGTTTTTTCCAGGGACAGCCCTATAAATCAGGGACTGTTTACCCATTTGTGTAGCACTGTTTACTCAAGATATTCATTATTATGTGAGTATTCACAGATTTCCATGCCTGCCCTGTTTTCATTGCAATGTCTGTATCCACTGACCACTAACTATCTATATTGACTGTATATTTGTTTTGATACTTTGTTATTGTTTTAATAGAGATCACAGCCCGTTCTAAACCATCCCCTGAAGAAGGAATAAAATATCAAAGTATATATATTTTCCAAAACATGTTGGGATCTTAGGTGTCCATCGACACTGTTTTGACCTCCAAACTGTGAGATCATCATATGGTCTAGAATTTAGCTATGTTTATTATAACCTCTATATCTTTTTGTGTTTTTAAGCTATTCTTTGTGATATTTATGTCATTTTCTTTGTGTATGTATAATTTTGTACTCAATAAATGTGTACTTTACTATACTTTTTTTTACTCTGTATCTGTTATTTTTCCTTGCCCACAAAATCCCTAGGGGCACCCCCATTTTTTTCTCTCTAAAATCAGGGACCTTCACGGGAACGCAGGGACATCTTATGATCATATTAAAGCTGTTCCTTTCGTGGTCAATCCTTTCCTCCTCTTAGATTCTGTACCCACCTCTTCAAGCAGATTGGACCCCCTAAGCATAATGTTTTATTGTTAGCACTTAGTCACACCATCCGAAATGATAGAAAAGTGGACAGAGTTTAGAAAACGTCTTTCTCTGAGATAAATCACAGTCACATAGACAATAAATCCTACTTGCTTTGTACCCTGTGAAAAACAAATAACGCTGCTTACTCTACCAGCCCACAGCCTATCTTGCGTCAACCTGAGTCTTTTTCATTAGATAGCAATAAACAATAAAATTATTGCAGCGGGAACTAGTCTTTATTAACCCTTTCCTACAAGACCAGGCAAAGCTTGTTCTGTATAATACTTAAAGTGCTGGTGTCATTAGCTAATGGATAAATGCATGTGACACGTTCACATCACGTATTAAGAGCACATAAAAGAAATGAAGCATTAAGGAACTTACATATTGAATTTAGTTACTATACATTCTGCCATGGTTTTGCGCTGTCCTCCTTTCTTGTTAAAATAATTAAGTATAAAGGTAGATCTTAAAGAGAACAAGTCAGAAATTTGGATTGATAAAAGTCTGAATCTCTACCCCCAAAAGTTAAGGCAAACAGCTACATTTACAGCTGAAATATGCAAGTGTAAAGTGTTGTCACAAAATGTAAGTTTAGCCTTTTTTTTTCTTTTTGTTCAATATATTTTATTTTTATTTTTTATTGAAAATCATTGTATACAGGCAATTGGATATCCACAGTATTGATACTCATACAGAAATCGAATATAGTATTCAGTTACATTGGGGTGACAGTTAAGGACAACATAAGAAATGTCTGTAAGAGCCTAGCCCATAACTGAATCAGAAATTTGGAAATATAGTAAACCTAAGTATCTAAGGATGCATAGGTGTTAGCAAAAATGGAATAGGAAAGGAAACGGGAAGGGGGATTGAGTACCTTGGAGCCAAGGTGAGTTATACTAGGTCCAAGGGACGAAATATATTAACAACACAGGTCTATAAGGCGATGGTCAAAGTTTGCCAGTAAGAAATGTGGAACCCACAAGTTAACATTTTTTTTTGGCATAATTTCAGAGAGTTTTGTTTTTTTACACGGAGAATGTCTAATGAGGTTGAGTGCTAACCTGGTATAATGAGAGTGTGTCAGATAGCCAGGCTTTCGCTATAGTTTGGTTGTCGTCAAAACACCTTTCAAAGCACCCCTGTCAGAAAGCTCTGCTAGGGTCACCGTCTGACTTCCCTTTACTGCAGTTAAAGCAATACAGCTTTTTCAAACTCCACTCCAGCCTGTGATTGGATAGTGAGAAAACAGCAATACAAGGATGATATCAACCTTGTGCTCTCTCCCGTTATTAGTTTAGATCTCCATTAACAAAGATTGACGAAGTTAAAGAAAGGTTTACCCAAAGTTAATATGAATATCTAGTATCATACACAGAATTTTGGGGGGGTTGTTCACGTTCTTTTGCCTAATGATTTTTTATAGTGAAATCAATAGAAATGCATTTCAACATGCATTGACATGTTTTGCTGTGCTTTTCACCAAGCTTTGCAATGCACTTTACACTGCACATGTGGACTCTGAATACTTTAACAACACTTTACTATTCAGAGTACTATATGATGTGGATTGGATATTAGTGGAACCAGGAAGTCGCAGCTGTGTGCCGTTTGTGTCGTAGCAGAGCTTATTTACCTCTGCTTTCTGATAAGCAGTTAGTGTTTGAGGGTGTTGGGCACTGTGTTCACCACTGCTTGTGTTG
The DNA here is from genome assembly GCA_028564925.1 of Lithobates sylvaticus. Taxonomy (NCBI): domain Eukaryota; kingdom Metazoa; phylum Chordata; class Amphibia; order Anura; family Ranidae; genus Lithobates; species Lithobates sylvaticus. The sequence goes on along the minus strand of CM053033.1, from coordinate 68,065,370 downwards.
CAAGTCACTAAGGTGCTTTCCTTCAACTCACACCTGGATGTCAGGATCACCTCCCTTACTACTGCTTCAACTTGATGATTTTCATGACTATTATTTGGACATTTTAAACAGCTTATTTTGTTCATATTACTGTTCTAAGGATTGGTCACTGTGCTGACAGGGACTGCTACCTTTAAGTGCAGTCAAGTGTCCTTAAAGTGGTGGGACACCCTGAAAACAAAAACTTTTAAAAATGTTAGTAACAATTTCAAATGAAAAAAAAAAAAAAAATTATTTTTTTTTACTTACCAGAAATGACTGTTGCTAGGCAGATTGTCCTAATCTGCCTCCTCCAGCTCCGCAGTGATCTTCTATCCTTCCGTCTTCTATGGAATGGGGCGCAGTGTGTTATGGGAACTGTGTCCCACAACACATTGCGTTCCCCATTCACAAATCCCACTCGCGCATGCACAGTAGGCCGCGCGCCGACTCGCGCATGCGCAGTAGGCCGCGCAAAGCCGTTTCCCTTACTGAGGATGGCGGCGCTGGATCCGGAACGCCGAGGGACATCTCGGCCTCCACGAACAGCATCGCGGGCGCCCTGGGAGGGTAAGTGTACTTATTAAAAGTCAGCAGCGACTTTTTTTTTAGCTGATGACTTTTAAATTTTTTTTTTTTTTAAGCAGACACCGCTTTAAGTGTCGTTAAGGTCCTTACTACCCTGGACATTTTATGTAGTGGGGTACACCTAGCCTCCTCATTATTATTTTTTCATTATTTTTATTTATTTGTATAATCTGTTTTTATTGGCGCAGCTCCTTTTTTATCCCATACAGTGATTATGCTTCCTGAATCTGTGCCCAGACCTGATGTAGCCCAGCTTTGATTATGGTCACCGCTTCCAGCTGTTGGAAAGTGTTTTCAGACTTCCCATTTTTGGTCTGCAGCCGCCTCTGTCCACAGCCCTCACGGAAGCGGGACAGCCATTTCTCCACCACCTTTTGGCTCCATTGCTGGCACTATCACAGTGAGTTTGGCCATTCTGAGGATTTTTCCCATTTGGTTACATGTTTTATCAGCTACAAACTGTTTTAAATTTCACATGGATTCCCTCTCCAATTGATTCCTTGCCACCTCCTGGATCTGCGCTTCTCAATACTATTGTTTTTGTCTGGTTCACTTATCTACCTACAGGTTTAGCGCCATATCCTCTTTGGGGAGGGCCATTTGTTAAAACCCCACGCCACAAAACAAGGCTGCGCATGTTACAATCTGATTGTACAATCTCTATACAAACTTGTTTAGACTTACCAAATATTACAAATTGTGAGAGTTTATTGAACAATCCATTTCATTTGTATCCAATCAGGCCACTGTACTACATAGGTGTCAGGAGTTTTAAAGGACATTGTATTGTGTATAGTCAATTTAATATCTTTACATCACTACATTTTTCTCTGCACAACGGTCATAACCCTGCATGTTCTTAATGATTCAGATATAGTCAATAAGCAAACCAACATTTTATAGAAAGAAACAAATCTCATCATATGCAGTGACCTGTTGGATGGTTTGGAACGTTTATGATTTTTATTATGCCACCATGGGTAGGTCACCTATGAGTCGAATTTAGGGATGGGTGGAACACCCCCCCCTCGGTTTGGTTTGCACCAGAACATGCAAACAGGCAAAAAGTTCTAGCGAACATGCAAACCCCAGTAGCCACCCTGGCGGTATGAATATGTACGATTTTTGCGTCTCAAAGCGGTACATTGTTTTGCATAGAAATTTGGCATTTTATATTGTAGGCCTGTAATTCTTAGTAATAACTCACCTAAATCTGCCCAAACAAGAGTCTAGTAGATATCCAAGGTATGATAAAGTTTGAAACACGAAATCATAAAATATAATAAATAACTATAAACAATTATAAAAAATAATAATATAATAATAAAATAACTTTCCCCACAAATTACTATCGCTCAATTCTGCAAGTGTTCTAATTTACTATCGCTGTTTTCTAGCTGGTCTAAAACCACTTTTGATGCAAAGGGACACTTTTTGGTTGCCATGGACAATTTCATGTTTCCAGGCATAAAAATCAGTATATATAATATAAAACTGCATGCAGGGCACTGGACAAAGCATTAGGGACAAAAGGGATGTGAAATGATTTGATACAGTAATGAAATCTGTAAGATTGCAGTGTACTGTATGTGTTATGTTTTGTGTACTTTTTGAATTAGCCGCCAGGCTCCGCCCTCATGCGTCGCAATGCTCGCAGGGAACTGAGCCCAGCACACAGAGCATCGAGTGGAGGACACAGCCCACAGACACAGCTGGAGGACATCGCAGGATCCTGGTGACAAAGTAAGTATACTGGACCAGGATTCTGCAATGCAATCCCGAGTGTGGCTCGGGGTTACCGCTAATGGTACTGAAATTTAACCCCCGAGCCACACTCGGCAATACCGCCAGGGTGGTTAAAGTCTATGGGACACGAACATGAAAAATCAAAAGTGCTAATTTTAAAGGCTTATATGCAAGTTATTGCCATAAAAAGTGTATGGGGACCTGGGTACTGCCCTAGGGGACATGTATCAATGCCAAAAAAAGTTTTTAAAATTCATTTTTTTTCAGGAGCAGTGATTTTAATAATGCTTAAGGTGAAACAATAAAAAAGGAAATATTCCTTTAAATATAGTGCCTGGGGGGGTCCCTTAAGTCTGCCTGTAAAGTGGCGCATCTGTGCAATGTATAAAACAGTGCTGCAGCAAAATTACATTTCTAAAGGAAAAAATTAAATTTAACCACTTCAATACAGGGTATTTTCACCCCCTTCCTGCCCAGGCTAATTTTCAGCTTTCAACGCTGTCACACTTTGAATGACAATTGCGCGATCATGGGACGTTGTACCCAAATTGATTGTTTTCCCCACAAATAGAGCTTTCTTTTGGTGGTATTTGAGCACCTCTGCGTTTTTTATTTTTTGCCATATGAACAAAAAAATGTGACAATTTTGAAAAAAAACAAAACACAATATTTATTACTTTTTGCTATAATAAATATCTAATTTTTAAAACAAAAAAAAAATGTTTTCCTCAGTTTAGGCCGATATGTATTCTTCTACATATTTTTGGTAAAAAAAATCCCAATAAGCGTATATTGATTGGTTTGCGCAAAAGTTATAGCGTCTACAAAATAGGGGATAGATTTGTCATTTGTATAATTTCTTTCTTTTTTTTTTTACTACTAATGGCGGCGATCTGCGATTTTTATTGTGACTGTGGCATTGCGGCGGACAGATCAGACACTTTTGACACTATTTTGGGACCATTCACATTTATAAAGCGATCGGTGCTATAAAAAAAATGCACTGATTACTGTATAAATGTGACTGGCAGGGAAGGGGTTAACACTAGGGGGTGCTGAAGGGGTTACATTTGTGTCCTAGGGAGAGATTCTAACTGTGGGGGAAGGGACTGATGAGGGGAGGAGACCGATCGGTGTTCCTCTGTATAAGGAACATACGATCAGTTCTCCTCTCCCCTGACAGGACGTGGATCTGTGCGTTTACACACACAGATTCACGTCCCTGCTCTGTGATGAGCAATCGCGGGTGCCCGGTGGTCATCGCGGCCGATGGGCACACGCATCGGGTCCACAGTGATGTGGCGTGCGCACGCTCTCCACAATGCCGGGAAGCTGAGGACGTCATATGACGCCCACCAGGAGGGAGAAACGGTTCCTGACGCCATTTTACAATACGGCGGTAGGGAACAGGTTAAACTAGCTTGCGGATGTAATGTATGTAATGTAAAAAAAAAAATCAAGGAAAAAAAAAACGAAGTTACTTACGGTAACGTTCTTTCCGGGAGTCTTTCAGGACAGCCACCTGAGAGACCTTGGCTCCTCCCCTCTGTAGGAAACACCTGCGCCAGCTTGCTATAAATTTCCTCCTCCCCTGCTGCTCCTCAGTTCTTTGAAGAGCACCTCCAGTTTGCTGGGGAGACACAAGAAACATATGATACACATATAATAATTTATATCCCATTTCCTGTAAGGAAACCTCATACTTGATATACATTTGGGTGGGTACCCGGCTGTCCTGAAAGACTCCCGGAAAGAACGTTACCGTAAGTAACTTCGTTTTTCCCCTATCGTCTTTCAGGACAGCCACCTGAGAGGATAACCGAGCACTTACCCCTAGGGCGGGACCACAGCTTGTAAGACCTTACGTCCAAAGGTCTGATCTTTAGCTGACCATAAGTCCACTCTATAGTGTCTTACAAAAGTGGCAAAGCTGGACCATGTTGCCGCTTTACAAATCTGTTCCGGCGTCGCTCCAGCTCTCTCTGCCTGTGACGCTGCCATTGCCCTTGTGGAGTGTGCCCTGATTCCTTCTGGGATCTGCATACCCCCTATTTTGTAAGCCTGCTCTATGGCTTCCCTTAACCATCTGGCTATTGTACTCCTTGAAGCCTTGTGCCCTTGCCTGGCTCCAGTGTATAAAATAAATAAAGACTCCGTCTTTCTGATTGACTTTGTTGCCTCTAAATAATGCAGGATGCATCTCCTGACATCTAAACTATGAAATTTCACTTCCTTCTCCTGAGAAGGATTCGGACAGAATGATGGTAATACAATTTCTTGACCCCTGTGAAATTTTGAGGCCACTTTAGGTAGAAACCCCGGATCCATTTTGCAGACTATACGATCCGGAAAGATCTGGCAAAATGGAGGTCTGATAGATAGGGCTTCCATCTCACAGACCCTTTTTGCTGTAGTAATTGCTACCAAGAAGATTGCTTTAAGTGTCAGCATCTTCAGGCTGCAATCCTTTAATGGTTCAAAGGGATCTGCTGTCAGAGTTTGTAACACCAATGACAGGTCCCACTTGGGAAAGGCTGTGTTTTGTGGCGGCCTTTGTCTGCTCACGGATCTAAAGAGTCTGATTATCCAGGGGTTTGAGGCTAAACTCCTCTCCTGGTAAACTGACAGTGCTGACACTTGACTCTTTAACGTGCTGAGGCTTAGTCCTTTGTCTACACCACTCTGTAGAAACTCTAGGACTGCTACTGAGCTTTGTGTTTTAAAGTTGTTCTCTGTACACCAACGATTAAAACATTTCCATACCTTCTGGTAGATGTTACGTGTCTCAACCTTCCTGCTTTTCAGCAGTGTGTCTATCAGACGGTTTGAGAACCCTTTGGCTCTTAATAGCTGTTCCTCAGATACCAGGCGGCTAGTTTCCACTTTCCCACCTGTGGACAGTGCACTGGGCCCTGGGTTAGCAGATCCTCTTGGATTGGTAGAAACCAAGGCGGCTCTATGGCTAGTTCTTTGAGCATAGAGAACCACGGTCTCCTGGGCCAGTGAGGTGCTATAAGGATTAATGACGTGTCTTCTGTACGAAATTTCCTTATTACTGCGGGTAGTAGTACTGGTGGGGGAAAAGCATAACATCTGCTGAACGCCCACTTCTGCGCCAATGCGTCTACCCCGAGTGCTCCCTCCTCCCTTTTTAGGGAGAAGAAGGCTAGGACTTTCCTGCTTTCTCTGGAAGCAAATAAGTCCACCTGAGGTATTCCCCATTTTTTGGCAATCTGGTTGAATACCTCTTGTTTTAGCACCCATTCTCCTTCTCTTACTTTCTTCCTGCTGAGAAAGTCTGCCACTCTGTTTAAGTCTCCTTTTAGATGTACTGCTGAAAAGGAGAGTATGTTTTTCTCTCCCCAACTCAGGATCTCTTCTGCTAGGGCCCACAGAACTCCGCTTCTGGTTCCCCCTTGCTTGCTTATGTAAGCTATTACTGACGAGTTGTCTGATCTGATCCTGAACTGCTGGGATTGCAGATGTTAGCAACCCTAGTGTTGACATTATTTTTCTTATAGAACAGGGTATACTGGTCTGTATTGCCTTTATTTCTCTTTGAATCTTTGTTATCTTTTCCTCGGGTAGAAAAACTCTTTGCTGAACCGAGTCTATTACATAACCCAGGTATTTTAACTGTTGCGTGGGTTGTAGACTTGATTTTTCCACATTCACCAACCAACCTAGACTCTCTAGGAATACCCGAGTGTACTCGAGGTTTTCTAATAACCTTTCGGGTGTCCTTGCAAACAGAAGAAGGTCGTCTAAATAGGCAATAATGGATATGCCTTTTAGTCGTAGTGGTGCCAAAGCTTCTGCCAGAACCTTGGTAAAGATTCTTGGCGAAGATGATAGGCCAAAGGGCAGAGCCTGAAACTGAAGATGTACAGTTTCTTTTCCTGTTTCTATTGCTAGCCTTAGAAACTTCTGGTGATTTGGGTGTATGGGTACGTGCAGGTATGCATCCTTTAAATCCAGCGACGCCATATAACAGTCTGGAGGCAACAGGGCCTTCACTGAATATATGGAGTCCATCCTGAACCTTTTGTAGGTTATGGATAGATTTAGTGGTTTGAGGTTGAGGATCGGCCTGACCTTTCCTGAGGGTTTCTGTACTCCAAATATATGGGAGTAGAAGCCCTGACCTCTTTCTGCCCCTGGTACCCTGATGATTACACCCTGTTTCTTGAGGTCCTCTATGGATCTCATTAACCCTCTGGCTTTTTCCTTGTTGTTTGGCAGCTTGGTGATGTACAGTCTGTTTGGGGGGAATTTTGAGAATTCTAGGGAATACCCGTCTCTTATCGTCCTTAAGATGTATTGACTGGAGGATATTTTTTCCCATTGTGAGATGAAGGCCCCCAGTCTTCCTCCCACTGAGAGGACTTCAGTCCTTATTGCGGGTCTGCTCAGGAGGGCGAAATATTGCTCCTCCTTTGCTATTCCCTCGCTGACCCCAAGGTTTCTTTTGATTAGTTGCCTTGGGTACTGAAAACCGGGACTTGGTGTCCCTCTTTTGCCTCTTTCTATTTTGTGGAGGCTGGGCCCAGGGTGCTTTCCGTTTCAGCGGAAAAGCCTTCTTTTTGTCCGCTGTACGGTCTAACACTTTCTCTAAGCCTGGCCCAAATAACAGGTCTCCCGTAAACGGGATCCCGCATAACTTGGCTTTGGATGCAGCATCCCCTTGCCAAGTCTTTAGCCATAGGGCCCTTCTGGTAGAATTGGCTAGAGCCGAGGATCTGGCTGCCATGCGTACCAGCTCTGCTGATGCATCTGCTATGTATGCAATGCCTTTGAGAAGAGTGGGAAAAGAGGACAAAATCTGCTCCTTCGCAGTACCTTCCTCAATATGTGCCTGTATACGGTTCAGCCAAAACTCTACATTTCTGGCTACCACCGTGACCGCCATGGCTGGCTTTAGGCTTCCCACTGTGGAGTCCCATGACCTCTTTAATAGGGTATCCATTCTTTTGTCCATTGCTTCAGAAAGGACCCCCATATCCTCAAAAGCTAGATCGGTGTGCCTGGAGACTTGTGAGAAGGCAGCGTCTAGTTTTGGGATTTTGTTCCATACTGATGACTCATGAGTCATCTGAAAATGGGAACCGTCTCTTTAAGGCTTTAGAGAAGAATGGTTTCCTTTCAGGTTCCTGCCATTCTTTCTTAATTGCCTCTACTAAGACGTCATGAACAGGAAAATTTCTCTTTTCTTGTTCTCCTAAACCCTCATACATCTGATCATGCAGGGATAAAGGCTTCTTTTCCGTCTGTATACCCAGCGTGGTATGAATGGCTCCCAACAGCTGGTCTACCTCTTCTAATGAGAGTTTGTATCTGGAGGGTTTTCTGGAATCCCCTTCCAGTGTTTCACCCTCAGATTCTTGGGAGCCGGACGCTGTGCTGTCAGGCTCGTCCTCTGCCTCCTCTCTAGGAGTAACTGAAGGACCGGCACTAGTGGAGGATAGTGCCTGTGCTTTTCCTAGTACCGGTAGTACTGGTGGGGGGGCAGTTTGCAGTTGAGGGATCTGGAACCCTTCAAAAAGGGTTTTAAAGGCTACAAAGGTACTTGATAGCTCCTTGACAGATGCCGCTAAATCACTGCCCTGCTCTGTGGAATGTTCTTGCACCAACTTGTGAATACATTCCTTACATAATGCTTTCCCCCAGGAATCTTTTAGTGTGTTTTTACAAGAAGGGCACCTCCTTTTTGAGTTATAAGAGGGCTTGGACTTGTCAGGTTTCTGAAAAGACATAAAGAGAAACCCCACACATATTAATACTGACATAAGCTTCCTGCAGCATGCAGGTGCACAGCGTCTTTCATATGGGCTTACCACACTAGGGGCCCAATGAAAAATAACCCTCTGACACAGGAGGGACCTACCCACCCCCCCTTGCTGAACCCTTGAGGGGGAGGGGGATGGGTGGTTGATATAGGCCAGGGGAGGTCCTCCCCAGGTTCCCCTTACCTTTACATGGCTGGAGCTGGTCTCTGTCGTAGCAGTCTGGTCTCTACCTTCTGCGTCCGACATGCTTGTGTCACCACCGGAGCTTTAGCTGACACTACAGCATGTGTAGCTCCTCTCCTAGCCCATGCCTGGCCTCCTTTTCATGATTCGCGGCCGGAACCGGAAACCGCGAACCCGGAAGTACACGCCCCTTTTGTCGGATGTGACGTCGCCCGTCACTGACAACGCCGGTCTCCTATACCCAGCGTGTTCCGCGCTGAGAGCGCCACACGCCGCTGGAGGTATGGAACGGCAGGACCTGTACCTGTGCTCCGCACTCGGAGCTGAGAAGGAAACCCCCCTGACCTCCGCTTGCACTCAGGGATGCAGGGGCGGCAGTCTCCCCAGGTTAGTTACCTGGTCTGTTTGTCCAGAAGGAGCCGCTGCTGCTTCGTTTGTGGACATGTATCTTTTGCCTGAGCCCATACCCCCTGGTAATCCTGACTCTTTCTGGCTGGTTCCAAAAAAGGTGTCTCCCCTCCTGGAGGAAACACAAATAACTGAGGAGCAGCAGGGGAGGAGGAAATTTATAGCAAGCTGGCGCAGGTGTTTCCTACAGAGGGGAGGAGCCAAGGTCTCTCAGGTGGCTGTCCTGAAAGACGATAGGGGAAAATCGGCTTGGGTTCCCCACAAGCCATACCAGGCCCTTCGGATCTGGTATGGATTTTAAGGGGAACTCCACGTCAATTTTTTTCCCCCCAAAATCCATACCAGACCCTTATCCGAGCATGCAACCTGGAGGACAAGGTGGGGGGTGAGTGAGCACCCCCCTCCCCTCCTGAACCATACCAGGCCACATGCCCTCAACATGGGGAGGGTGCTTTGGGATCTACCCCAAATCACCTTGTCCCCATGATGATGGGGACCAGAGCCTCTTCCCGACAACCCTGCACATTTGTTATCCGTTTGTGGGTGGGGGGCTTATCGGAATCTGAAAGCCCCCTTTAACAAGGGGGCCCCCAGATCCCACCCCCCCCCCCCATGTGAATGGCTACCCATTTACCAAAAAAAGTGTCAAAAAGTAAAAATCACAATAGACAGTTTTTGACAATTCCTTTATTTAAAAAAAAAAAAAAAAAAAAAAAACTTGGTTACATCACCGGATGGCCTCGCCCTTGCCTATATAACAGCCGTCACAGCCAAGAGACAGCAGTCGACGGGAGGCATAGCTTTTTTTTTTCTTCTATTTTTCGTCGGGCGGCGTAATTGAAGATGGATGGACATCGCAGAACACTTTTTTTTTTCCTTTTTAATAAGGAATCAAAAACTGTCTGCTGTTGTTTTTACTTTTTAATTTTTTTTTGGTGAATGGGTAGGGATACAATGTACCCGATACCCATTCACATGGGGGGGGGGACAGGATCTGGGGGACCCCTTGTTAATGGCCAGGGTTGTTGGGAAGAGGCTCTTGTCCCTATCAACATGGGGACAAGGTGCTTTGGGGGAGACCCAAAAGCACCCTTCCTCACGTTGAGGGTAAGTGGCCTGGTATGGTTCAGGATGGAAATGGTTCAGGAGGGTGGGGAGTGCTAACCTGCCTAATCTAGCTCAAGTTCTCTCAATCTCCTCCACGTATCACACTACATACGGCCGCTGTGTAAGCAGCCTTATATAGTGTGGGGCATGGACTTAGCCCCTTGTGTCATGATTGGCCAAAGGCACCCTGCCTTTGGCCAATCATGGCTCTCACAGCAGAGCCAGCTGTGATTGGCCAAAGCATGCGGGTCAGGCACATGCTTTGGCCAATCAGCAGCCGTCAATGCACTGTGATCTCGCAGTGCATTATGGGGTGCTCCGCTGCGCTCTAATTTGCCGCGAACGCCCCATATGTTCGGTTAGTCTGCGAACAAACGAACACCCGTTGTTCTAATCGAACTTCGGGACCGTCTCTAGTATAATTCAGTGCTTGTGTATGTCAGGTATAGAATCTGCAGAGATACTGTAGATGTGAACCACCCAGCAGTCTTTATTTGCCTACATTAGACAGCAAAGAAGAATCTGTATATAAAAATGTAGGCAATATGATTTGCAAAAATACTATTCAACTCAGTGACCCACACTGAATTTACCATCAGATGCAGGTTCTTGATCATCTGTAAAGCTGCTATTAGGCAGGAAAAAAGCAGAACTGTAAAACACATAAAAATAAAGTAACTATTATATAGGGTCAAGTTGACATATCGTTTGTTGTTTTTCAGCTGTCAGATGTGGCTCTCTTCTTAACCATTGCGAGATGTTTTGTTTGCCAGCTGTGCCCAAGGCTCACGTTAGGACTGTGACAGCAAGATCCACCGCTCATCCCCACATGCGCCATCAGACTTGCTTTGTGAGTCATCTAGAAGCACGATGGGTAGCCTTATCGGGTGCGCTGCACACCTCTCACCTTGACATTTCAGAGGATGCAAACCAATATAATGACACATTAACAGCCTCTGTCCTCCGCCTACACACAGGCACAGTGAGGGGCTGCCAGGGAATCTCCTGCTATGACAGCTAATGTTAACCCCTTTTTGTCTCTGCATGCAGGGAACCTTGCTGCATAATACACTTGAGTTGGGTATATGAGAATCAGAAACAGACATGTTAATTTAAGAAACCCCTTACAGCATAGCCACCCACACTGCACCTAACCCCATTAGTTCTTTCTGTCAATAATGGAAGGTCGACTAATACTGCAGGCATGTAAGGCTGACCATACTAGACACACATTAGCACCCACACTTCATTAAAAAAAAAAAAGCAATTAAAAAAAAATCAATGACCTGCTTAAGAGTTGAAGACAACGAAATCTCCCAGCGTCATAAATAAGTTAAACTTCCGCTTTTATGCTTCCTTCCCCCCTCCGGTGCCACATTTGGCACCTTGTAGAGGGGAGGGGGAACAGGCACTTGTTTTTGACAGGTATCCTTCCCCATTTCTGGGAGACAGCGCCGCAGCACCATCCCTCAGAATTTTGGCCCCCCTCCTCTGCTCCCGGGCAAGTTAGAAAGCTTAGTAGGGGACTGTCTGTGAAGCCGAAGGGTTTCACTGCCTGTTTCCATTACCTTGAATGGCGGCGGCGGCAGCAGCACCAGAGAACCGATTCGAAAATCAGCTTCTGATGCCGACATCGCAGGAACCCTGGACAGGGAAGTGTCCTAATATTAATATTTAATTTTTTTGTGGGGGGGCGGAACTCCTAGTTAAAGAGGAACTTCACCCTTATCAGAAAACTGACAGAAAAAAGAACCTTTAAGCTGGCCATAGACAGTTTTAATCTCTGTCAGTTCAGCAGGGACCAGCTGAGATTTGAACCATGGATGTGGGCATGCTATTTGTACCCAAGTTGATTGATCATTCAACTTGGTCACAACCAGACTGACAAATTTTTCTACATACAGTTACTGCCTGCGGCTATAGCCACCAGCAGGGACCACTGTGTTCTGCTGGCCAGGAAAGCTCCCCGCGCCCCCCCCCCCCTTACTGGCAGAATACAAATAGCGCAGTATTGAGCAATTTTCCTTCCTTCAACCTGTGGTGGAAGGAAAGAAAATCATATCATCTATGGCCAGCCTTAGAAATCTTTAGTAATGGCAATCTACAAACAGATACCTATAGATAATCCATTCTTTGCATACCTTATTTTGCCTCCCCGTTCTTTTCATGGTGGCCATTTTTACTAAGGGCAGATGAATCCATCTCCCTTTACTTCCTGGAACTCTGCCCAGAACCCTTAGTCTGCCTCCTGGAACATGTGACAGGAACTTCCCAGAATGCCACTGTAGGTCCCTGGTTACATCACCAGTGTGTCATTGAACCAGGAAGTGGAAAAACAGTAATTGTAAGTAAAAATGTTTGTTTAACCACTTGCCTACCAGCCACGAACACCTCCTTCCTGACCAAGCCATTTTTCAGCTTTCAGCGCTGTCGCATTTTGAATGACAATTGCGCGGTCATGCAACGCTGTACCCAAATAAAAATTTTTATAATTTTTTCCCCACAGATAGAGCTTTATTTTGGTGGTATTTGATCACCTCTGCGTTTTTTATTTCTTGCGCTATAAACAAAAGAAGAGGGACAAGTTTGAAAAAACATAATATTTTTTACTTTTTATTATAATAAATATCCAATTTTTATTTTTTTTAAACAAATTTTTTCCTCAGTTTAGGCCGATACGTATTCTTCTACATATTTTTGGTAAAAAAAATCGCAATAAGCGTATATTGATTGGTTTGCGCAAAAGTTATAGCGTCTACAAAATAGGGGATAGATTTATAGCATTTTTATTATTATTTTTTTTTTACTAGTAATGGCGGCGATTTGCGATTTTTATCGTGACTGCGACATTGCGGCGGACACTTCGGACACTTTTGACTCATTTTTGGGACCATTCACATTTATACAGCGATCCGTGCTATAAAAATGCATTGATTACTGTATAAATGTGACTGGCAAGGAAGGGGTTAACGCTAGGGGCGCTGCAGGGGTTAATGTGTACCCTATCTTGGTTATTGTTACTGTGGGGGGAGGGGACTGACTGGGGGAGGAGACCGATCGGTGTCCCTATGTACAAGGGACACACCATCGGTCTCATCTCCTCTGACAGGACGTGGATCTGTGTGTTTACACACACAGATAAACGTCCTGCTCGATTACCGGGCAATCGCGGGTGCCTGGCGGTCATCGCGACCGCCGGGCACGCGCACCGGGGCCCCAGCTACGCGGCGGGCGCGCGCCTCCCGCGGCGCGCGCGCCCCCCAGTGGCCAAATTGTAGACGACGTCATATGACGGCGTCCCGCCACAGTAGCTGCACCGTCCCGCCGTCATTTTACAGTGGGCGGTCAGCTAGTGGTTAATGAATGCAAGATGATTTCATGTCAGCGTGCAGCGTTGTATGCCAACATGATTTTAATGCCTCATTCACACACGGTGGTATCCTGTTTATGCGGCCTGAGCTGTGTGTAGGATGAAGCAGCAGTACAGAAACACCCCGTCAACCAAACTTGAAAGACACGCAGGGGCATTTGGGGTTGCTCAGTCACCCCAACACTCCTGTGAAATTAGGATGAGTGGCTGTACAGCTTCTGTGTCCCCATAGCGTAACCAAGGCTGCCTGCAAGCAGCTCTATGGGGGTACTAGCTTTAACCACTTCCAGCCCAAGGACTTCATTGACTTTGAGTAGGGATATCTGAATGATGACTGTGGTTACAGGCATCGTTCAGATATCGTTTTCAGCCGGTGATTCTGTGCACCATAGGAACAATCATAGCGGCAGTTCAGTTGTTTAATTGTTCTTACAGGCGGCGGGAGCGTACATCCTCCCCTTGCGTGCTTCTATCGGCTCGCCGGAGAATGAATCGTCTGCGGACGGAATTTGAGCATAGAGATTTATGGTGACCAGATGGTTCCCAGTCATCTCTATGACCCTCGGAGGCCCGGGCACAACATTATGACATCACATCCAGGCAAGCGGGAGTAACCATTTCCGGGGACCCGGTTGGAAAGGCCCAGTTTATTTTTTTTTTATCTCGAACTTTCCAGCCTGAAGGAGAAATGTTGGGTCTTCTTCACCCCAGATCTCTCCATAAAGAGGACCTGTCACAAACTATTCCTATTACAAGGGATGTTTATACCATTCAAATCACATGTGAGGTATCGCCACATGCTTTAGAGCAAGAGCAACAACTCTAGCCCAGGACCTCCTCTGTAACTATGAAAAAATGTAAAGCGTCGCTTTAAGTACCAAAGTTTGGCGCCATTCCACAAGTATGCGCAATTTTAAAGCGTGACATGTTAGGTATCCATTTACTCGGCGTAACATCATCTTTCACATTATATCAAAAAATTGGGCTAACTTTACTGTTTTTTTTTTTTAATTCTTGAAAGTTTTTTTTCCAAAAACATTGCTTTTGAAAAAATTGCTGCGTGCGACATAAAAAGTTGCAAGGACCTGCAATTTATTCCCTAGAGTCTCTGCTAAAAAAAAACCTATAGAATGTTTGGGGGTTCCAAGTAATTTTCGAGCAAAAAAAAAATTATGATTTTTACATGTAGGAGAGAAGTTCCAGAATAGGCATATATGGTATGGAAGTGGTTAAACAAACAGTCCATGATAAATGGCCACAGCACCCGTGTGAATGAGGGGTCTTAGCAAACAGGGAGGAAAGGTCCACAATAAATTTCCAATAAATCTTCTCCTTCTAAACTTTTAAATTACCGATGCTTACACCAACTTGCATCTTTTTTTTTTTTTTTTTAATGTAGCGGAGATGAATCATCAAAACCTTCTTGCCTACGGTGCTTCTCTCTTGGGGTTTTTGTAACTTACACTGATAGGCATTGTATAACTGGCAGTTACAGTGTGGTTAGGAAAGAATAGAAGGGCTTAGAAAACTAAAGAATAATTAAAAAGAACAAAATGAATAAAACATGAGGTGCAATGCTCTGGCTCCTGCAGATTCTTCCTCCAGTTCAGGTCCATACGGAAGTATGGACCTTCATTACAGAGGAAGTTTTAATGGACTACAAATGTGGTGTCATCATTGAATCTCTGCTCCTTTGAGAACTACAGGTTCCTCTGTTATGTTAGAAGATGGGACATGTTATTTTTACTTACTGATCTCTGTTTATGAAGGACGCAGCTGTGCAGGTGAAGCCATGCTCAGCTGAGCCAAATTCAAAAATGATATGAGCAAGCAGAGCTGAACAAAAAAAAACGCACAAATCGCCGTACTAACATATCCAATGTTAGTGTGGCAGTCTTCCCACTGAGCTATTGTGTTCTGACATGGGGACTGGATCAGAGGCTGGTTTTCCAGTATGCTCGTTCAACAGAAGCCGGTCTAGGAGATGTACGCATGGATCAAAATTTGTCTGGTTCCTGCCGACCGTTTTGGGCCAATTTTTGGCCTGTGTGCACCCAGCTTAAGTGCGAGGGCTGTGGACTCTGACCATGTTTCCTGTTGCACTCTAAATATGGGTGTAACATGACACAGTCTTCGTTAACTTGCTGTACGTACTAGTAACTTATCACATAAAAGTCCCAGGGGGCTCATTTTTAAAAACATTTACGGAGAGGTTTCGTTCCTCTTTAATGATCACGTTTCATTCGTTGAAATGTGTTGCTGTACTGCACAGGATTCTCTCGTTAGCTACAAGGCTCCATAGGGTGACAGTGCGCACACACACATACACCATCTGAGCTGGTCCAGGTTGCCAGTGTCAGGTTTACATCTGACAGCCAGCCCTGTCATATACTCTGGGGCTTGCTGGCAGACGGAATGGTGACAATTATTCTTACTAAGGCCCCTTTCACACTTATACGACTTGTCCCACAATTTGGGACTGCAAAGTAGCATGACAAGTCATTCCCCATGATTTCCAATGACAGCCATTCATATTAGTACGACTTCAATGTAGTCCCTGCACTACTTTGGTCAGATTTTGATGCCACTAAGGCCCCTTTCACACATGCGGACCATTCGTCCGTTTTTTCATACGTCCGTTTACGGATAAAAACGGACATTAATGCTTGTCTATGGGATAGCGGACGTTAGCGGATGATCACCCGCAAACGTCCGTTAACACCCGTCTCCGTTAAGGTCCGTTTTTCTGAACGGAAGAAGACCCTATTTTGTCTTCCGTAAAAAAAAACGGAACGGACGAAAAACGGACGTTAGCGGACGATCCGTTCACATCCGATCCGCTAACGTCCGTTTTTCCTAAAAATATGTACATTTTAAATGTAAAATGTACAATTTTAACCTATGACCCAGGTAGTGGTCATTAGGGAAGTCACATGCACAAGCACATGCTGCCCAGTGCCTGGAGAGAGGAGAAAGTGAAAGAAGGAGAAATGGCCAGAGATGTGTCCCATGAACGGCTCATTGACCTTGTGCATGCCAGGCCAGGTTTATGGGACAAAAGAACTGCTGAATACAGTGACCGAATAAGCAGCAGCATGAAGTGGGAAGAGATATTTGAGGAGGTCACACCGAACTGGTCGTCGCTCAATAACAAACAGCGTCGGATACGTGGTAAGCAGTTTGTGTGATACACCCATATGTCAGCATCCTGATAATTGTAATCCAACTCACCATGCAAATTCCAGCACTCTCCTCCTACATTACATCCCACATCACCTGTCACCTGTCACAAGTTGTGAATTGTCCACCTGCCATGTCATGTGGCCACGTCACCTGCCACGTCACCTGGCCCCGTCACCTGCCATGTCATGTGGCCACGTCACCTGGCCCGTCACCTGCCACGTCATGTGGCCACGTCAACTGCCCCGTCATGTGGCCACGTCACCTGGCCCCGTCACCTGCCACGTCATGTGGCCACGTCACCTGGCCCCGTCACCTGGCCCCGTTACCTGCCACGTCACCTGGCCCGTCATGTGGCCACGTCACCTGCCACGTCATGTGGCCACGTCACCTGGCCCCGTCACCTACCACGTCATGTGGCCACGTCACCTGGCCACATCATGTGGCCACGTCACCTGGCCACATCATGTGGCCACGTCACCTGCCACGTTTGAGATAATTGCAGCACTTCTAGGTAAGCCTTTTTATAGGCTTACCTATATGTAAAACTGACAAAAATAGTAGTTAAAAAACACTGTATTCCACATATGGGTTTCAAATAGTATACGTAATTGTCATGTTGGAGTTCTATCAGTTTATTGTGTCTACTGTTCCTATGCAGGTGAAAAAATCAAAACAAGGTGGAGATCCCTTAGAGACCGCTATAGGCGTGAGCTTAACGAGGAAGCTAAGGAAGGTCGGAGCGGAGCAGGATCGTCCACAAGAAAAAAAAAGCCCCTTCTTTGAGATGCTGGGCTTCTTGAGAAGTGTGATGGACATAAGAAGGTAAGTAAATACATTATTTTTCCCCTATATTAAATTATTTGGCCTAGTAGAAAAAAATCATATACAGGGGGTCCCCGACTTACGAACAACCCCTACTTACGAACGGGACCCTCTGACATTTTTCGCTGTCCTCCGGCCGTTATGCGGATGCGCGGCCATACGGAGCCTCGGAAAATGCTGGCAAACTTCAGAAATGTCTGTAATTTGCCGCGCATACGGAGAACGGCATTAGACGGAACATCGGAAATGTCCGTATTTGTCGGTCTGCGCATGCGCGGCCGACTTACGAACATTTCCGACTTCCGTACAGGCGGGCAGTCCCTAACGAGTTCGTAACTCGGGGGACCCCCTGTACTCCAAAGAGTAAAAAATAAATAAAAACCTACAAGACAAAGGCATAATGAGCTAGTATGCATAGCATACTAGCTCATTATGAATTACTTACCTGTGATTGAAGCCCCCGCAGCGGTCCTCGTTCCCCTCCTCCATCGCCGCCATCACTCCTGGAGTGACTTCTGTGTATTGCTGCTCTGGTGCTGTGACTGGCCGCAGCCACAATGACGGCATGCGCGAGAGCCACCAGTCACGGCACGATCGCCTTCAGAAACTGCACGCTTAGTCAGGTGCCGTTATCTACAAATATCTCCTAAACCGTGTAGGTTTAGGAGATATTTCCTGCACCTACCTGTAGGTATAAGTGGTCTGTAAGACCCCTTTCACACCAACGGCGTTTTGCAGGCGCTATAGCGTTAGAAATAGCGCCTGCAATCCGCCCTAAAACAGCTGCACCATTGTCTCCAGTGTGAAAGCCGGAGGGCTTTTACACTGGAGGGGTGCGCTGGCAGGAAGTCAGGAAAAATCCTGCCAGCAGCTTCTTTGGTGCGGTGAAGGAGCGATGTGTTTACCGCTCCTCCACCGCTGCTCCCTATTGAAATAAATGGGGCAGCGCTGTAATACCGCCGGCAAAATGCTGCTAGTGCGGCTTATTGCCGGGGGTTTTAACCGTTTTCTCTGTAAAAGCACCCGCTAGTGGGCAAAATGCGCCGCAAATCCGACGATAAAAACGCAGCTAAAAATAGTGGCGTTTTACCGCCAACGCTATGGGCGGTGTGGTGTGAAAGGGGTCTTAGGCTTTACAACCACTTTATAATGACACACATGGATCTATGTATTGTAATAACTCTACTGTACTGACCTTTAATCCATCTATGAACAAATATTTTACAGTACCACCACAAACATATCGGAAACAGAAGAGGAGGGGGAGGCAGCAGATACCCAGCCTGCGCCAGAGGAAGACATGGGAGTTGGACACGATGAGCAAGGTCTCGAGGAAAACCAGTCTTCCCAATCCACAGCAACGGCCACGCTTGAAAGACAACGTGTGCCTGTAAGTATCCTATATAAAATGCCCCATTTTGAAATGTTGACAAACTAAAATGTGCTAATAAATGTTCCACCCCTCAGATTCGTTCTGTTGGCCCTACCGCATCAAGAGGCAGTAAACGACATAAGAAACATGACATGGATGGAGCCATGTTGACGTTTATGGAGGAGATGAGGGCAGCAAGAAGGGCTGATACCAATGACCCATTTTCAGACCCCAGTAACGAGGATGCTAGCTTTGTGAAAAACCTGTACCACCATCTTGTGAAAGTTCCTGCTGCTCGCAAAATGGACGTTCAAATGGCCATTTTTAATTTTGCTGGTGTGTGCATAAGGGCTGCAATGTCCGGAGATCCCATGGCACCAGTCATTACCCATCCCCAACGTCCATACCATAACGAGCAAGCTTCACAACATTTTTTCCAGCATCCATTCCACCACCCAGGCATTATCCCCCATCACCAACGTGCACCAGCCACCACTGCCCAAAATGTAATACCCCCACCTCAAGTGGCACCCACCTATGAGTCCTCCAGTTCCCAGGCCACTTCATATGGAAATTCCTCCCAGTCATCCAATCCCTATCCCACTTCCCACAGTCCTTATTATCAGGACCTTTAAAAAGAGTCCCCATTTTATGTTGCCCCCATTGTAGTTGGCCACCAAGTTTGCACTGCAGCACTATGTTTTTATTTGTTTTATATTTAAAAAAAAAAAAAACGTTTGTACATTTTAATTTTTTTTGAGATATATGTTGCGGTCACTGTCTATGACATGAATAAAAATAATAGACTGCATGGAAAATTGTATTTTATTATTGTACTCTATATAAACCAAAATCAACTGATACAAAAGAATGTGATGGTCATAGGGTCAGTGATGATCGATGTTGCCACTAGGAGAATGAAAACTACAAGCTTTAATCATACACTGATAGAAGTCACAAGACTGCTATACTGCCAACGTGAAAATGTATTATTTGACTATTGCATTTCCATTTTCTGTGGGAAAACAAGTACAATGCAGCAGGGTACCAAAAGGGGGTCAAACATGGTACTAGCAAGGTGTACCTAATAAAGTGCCTGGTGAGTGTTTTTACACGTTGATACTGCCACGGAACCTCTCCTTCTGGGGACATGAAGTAGTTTGCAAATGTATCACGCATGGTAATGGCAGAATTGTTGGGTCGGAGTCCGGTAAAACGTACAGAAGGTAAATCGATCTCGTCCTCTTCCTCAACATTAATTCCTTCTTTCTCGCGTATAATGTTATGGAGGACACAACATGCTTGTATAGCTAGTTCGGCATTCTCCAGGCTCAGTTGAATTGTTGTATGGAATATGCGCCACTTGCTGGTCAAAATGCCAAAGGTGCATTCAATAAGGCGCCTTGCGCGACTCAACCGATAGTTAAAAATTTTTTTGGAGGGAGTTAGATTTTGCCTGGCATAAGGCCTTAGGAGATGCCTAGAAAGTGCAAATGCCTCATCAGCTACAAGCACATGTGGCATATCTGGCCCCACAGTTCCTGGAAGAGGTTTGTCTGATGGCAAATGAAAGTGGCCCTCAAGTAGTCTTCTCCCCATTTCCGATGCTGTAAACACTCTTGAGTCTGCAGTACGTCCATACGCCCCAATATCTACAGCTACAAACTTATAGTTACTGTCACAGATTGCCATAAGCACAAGGGAGAAGTATTTTTTATAGTTAAAATATTGTAAGCCAGATCCAGGTGGCATCTGAATTCGGATGTGTTTCCCATCCAGGGCTCCAACACAATTAGGGAATTGGGTCTTCTTCCAAAACCCATTTGCAATTTCCTGCCGCATGTATCTGGAACAGGCATTGCAGTACACTGAAGCTCCTCCCATATTGCTTGACAGGTGTCATGCACAATTCCAGAAATTGTAGAGGTTCCCAACAAAAAGTAGTGGTTTAGGGACGTATAGGATAGTCCAGATGCCAGAAACCTAGGAAGAGTAGAACAAATGATCAAAGGAACCCTACATTATGCTGGACATAATCAAGCAGAAAGGCTGGCTGGCTTACCTCAGGGTAAGTAGAAGTCGCTCCTCTGGAGGCACACAACGTCTCATATCAGTGTTCATCCTTTCCAAACGGGGATGCAACTTTTCTAATAAAGAATCAAATGTTGGTATAGACACTCGCGTAAAATTAAAAAAATTTTGAGGGAAACGTCGCAGATCAGCATAGTGCAGAGCAAAAAAACCTTCAGTGGGCCTCTTCAGCAGCATGGGATGGGTCCAGTACCTGCGTCTTATTGCAGAATTCTTCCTGGTCATGCTTTTCCGTCTCCTCAAGTAAGATAGCATGACAAATAATGTCACATGCTCAAAAAAACTGGCCAAATCCATTGCTCTAAATAAACACATACACTCCAGCAAGAAATCAGGAAGCACAAAGCAAGCTGAAACCACAAAGCAGCATGGGAGGCACAATGCACGCTGGGGAAAACAAGGAATCATGGGAAAATTCCCATAATTCATGAAAAACTGATTAAATACAGTTTAAAAAAAACTGACATAAACGGATTAAAAACGGATTAAAAACGGATTGAAAACGGATTGAAAACGGATTGAAAACGGATGAAAACGGATGAAAACGGATGAAAACGGATGAAAACGGATGAAAACGGATATAAACGGATATAAACGGATATAAACGGATATAAACGGATATAAACGGATGAAAACGGATATAAACGGATATAAACGGATGAAAACGGATGAAAACGGATATAAACGGATGAAAACGGATATAAACGGATGAAAACGGATGAAAACGGATATAAACGGATATAAACGGATATAAACGGATATAAACGGATATAAACGGATGAAAACGGATATAAACGGATATAAACGGATATAAACGGATATAAACGGATGAAAAACGGATGAAAAACGGATATAAGCGGATATAAACGGATGAAAAACGGATATAAACGGATATAAACGGATGAAAAACGGATGATAAACGGATGATAAACGGATGATAAACGGATATAAACGGATGAAAAACGGAAATGAAAATGGATGAAAACTGATGTTTACTGACAACAACTGATGATAAAAAAACGTGACTGAACTGATCTAATGTACGGTCCGCATTTGTGAAAGGGGCCTTACACAGGCATTCCTTGAAATTGCAGCCACAAATCGCTGTAAAATCGCGCGACTTTGAAGTCGCACAAGTGTGAAAGGGGCCTTAAAGGCACTTATTTGAATGCAAGTCAGATATTGTTAAATGTACATAATTGACATACATGTCATATCATGCGTGCTACTTCTGTATTTTTTTGGGGGGGGTGACTTACAGTGCCTTGAAAGTATTCATAACCCTTGAAATTTTCCACATTTGGTTACAAACAAAAACGTGAATGTATTTTATTGGGATTTTATGTGATAGACAAAGTGGCACAAAATTGTGAAGTGGAAGGAAAATGATAAATGAAAGTGTGGCTGGCATTTGTATTCAGCCCCCTATACTCCGATTCCCCTAACTAAAATCTAGTGGAACCAATTGCCTGCAGAAGTCACCTAAATAATCAAGTCCACCTGTGTGTATTTGAATCTCAGTATAAATATAGCTGTTCTGTGAAGCCCTCAGAGGTTGGTTAGAGAACCTTAGTGAACAAACAGCATCACGAAGGCCAAGGAACACACCAGACAGGTCAGGGATAAAAGTTGTGCAGAAGTTTAAAGCAGGGTTAGGTTATAAAAAAAAAAAAAAAATATCCCAAGGTTTGAACATCTTACGGAGCACTGTTCAATCCATCATTCGAAAATGGAAAGAGTATGGCACCTAAAGGTTTGCAAAACTGATAGGCCGGACAAGGAGAGCATTAATCAGAGAAGCAGCTCATGTGGGAGAATCTGTACACAGGACAACTATTAGTCGCGCACTCCACAAATCTGGCCTTTATGGAGTGGCAAGAAGAAAGCCATTGTTGAAAGAAAGCCATAAGAAGTCCCGTTTGCGAGAAGCCATGTGGGGGACACAGCAAAAATGTGGAAAAAGGTGCTCTGGTCAGATGAGACCAAAATTGAACTTTTTGGCCTAAAAGCAAAACGCCATGTGTGGCGGAAAACTTACACTGCACATCAACCTGAACACACCATTTTCTTCAGCAGGGACAGGGAAGCTGGTCAGAGTTGATGGGAAGATAGATGGAGCCAAATACAGGACAATCTTAGAAGAAAACCCATTAGAGTCTGCAAAATACTTGAGACTGGGGTGGAGGTTCACCTTCCATAAGGACAACGACCCTAAACATACAGCCAGAGCTACAATGGGATGGTTTAGATCAAAGCATATTCATGTGTTAGAATAGCCCAGGCAAAGTCCAGACTTAAATCCAATTGAGACTCTGTGGCAAAACTTGAAAATTGCTGTTCACATATGCTCTTTATCCAATCTGACAGAGTTTGCGCTATTTTGCAAAGAAGAATGGGCAAAAATATCACTCTCTAGCTCAAAGCTGGTAGAGACACCCCCAAAAAGACTTGCAGCTGTAATTTCAGCGAAAGGTGGTTCTACAAAGTATTGACTCAGGGGGGCTGAATACAAATGCACGTCACACTTTTCAGATATTTGTCAAAAATTTTAAAAACATTTATCATTTTTTTCCTTCTACGTCACAATTATACACCATTTTGTGTTTGTCTATCACATAAAATCCCAATAAAATACATTTACGTTTTTGGTTGTGAAAAAATGTGAAAGATTTCAAGGGGTATGAATACTTTTTCAAGGCACTGTACCTCCTGCAAATGTGCACAGGAGTCACTTTGTACTGGCAAGGAATCATGTTCAGAAAGGAAAAAATGTTGATAGGCATGGAGAAGCATTTATGACAGACTAGACATACACAGTCACTTCTGTGATATAAAACCTACCAGTCAGCTTATTTCCACTTACATTTTCAAAGTTCACTGACATGTGTAATAAAAGAATGCGATGCATTAATAATCCCATCAAAAAGCATTCTTATCTTGATTTGTGATGTAAACACCTTCTCTTCAGGAACACAATGATAATAAATTCTCTTTAACACCAATTGGGAAAAAAGTATGTATACACTACATAGTAGTGCAGACACAAAACATCCCTCACACCTCTCAGCCAGGACAAGAAGCCTCCATCTTCCATCGGAGACACGGAGGAGAACTTTCCCCTGATTGTGGACACTTTTGAGCTGAGAGTTGGGAGAGATTTCCCCCTTCATGTCCAGTCACCGTGCTGGAAGGAGTCAGAAGTCACCCGACCACAGAATTCTCATCAGAGGAGCTAAGAGGGACCATCCGAGAGGGCCCCAACCATAGAAGACTCATCAGAGGAGCCAAGAGGGACCATCCGAGAGGGCCCCAACCATAGAAGACTCATCAGAGGAGCCAAGAGGGACCATCCGAGAGGGCCCCAACCATAGAAGACTCATCAGAGGAGCTCCACATCAACCCCTTGAACAGGACATCATCAGCCAGTGTGTTTTGTGTTTCATTGCTGACTTACCCTTAAAAGAACGTCCCATGTTCCGGTTATCGGTTGGATTAACCTCCTGGAATTCGTGGTCCCTGATTTGAGGTTGTGTTCCATCTTCCATTTGGGTTCTCCAAGGTTTGGTCGTTCGTACCTCTCAGTGAAAGTTCCACGGATCCCATCCGTTCATTCCAGAGATGTCCCACCTGCCGGTTTTCGGATTCTACATGCTTGTTTGACTCCCTGTCGCTGACAGGGGGTCCACTTGCTCTGGTAAGCACACATCCTTTTTTATATTCATCAAAAGTGTTTGGAAAGAGGATCAAGTTCGAGTCATTTCCGTGTCTTTTTTTGATATCATCATCATTTTATTGCACTGGGACACTGATATCATTTGATTTCATTTTGTTTATGCACATTGGACATTTGTGTTCACCTTTATATAGGGAGTAATCCCGATATATATTTTTGTGATTTGAATCACTTATTGGGCACTATTTATAAGTTTTATGCTCACTCATGTTTAGCGCTACATTCTCACTCACATTGTCTATAGAATTTTTTCACATTTATATGTTGCTGCTTTGGTTACACCTGTTTTTTGTTCACTATTTGAGTTTAGCGCGATAATTTTCTTTTCTTTTATTCACATACACTACATTCACTTATATGCCCCTTCAGTAGGTTTCTTGAAATCCAGATGCAATTGCTTTAGGACAGGTTCACAAAGAACTGCTATTGGGAAGAGCAAGGTGGAAGAATGATGTGGGAACTGTGTGTAGGGTCTGTAAAGTTACCTATTGTGGGTTCTCACACAATCATAGGTACACTACACCCCATTCATCCAACTGTAGAATGTCTTTACATAGACTTGCCTTTTAAAGAATAATTTAGGGCTGAAACAACTAATCGATTAATCAACAAATAATCGATTATGAAAATAGTAATCGATTTATTTCATAACTGATTAATTGGCCAGTAACATAATGGGGTTTAAAAAACTAAAATGAGCCCTTATAGTACAAAAAGAGAAAATAATTACTACTGTAAATATTACTTTCACTGTTCTACAGTAAAAAAATAAAATGAACCCCTACAGTAGTGATTATCTGCTTTTTTTTTTTTTTTTTGTACTATAAAGGGCTAATTTTAGTTTTTTTAACCCCCATTATGTTACTAAACGTCTCAGGCCTGGTTCACAGCTGTGTTTTTTGGTGCTTTTTGCAGAAAACGCACTACAGTTCAGTTCATTTACATGGTTTCCTATGGGACACGTTCACATCTAGGCTTTTTTCAGCCGCTGCGGTTTGGAAAGGGTCAGGGACGCAAAACGGTGCTTTTTTTGGTTCAATATACTTCAATGGAGAAGCTGCAGAAAAGCATGTAATTCGTTTTTTCAGCAATTTGTGTTTTTTAATCTGCCCAACAACTAATTGGTCAAAAAAAAAAAAAAAGTATCTCTCTTCTGTCTGTTATTCTCAGAGTGGATTAAATATTTTGCTCCCTAACCATATAGTTGGTTATTTTATATTTACCACTGCATAGAGATATTTAAGAATAAATTGCCTTTTTTTTTTTAAAACCCTACATATTAACTAAATTATACACCACACTTTTTTTTTTTTTTTAAGGTTATTAACCGATTAATTGATTATTCAAAACCATAATCGGCCAACTAATCGATTATGAAAATAACTGTTAGTTGCAGCCCTAGAATAATTACAGGCATGGTTATATTATATGTAGTTATATTGGTCCAGCTTAGACCAATGTAACTATGTATATATCATATGTGGCCGATACTCCTGGAAGCTGGAAATCACTGAAGTGGCACCACTAAGTCAGTGATCTCAGCTTACTTTCAGTCCCGCGCTGAGCGGCTGCACTCTTGCTTACTGAACACAGGGAGGCACCCACTCTGCATAGGCACCATTAAAAGAAAGCATTCCTTCAGACAATGCAATGCTAAGTGTTCTGATTGGACAAGACAGAGCAGTTACATCACACTCTTCACCTTGTCCAATCAGAGAACACTCTGCATTCATTCAGAATTAGCAAAGCGTTCTCTGCATGATGCCTGTGTTGAATAGCCAACCTGGCCAATTGAGACAGGACTCAGAAGCAACAGGGGATCACTGAAGTAGCGGTGCCTACTTCAGTGATTTTCAGCTTCCTGGGGCACTAGCCAGGTATAGTTTATACGTTACATTGGTCCAAGCTGTGCCAATGTATCTATGCATAATATAGCCATGTCTGGAATTACTCTTTAATTACTCTTTAAGTACAGGCAGATGTAAAATTCCTTCATTTAACCTAGTCTGGTATTTATTAAAAAATTATATAAAAATTTAAAAAAATAAATGGTGTTTCAACCAATGTTTGTACTGTCCTCTTATAATTTTCTGTACATGGACATTCAGACAGAAAGGGATAGAACTGTAAAGAAAATCAGTTATTTTTTTCTTGCATTGGTCAGGGCTGTGAATCCTCAAATGGAGCTTGCTGAATGAAAAGAAAAACACAAGTGATATCATAATGTAGCTGCTTTTCCATCACTAACCAATCTGTATTACACGTACTAAAGAAAAGTAAAAGGTCAGAACCTCATAACTTTGGCATAGGTGTCTGGAAATCGTCTGAAAAGAATTATAAAACCTAAGACCAGGTAAGGCAATTTACACACACAAATGTCAACTATGTATTGTTTGCCTACACTTTTAGTTATGTGTGGGCCAAGCTTGTTACAAAGCAAGTAATACACTATATGGCCAAAATTACGTGGACACCCCTTAAAATGTTTGAGTTCCGGTGTTTCCAGTGAAGAGTACTGTTAATGTTACAGCATAAAAAGACATTTTAGAGAACTGTGTGCTTCCAATGTCATAGTAACAGTTTGGGTCACTTTTCTGCTCCAACATGACTGTGTCCCTTTGTACAATACAAGCCACAAAGACACAGTTTAACAAGTTTGGTGTGAAAAAAAAAAATCCTACTGACCTGCACAGAGCCCCAACCTTAACATTACTTAACACCTTTGGCATAATTCTGAATACCTATAAAAAGCCAGGTCTTCTTAGTCAACATCAGTACCTGACCCAAATAATGTATTACGTTACATGAATGAGCGCAAATTCTCACGGACAAACTTAAAAATCTGGTGGAAAGCCTTCCTAGAAGCATTGAGGCTGTTGTAGAAGACTAAATATTAAAGTAGAACTATAGGCAAGGGGAGGTTATAACACATCAGTTTTTTGCTGTCTTTGTCCCATTGTGGAGATTGGCTATGGGACAGGAAGTGAAGGGCAAACAGGATAGGGCACAGATAGCAATAAAAACTGACAAGCCTTCAAATCCCTCCGAAACTCTATACAAAACAAAAAAAAAAAAAAGTTTTGTCTGTCGTTATACTTGGAATTGGATGTCATATAGGTGTGATAGTCAGATATCTACAAACTAGTGTAAAGTATTGCCCAGGCACCCCTTTATCTTTGGTAAATGAAAAGGATAAGACAATAAATTTGACATGTTCACATTTAAACACTACATCATGATAGACAAGTTGATTGCTTTAATTATAGGGTTTTGATGACGTAACCCTGTTGTCAGGGCCCTTCCCTAATAATTAATAGGCCAAGGCAGCAAAACCTGTAAACATCTTGAACATTTCTCCTTACCCATCAATTGAGATTTTTCAAGACAAGTATATATCGACACAACTTAATAAAATCATGAAGTCAATTATGTTCAGACAATTTCCTGCCCCTGATAAATCCACTTGTGTTCAAAGAAATGGTAGAAATCTTTGCAGCCTTGACGTTTATGTTCAATTATATTTCTTAAGAGGATGACTTAAGTCACAAAAGGTGCTAAATTACAAATATATATTGAAAAAAAATTAAATAACAAAAATAAGGAAAATAATTAGTGATCCCGTTATTTAGTGTGCAGAACAGCAGCCTCTCAACACTCACTACAAGGAGTGTTACAGCAAACATATGGAAGGATGGAATCACAGAGGATAGAGCGGAAACAGATGCGTTTAAAGTGATATGAAACAACAGGTTTGTTTGGAATATATCGCATTTTCTAAAATGTATAACCTCTGGTTGTGAATGTACTGAGCACCAAACTGTAGCTGTCCGGTTTTAAAAAGTGCTATCATTGCATGGGTCTAAGTAAGTCGCTATTATCAATGATTGAGCTTGCCATTTCCACAAACTTCTTTACAGGATAGTGCCAACCAAGTCCTTTCTCAGTCTACATTTGGAAGGTTCTGACGCTTTGGAGTGATGGGAAAAGCCTGAACTTAATTAGAAGACATACCGAAGATCTGACTTTTATGGCTATCCGAAGGTTCAAAAGAGTTAGAAGGAAAATCGTTCTTCTAATTACTGGAAAGCGGGTTTCTGAGGTGGCAGTTATACTGTTCTCTATGTCCCTGTTGGACTTTGATCCCTCTTCCGCAGTCCAATGGTTTACCCTTGTTCTTAACGACTATGCTTTTCTCCATTCCCATCATGGTGATCAGTCTCTTGATTGGTAGAACAGGATATATCCAGACTCTGAATTTTTGGAAATGTCTGATGTTAAACCATAGAACTCTTCAATGGCTTGGGCATCAATTTTCTGTGTTGACAAAAGAGAAAAATGTAAGTGCTTGCAAAAACAAATGCAGAACAACAAGCTTGCCCCTATAATTAAAAGGGACATAAAAAGTGCCCTGCTAAAAATAAAGGTCTCATAAACATTGGTGATTTAACGTGTAAAAAAAAAAAAAAACAGGACTGCCTCATCAACAAAGGCACTGCAGTTCAAATCTTGCGTATGGAGTCAATGCCCCATTTAGATGTGCAGTCCTCGGTAGTAGGCATTTGCTTATTTGACACCTGTGTCTTCAAGATCCTATAGATACCAGTGTAAAACTCAAAGGTTGTTCACACTTTAATGTGTTCAGTTGATCACAAACTAAGCATACCACAGACAAGCTTTTCTTTTTTTTTTTTTAAAGATGGAAAACAAAACCAACCTCTACAATGTCGTCATCAAACAGCAGCCAGAACCCATGACTCTTTACAATGGTGATGTAGTGTCCGCGGTTTGGCCCGCTATTTTTAGAAGAAAATGATAAAAACAAATAAAAAATTAGCTGGGAACCTGCATAACACACATATTAACATTTATTATAAGTTACATGCCTTACCAGTGTCAAAAAGCAAAATATAGAATTTTTGACTTACGAATAAAATCTGCTTCTTGGAGAACAGTATAGGACACAAGATTTTTAGACTTTACAATTAGTTATATGTAGCTATCTTTAGGCACTGGCTAAAAAGATGCTGGAATATCCTATATAGAACCTCTACCATTCCCAGCTAATCTCCATTTTATAGCAAGCAACAGGGACTTCCAAAGAACAGAGAGGAGAGACCCGTGTCCTGCACTGTGCTCAAACAGATTTTACTGGTAAATCAAAAATCATATTTTATTAGATGTACAGTACCGGTCAGAAAAGCATTAAGGGGTTGTAAACCTTTGTGTTTTTTCACCGTAATGCATCCCGACAGTGACTGCCCCCCCCCCCCCGTTTTACTTACCTGAGCCCTGGAACTTGACCCGACGGGGACACACTGTCTCTCTGCCCGGGGTTCTTGGTTCTTGATTGGATAGATTGATAGCAGCGCAGCCATTGGCTTCCACTGCTGCCAATCAAGTCCAATGACATGGGCGCCGGGAGGTGGGGCAGGGTCATACATTTGGCGGCTATGGACGCTGAATGCTGGACTCGGGAGCGCACCCGCAAGGTAACCCCATCAGGAGAGCGCTTCTCCTAGGGGGTTATCTGATGTGGGGAGGAGCCGCAAGAGCCGCCGGGGGACCCCAGAAGAGCAGGTTCGGGGGCCACTCTGATTGATCCCGGAGTACTGGCAAGTGTATTTGCCAAGCCATCCATGCAGTAGTGTAAGGCCACTGGTAACATGTCTAATGGACTGTTGACTACAGGTTGCATGGGGGCACCTGTTAAAGGAGAAAACAGCCTTAAACCTGTTCCACTGGGTCCTTGCACACAAGATTATCCTCTACAGAAGCTGTGGGGTTGTTGTTGAGATAACAGATGATTACATTACATTTCCCTTAATGGAGTCCTTGGGGTGAGCTTCTTTAATCCAAGGCTCAGCTGAGAAGTCAACAGATCTTAAAGCTGCAGTAGAAGCCGCATGTTGCAGCCAGGGGATCTTGGTAGATGAATCATCAGATTAGAAGATACACCTTCATTAGGAAGAAGAAATGCTTCTCTCAGAGAGAAGAATACACTAGCTAGGTACACTAACTGAGGCTAGCTGGAAGTGAGAGAGATTATAGAGGGGGTGTTCTAGTAGTTTTTTATTTTTTTGCCAGTGTTCAATCAAATAAGGGTAGCTGCAAATAACTCATGGTAAAGACTAAAACATCTGTGTCCTGTACTGAAAAGCTAAGAAAAGAAACCGGTACTGGGACACGTAAGCTGCCTATTGCCTAAAATGCTATGTTGATGAATGGGCACTGTCCCCGATTAGGTTTGCAGTCAGTTCTTAATCTTCTTTTATTTTCACTACCTGCATGGTTCTTCCAAGTTAGTGACTCAAAGCATTGAAGAGCCAAAGACAGCCAGGCAATTAACATTTTTAGAAAGAGATAAAAAGGCAGCAATGGTAGTCAACTTAATGTTCTCAGTATAGGTTTTCTTTATTTGAATAATAACACAAAATATATGTAAAAGAACAACAGAATTTAAAAAAAATAAAAATAAGATCTGATTGCTTTGTCATAGGTGAAGGGCTTATTAACAGAGGATGTGGACACATTAATTTCAGAATCAGAGTCACTCTTATTTTTCACTATATATAGGGTAGCTCATTTTAAAACTTGTGACTTCATACCTGCCACAGTGGACTACCACAGCTACAAGGTCATACATTCGTTCTGGATTGGTAGCATCCCCGGAAGTGTTGAAAAGCCGAAGCTCCAATGGAAACACCACACGATAGGAAAGTTTGGTATATCGGTGCAGTTGGTCCATGTATTTAAACCTTTTCAAGTGCAGGGCTAATATCATAGGCAGCTTCTTTACTCTCATCCTGCCAAAAGATGGATATCATTATTAGTGACTGGCTCATTCCAATATTAATAAACAGCTATTAGTTTTGGAGCAGCTCTTTTGGGATTTCTATACTGCTCTCAGTAACATGGTTTTTCGTGAGCCCTGCTCTCACCCTTTGGTTACCTGTCTGATGAGAAACACCCTCTCAGTCTGGAACACTGCCAGAGCCAAATACCGTTCCCTCCATTTGCTTCCTCCTCACATGCTCCTGTGGGGCAACCCTATCCTTTTCTACCGAAGTATCCCAGTTCCCCAACTCTAGGCAGCACGAGGCACCATAGCCTTCGAACATTATGTCAGAGGGAAAACTGATGAGCTTTGCTGATCTTAAAGCGACTGTAAAGTCTCATGGTTTCTCACCTTAATGCATTCTATGCATTAGGGTGAAAAACATTCTTTGCTGCAGCTCCCCCCCAGAACCCCCCTTTTACTTACCTGCACCCAATCCAGCAATGGGCAGAAGCCCAGCAGCTTCAGCCGCTGTCTCTCTCATCATTGGACAGATTGATAGCAGCAGAAGCCATTGGCTCCCGCTGCTGTCAATCAAATCCAGTAACGCAGCTGCGGTTCCAAAACCCGCTTTTTGTGTCAATGAACACAGCAGTGGGATTCGAGAGCGAGTCCTACTTGAGTAAGACAACTGCGGTGACTGTGTACACTTCTATATTACACATATGATTTTTGCAAAGGATAGATTTATACAATATAACTTTCTTCATAAGGCGTACTATACCCTCAATCCCTGGCTTCTATATGCTTGTCAGTTAGGCCCTTGTGTGCACGATGTTACTTGAATGAGGGTACTTTTCTCCTTTTAGTGTGAACCTGTCCTTCGATCCATGACTTTTAAGAAAGTGGGGGTAATGAAGATAAATGACAAATATTAAACATATTTAATTAAGCTCTTGGCTTGGATCCCAAAGTGTTGCTCCTATTTTGGTTGGTGCCAACGGCTTGCTGCTGCTCTGGGGAAGCTTTGGGGATTCTATTCTATAATACATTAGGAGTCTATGCGTTGTTTTTTTGGTGTTTTATTGTAGTGTCCATTCTTTGGCATGAAAATCAATTGCTGCACCAGGTATTCATTGCAGCGGGGGGGGGGGGGGGGGGGGGGGGGGGGGGGGGGGGGGGGGGGGGGGGGGGGGGGGGGGCTCCTTCTGTTCCCTTTGTCTGTTTACTCTGTGGGTCTCCGGCAATCTAAGGATACAGCAGCATTTGCATTGGGCTGATGACCTATATTTATGTAGTTGACAATAGTGACCACCCATCTCTCCCTGATCAAGGTTCCTTAAAAACTGAAATGTGTCAGTCTCACATGTAACAAATTGGTCAAAATTTGATTGTAAAAATGTTTTGATGTAACGTGTTTGATTGGTGGTGCAACAAATAATAGTGTCACAAAAGTTTATATCAGCCTTGTTCTGATCGTGGTTTTATGTAATTTTTAATAAAATGAACTGTTTTAAATTTGTATTTTAAAATTTTTTGATGCCTGAAAAAAAAACAAAAGAACAAAAACAAAAAATAAAACAATTTTTTTGGGAACTTTTGTGGGTACTGCACATGTAGCATTAAGGCTGCATTCACACCTGAGCGTAGCTTTTCAGGCAGAAAATCGCGCAAATTGCTGCGTTTTTTACCGCGATTCGCGGCGTTTTTTACCGCAGAGCAAAAGGTCACCAATGTAAAAAGAATAAAAACGCCCAAATCTGCCCGATTCGCGCGACAAAAAAGGGTCCGGAACTTGTTTGAGCTTCAGGCGTAGGGCTTCAGGCATTTTGGAGTGGAGATGTGAACCATCTCCATAGAGAATAATGTATTTTTTCCCCTCTAGCGTTTTGTAGCTTCAGGCTTCAAGCTACAAAACGTTCAGGTGTTAATGCAGCCTTAGTGAGCAGATAAAGCGTATCTTAACCGGTTCCCGACCAGCTCACGCAGATATACTGTGGCAGAATGGCTCTCCTGGGCGAAATCCCATACATATTAGATAGATAGATAGATAGATAGATAGATAGATAGATAGATAGATATCTATCTCGGAAATAAAAGGACACAAATTTTGTTTGGGTACAGCACTGCATGACCGCGCAATTGTCAGTTAAAGCGGCGTAGTGCCAAATTGTAAAAAGTGCTCTGGTCAGGAAGGGGGTAAAATTGAAGTGGTTAAACAGAACACTGAGAATCATAACAAAATTGTACCTACTTATAGTGTACATCAGCCATTTTTGACATTTATAGCAAGCACAATTTATCGCCCCAAACATACCTTTTCTGTCCTTCCTGTTTGCTTCGACACTGCTCACAGTAATACTTGTATTCGCTGCATAGTGTTTCTGTGTTACTGAACCCTCTGCAGAAACACAAAGGTCAAAAACTGTAATGCACGCTCAAAAAGGCAGCTACAGAATCCAAGATGATTACACACACTTTTAATAAACAAATATGAGAACTTTTTTGTCTATCAAGCCTTACAACCAATCCCTTAAATTAAAATACTGATGTCATGTCTTACACGCCAGCACTGCTTATTCATGCGATTACCGTGATTGGCTGTCACAATGGTCACATGATCATTAGTACAGACCGAGAGCGGTCTTTGACAGCTCAGTCTCTGCGCTGGGAGTGGACAGCAAGTATGCTCTCAGCACTGAAACCTCCCATTAACACATATGTGCGGCGTGTCAGCCAATTGCTGCCATTACGATATCCTCCTTTAAAGTACTAATGTATAACGACGGTGGGCGGTCCCGAAGTGGTTAAACATTTACATGGAGGAAAAAAAAAAAAAAAAAAAAAAATCAAAAAAAACTTTTGTACAGAAAAATCAAAAAACAAACAAAAACAAAACACAAATGTAAACATTTTAAAAGGGGAAAAAAGAGAACAGAGTCCAAACCATTATAATTTCCCTTTACAGAAGAACTCTGGGCAACATTTTTATTTTCCCATGGAGTGGGGCTTGGTCAACACTGCATGGGTTAACTGTTCGTTTTTGTCTTGGGGCTTGCAGAGCGGAGATATACTTACCTAATCAGCCGATCCTCTGAGTGCAAGACCGGTACCCGCCGCTCCTGCCCCCCACACACTAGTGCTCTTGTGAATGGACTGCTCCTAACGTCATCATGGCCATAGACTGGATATGAGGACGGCAGGAACAGTCCATCGCATGACATGGGGGAGTGCGTTTTTTTGGAGGCTTGAAGGATCAGGTAAGGATAGCTTTTCCTTGCGCCACTGAAAAAACAAGCAGTTAACCCATGCAGTATAGGCACAGCCCCACTGAAGGGGAAAATAAAAATTTTGCCTGGAGTTCTTCTTTAAGAAGTAGCATATATCAGGGACTGTGCAACCATATTTCTGATGAGCAGACTTTTACTGTATAATGCATATTGAGTGAGGATCCTACACACATTTATGAAAAATCATCTGAAATAAATTTGTGAATTATATTACAATTGTTAACCTGTAAAAAAAAAAATAAAAAATGGCATCTGTAAAATTCTGCTTATCCATATTCCATTCATATGACATGTTGACATTTTTTATAGCTAGGATTTGACATTTTATGCCACCATGGGGCCTCTGGTGCATTGTGTGTAATTTCTGCAATACCAAAGCAAACCTGTCATAAGCACTAAAAAGAAGCTTTGCATCATCAGACAGGTTGCTTGCTTTCAAATATATCTAGATTGGGGTTGGGAGGGTTTAAGACCTTATATCTGGCTCCACTGTTTGGAAGAACAAAAATAGAGTGCAGGAAGATGTCAGTGATGCAACAACATTTTATCATTGTAGTTTTGGACTTTTTATTTAAATATACAGTACTGTGCAAAAACTTTTGGCAGGTGTGAAGAAATGCTGTAAAGTAAGAATGTTTTCAAAAATATATATTTTAATTGTTTTATTTTTATCAAATTTACAAAATGCAAAATGAGCAAACAGAAAATCTAAATCAACATTTGGTGTGACCACCCTTTGGTTTCAAACCAGCATCAATTCTTATATTTGCACACTTTGTATACTTGCAAAAAGTCAGGGATTTTGTAGGTTTAGAGCCATATGTACGCTTAACCAATTATATCACGCATCTGCTAATGATCATCAATTTCATGTGTAGGTTGAAGCACAGTCATTAACTGAAAAAGAAATAGCTGTGTAGGAGGTTTAAAACGGGGTACGGAACAGCAAAACTCTACTAAGGTGAAGTTGTGAAAGACAGTTTCATGTCAAAGGACATACACCATGGCAAGACTGAGCACAGCAACAAGACACAAGGTAGGTATACTGCATTGGCAAGGCCTCTCCCAGGCAAAGATTTCAAAGCAGACTGGGGTTTCAGATATATTGGTCAGTCAAGGAAACAATGCAGCAGGTGAAAGACATCATGCTTACTACCCTTCCACAACGGAAGATGTCCAGCAGTGCCACCAGAACAGAACTTGTGGAAACAAGTGGGAACCAGGTACATCATCTACTGTCTGGAAAATTTTGGCCAGAAGTGGTCTTCATGGAACTTCACAATGCACAAAAACATAGGAACTGGGGTGCATAAAAATGGCAGCAGGTGCTCTGGACTGATGAGTCAAAATTTGTAATACAGTGGAACCTTGGATTGCAAGTAAAGCGGTTTACGAACGTTTCGCAATACGAGCGATTATTTTTTTTAAATCATGACTCGCAAGACGAGCAGGATTTAAGCTTCTGGGGTGTTCAGTACTGCATTTGGCCAGAGGTGCGGTTGTAGAGTGTCTCTGAGCGCCTCCCGCACCTCTGGCCACATGCGGTACTGCATACACCGGCGCCCCCGCACCTCTGGCCACATACTGTACTCCATAGACCAGCAATGGCTATGGAACGGATTATCTGCATTTCCATTATTTCCTATGGGGAAACTCGCTTTGTTATACGAGTGCTTTGGATTACAAGCATGCTTCTGGAACGAATTATGCTCGTAATCCAAGGTATTACTGTACTGCATTTGGCTGTAGCAGGAGGCAGGTTGTTCGCTGAAGGACTGGAGAGAGGTACAAAATTGAGTGTCTGGAGGGAACAGTGAAGCATGGTGAAGGTTCCTTGCACATATGAGGCTGCATTTCTGCAAATGGAGTTGGAGACTTGGTCAGATCAATGGTGTCCTCAATGCTGAGAAATACAGGCAGATACTTATCCATCATGCCATACCATCAGGGAGGCATGCGATTGGCCCCAAATGTATTCTGCAGGAGGACAATGACCACAAACATATAGCCAATGTCATTAAGAACCATCTTCAGCACAAATAGGAGCAAGGTGTACTGCAAATGATGGTTTGGCCCCAACAAAGCCCTGATATCAACATCATCAAGTCTGTCTGAGATTACACGAAGAGACAGAAGGATTTGACGCAGCCTACATTCATAGAAGATCTGTGGTTAGTTCTCCAAAATGTTTGGAACAACCTACCTGCCGAGTTCCTTCAAAAACTGTGCAAGTGTACCTATGCCTTTTTAAATTCAAAGGGCGGTTACACCAAATATTGATTTGAACGAGGAGGAGGAGGAGGAGTTTATAACTTTTTTGAAATGCATTTTTCTGGATATTTTTGTTGTTATTCTGTCTCTCAATGTTAGGCCCCTTTCACACTGGGGCGTTTCACTGTTAGGCCCCATTCACTACAGTGTGAAAGCCGGAGGGCTCTCACTGGAGCGGTGCGCTAGCAGGACGGTCAAAAAAGTCCTGCTAGCAGCATCTTTGGAGCGGTGAAGGAGCGGTGTATTCACCTCTCCTACCCATTGAAATCAATGGGACACCGCGGTAATACCACGGCAATACCGGGGGGGGTTTTAACCCTTTTTCGGCCGCTAGCGGGGGTTAAAACCGCACCGCTATCGGCCGAATACCGTGGCTAAAACTACGGTAAAGCAGCGCTAAATAGCGCCCCAGTGGGAAAGGGGCCTTAAAATAAACCTACCATTAAGATTATAGACTGATCATTTCTGTCAGTGGGCAAACGTACAAAATCAGCAGGGGATCAAATACTTTTGTCCCTCACTGTAGAAGAGTGCATGTTTGTTCACATATTCTAAACAGTGACCTACTTGGTGTCAATGTATTGCCATGACTTAATGTTTCTTGCAAGTATCGTTATGGTTGCCCATATACTGTATATACATTGCCAGCTGAGATGAGCTTGGGCATCCTTCAAAACTCAACTCCAGCCAAAATCGTGCTCATTTTTTACTCCAATGACCTGTGGGCCAAATCATTCCCATACCTCAGCTCACGTAAAAACAAAGAGGTGGATGGCAAAGGGGAATGACTCAGTTCACAGGTCATTGGTGTAAAAAAAAAAAAAAAATAGTTAATAGCTAGAGATGAGTTCGGAGGATGCCACAGCCCATCTCTAATGGTCAGGATTACCATTTTAATAAATTTTTAAGTTAGTGCTATTCATTTAGATGTTATAGTTAAATCCCATACAAGCCCGTCACTATCTACCGATCGACTTCTGTATAACCACCCTGTTGGGTGGTCATTGCTCGATCTGCCCATCCACATAGAGTGTCTTTTGTATTGTGACAGTGGAGAGCGTTCCCCCGCTGTTAGAATACACTGATCAGCACTGCCGGCTATAGAGAAAAGGGACTATCTTCAGTCTTCGTTTTAAAAAAAAAGAGATATGGTTGTCTGTTTAGACATCTAACATCTCACCAAAGATACCCCCCCCCCCCCCCCCCCCCCACCCCCCCCCCCCCCCCCCCCCCCCCATGCTCTGCTCTGCGACCCAAGCCCAACCTTTTTCAAGCCAATTAGAGCTTTAAGCTCTAATCATGTGGCTTTAAAAAAAAAAAAAACCCATACAAACGTATGAGTCTGGCGCCCTGCAGGGGGGTGGCACCCCAGCGCCCCTAATATACCGGCCGCTCTTGGTAAGACCCCTTTCACATGGAGCAGACTCTGTCAAGCAGATCCGCCTGCTCAGCGGGGGATCCGTCTGCTGACCCCCGCTGAGCAGGCGGATGACAGGTCCGTGTCCGCTCTGCTGATGCAGAGTGGACACAGCTCGCTATTCTCTAAACGGGACGGTCGGATGGAAACGGACAGACTGTCTATTTCCATCGGATGCCATCCGATCTACTAGATGGATCTGGTATGGAATCACCATCCGTCTGTTTTTTAGCAGACTGGATCGGATGCAGGCGGGTGTAAACAGACACATGTCCATTTACATCAGTCTCTCCAAAGAGAATAATGGGTGGTCTGGTTGGGCCCACCTGAAAAACGGACAGGCAGACCCAATTGGTGTGCTTGTGTGAAAGGGGCCTAAGGCCTTGTTTACGCGGGGCATACACAGCGTACCTTTACAGGGATGTACAGGTGTCCCGTGCATCTCTGTGCAGGCAGTCCCATTGATGTCATTTGGGATGTAGCACCTGCACGAACAGAGCCATTGCTCCCAATTTTACATCCATGTAGGTCCGCATGCATGTCCCTGAGCTCACACTGTCTGCGTTCGGGTCATGTACCCACACGGATGTCAGATTGGAAACAGCAGCTATGCCTGTGTAGCCGTTGCATCGCAATTGACATAAATGGGACTGCCTGTACAGGGATGCACAGAACACCTGTGCGGGTAAACATGGCCCTTCATGGGCATACACTTTAGTATGCCACATGTGAACGATGCTTTACTACTAATTTAGCAGGAATTTAGCATAAGTGCACTATTAATGATTTTAGTGATATGATGAACATTTGCGCAATTATCAGTAGCATTTATTTATTTATTTATTTTTATTCTACAGGTCATGTGCTTTTAAAAAATGTCTAGTTTGAAGGGTCTTTTCAAATTCTGAAAGCTTTAAGTGAAAAAAATAAACCTCCAGATTTTTAGAGAAATTTTTGGGTACGTTTGATTTTCACCATTTTGCAAAAAGACGCAATTTAAAATGAACTAATATTTGTCATTTATTAACCCCATACAAGTTAATCTTTTATATTTAGTAGGGATTTGGCAGGCGTCATTTTGTAAAATTAGCTGCGTTTTTATCTGCCAATAATGGTTTTAGTGTATTTTTTGCGAATATATTGGTTTCACAAACATTTGCACAAATACCACAGGGTCTAAAAATAATCAGTAGTACATTCTTTTTTTTTTTTTTCTAGAGGTCATATGCTTTCAGAAAATATATGGTTTTGAGGGTCTTTCACAAATTCTGAAAGTTGCAAGGGAAAAAGTTAAAACCTTCAGATTGAGGAATTTGGATATTTACACTTTTTTGTCTGTTCAATTTTCACCATTTCACGAAAAAACGCGCAATTTAAAATTTACAAATATTTATTTATTAACTCAATACAGGTTTTAAGCTTTTATATTTAGTGGGGATTTTGTAAAATTGACTGTGCTTTTATCTGCCAATATTGGTTTTAGTGTATTTTATGAAAATATATTGGTTTGATAAACATTTCCTCAAATACCACGGGGTCTAAAAAAATTTGTAGCACCTTCTTTTTATTCTGATTGTGTGCCTTCAGAAAATATATGGTTTGGGTGGGGTGTTTACAAACTCTGAAAGCTAGAAGTGAAAAAATAAAAAAAGCAAAAGGAAAAATTGCAAAAATGTTCTGGTCACCTGAGTGTACAAAATGGAGCACAGGGACTGGCAGTGAATGTGCAAATTTTTTTTTTTAATCTGCAAAAAACTGTTACAGGTATGGAGATTTTCACTATAGTTACAGCTTTGGATAAGCATTCGTTTACAAAATCCCTGCCGTGTCAGACCAGTAATTTATTGATGTCTTTGTACAATGTAAGCAAAGTCAAACCCCCCCATACCATTCTGCCCAGGAAGGTGTTCTACTTCAGGAGACAGGGATTCTCATACTGGAAATACATCCCACAGAGAGCTGACAATGTAAAGTTCACATGCATCACGGCTTGTGACTTGTGACTCACCTTAAGCAGTGTGTAATGGAAGTATTTTGTTCCACATCCACAGAGAGATCTAAGAAATCTTCATCTTTGCTACTAACCTTGAGAAGGACATAAAAAAATAAAAATTAAAAAAAACAGCGTTACACACAAATCACAGTATTTACATAGAAAGGACAGGAAAATAAGTCTTTCAGAACTGGATTGCTTTCCTCTTATTGCTTCAACAATTGCCTAAGGATATTGCTAGATGTGAAGGGCAAGCTTTTGAAACCTATATTGTACGCATATGGTATGTACAACATTTTATTTTAAAGGGGTTGTAAAGGAGATTTTCTTTTTTTTTTTTTAAATAAACATGTTATACTTACCTCCACTGTGCAGCTCGTTTTGCACAGAGTGGCCCCGAACCTGGTCTTCTGGGGTCCCTCGGCGGCTGTCTCGCCCCCCCCCCCCCGCAAGTACTGCTCACCTTAATGTGAGCTCCCTCGCATGGTGGGGAGTACTGGCGGGCGCGCTCCCGTGATACAGCCGGCTCGCTGTATCACTCTGCCCCGGCCCCCCGCGTCATTGGAGGCGATGGACAGCAGTGCGAGCCAATGGCTGCGCTGCTTTCAATCCATCCACTCTAGCCAATGAACAGCCAGGGTGAGCGGCGAAGAGGATGTCAGGGCGAGCGCGGGACTTTCGAGGGGTCAGGTAAGTAAAACGGGGGGCTGGGAGAGGCGGTATTGTCAGATGTTTTTTCACCTTAATGCATAGAATGCATTAAGGTGAAAAAACTTTTACCTTTACAACCCCTTTAAAACCAAAGGCTTGCTTAGTACATGAGTCATAGTAAACCTGTAGACAAATATATTAATAGTAAAAAGGTCAGGTCTGAGCATGTAGGCCCTTTACAAAATAATCTAGAGTGGGTGACTGGGGACAAAGAGAAGGCTAAATTTATTAAATACATTCTTCAGCTCTGTGTATACAAAGGAGCATGGGGGAGCTCATGTCCATAATGGGGGTGGTAGTGACACAGCCCCAAATGATCCACAATGGCTCAAAAGTGATAGGTCCAGAAATATTTAGACAGAATAAAGGTGGATAAAGCACCTGGACCAGATGGCATCCACCCACGGATCTTAAAAGAATTGAGCTCTGCAATTTCAAAGCCATTGTATTTAATTTTTAGGGACTCATTAATGACGGGAATAGTACCACTGGATTGGCGCAGGGCAAACGTGGTGCCTATGTTTAAAAAGGGAACAAAGTCTTTACCATGTAACTATAGACCTGTTAGTTTAACATCTATAGTTGGGTAGATACTGGAGAGATTAATAAAAGACCACATAGACGAGTTCTTGCTGGAAAAAAACATTTTAAGCAACAGACAGCATGGATTCATGAAAGACAGAAGTTGTCAGACAAACCTCATTTCTTTTTATGAAGAGGTAAGTAAAACCTTGGACAGAGGCGTGGCGGTGGACGTGGTATACTTGGATTTTGCCAAAGCGTTCGATACAGTTCCCCACACACGGCTCATGTGTAAGGTAAGGTCTACAGGCTTGGAAATATCGGTTTGTAAATGGATAGAAAACTGGCTAAAAGACAGAATTCAGAGAGTAATGATTCTTACTCTGAATGGTCTAAGGTTATAGTGGTGTACCCCAAGGTTCAGTGCTGGGACCCTTACTTTTTAATATCTTTATAAATGATATTGGGTCTGGGATCAAAAGTAACATGTCTTTGCAGATGACACCAAGCTATGCAGTGGAATAACGTCCTTACAGGAGGTCTCCAATTTACAAGCCGACCTCAATGCTCTGTCTAATTGGGCGACTATGTGGCAGATGAGGTTTAATGTTAAATGTAAAGTTATGCACTTGGGGGCTAAGAATATGCATGCATCATACATGCTAGGGGCAGTACAACTGGGGGAATCCGTAGTGGAGAAGGATCTGGGTGTTTTGGTAGATCATAAGCTCAATAATAGCATGCAATGTCAAGCTGCGGTTTCCAAAAGTCCTTTCTTGTATTAAGAGAGGTATGGACTCCAGAGAGAGAGATAATTTTGCCCCTGTTCAAATCATTAGTAAGACCTCATCTGGAATATGCAGTTCAGTTTTGGGCACCAGTTCTCAAAAAGGATATTGGAGAAAGTGCAGAGAAGGGCAACCAAACTTTAAGTGGTTAAACTGAATTTATTCTCTTGAGAAGAGGAGAATAAGGGGGGATTGATCAACATGTACAAATATATAAGGGGTCCATATAGTGAACTTGGTGTTGAATTATTCACTTTACGGTCAACACAGAGGACAAGGGGGCACTCTTTACGTCTAGAGGAAAAGAGATTTCATCTCCAAATACGGAAAGGTTTCTTCACAGTAAGAGATGTGGAATAGACTCCCTGCAGAGGTGGTTCTGGCTAACTCAGTAGATTGCTTTAAGAAAGGCCTGGATACTTTCCTAAATGTACAGAATATAACTGGGTACTGACATTTTATAGGTAAAGTTGATCCAGGGAAAATCCGATTGCCTCTCGGGGGATAAGGAAGGGATTTTTTTTCCCCTGCTGTAGCAGATTGGAGCGTGCTCTTTTGGGGGGTTTTTTTTGCCTTCCTCTGGATCAACTGTGGGTATAATATGGGGTTTATTGGATTGTACGATATATTTTGTTTTTATTTATTATTTTTCTGGTTGAACTGGATGGACTTGTGTCTTTTTTCGGCCTAGCTAACTATGTAACTATGTAACAGACATTTCACTAACTTATTATTTATTTCAGGTACTTATATAGCGGCGTCAATTTACGCAGCGCTTGTGTTCCAAGCAATTTTCTAGCACAAAAATATTGATATTAACTTTAGAAAGAAGTGTCAGAAAATTTTTTAGACTTTAAGTGGTTAAACTTCCTGCATTTACATGGCAGACTGCCCAGATTATTTGTTTACACAAGAAGTTCTATCCTGTTGATCTTAAAAGTAAGCTTAGTTACAATGTTTCAAAGTTCTAAAGTTGCTTCAGTTAAGACAGGAGATCGACTTGGAGGCAACTTCCATTGAAATCAATGGGTACAAGTCGCCTAGAAGTCGGATTGCAGTAGTACAGGAACCTTTTCTGAAGTTGGAGCGACTTCAGTAGTGTGCATTAAGACGGGGACGTCTCTCATTCCCTTACATTGATTCATTTTGTTGCGCGACTTGGGGCTGTGTGAATGGACTCTAAGCAGATAATCTCTCCACTTGTTTATGTGAAAGAATCGCCTACTCTCAGTAGGAGAGATCGTCGGGGGGGGGGGGGGGGGTGAATCGAGATCGCAATTTTTTTTAACAATCAAGCAGCTCTACCCTCAAGGAGCTTACATTCTAAGGGCCCTAACTCACATTCATACACATAGTAGGGACAATTTAGACAGGATCCAATTAACCTACCAGCATGTCTTTGGAGTGTGGGAGGAAACCAGAGTACCCGGAGGAAACCCACGCAGGCACAGGGAGAACATGCAAACTCCAGGCAGGTAGTGTCGTGGTTGGGATTCGAACCAGCGACCCTTTTTATTGCTAGATGAGAGTGCTACCCACTAGACCACTGTGCCGCCCTGAAGTCAAAAGTCACACAGTTTAAGTTGTGACATCAGGACTCGTTTCTTAACTGTCAAAAAAAAAAACCTGCCCATTGCCCTGAGAAAACAATCCAATGATACTTAAATTAATTTGTGAACTGGACAGATTGCTCAGTGCTATACAGGCCGTTTTTTTTTTTCCAGACAGGCTGATAAATCAGACTGCTCAGACAGAATTAGGAGATCTCATCTCTGAACACTTGAATTAGGCTATCTTATCACATTGGATGCATTTAATCTGAGGACCTGCAAGCAGTTTCCTGACTGAACAATGAAGGTGCAGCACCACCCAGGTAAAGGTCATGACATACGTCTTCTAACAAAACTTCCACTGTTATACCAACAACACTGTACAATGAGGCACAGGTCCACTAAGCTCATCATGCTGCCAATACATTTCCCTATGCTGCATAGAGCAGACACAATCCTCCTCTTCTTGGG
This sequence comes from Lithobates sylvaticus, assembly GCA_028564925.1. Taxonomy (NCBI): domain Eukaryota; kingdom Metazoa; phylum Chordata; class Amphibia; order Anura; family Ranidae; genus Lithobates; species Lithobates sylvaticus. Next base: position 68,021,175 of record CM053033.1, on the reverse strand, counting down.
TGTCCCACCCCCTTGCTGAGTGCCCCCATAGAAATTCACTTGCTATGGGGGACACTCGTGCAGCTGGCTTTGTGTGTCCGTGCTTGGTGCCCCCCCTTCACTGGCTGTGACTGACAGTAGCAAGAGCCAATGGCTCAGATAAGTATGGGGGGGGGGGGGGGGGCAAGCTGCTTGCAGAAGGTTTATTACTTTAATGCATTGGCACTCACACCTCTTAACTTACGAAGGCAAGTACAACTGGGATCAGGGGTTGGGAGTGGGGTTGGGGGAGTGTACACTCTGTTAATCCCCTCGTGTGTGGGCGCCGGCGGACTTTTTGGCGCCAAAGTACGGCGGACTAAAGTTTCAGGTTTTGTTCTCAAATTATCCGCACGCCGAAAAAACGGCGTGGGGGTTTTTTTTCTGCGGCCCCCCCACCCCAAAGCACCTTGTCCCCATGTTGATGAGGACAAGGGCCTCTTCCCGACAACCCTGGCCGTTGGTTGATGAGGACAAGGGCCTCTTCCCGACAACCCTGGCCGTTGGTTGTCGGGGCTGCGGGCGGGGGCTTATCGGAAACCCCCTTTAATAAGGGGCCCCCCAGATCCCGGCCCCCCACCCTATGTGAATGAGTATGGGGTACGATGTACCCCTACCCATTCACCTAAGGTGTAAAATGTAAAGTAAAAAAAAAACACCCACACTTTGAAAAAATAGTTTATTGCACTGCTCCGGGGTCTTCTTCCGTCTTGGGGGTCTTCTCGCCGGACTCCCCGCCATTTACCAAGCTCTTTTACCGAGCGAGGGAGTCCGGCTACCTTCTTCGTCGTCGCCGCTCTTTTACCTAGCTCTTTCACGAGGGGAGGTGTCCGGCTACCTTCTTCGTCGTCGCCGCCGTCGTCTGGGGGTCTCGATCCGCCTTCGGGGGTCTTCCGGGGGTCTCTTCTGTTCTTGCGGCGGTCGTCGTCGTCTTGTCCTTCTTGTTCTTCGTCCGATGTTGACCCGACGCTCTCTCTGCCCGGAATGCCTGTGCCGCTCTGAGCTCGGACTTATATAGGGACAAGGGGACAGGGTCACATGTTCATGTCATGGTGACCCCGCCCCCTTGCATGTCACAGTCCCAGCATCCTCCGGGACTGTGACAACACAAGGGGGCGGGGTCACCATGTGACATGTGCATGTGACCCTGTCCCCTTGTCCCTATATAAGTCCGAGCTCAGAGCGGCACAGGCATTCCGGGCAGAGAGAGCGTCGGGTCAACATCGGAAGAAGAAGAAGAACAAGAAGAACAAGAAGGACAAGAAGAAGGACAAGGCGCCGGCGGCGCGGAAGACGACGACCGCCGCAAGAACAGAAGAGACCCCCGGAAGACCCCCGAAGGCGGATCGAGACCCCCAGACGACGGCGGCGACGACGAAGAAGGTAGCCGGACACCTCCCCTCGTGAAAGAGCAGGTAAAAGAGCAGAAGAGAGGGGAGGAGTCCGGCGAGAAGACCCCCAAGACGGAAGAAGACCCCCGAAGGCGGATCGAGACCCCAGACGGCGGCGACGACGAAGAAGGTAGCCGGACTCCCCTCGCTCGGTAAAAGAGCTTGGTAAATGGCGGGGGAGTCCGGCGAGAAGACCCCCAAGACGGAAGAAGACCCCGGAGCAGTGCAATAAACTATTTTTTCAAAAGTGTGGGTGTTTTTTTTTACTTTACATTTTACACCTTAGGTGAATGGGTAGGGGTACATCGTACCCCATACTCATTCACATAGGGTGGGGGGCCGGGATCTGGGGGCCCCCTTATTAAAGGGGGTTCCCAGATTCCGATAAGCCCCCGCCCGCAGACCCCGACAACCAACGGCCAGGGTTGTCGGGAAGAGGCCCTTGTCCTCATCAACATGGGGACATGGTGCTTTGGGGTGGGGGGGCCGCACGGCCCCCCTTTCCCCAGGGCACCCCCCATGTTGAGGGCACGCGGCCTGGTACGGCTCAGGAGGGGGGGGGGGGCGCTCGTTCGTCCCCACCCCTTTCCTGGCCTGCCAGGCTGCGTGCTCGGATGAGGGTCTGACATGGATTTTGGGGGGAACCCCCACGCCGTTTTTTTCGGCGTGGGGATTCCCTTTAAATCCATGCCAGCTTGCGGAGCTAGCGCGGCGGCATTTACTGCCTACCTAGCTACGTAACCTGAAGTTACGTTCGAAATGAACGGACTGCTCCGTGTGTGGGCAAGTCCGTTCATTTTCAAAAGTCCCGCGGACTTTTGGCCGGCGGATTATCCGCTGGACAAGTCCGTGCGTGTGTGGGCAAGTCCACACCCTCGGAAAGTCCAGCGGACCTAGCGGAAAGTCCAGCGGATTGTCCGCTGGACTTAGGTCCGCCGGCAAAAGTCCGTACGTGTGTACGAGGCATTAGTTCACTTTTTTCATTTTTTTTTTCTGGAAAGGCGAACTTAAAAACTTTAAGGTGGTTCTAAAGTCAGAAGGTTTTTATCTTAATGCATTTACATTAAGATAAAAAACCTTTAGTGTGCAGCAGCTCCTCTCATACTTACCTGAGCCCATCTCGATCCAGCGATGTTGCACTGGGTGGCCTGGGACTCTCCCTTCTCATTGGCTGAGACAGCAGCAGGGCGCTATTGGCTCACGCTGCTGTCAAAGTTAGCAAGGAAATAAGGAGAGTGAGCGGGCAGGGCCGAACCACGGCTCAATGTCTGAATGACACAGAGCAGTGGCTCGGTTGCCCCCATAGCAGCTGCTTGCTGTGGGGGCAGGAGGGAGGAGCCAGGAGTGCCTGGGAGGGACCCGAGAAGGAGGATCTGGGCTGCTCTGTGTAAAACAACTGCACAGAGCAGGTAAGTAGAACATGTTTTTTTTTTTTTTTCATTTAAAAATAACAGACTTTAGTATCACTAAGCTGCAGATATCAGACTTAGGCTTCATGTACACTGCTGCTGGTAAACAGACGTTTAGGAGCAGTTTTTTTTTCAGCTGCCCCTGAACGCTTCTCTATTTTATCTTATCAGTACATGTACACGGGGTCGTTTCTAGGCAGTTGAGTTTAGAAGAATTTTTTGGAAAGCAAAAAAAAAAAAAAAAAAAAAAAAGCGTTCAGGACGGATGTTCAGAGTCAGTTGAAACGCCTGTAACAGCTTGTAAACGCGTATAAGCGTGGTAACTCATTTAGCCACGTTTCGTTTACAGGAGTTTTTAATTCTTGACCATTTTGTAAAAAAAATTAAAAAAATCTTCTAAACGCAAAATGTGGCATGTAAAAGTGGCAAAACAGACGTTTTTAAATGTTGGTTACCATCTGTCAAGTTAAATCGTTCAGGAGAGGTTGTAAAACTTCCCGTGTACATTAAGCCTAAGCCCCCGTACACACGGTCAGACATTCCGACCACAAAATCAGTCAGATTTTTTGCAACGGATTTTGTCCGAAACTGGGGTTGCATACACACGGTCGGACAAAGTTGTCGGAAAATCCGATCGTTCGGAACGTGGTGACGTTCGTTCGTTACGACGGGACTACGTTCAGGCTAGTAGCCAATAGCTTTGGTCTCGTAATTTGATTTGAGCATGCGTGGCACTTTGTCCGATCGGAAATTCTCTACAAACGATCGGATTTTGTTGTCGGAAAATTTGAGATCCTGCTCTCAAATTTTCTCCGTCTGAATTTCCGAGTCTGACAGAGCCCACACACACGATCGGATTTTCCGACAATATAATCTGAACGGACCATTTCCGTCTGATTTTCCGACCGTGCGTACAGGGCATTAGAGTGGTAGGTTATATGTGAGCCAACCAGCCTCTAATGCATTGTGCTGCCAATCTAAAATCAATCATGTTTCTTGAGCAAGCAACACATGAAGCAAGAAAATGAAACAAATAGTGACAATAAGCTGTTTATGCATTATGGCAGTGAAATGTGAATAGCAAGAAAGTCTAAAAGAAAATTGCATCTATATGTACAGTATTATACACACACTGAGCATGACAGAAAAAACAAAAAAACAGGTTACTCTCTGTACACAAAGCAAAGAAACGGATGCCTTTTAAAGGCCAGCAACAGTATGTGCAAAATCCAGTCCACACACACACCTTAAAATCCCACACTTGTGTATACTGTAATTAAATCTACGTTGAACTGTTTTGAACCAATTCAGAATACAGAGATATGTTTGTTCACTTTAAAAAAATAATTAAATCATTTCACACTCCAGCAGATCCTCGCAAATCTGTTTCTACTTGGTATCTATTTACATATCCATCACAATCTACTGCTCAAAGTAGAACTTAAAGTGGTTTGCCCATGAAAATTATTTTTTTTAAAGTCAGCAGCTACAAATACTGCATCTGCGCCGGCATCCTTACTGTGGGCACCCGGCTGTGGCTTCATAGCCGGGCACCCACTGCGCATGCGAGAGCGGCGCTGCACGCCGTAGTCATCTGGGACCTGTCACGTGTCCCAGATGACTGACTGCGCCGAGGGGAAGTGACGTTTTTAGCCCGGGCTATAGAAGAGGCAGATTTTGTGGGACCACCTAGCAACAACAGGGAGAAATAGGTAAGTGAATTTTATTTTTTTATCCAATTAATTTGTATTAGCTCTTTTGCTGCACATAGGTTAAAAAGGTTGGAAATTTGGGGGAAACACCACTTTAAGGTTTACTTTGATTTTAAATAGTTTGTTCTGATTAACTAATGCAGCTGCTATATGCGCTGTACTATGCTGTAGTAGCATTACCTACATACAATAGCTGGCGCTCTGATCCGCCTCAGTACGGGTGACGTCTTGTCTGCTGTTGGAACTAAATCAAGACGGCCTGAATGTTTTTTTGCCATTCAGAAGCAGCCTTGTATTTTTATCAATGAATACAGGGCTTCCTCTGAGCGTGGTGGACGTCATCAGCCCCTCCTCTCTAACTCAGTCTATCAGAAGAAGCCTTGTATCCTTTAATAAAAATATAAGGCTTCTCCCAAATGGCAGAGAAGCACTCAGGCCAACTCGGTTAAGTTTCGGCAGCAGGCGAGAAATCTCCTGTACTGCTGTGCCACTTACTGCATGTTTTTTTTTTGCCTTCCTCTGGATCAACTGTGGGTATAGAATTGGGTATATTGGAGTGTATGATCATTTTTTTTATTTATTATTTCTTTTTTTTTATGGTTGAACTGGATGGACTTGTGTCTTTTTTCAGCCTAGCTAACTATGTAGCTAATTCTTATACAGTATAGTACCACGCAAACAGCTAGTAATGGAAATAGTTTGTTGTTAAATTAACTATTTAAAGTAAAAACCAACCTGGAATTTTACTTAAAGGGCTTATTCACATGGGCATATGTGCATTTTCTGCACGGAACACAGGTTCTTTCTGGTAAAGCTAGAAGAAGATCCTGTGTATAATATGGGCCTAAAGTACTCACGTTTAGACATAAACAATTCTTTTTTCACTCCAATGAATGACGCGTACGTACGCAACATCCGCAGATCTGTGCAATCTTTGGCGCAGCCGTGTCCTACTTTCTGTTCACAGCTAAATGCAGCAGACATTTTCACATGTGGACACAGCTGTGTATATGGGCTCAGTGATTACTATAGTGCAGTGTTTAGGTGCACACAACTTATTGCTGTGCACATTGAAATGTAGCATTTTTTTCTGCCTGTGTGAACAAGGCCTAAAGAAGTCTCATCAACAATAAAAACATACTGCAGGGCAGCTTATTATCTTTGTTTGTAAAAATAAATGCTGAACAATTCACCAGTAATTCTATCTGGTTACTATTACTGCATGTCAGCTTCTACCCTTTATAAAGCCCGATTTGTGGGTTCCCGCTGTTACTAAGACCCCCTTTCACACTGGAGGCGTTTTTCAGGTGCTTTAGAGCTAAAAATAGCACCTGTGTGAATACATTTCTCCTAAAGCTGCTTTGCGGGCAGTTTTAACACTTTTTCAGATGCTAGCGGGGGTTAAAAGCACCCCAATAGCAGCCAAAAAGCGCTGCAAAAACTATGGTAAAACGCCGCTAAAAATAGCGGAACTTTACCGCCGACGCCCGGGTGCTGGCAGTGTGAAAGTGCCCTAAAAGTCTTCTGTATTTAAAGTGCCTGCAGATCGAGACAAACTAGCTGTCGGGGAATGACGTTTTTAAATTTTTGATGGGAAGGAAACAGGGTCCCAGAAGTTGGAGCACCTGCAACCTTCTGCCGTTTAGTTGCCTGAGGCAGCGTCATTGTATTTGATGCCCTCCCCCTGCATGAGTATTGATGGTGCAGGTATCATGAAAACAACTGCTGCTGGAGAATAATGCCGTCAATCACACCTAATTCGCTATTTGTCTCCTACAGAGAAATATAGTTGGACAGAGGTGGTGGAGAGGAGGATCACTGTTGACCATGCTAGCTCTGGATTAACTGTGGAAAAAAGTGATTAAAAGGTTCAGTTTTTAGTTAAAAAAAAAAATAAAAAAATAACAAACATGTTATACTTACCTGATTTGTGTAATGGTTTTGCACAGAGTAGCCCTGATCCTCATCTTCCCCCCGGTGCCGATCCTGGCCCCTCCCCCTTGCTGAGTGCCCCCATAGCAAGCCATTTTCTCGCTCCTAAGCCCTGTGTGCTCATAAGATGCACAGAGCATGACTCGGTTCCGCCCCCTCCTCACTGGCTGGGATTGACAGCAGCAGGAGCCAATGGGTCCCGCTGCTGTGTCTGAGCCAATGAAGAGGGAGAGACCTGAGAGCACCACTGTTCTCATGCACATCGCTGGATCGAGATCGGGCTCAGGAAAGTATAGGAGGGGGCTGGGAGCTGCTTGCATAACGTAAAAAAAAAAAAAAAATCTGCTTTTGGAACCACTTTAAATGGTGCAGACAGTATAATCAAACTACCTGTTGAAAATAGATAGGGGTAACCTCCGCTCCAGGATAGCCCTTCAGGGCAAATGCTCTTTCTCCCAATCAGGAGCCCCAGGTGCTGGCTAATGACACAACAGGCAGGAAGCAGCAGCAGAACTCTGGACAGCCGCACACCGGAAAAAGATAAAATTCTGTGTTTTGTTTAATAAAAAATCAAAATCGCATCACATCCAATGGTCCACAGCAAAAGGGTTAAAGGGGTACAAAACTGACGCGTTTTGCACTAGGATCAGTGATTAGCCATCTATGAGTAAGCACTGATCATAGTGCGAAACACGTCAGCATTTGTACCCCTTTTACCCTTTTTCTGTGGACCATTGGATGTGATGTGATTTTGATTTTTTATTAAACAAAACACAGAATTTTATCTTTTTCCGGTGTGCGGCTGTCCAGAGTTTTTCTGCTGCTTGCTACCTGTTGAAAATATTTTACTTCATTGTTACAAATATGGCTAAATATACATTTTTCATTCCGCTTCCCAAACCTGTATGGAAAAACATGCTTTTCACACATTTACTGAGTCAGTAAAAAATGTCACTGTATCTTGAAATTTTTACCGTTCCAGTTTTAAAGGGTAATTTTAACATTTAGACTTTACAATGTAAAAATTACAAGTATGTGTTTTACAGAGGCCACATTTTGTTTAAATGCTGCATTGTCTGAAAAAGGTCATGTCCATTTGTTGATGCATTGACATGTGCAAAAGAAATTATTAATGACAACAGCACATGAAAAGCATTGCAAATGTGTGTCAGTACACATTACATGTGTCAACCAGCTTTGATAGTGCGCCTATAAAGCCATACAAACATGCAGTGACCGGTGTAAATCCATCCAATATAAATTTTGTGTATTAGCCTTAAAGTGGCTGTAAACCTCAGACATGAAAATATGAGCAAACCATATCCCTCTATAGCAAAGTTTTTCAACCTTTTTTCAGCCAAGACACCCTTAAAAAGGAGAAGTCCAGCCTGAGATTGTTTGGCTGGGCTTCTCCTATGGGTCACAAGAGTGCAATTAGTTTTGCACTTCTGTGACCCATTTTCAGCAGAGTGGACTGAAGTCCTCTCTCTGCTGACGTCACCATGATCAGTCCAGGTACTGCGTCATCACGACAAAGTCTGGATCCGCCAGGTGCCGCGCTGAGAGCCTGAGACGTGCGCTCCCTGCCCTCCAAAGCTCAGCATTCCAGTGAGCACGGGGAGGGCAGAGCGGAGAGCTGTTGATTGACAGTCAGCAGCTCTCCGCTCAGGGAGCTGAGAGAACCGAGCCATGGGCGATGTTCGATGGCTCGGTTCGCCGGGGGACCGATGCTGCATGCACTTAGGTAAGTATAAAACTGGGAAAAAAAAAAAAACACCTTACTTCTCTCCTTAAATTATGCACAATCTTAAGGAACACCATTCTAAAATGTAAAAACCAACTAACAGTTTTACAGAATGCAGCAAAATCCAGACACATATGACACCCAGTGTTAGAGCAATTTAAAGCAAATACAACCGTTGCACACTAGAACTGACCAGTATGCCAAAGTTTCTCTTCTCCCTTAGTTTCTCTCCCTCACTCAGCTAATGTGACCCCAGTGCTGATGGAAACAAGCATGGGAGGGTAAACAAGGATGTTGTGCAGGTGCCCAACGTCCTCCCTAGCAACAGATGACATCATAGGTTTATAGGATACCAGTAGCTAGAAGGTTTTAATGGTGTGGCTTTGTGTAACTAAAAAGGCAGGATTTATCCACACACTGGCTTGTATCCAATTTTTTCCAGACTTTAAGCAATTAGCCAAGGCACTACTGAAGAAACCTGAGTGCACCCCATGGTGAAAAAGGCTGCTCTATAGCGTGTACTTGTCTCAATCCAAAGCACTAAGTGTTATTTTTATCTGCCGCTTCATTCCTCTGCTATCTGCATGAGTCACTTCTGACAAGTTTTCCTGATTGCACCATCCATTACTTTTGGGCAACGGTGATCTCAAAAGGAAGAAGACTCAGCAGGATTCCTCAGTTGCAAGAAGAACGTAAAAAAGCCAGAGTGAATTTGCGCAAATGCATGATGACAAGCCACAATGATTCTGAGAGACTGTTCTTTGGACAGATGAGACAAAACTGAAGGTTTTTGGCAAGTCACATAAGCTTTATGTTCACAGATTGAAAAAAAAAAAAAAAAACCCAGTCTGGAGAAAGCACTCTTCAAACCTGAGCCAGCTGGAGCAGTTTGCTCAAGAAGAGAGGGACAAACGATCTGTTGGCAGGTGCAGAGGCTCAGTGAGAACTACAGAAATTACTTGTTAGCAGTGATTGTATCTAACGGTTGTGCAATAAAATATTCCGTTAAGGGACCCACCAATTTTGTCCATGCAATTTTCATTTGTTTTTTTACTTTAAATAAATTTGTTAAAATAATTTGTTGAATCAAAAATAAAACAAAGTCAGATTTTTTTATTAGATATGGAATAAACAATAATGGATGCCAATTACATTTGTCACAAAATTGGGATTTTCTTTTTCATGGAAGGGTATCAAAAATATTGTCCACATCATAGCTATAATGGTCATTAAACCAATGCAGCTTGAAAAAGCTCAGTACAGCTTTTTTTTTTACTGAGCTAAAATACAGCCCATTAACTGTAATGTGCCTATACACACAGGCGCATAAACAAGCACCATGCATTCTTCAGTTAATAAATCAGCATTTTTGCTCAGTAATTTATGCCTAATATGCGCAAATGCGTGCAAGTGCGCACAGATGTGCGCTAATGCTCATTTGTATATTGTGCAGAATGAGAATGCGAGAATAAATTTGCATGAAAATGCACGAAAGCATATACGTGAAAATGCGCAAATATATACAAAAAAATTACGTCTGAAAAAGAAGATTTTCAAACAGGAGTATCATGTGCAAGAGGCCTTACAGTGTTAAAAACGATCAAAGTAAACAACCTGATAGTCAGGAGCATATCGAGAAGCTAGCGCTCAAGAAATGATTGAAACATTCTAGTTCAGCTTAGGCTCTGAACCAGATAGCTAATTAAAAAAAAAAAAAAAAAAGCTACTACTAGAGAGCCTCGGAAAGAACTGTGGTATATGATGGTATATAACAAGGTCCTTTGTGGTATCATGGATAACCCTATTCATGAAATGGGCTACATTGGACCAAAAAGCTGCAATCCATACTCTCAAACAAACCCTGCATCCCCCAAAGAAGTAGTGACTGAAGGATAAGGTCCCCTTTAGCAATAGGTTACACCCATATTAAAAGTGTAACCTGTAACTAAAGCAGCAGCCCTCCACCACCCATCTCACCCACCCCCTGATCCCCCATTATGACAGTGGGTGAGGGATCCTCTCCCCACAACAGCTGTCACAATTTAAAAAAACAGTGTAGCCGGCCATGCAGGGTTTTGCTCACACATTTCGCATCATTTATTCACAGAGTCCTGTGAATGAGCGCACCATAGGCCCTGTCTACTGTGGCAGGCTTTGCGATTCTCAATGAACTGCGAGGGGGCTGGTGAGCGCTCTCGTAGTTCAATGATTCTTTCTGGAAGTCAGCAACTGTTGGCCCTTACTGGAGGTACGGGAAGACCGCTGTACTGAGAGTCTGCAGGAGCTGGACTTTGTACCTGCGAGAAAGAAAAAAATAAAATGCACTTTTCCTACCTGCAAAAAAATATAAATAAATAGAAAGCATTTATTTTTTGTTTTAAAAAGTAAAGGTATCTTTAAATCTACTGGAGCCAGAGTTAATAGTCCATATTTTGAATGCTTTCAGTATTCACATTCTCTTACAGGCTGGAGGAAGGGTCAATGAACTACAAGTACAGTGACATCACCTCAGCTGTGCAACTACAAGCTTCCCTTGCTGCGGTGGTAAAGAAGACCTGTCGTTTTTTCATGCAGATTCCTGTGAATGAGTGACATGGCTGTGTGGGTAGAGCCCTGCACAGTTGTACAGATTTTAAATTTGATAGGAGATTAGAGGGAGAAGAATCCTTGGCTACTATAAGAGGGCATGGCGGTTGCAGACCCTATCTATTGTTCATGTGACATCCTAAATATGGGTATAACATGAAACATGCTAAGAAAGGTGGAGTTAGCCTTTAACCGAATTACTTACCAACAACTATTTCCCATGGATTCTGATGATCTGACTTCCAGGATTTTCAGACTGAAATTCTACATTATGGAGAAGACTGAACCACCTTCTGATTAAGCAGAAGACGTGAAACACCTTGTACAGGAGTAGGTTGCATCCAGCGTTAGAAACATCTCACAGGTGGTTGGGCTGATCCTATGAAACTATACAATCTTTCATTGCAATGATTATGCCGTTTCCAACTATTAACTCCTGTATCTCTAAGAGCTCACAGAAATAGATACATCTTTCACATTGTACACCAAAGCCCACTGCATGGGCCATCACAGTTTAGTTCTGTCAGTAACTTACAGTTTCACAGTTAAGACATCTGGTTTCATTGGTTAGAGTTCCCTGGAAGATCTCGTGAACCCAGGTGAGGTCAGGCTTGTCAGGTTCCTGGAGCTCCAGGCTCCCATTCTGCAGCTTGCCATTCTGGGTCTCCTGTTTCTTCTCCTCTTGCAGCAGGTCAGCAATAGTGTTAAGAAGGTAGTTTAGAAATTCATGAGCATCCTGTTGCATGTAGTTGTCAAACAGTTCTGTACAAAAAAAATAAAAAAACAATTGTTCAAAACTAGGTTACATTCTTTTATTAATTATGATTATTCAGCAGAATTGCCAAACCAATATCACACCTTTATAACTGTATTACAAATGTAAATAATTCAACCATGTCAGGATCTAAGCTTGCCATCTCATGTGAATCATTAACTGATCACCCCTTTGAAATGCTCTTCATTGTTTGGAAATGCATTATTTACATAAAGTCAGCAAAGCAAATAATCTCAATGTTCCATTCATAAAAAATTTTTTAGCACAGTACAAACCCGCTCTAGTTAATAAAGGCGAGCTATCTAGACTTTTATAGTCAATGCAGCCATCACCAGTGTTTCAATTTGTACAAAATACATTTCACCACTAGAGTGCAGTGCTGTACATGAAGTCTACTGAATAGAACCAACAACCTACATTATGCAATTTACTTGTAATAACAAGTTTAGCCCTCCGGGGAAGAAAATACATTTTTGAGATTTTAGTTGATTGTATAAAATTTATTAAAAAAACTTCAAAATTAATTTAAAAAAAAACAACCCCCCCCCCCCCCCCAAGACCTTCAAAAGGACCTCTTGATTAGGGATATAAAAAAAAAAAATAAATTAATAGTAATAATATTAAACAATAACAATATTATAATAATAATAATAATATATAATTTTATTTATTTTTTTACAAAAGGTGGAATTCTCTTTTAAAGCAGTTATATACACAGAACAAAAAGAAAAAAAAAAACCTGTAAGGCAAAAGTATAATGAGCTAGTATGCGCCGCATACTAACTCATTATGAAATACTTACCTTAACCTACTTAACGAAGCCCCCGCACCGTCTCCCAGTCAACGCCGAGGGAGCTGACATTTTGCCTTGGAGATTCTTCCGGGTTCATGGCTCTGGCGCTGTGAGTAGCCGGGGCCGCGATGACGTCACTCCTGCGTATGCACGCGGGAGCCCTCCATTCTGGTGTTCTGCCGAGAAAGTTCCCCTGGGCGGATAAGGACCCCCCTGTACTGCGCAGGCGCAGCGCAGTACAAAGCACAATGAAGCCACCGGAAATAGCCGAAGCAGAAGACAGTGAATCAGCTGTACACGGCGCCTGCAACAGGGCCCCTCGCGGGCTCGCTACGCTTCGGGCATGGCCTCGCTGCACTCGGCATAATTTTTATTCTAACTCTATGTCCACTTGGATGGTGGGGCTCGAACTTGGACGTAGGTTAGAATGTAGTGCGCAGGCGCCGTGTACAGCTGACTGACTGTGTTCATCTTCGGCTATTTTCGGAAACTCCGTTGTACTGCGCAATTGCAGCGCCTGTGCAGTACAGGGGGGTCCTTATCCGCCAGGTGAACTTTCTCGGCAAGACACCGGCACGATACGCCGAACCTTCACTGCGAATGCACTGCTGACTTCAGCGGCTGCATGCAAGGTGAATATCTCCTAAACCCTACAAGTTTAGGCGATATTCATTTTACCTACAGGCAAGTCTTATTATAGGCTCACCTGTAGGTAAAAATGTACTTAAGGGGGTATACAACCATTTTAATGTCTTCATTGAAAAAGTTGTTTTCTTATTTTGCATCAATGCAGTAGTCACAAATTACTGCAAAATTTCAAAACAATTTCATTTTGCAAAAAAGGTCACTTATTACTTTTTTTTGCATTTGAACCTGTGAAGCATTGCAACTATGATTAGTGGATCACGGGTGCAATGCTCTGGCTCCCGCAGGCCATTTCTCCACCTCCAGTCCATACCAGGGTACAGATCTATAGCTATGGAACTGCAGGAAGTACTAATGGACTTCTAGTGTGGTAATTGCACTTGTGCTCCACTGGGAACTACAGTCCTTCTGCAGCTGTGGCAGATGGAACTTTTTTTCATGCCTAACCCTCTGTGAATGAATGACCCAACTGTGTGGGTGGAGCAATACACAGCCATGCTGAATTTAAATTTCACAGGAATTGGCGGTAGAAGAACCCTGCAATTCTACAAGCAAGGTGGGGGGGACTGTGCATGTTGACCAGGTTTCATCTTACACCCCAAATATGGGTGCAATATGAAACGGTGAAAATGGTCAGAAAGGTGGTGTTGGCTTTAAAATGTACAAGTGACAAATAGTTTGCTTGATGTAAAAAAAAGACCCACAGAAACTCACTACATAGACATTCAAAAGATCTAATAAAAGAAATATGCAAAGCCCTACTGCCTTCAGATGATAACTGCTGTTCATAAATACCGCTATATGGTGCTAAATTTGTAAAAAAAATAAAAAAAATCTTAACCATCAATATATGTAAAATTCAATTTTTTATTTTTTTGAGCTCCAGTGGTCTGATCTATAAATGGCCAGCATAGCACAATGTATTCCATTAACCCTTCAGCTTATTTACCGCAACAGGTTCATTTACAGAAGGTATTCTTTGTCGCAGCAGATGAATGCTTTAACCGCTTCAGCCCCGGAAGATTTTACCCCCTTCCTGACCAGAGCACTTTTTGCTATTCGGCACTGCGTCGCTTTAACTGACAATTGCGCGGTGGTGCGACGTGGCTCCCAAACAAAATTTACATCCCTTTTTTCCCACAAATAGAGCTTTCTTTTGGTGGTATTTGATCACCTCTGCGGTTTTAAATGTTTGTGCTACAAACAAAAAAGGAGCGCCAATTTTGAAAAAAAAAACAAAAAAAAATAAAAAAACGCAATATTTTTACTTTTTGCTATAATAAATATCCCCCAAAAATACCTAAAAAAATTTTTTCCCTCAGTTTAGGCCAATATATATTCTTCTACATATTTTTTTTTTAAAAAATAAATAAAAAAATCGCAATAAACCAATAAGATTGGTTTGCACAAAAGTTTTATTATTACAATTTTTTTTACATTTTATGGCATTTTTATTCTATTTTTTTTTTTTTGTTACTAGTAATGGCAGCTATCTGCGACATTATGGCAGACACATCAAACAATGTTGACACATTTTTGGGACCATTGGCATTTTTACAGACATCAGTGCTATAAAAATGCATTGATTACTGTAAAAATGTCACCGTCAGTGAAGGGGTTAACCACTAGGGGCCGTTCAAGGGGCTAATGTGTTCCCTAGTGTGTGTTCTAACTAAGGAGGGAGGGGACTGTGTAGGGGAAGAGATAGATCGTTGTTCATACTCTGTATGAACAGACAGACAATCTGTCACTTCTCCCCTCAGAGAACTGGAAACTGTGTTTACACACACAGATCCCAGTTCTACGTGTGCCCCAATCGATTGCGGGAGCTGGGCGGTTGATCACGGTCCGCTGGGCACTCGCATCCACTCTGTGGGCGAGCAGGGGGCGTGTGCATGCACCCCTAGTGGCCACAGGGCGAAGCGACGTTACATAACGTCGTTTCGCCCAGCCGTGCCATTCTGCCGCAGTACAACTGCGGTGGCTGGTCGGCAAGTGGTTAACATAGCTTACTACCTATCGTGTTTTATACGTAAAATTCCGGACAACAGTGTACCCTAGACATATTTAAAAGATATTTAGAGTGCTTAGAGGTAATCAGCTGGAAGTGGAAAACATTTCCATAAAATGTCAGTGATTACTGCATAAACAGATATTTGGAACTAAAGTCACAGGGAGGGGAAATGAGTCATGTAAGAAATGGGTCAAGAAAAGGAGGCGCTGATGTGGATAAAGAGTGCAGAAACTTCAGCTTGTTTAAGAAAAAAAAAAAAAAAAGAATCAGCTTAAAGTGAATCTGTGGGGGGAAGGCATGTTCAAGCTGTACTTACCTTGAATAGATGGTACAGCTGGTACAACTGCCCGCATGTTGGAAGCCCACAAATAAAGAGGATTTCCTTCTTTACTGAAAACAGATTTAAATACACTCACCGGACACTTTATTATTAGGTACACCTTGCTATTAATGGGTTGGCCCCCCCTTTGCCCTCCGAACTGCCTCAATTCTTCATGGCATTGATTCAACAAGGTGTTTAAAACATTCCTCTGAGATTTTGGTCCATATTGACATGATAGCATCACGCAGTTGCTGCAGAATTGTCGGCTGCACATCCATGATGCGCATCTCCCACCTCACCACATCCCAAAGGTGCTCTATAGCAGTGGTCATCAACCCTGCCCTCATCTAACAGGCCAGGTTTTATGTATTACCTTGGGGAGATGCAGACTAGAATACTGCAATCACTGAGCAGCAAATTATATCACCTGTGATGTATTTCCGTCATCTTGCAAACCTGGCCTGTTAGTGGGTCCTGAGGACAGGGTTGATGACCACTGCTCTACTGGATTGAGATCTGATGACTGTGGAGGCCATTGGAGTACAGTGATCTCATTGTCATGTTCAAGAAACCAGTTTGAGATGATTTGAGCTTTGTGACATGGTGCATTATTCTGCTGGAAGGAGCCATCAGAAGAGGAGTACACTGTAGTCATAAAGGGATGGACATGGTCAGCAATAATACTCAAGTAGGCCGTGGCATTTAAACAATGCTCTATTGGTACTAAGGGGCCCAAAAGTGAAAATATCACCCACACCATTACACCACCAGCCTGAACCATTGATACAAGGCAGGATGGATCCATGCTTTCATGTTTACGCGAAATTCTGACCCTACCATCTGAACATCGCAGCTGAAATTGAAACTCACCAGACCAGGCAACATTTTTCCAATCTTTTATTGTCCAATTTTGGTGAGCCTGTGCGATCTGTAGCCTCAGTATCCTGTTCTTAGCTGACAGGAGTGGCCCCTGGTGTGGTCTTCTGCTGCTGAAGCCCATCTGCTTCAAGGTTCGATGTGTTGTGCACTCAGAGATGGTATTCTGCATACCTTGGTTGTAACGAGTGGTTATTTGAGTTACTGTTGCCTTTCTATCATCTCGAACCAGGCTGCCCATTCTCCTCTGACCTCAACAAGGCATTTACGCCCACACAACTGAGACATTTTCACCACTGGATATTTTTTTCTTTTTCGGACAATTCTCTGTAAACCTTAGCGATGGTTGTGCATGAAAATCCCAGTAGATCAGCAGTTTTTAAAATACTCAGACCAGCCCGTCTGGCACCAACAACCATGCCACTTTCAAAGTCATTTAAATCCCCTTTTTTCCCCCATTCTGATGCTCGGTTTTGAACTTCAGCAAGTCTTATTCACCACTTCTAGATGCCTAAATGTATTGAGTTGCTGCCATGTGATTGGCTGATTAGCAATTTGTGTTTCCGAGCAATTGAACAAGTGTACCTAATAAAGTGGCTGGTCGTGTATATTATGTGTAATTTAGACTTTAAGGGCTCTTTCTCATGGACGCGTCCATGTACAGAGCCCACTCTGCTCAGCAGAGGATCGTTCTGTCGATCCCTGCTGAGCAGGCAGATGACAGGTCTGTCTCTGCACTCTGTGCAGGGACGGACCTGTCAGAGTACAGCTCTCCCTGATGGGGGATCGGATGACGACGGACCATGGAGTCCGTCGTCACCCCAGCCGCAGACAGATGGAAAAATAGGGTTTTCCTCAGTCCCACTTTTTCGGTTCGGAGCGGGTCGGATGTCAGCGGACATGTCACCGCTGACATCCGTCCATCCATAGAGGTCTATGGAGGGTCCGTTCAGGTCCGCCTAAAAAACTGACAGGCGGACCTGAACGGACCGTCCGTGTCAAAGGGGCCTTAAAGTGGAAGTAAACCCTCTGGGACCACTTTGACCTACAGGTAAGCCTAGATTAAGGCTTACCTGTAGGTCCAATAAATATCTCCTAAACCTATTTAGAAAAGAAAAGGCACCGCTATCTACGGCTCATGCGCCGTAGACAGCGGCGCGCAGGCACACTGCGCTTGCCGAGATCACGGCGATATGCGCATGCGCGGGAGTGACGTCATCGCCGATCCATCGAATCACAGCAATGGAGCGGCGAGACCCAGAAGTCACTCCGGCCCTGGATGGCGGCGCAGAAGATCGTGGATGTAGACCGCTACGGGGGCTTCGTTCTCAAGTAAGTCATTCATAATGAGCTAGTATGATGCATACTAGCTCATTAAGCCTTTGCCTTGCAGGTTCCTATTTAAAAAATAAAATAAAAAAAAACACGGCTTTACTTCCTCTTTAAGCTTCTGTTCCCTAGAAAAGAGTACAAGTGAGACTCTTTACTTTCTGCCTATGTTTCTGCCCAGTGGAAAAAATCAGTCCATGAATAAAAAAGAGAAAAACAAAAACATCCATCCATGTGAGAAAACGGTGACAAATTGTAAAAATCGTGAAAGATCCTCCAAAGAATGTGCATCCAACTTCACAGCCAAGTGAGCAAGTAGCCTGCTTACTAGCTATCTGTGACTACTAAAAAGCAGTCTAACCCAGCACAGGGAAAATCGGTCTCCCCAAAGACCCTTAAAAAAAAAAAAAAAAAAGTCTGGAACCACATCTAGGATGATGCCACTTTGTGTGTCTGTGCTGCTGTCAGTGCTCCATCCAGGGCTGGCTGGCTGCTAGCCTGTTCACATTCTCCCGCACACAAGAAATCCCAGCCTCAGGAGCCGGAAGCCAATTCCAGCTCACAGCTCTCTACTCAAGAAATAATTCCTAAATTATTTCCTGAGTGGGGGAGAATGTGAACAGGCCAGCAGCCAGCCAGCCCTGGATGGAGCACTGACAGCAGCACAGACACACACACACTGTATAAATGTCACTGGCAGGGAAGGGGTTAACACTAGGGTGTTCTAACTGAAGGGGGATGGGACCGACTAGGAGTAGAGTGTTCATACTTGGTATGAACACACGATCTGTCTTCTCTTCCCTGAGAGAACCGGGATTTGTGTGTTTACACACACATCCCAGTTCTCGCTCTGTCACAAGCGATCGCGGTCATCGTGCCTGCCGGGCACACGCTGCGGGCGCCTCCTACAGAGTCTTAAAGGGCCAACGTACAGTTACCGCGGTTCACCCAGGGGAGCCAACCTGCCACAGGATAACTGCGGTGGCCGGTCAGGAACCCGTTAAAACAGTTTCTAAAAATTACAAAAAATGACTTTGAATAACAGAGCTCAACACTTTGAGAACACATTCATCTGTCCAGGTTCTTTATTCACATTTATTATTTTGTCTAAATGTTTCTGGACCATATCAAGTTTGAACTTTTGGGGTTCTTTTAGGGCCATTTCATTACTATCCCTATTAAGGATTTGAGTGCCCCCCATTGTATTTTTATAAACACAGATCTGAAGACGGTATTTCATTAAATTTCCCTTCTCTTTGTCCCCAGTCACCATCTCTAAATTATTTTGTAATGGGCCTACATGCTCAGGCATTATCTTATTAGTATTATTATATTTGAAGAATTTTTGGCATTTTTCCCTACTCCATTTCCTTATTACACATTCTGTTATATGCTTTTAACTTTTAAATTATTATAGTGATCCCTCTTTTATAGGTTTTTTAAAAACCCTCTTCTTATTTATTGCTTTTTTTTTTTTTAACGTTGTGAGCCCCAGCAGTATAATTTGTAGTGTATTTGCATACAGTTGATTTGAAACATTGCCATTTGTGTTCTGTGTTCTTTAATGACAACATCTCCTCCCAGTCTTGAAGAGCAGCCCTCAGGTTGGAAAATTTGCTTTCCTATATCTGCTTTTGTCATTCCAGTATGTGCTTCTTGTTTACAGCTTATATTAAATTAAATCATGTTATGGTCACTACTCCCCAGATGTTCTAGTATCTGTACCAAAAAAATTAAAAGTTACATTTCTGGTTAGGTAAAATCTCCCATTGATACCAATGTCCTAGCCCCTGAAACCCTTCCCATCTGTACAAGGAGCCTCCACCTCCTTATTTACACCAGGGGGGCCAGTAGCAAACTCAAATCATCAACTTAGAAGTATGCATACCTATGTAGCTCCATCTATAATGCTTCAGCACCATCTCACTTTGCATCAACAAGGTTATTTTTCATATTCACTTTGAGATCTCATAGAGACAGCACCACCATCTTGTTTTACCCCCTCTTTTCAGAAAGAGACCATCGCCAGTAATATTATTAACCGCTTCCCGACCGCCTCCTGCACATATACGGTCGGCAGAATGGCACGGCTAGGCAAAAGCACGTACAGTTACGTCCCCTTTAATTGCCTAGCCGTGGGGTCGCGCGGCTCCGTGACCACGGCCGCGGGACCAGCGGACCCGATCGCCACTGGTGTCCCGCGATCGGGTCACAGAGCTGAAGAACGGGGAGAGGTCTGTGTAAACAAACCTCTCCCCGCGCTTCCTACACTGCCTGTCATTGATCGGCTATTCCCTGTCATCGGGAAAGCCGATCAATGAAGTCAGACGTACAGCCACGCCCCCCTACTGTAAAAAAAAAAAAAAAAAAAACACACCACGTCACACTTAGCCCCTCCCCGCCCCCTAGTGGTTAACTCCTTCACTGCCAGTGTCATTTACATAGGAATCAGTGCATTTAAATAGCACCGATTTCTATATAAATATTTGGGATATGGTCCCAAAAATGTGTCAAAAATGTCCGATGTGTCCGCCATAATGTCGCAGTCACAATAAAATAAAATAAAAAAATCGCTGACCGCCGCCATTACTAGTAAAAAAATAAAAATATATATATAAAAATGCTATAAAACTATCCCTATTTTGTAAACGCTATAACTTTTGCGCAAACAAATCAATAATCGCTAATTGCGATTTTTTTTTTAACCAAAAATATGTAGAAGAATAATCGGCCTAAACTGAGGAAAAAATTTTTTTTTTTATATATTTTTTGGGGATATTTATTATAGCAAAAAGTAAAAAATATTGAATTTTTTTCAAAATTGTCGCTCTATTTTTGTTTATAGCGCAAAAAAATAAAAACCGCAGGGGCGATCAAATACGACCAAAAGAAAGCTCTATTTGTGGGAAAAAAAAAGGATGCCAATCTTGTTTGGGAGCCACGTCGCATGACCGCGCAATTGTTAATTAAAGCGACGCAGTGCCGAATTGCAAAAAGGGGCATGGTCCTTTGGCTGCAAATTTGTCCGGGGCTTAAGTGGTTAAACTAATTGTGTGAAGAATGAAGTTTGAATCAAGATTTAAGCAATCTTAAATAAATCATAGTTCTCTGCATCCACCAAAGATTGCAAATCATCTATTTTGCTTGGCAAACTTCTGGCATTGGTGAACAGACACTTTAATCCATTGCTGTATTTTTCACGTAAATTGTGTATATTTTTGTGTATATTGTGTATAACAGTAGCACGATTGCTAATGGTTGTTTGTAACGTGAAATCTCCCCATCTCCAACCATAGCCCTCCCTCCATTACAAAGTTGATTATTTCTGAACCCCTCTGACTTATCTGCCCCATTATTTTCTAAATCACCTCCCCCCTTCACCCTGGTTGAAAGCGGTTGTAAACCGACGATTAAAAAAAAAAAAATATGAAAAAGGTAATAGCATATTGTGCTAGCATGCATCGAATACTAGCACAATATGAAATACTCACCTTGAAACAAAGCCCTCCAGCGCTGCAAAGTCACCGCGGAGAGGGCTGACATGTCCCCCCCATCTGTCTTCAGGGTTCGCAAGCTCCGGCTATGTAAATGGATCAAGCCGCGATGATGTAACTCCCGCGCATGCACATGGGAGCTGCCATTTCCTGCAAGGGCTCTGAAGGTCCAGCATTGTAAGCCGGGCCTTCAAAGGAGATATTTACAGTACCTACAGTTAAGCCTTATTAAAGTGGTAGAGTTTACTACTCCATCAGACTTCCTATAAGCCTCTCCCCTACTACAGCAGACCCATTCCATTTAGATGCAAACGATATTTAGCATGTAGGTTGAACCCCAATGAAAAGTGCTTGTATTTGTTAAAGTATGAGACAGTACTCGTGTATTATCATTATCTGCATACCATTCTCTTTCCTCAGTCTGGAGATGAATTTCTTTGGGGGTATAACCCCCACTTTCTTCTTTTGTGTAGCAATGCTGTTAAAAAGGTCTGCCAAACATGTAAGCAAGCTTTCCTTCTTCCGTGGCTGGACCTTGTATGCCAGAACTTTCTCCCGAAACGGGCGACAAAAATAAAGTGCTTGTAGAACAGAGTTGCAGTAGCAGGTGTTGCCAAACTGTGGAGAAACAAAAACAAAAAGGAACAGTAACAACCATATCATCTTTAAAGTGACACTAAGGCTAGGTTCACACGTATGGGCTCCGTGCATGCCACATGAGCTAAAGTCATGTGCACTTCCCTATGCAAACTACAAATCCAGGATCACTTTCTCCTGTGTTCCCCATCACAGCAGATTAAGGGCATTTTCACACTGGGGCTTTGGGGGACGTCAGCGATAAAGTGCCGCTATTTCAATGGGCAGGGGCGCTTAAGAGCGGTGTATACACCGATCCTAAAGCGCTGCAAAGATGCTGCTTGCAGGACTTTTTTTAACATCCCACAAGCGCACCTCTCCAGTGTGAAAGCCCCGGGCTTTCAAACTGGAGTGACAGGAGAGGCACTATTTTTAGCGCTATAGCGCCTGTAAAGCGGCTGAGTGTGAAAGTGGCCTTAAGGTCATCAGGGGTCTTTGAGACCACCAATGTCTCACCTACCCTCCTTACAGAAGCACAAACATGAACATTTCTTGGAATAAATTTCATACTCTATTCTGATAAAAATCATTAGGGAGGTATGCCTTGCCTCTAAGTGCCCCAGAAATAACTGCATTTAGTGGAAATATGGCTTTTTATGTTTTTAGCAGCACTATTTTTAACTCAATATGCCAGAATTTAAGCCAAGCACAGCAATAAAAGAAAGTCCACTTAAAAAAATAAAATAAAGTGTAAAAGTATTTTTTTTTTTTCTGAAAACTAAAAGGAATGTACAGGTGCCTCATATAATCACCATGATCCATCTCTCCTGAACATAAGTATCAGCATGAGTGGGCGGCTTTTGGCGTTGCCTGCATTTATGCTATTACCCATAATGGACACTAATGGCAATAGGATGAGATCATATGGATTGTAATATCCAGGTATGATCCATGGACATGATTAACTAAAACTAGGATTTAGGCATGTTCAGCAGTTTTTTCTGCTCTTCAGCTCCTCTCCTGAACACACATTTGGTGGCGGGGTTTTTTCAGCATGTAAAACGCCTATGTGTGCATTGAAACATAGGCTTACATAGAGGTGCTTTTCCTGGCTGAAAAAAAAAAAAAAAAATTAACAGCCTGAAAAGCAGGAGGCCTAACACATAAAAGCTTGATATAAAGCATTCTGTGGCCAAGGAAGTTGCATGTATTAATCTTCTGAACGGATAATCCCCTGTGTGTGTGTGTGTGTGTGTGTCCCTTCCCACTCCTTAAATTTACCAGCAGAAAAAAAATACACATGTGGGAATAACGATTTCCCGCTATGCAGAAATATGAACTGGGCTTGACAGTGTTCGTCTACTCCCTCCTATGTACAGGGTAGATGATGCAGGGTGTGTGCTAATGAGGTCAGCTGATCAACTCCTTCCTGTGTCATGACCTACAGTCTGTAAGGAAGTGAGACAGAAGCAAAAGATAAGTTTGGAAACCTGGATGGAGGACAGTAAGGGAAGTGTCTTTAGATTTTATGGAAAGCTTTGATATTTTTGCAAAAATTTAGAAATTTAGAAAAAAAATTAGAAAAAAAAAAGGTGAACTTGTCCTTTAAGCTTTAGGTGTGCATTTTCCCCATCATTTTAGATGTTCATGAGTGTCATTATAGGCATTAGGTATTATCTACTTGCAGAAGAAATTAGGTAAGTGAGTGTGTATGAGTGTGAGTGTGTTCTGGTTGTAACCATCTATGGATACCCTGTACGGTCTCATATTTTTTACAGGGCTGTGTTTAGTCTCTATGACCTATACTTTTTTTTGGTTACCTTTGGTCAGAGTATCTATGGATGTTATATATAATCTTTTGCTAATAATTATTTACTTAAGCTTTTGCAAAAAAAAAAAAAAAAAAAAAAAAAAAGAAACACCTTTTAAGAAATTGGATTTTGTTTATATTTTTTATTGGATATGTTTTATAGCAGAAAGTAAAAAAAATAGTTTTTTTTTTTATAAAAATGTTTGTATTTTTTATTATATAAATGAAAAAAGGCCTAACACCCAGTGGTGATCAAAGATCATCAAAAGAAAGCTCTATTTGTGTGAAAAAATTATATAAATTTTGTTTGGGTACATCATTTCATGACTGCGCAATTACCAGTTAAAGTAGCGCAGTGCTGAATAGCCCTAGTCATGAACGGGGTAAAACCGTCCGGAGTCAATGCTCTAATGTTTACATATTCATCCAAATTTCGAATCTCTTTTGAACAGAAGATATAGGTGGCACTGAGAGGGGGACACAGACAGTAATACCATCTACACCAAACAAGTCAGGTATATCAAAAAAGTATCAGTAGCACCAGGTGTCACTGATCCCAGCGCTCTAATGCATAAAAGTAGATTAATACACAGTAGCAGCTGACAAACAATAGCATTAAAAGCCACTTAAAAGTAAAAATCGCACTTAAAGCGGAGCTCCACCCTAAAGTGGAACTTCCGCTTATCGGATTCCTCCCCCCCCGGTGCCACAATTGGCACCTTTCAGGGGGGAGGGAGGTGCAGATACATGTATAATACAGGTATCTGCACCCACTTCCGGGACTAGCTAGCCGAAGCTGACCCGCCCATATCCAAAGATGCCCCGTTGTGTCTTGGGAAACACACAGTTCCCTGGACACAACAGGGACCAATAAAGACGCGCATGCGCAGTAGGGAACCGAGCAGTGAAGCCGCAAGCTTCACTTCCTGATTCCCTGACAGAGGATGGCGGCGGGGGGCAGCCGAGAGACGTGCGATCGCTCGTCATCTTCTGCCGACATCGCTGGAACCTGGAACAGGTAAGTGTCTATTTATTAAAAGTCAGCAGCTGCAGTATTTGTAGCTGCTGACTTTTAAAAAAAAAAAAAAAATTCAGGTGGACCTCCTCTAAGTGGCTTTTAATGCCATCGTTTGCACTGAATATTTTTAATTATTCTGATAGCGCTGTTAGTGCTGGGATGATTATTTCCATTTTTATCTTTGTACATCTTATTAATAAGTTAGGTATATATTGGGGGAATTTGGGGTATGAATCAGGCAGGTTTAATTGGGGACAGGTATACCTGTGTGTTTTGTATCAGAAATGGTATTTTTAAGGGAACACAGCTGATGATATTATATTTTTCTTATTTTGAGGTGTTGTCATATGAGTAAACTTGCTTTACCTGACACATGCTGTATAACAACAACTGCCCAATATGGCTGAATCCCTTCTGCTGGGCCATTATATTCTGACAGCTGTGAGCACCAATTAGCTGCAGATGCTGGCCAGACCGAAATTACTGGCTGGGCTCCTTCAATGATGGACTACTGACGACTTTCATTGAGGCAGCAGGGCCACCCACTGTGGGAATTTTGGCTAACCCCTCTGAATCGGTAAAAATGGCTCCCCAAATCATCACCGACGGAAAAGTTTTAATTTCATTTGGAAATCAAGGACCCAGAGTCTGGAGGAAGATTAGAGAGGCATAGAATCTAAGTTGTATGAGGTCCAGTGTGAAGTTTCCACAGTCAGTGATGATTTGGGGAGCCACGTCATCTGCTGGTGTTGGTCCACTGCGATTTATCAAGTCCAAAGTCAGCGCAGCCCTCTACTAGGAAATTCTAGAGCACTTCATGCTTCCCTCTGCTGACCAGCATTACGGAGCAGCCGATTTCATTTTTCAGCAGGACTTGGCACCTGCCCACAATGCCAAAAGTACCAATACCTCGTTTCATGATCACGGTAGCACTGTGCTTGATTGGCCAGCAAATTTGCCTGACCTAAACCCCATAGAGCAGCCTTTCCCAACCTTTTCAACACAGAGGAACCCTTGAAATAGTTCTCCAACCTCGGGGGAACCCCTTAAAAATTAGAAATCTACAACTCATGATACAATAGTGTGATGGTCAGTGGGAAGAATGGTCCTTACACCTGTGGTTATTGTGAAGAATTACCTCCTTACAGATAGCTAAAAAGATCAATGGTGTCAGTGGGAACTTATCTGAGAGGCAGAAATTGCCCAATGCTGAAGGAACCCCTAGCAACCTTTGGAGGAACCCTGGTTGGGAATCACTGCCATAGAGAATCTGTGGGGTATTGTCAAGAGGAAGATGAGAGAGACACCAGACCCAACAATGCAGACGAGCTGAATGCTGCCATCAAAGCAACCTGGACTTCCATAACATCTCAGCAGTGCCACAGGCTGATCGCCTCTATGCCACGCCACATTGATGCAGTAATTCATGCAAAAGGAACACCCGACCAAGTATTGGGTGCATACTGTACTGGACATACTTTTCAGTAAGCCAACACTTCTGTATTAAAATCCTTTTTTAAATTGGTCTTATGTAATGTTCTAATTTTCTGAGATACAGAATTTGGGTTTTCACTAGCTGTAAGCCATAATAAACAAAATTAAAAGAAAGAAATGCTTGAAATATATCACTCTGTGTGTAATGCATCTATATAAAATATATGAGTTTCACTTTTTGAATTGCATTACTGAAATAAATTAACTTTTTGATGATGTTCCAATTTTATGAGATGCACCTGTGTATATGCAAGTGCAATTATATACCCGTGGGATATATAAAACACTGCCACTGAAAAGGCCAATATCTGTGACAATGTGCAATACGATCTTCACACAAATAAAGGAATAGGAGTAACACTTACATTGACCAAACCAAAGTAATGTTCATTTACAGGAAATTGCTCCGGGCCAATCTCTTTTTCCAATGTTGAGGCATTAGTGCCCTGTGAAAGAAATACAATGTAAAGGGTTATTTTTGATGATAGAAGTAGGTAAAATAGGACATTTACATAGGAAATACAGCATAAAGCATAACACCAGTACATTTGTTCTCAATGTTTTACTAAGTTAACAAAGCATGTCTAAACTTTGATTACATTTTTTTTTACTTTTTCTTGTATTGACACCAAGTGACAAATATATTTTTTTATTAGCAATTTAAAGAAATCATAAGTCAGCAAGCTTTCAGGATTTGGCGCTTCCTCCATCACAGGGCAAAAGGAACAACAAGTGTTTATCTACAAGCAGGGGATACCTCTCTCAATTACAGCTGTGCTCAAAAGTTTGCATACTCCGGCCAAAATGGTTATATTTTGGCATTGATATTGAAATTATGACTGATCATGCCAAAAAACTGTCTTTCATTAAGGATAATGATCATATGAAGCCATTATCACAGTTATTTGGCTCCTTTTTAAATCATAATGACAAAAAGCACCCAAATGGCCCTGATGAAAAGTTTCCATCCCCTGTAATGTTTGGCCTTGGTACAGACACACAAGGTGATACACGCAGGTTAAAATGGCAATTAAAAGGGTAATTTCCCACATCTATGGCTTTTTAAATTGCAATTAGCATCTGTATGTAAATAGGCAACACGTTTCTTAGCGCTCTTGTGGCTGCACTGAGCTAGATACTGAGCCACGGGGAGCAGAAAAGAACTGTCAAAAAGACATGCGTAACAAGGTAATGGCACTTTATAAAAGGTGGGAAAGGATATAAAAAGAAATCCAAGGCATTGAATGTGCCAGTCAGTACTGTTCAATCATTTATTTAGAAGTGGGAAATTTGGGGATCTCTTGATACAAAGTGAAGGTCAGGTAGACCAAGAAAGATTGCAGCCACAACTGCCAAAAGAAATGTTTGGCATACAAAGCAAAACCCACAGATAACCTCAGGAGAATTACAGGCTGCTCTGGAGAAAAAAATAAAATAAAAAAATAATAACAGTATGGTTGTTTCAAGGAGCACAATACAACGATACTTGAAGCAAAAAAAATAAAAATATTGCATTGTCGAGTTGCCAGAAAGAAGCCTTTACTGCCCCAATGCCACAAAAAAAGCATGGTTACAATATGCCTGCCAACACCTCGACACTCCTCACAGCTTCTGGCACACTGTTATCTGGAGTAACCAAAAACAAAATAGAGCTTTATGGTCACAACCATAAGCGCTATCTTTCGACAGGGGTCAACAAGATCTATATAGCGACAAGAATACCATCCCTGCTGTGAAGCATGGTGGTGGCTCGCTGATGTTTTGGTGGTGGTGGTGGGGGGGGGGGGGGTTGAGCTATAAAGCCACAAGGAATGTTGTGAAAATTGTTGGCAAGATGAATGTAGCATGTGGTCAGGAAATACTGGCAGACAATTTGCATGGGACACACTTGGATTTTCCAGCATGACAATGACCCCAAGCACAAGGCCAATTTGACCCTCCAGTGGATACAGCAGAAAAAGGTGAAGGTTCCGTAGTAGACCTCAGGCTCCTGACCTTAATATCATCGAGCCACTCTTGAGAGATCTCAAATGTGCGGTTCATGCAAGACAACCAAAAGATTTGCATGAACTGGAGGCATTTTTTCCAAGATGAATGGGCAGCTATACCACCTGAAAGAATTCGGGGCCTCATAGACCACAATTCAAAAAAATTGCACGCTGTCATTGTTGCTAAAGGGGGCAATACACAGTATTAAAAACTAAGGGTATGCAGCCTTTTGAACAGGTTCTCATTTCATTTGTTTACTTGTTGCCAGGTTGTGTTTTATGGATTGTGCCATTCTGTTATGACCTACTGTTAAATATGAATCCCATAAGAAAATGTGTTTTGTCTGCTTACTCAGGTATTCTTGAACAGTACTGTACATTACCAATTCTCAAAGTATATGCAAACTTTTGAGCACAACTGTGTATTACCATCGCCATCATTGACAGTCGTGGGTGCTAGCAGTCAGAATACAATAGTCGGCAGACGAGATTTGTTTAGCATTAATGAGGGAATAGATAGATTTGAGTGTATAGCCAGTAGAGCTGCACGATTCTGGGAAAAAATGAGTCACAATTCTTTTGCTTAGCATGAAGATCACGATTCCCAAAAACTGTTTTTTTTTTATCCCCCCTACAGTGCAGACCCCTCCCATAGTACAGACCCCCCCCCCTACAGTGCACAGACCCCCCCCTACAGTGCACAGACCCCCCCCCCCACAGTGCACAGACACCCCCCCCTAACAATACAGACCGCCCCTACAGACCCATAATGTACCTCGGAACACACACGGAGAGCCCAAGGCAGTGGCATTGCAGGGGCGGAGGTGCGAGCAGCACCCGAGTGACATCTGTCGGCACAGTGATCCGGGACCCGGCGCAACAATCCCCTTCTCTCTGTGGTCGCGGCTCTGATCAGTCTCGGCAGCGGCTGTCACAGCCGAGCAGAGTGAAGCTGCCTCCCCCTCTCCCTGCATGCACAGCACTGTGTAGACATAAAAAAGGAGGGGGAGGTGGCTTCACTCTGCTCGGCTGTGACTGTGAAAGCCGCTGTCGAGACTGATCAGAGCCACGACCACAGAGAAAAGGGGGATTGTTGCGCTGGGTCCCAGATCACTGTGCCGACAGGTGTCACTCAGGTGCTGCTCGCACCTCCCCCCCCTGCAATGCCACTGCCTTGGGCTCTCCGTGTGTTTTCTGAGGTACATTATGGGTCTGTATTGTTAGGAGGGTCTGTGCACTGCAAACGAAAATCGTGGGTCATCCTGCATTAGAGCGCGCTTGGGGGGGGGGGGGTGAATCGAGATTACGATCTTTTCTCGATTAATCGTGCAGCGCTAATAGCCAGCTTAATACGGTTGTAAACCTGAAACGTGAAATATGAGCAAAGCATATCCCTCTATAGTGTGTTCTTGTCTCAAACAACAAAGACTATAAAAAGACAAAACAAGCAGTTAACCCTTGCACAGTGAGGAGGGGGACCACTGTAAGAGTAAATTCTGTTTGCCGGAGTGAATGACAAGCATGCACTGGATAACATTTTGCAACCTTCAACTCTCGATATGAGAACCTCCCGCACAAAGTCATAATGGTTGTGTAAAGAAACGCCCAAACATGAAAAATAAAAAATGACAATTATCAGAAGTATGAATATTGGTATAAAAATATTCAAATAATCAAAACATTTAAAAAAACAATTTAAAAATGTATGCAGTACTAACGAGTGAGAAGAAAAATTTTTAGATGCACCGAAATTTCAGGCAAAATGGTGTTATTGGCATTTTGCAGATAAAAGAAAAAGGTGTCAAAAATTGTATTGTAAAGCGCTGCGTAAACTGTTGGCGCTATATAAATCCTGTACTAAATAAAAATAAAATAAAATAAAAAAACACGCAATTTTGCAGCGAATTTACTGTGCTTATAGTGTGCTTTTTCTAGGTAATGCGAATTAAAAACCAGATAAAAAAAATGTAGCACAGGTGCACTATTAATGCGTTCTTGCTGCGTTTTCAATAGGGTGGTACGTTGACACTGGTCCACAGTGTCAAGACATACATAGAATTTAAAAGGCATGCATTTTTCTTGAGATTTCCTTTGTGCTAAAAGTTCCAATAAATAATGGCCGACAAATTCATATTAATAAAAAAAAATCAAATATAAAAACACAATTGTTTATAAAAAAAGGAAACTTTTTTTTTTTTTTTTTTAAGCGGTCATGTTTGGTTTTCGGCCAACATTTTCAGTACCAAAATTTCCTATCTGTGCACCTCTAGAAATAATAATCTCATTCTACACCAATAAATTAAATGTGCATGTCACACATTACTATTTAAAAAGAGGGTGGTTTTAAACCCAAAAAGAAAGCTCTTCAAGGAAATACATAAGTAATGGCTGGTCTGGAACTTCTACTTTGTGGTCATATTTAAGGTTTACAAAGACATATAAACATAGATATATCTATAAGACAGTCTGCACTGCAACATATGCAAGATATTTATTCTTTACGCAACTCCTGACCTTTGTACAAGCATATGTCGTCAGACCTGTGAACTTAATATTTCACAAAGAATATATTTTAACAAGGCGTACCACTGTAAAATGATGCAGTGTTGTATTGTGCCACGCCAGGTCAGGATTTCCTCCCATATGCAGAGCTGTGCATGGAAGCATCCGTGAGGCATAGCTCATGGCATTCTGGTCTTCATGGATCCATAGATCACTTCCATCCCAGTCGCTTGTATGGGATATCACAAGGGCCTGGGGTTGGTGCAAGAGGTGCCTCTGGGGTGACCAGTGCGCTCTGCATCACAAACTCTTAACCCCTGCACTCTGCGTTTTACTCCGAGGCCAGAGTGCTTTTTTCTCCCTTTAGCATCAGAGCGTTTTCTTTAAATTTCTTCTGCTGACCAATAATGCCAGGCATTTTACTCTCACCAACCACCTACATCAGGGCATTTTTTTCACTTCTATTGACCAGCAATGTAGGGGCACCGTTACATAATCTTACCCACTGCAATTTGTATGCTCTGCTGTAGGTTATATACTCCTTAGCAATGTGTATGTTGTTTCAACAGCTGCGGGTTATGAAATAGCTTGGTACTAGTATAGACTAGTAAGACTGCAACAAGCAGTGCACAGATTCAGACTATTAACAGTGCGCCTTTAAATTATGCCCAATATTCAGCCCTATGTAGCCATGCATACAGCATTTTCCTTTAACCTGGCTGTCCATCTTTATGAAAGTCTAAAGTTGGGAGGTATGTTATTGCAGTCACAGTCAAGTTGAGATCCTAAGGAAGCAGATGGTGCTACACAGAGGACCAAATATATGATATACCCTTGAAGGAAGGTTTTGACAGGGCAGCATAAAACTTGGTCTTTGAAAAAGGGTGGATAAGGTTGAGCTCTGAACTTTAAATGTACTTAATGAAGAACTACCATGCATCTGAGCACTACAAACAAAAAAAACATTTAATTTTTTGGATATTCAGAGCAAACTCCCCCATCCATCCATGACTCCATGCTTTACTTTTGCTGAGAAATCACTCTGAAAAACACCTCCTAGCATTCTGGCCGTGGCCATCTTGAGTAAGGACAGATGATTTATGTAGAATGTACTTCCTGGAATCCATATGCCCTTAGTTCTGGCAGGTAGGCAGGAGGGTGTGCTTAGCTGAGAAAAACCCTCCTTCCTTCCTGGGATGTAGGACATTGGTTGCCTAGGCAAATGTAACTGAAGAAGAAAAAAAAAAAACTGTTTAACCACATGCCGACCGGGCCATAGCAGAAAGACGGCTACAGCGCGGTCGGCTTATTCTGGGTGGACGCCGTGGGACGTCCTCCCAGAATCTTGCTCCCACGCGCCAACTGGGGCGCGCACTCGGGAACATCCCTGACCTGGCACATCACGGATCATGGTAAACACCCGCTGATATCGGGCGTTTACCACGTGATCACTCCGTCAAATGACGGAGCGATCACATGTAAACAAACCGGTTCCTCCCTCCCCTCTCTGTACCGATCGGTACAGTGAGAGGGGAGAAGCGGAGAGGGGGAGAGATGGCAGCAGCGCTGTGGGCTGGATGTGTAGTGCCCACAGCGCTGCTCAGTGAGCAATACTGCCGATAAAATTTTAATAGAAACAAACAATTTTTTTTGATTTATTAGCGCAAAAAATAAAAAACCCAGCGGTGATTAAATACCACCAAAAGAAAGCTCTATTTGTGTGAAAAAAAGTCATTTGGGTACAGTGTTGCATGACTGAGTAATTGTCATTCAAAGTGTGAGAGCACCGAAAGCTGAAAATTGGTCTGGTTAGGAAGGGGGTTTAAGTGCCCAGTGGTTAAAACATCTCAGCACGATATACTTTCCAATCTATTTACTAATGCTAGCAGCATAAGGATTAAAAATAGTCGGTGTTGATTGAAAGAGTGAAGTTCCACTTTAACGTCAATTTCTGGTCAAGACCTGATTGTCAAAAGGCCAGTACACAAGGTACAGAGAATTTTCTGGGACTGAAGTGCCTGTATTCACTGGAAAAATACATTTTTTTTGCTTTTAGCAACGTTAGAAACCATTTAAACAGCTGGGTTTCAACATCCATGCCATTAAAGCCAGAGACTGAGAAGCAGGATGGAATAGAGGGCCTTGAGATATCAGATCTGGTTTGCTGGGGAGAGGCTAGTTTTTGTCTGCCAAAAGTCCAGTCTGTGCATCAGGTCCTTCTGGGCCAGTTTGGTGCATTTGGAATTCTCTTGCTCGATTTTCTGGAGCAGACAAGGTAGAATTCACACTGGATGTAAAATAGCCTAAACTAGGACCAGGGGATTATTAGACATCTGTGGCTAGAGCATCTCTGGTTCTGGCAACAAACCAAGGCAGTTTGTTTTTAATCTGGAGGCAAGGATGTTGACATCAGATCCTGAAAGATATCTGGATGAAGGGCCAATTTTCCCTTCCAGTGGTCTACTCCTTGGATGTGGACTGCAAAAATCACTGGACAGTTCATTTCTGTCCAAGAGATGATCTGGTTTACTTCCTTAAAGCAGCCATGCTCCTGGTAGCCTATTACATTGTCTGACTGCACCCTGCCTACCTTGTCAGAAGGGGGCTCGAGTGCTGTCCGGTCAACCTGACAGCTCTGAGCTCCAAGAGGTTGATGGGAAGCTTGGTTTCTCTCACTGACCATGTTCCTTGGACTTTTAGGGATAGGAACACTACTCCCCAGCCTGAGTGACTTGAATCTGTTGTGATAACTTTCCAGTGACAGTAACTGTTGAAAATAGAGTGCGGCCATGTCCGACCTGTCTGTGGCGCTGGACTCTACATAAAGTTCAGGTTTTGCTCGTCACGGTGGGCATAATCCCCGAAAGGGTCTTGCGATAGACCACAGGCTCTGACCTGTATAGCACCTGCGCAGGAGCCAATTCCCAAAGCAACATCCATTGAGTCCAGGTATTGTTCCCAATGGACTCACTAGTAGACAGTATGGACAAACCGAGGTAAAACAGTAACTGAGTTCACGCACAGCACAGCTGTGAGTGATGCAAAACTTAATATTTAAGTTTTAATATATGTTCAAACTATAATGGGAAAAAAACTGAGATAATGTGGGACTGTGCTCCAAGACTTGCCATAATCGCAGGCCTGGAAGGCATTCTGCCATTCCCTAGAACAGTGAAAGTGTTGAACAGTGTCACATACAGACAGTGCCGCTAGCGGGGGGGGTGGGGGGGGGCGGGACAGTCAATGCACTTGCAATGGGTCCGAGCAGCCCAAGGGGTCCAAGGCCGGGTCACATGAGGATGAGAGTTACATGGTGGAGAGGGATTCAGGTGATGACCAAAGAAGGATTCGGTGGGAATGGCCAGTGGGGAGGGCCCTGAGGAATGTTGGTGGTCAGGCCCCGGGGAACCCAGTAAACATGTCAAACTCCAGGCAATCTTCGCACCTAACATGGACATATTCTCTATGGAGTCTTTAGGCATCAGGATCACACCAAAGATGGTGTCACTGCTCCTGTTAAGTGTTCTGCAATTATCAAGATAGAATACTAATGTTTCTGGAGAGTGCCACAAGCAGAGCCAAATGCCCAAAGGTTATTATTAAAGGCTAACCTTGCAACTCCTAGTCTAGCAGGGTCTGGTTATACCCCTATAGCAGCCCAGAAGATCAGCTGAGCCCCAGCAGCATAATGAAGAATCTTAAAGGGTTACCAAACCCACAACAGTAAAATCAGTCTGTAAATGCAGTAAAGCATGCTTGTTATACTCACTATGGAACCTAAGGGGTTAATTCTTGGAATTGTGTATAAAAGCTGTTTAATCCTGTCTTTCTGATCCACCACTTCTTCCATTGTCTCCAAAAAATAACCTGATATTTACAGAGCCAGGGGATGGGCTGGACATGCTTAGTTTGGTGTGTATTGCTAGGAGTTTTTTTTTTTTTCTTTTTGGAAGAGTGCATGTGATCAGTACTGTCCAGACAGAGGATTAGGGGAGAATGAAAACTCCTTCTGCAAGCTTTACTAGGAACTGATAGAAGTCAAAAGACTGCTATATACTGCAGATAAAAAAAAAAAAAAGGTATTTATCAGTTTATATTTATTAAAATAATTGCATTTCCATGTTCTGTGTACGGTTGTAGACCAGGTGTAGTGAATACAGGTTCTGGGTTTAGTAACACTTTATTGGAAAAAACATTTTTGAATTGGGTGTTTTTTGTTTTGTTTTTTTAAAATAAAATGTTCCGTTTAACTTCTTATTAGCCCCTAGTTTACTCCCAATAAGCCCTAAATTAACTCAAATATTATTAAATCATAATAGCGTGTGAAGCGTATGTCTCTTCAAGTCCGTGACCTCCGGTAAGCCTCATTCCAATAAGTGTTGACGCCGACAGGACCACGATCACCTCACCCATACAGTGTCAACGGCTGTTCACGAATATATATTTTGTCACTTATATGGACTATACCGCTATAATATATATATATATATATATATATATATATATATATATATATATATATATATATATATATATATATATATATATATATATATATATATATATATATATATATATATATATATATATATATATATATATATATATATATATATATATATATATATATATATATATATATACATACACACACACACACACACACCTTGGTTGTTCTTCACTCATCACCCACTTGTCGTTTTTATTACCCTAACAGATTCATGCTTTGATATTCACAATATTTTTTTGCATTTTTTACTGTTCACTATAATTGAATTTTTATCTGTCGCAGGATCACTTTTCACGCTCACAGTTATTTATTCACATTTTTATTCAGTTTTACACTTAACTGTTTATATATTTTTTATATTTTTTTATGACATATATTTGATTTATTTTATATGATATATTCATATTTATGTGATTAATTTAAATATATGGGTTAATTTTATACCCACGCACACCTGCACTCGAGCGCAACATATATACCCTTTCCAATTTACATTTACCGTCAGTCTACCGGCAATATTATCCAACCTTCTTTCCATAGATTGTAGACTAACTTTCAGACAAAACTAAATAATATACATTGATTTGGCGTAAATTTATCAAGATTTTGCTTAACAAAATTTTATAAACAGAAAAAAAAAAAAAAAAAAAAAAACACACACACACACACACCACACAAAAAAAGGTTTTTTTTTTTCCATTTATTATAGCAAATAAAAAAAATTAAATCGGTGACGATTGAACACTAAAAGATCATTTGGGTAAGGTGTTGTATGACAGCTTAATTGTCATTCAAAGTATGACAGCACTAAAAAAAATAAAAAATGGCCTGGAAAGGGGATGAAAGTGTCTGGTACTGAGAAGGTTAAAGCTGGGTGGAATTTTTATGGCCTACTAAAAGATGCAGCAATATAGGCATAACTGATTCCTCACACCTCCATTGACATCAAGCAGAGACACAACAGATAGCTCTCTAGACATCACATGCTAAAGCTGTCCAACGGAGGTGATTTTCCACATTAATGGCATGATCTAGAACAGGTCATGGAGTAAATGGAAAGATTTTTCACTTGAGTATTTACGGCATACTTGAGCAATTTAGATGCTTGCATTGTGTGCCTATGTACATTTTTAAAAATAAAATTTGCCATACGAGCTGAAAAAAACAAAAAGATAAAACCATCAGGCTCTCCTTCATCTGCAAATTGCTGTGAGCTGCGCTGTTTATAACTAAGCCTTTCCACACTGCTCGGTTGAAAAAAAATAAATAACATAAAATAAAAATAAAAAACACACAGTAAAACCGCATATGCACTTTTGAGGTGTTTTCTGGCTGCCCGACTTCAATCATGCGCCTGTAAAACATGGACACCAAATCGCACCAAAAACACAACCACAAATGCGTGTTCTGTTCATTGCAAGGGGGAGGTGCATTTTTGGTGCGCTTCATATACACATGCATCAAAAATAGAGCATGCAGACCTTTTAAAAAAGTACCACACCCGCAGCCCACTGGTGTGAAGGGTTCCATAAGATTTAGTGTTGGTTCACATATATGGAGTGTGGCACATCACATGCGATTTACACAGGAATTCGCACCACATTCATGTGTATGGCTGAAATCGCACAAAAAAGATGCAGAACCCTTTTTTGCCCACACTGGAATCGAATCACATCAAATTTACACCCACTCTAGTTCGTATGAACACCATGCGATTTCAGTGGGATGCAGGAAATGCATAGGATTCGCTGCTATTCCCACACCGTATTTATGTGAACAGAGCCTTAAAGGGAAAACATTTTCTTGCATTTTTGTTCTGCTTTTAAAAAAAAAAAAAAAGAAAAACAGTGCATCAAAATCTGATTAGTGTGAAAAAATTTAATTTCTACATTTTCCTAAAAATTGTGACAAAAAATTTAAATTTTAAAAAACTCGCCATGCCTCTTGCAAAATACCTCAGACTGTCTACTTTCCAAAAAGGGGTAATTTGGGTGGTTATTGTACTGTCCTTAGAGCCTCAAGAAATTATAAAGTCCATCAATACATCAGGATTAGAGGTCGACCGATATGGGTTTTTCTCTGACCAATGCCGATATTTAGAAAATCGGGCCGGCCGATGGCCAATATATGATGCCGATTTTTTGCGGCCGATATTTTAAGCCGATTTTTCTTTTTTTGGCAGCTGGCACTGGCAGGTGGCACTGGTTGGAACTGGCAGGTTGCACACTGAGCCGATTTCTCAGTTTCACCTTGTGGTTAACCCCTAAACTGACAATGTCATTTATACAGAAATCAATGCATTTAAATGAACTTCTGCGCAAAACCGATCAATAATCGCTTATTGCGATTTTTTTTACCAAAAATATGTAGAACATACGTATCGGCCTAAACTGAGGAAAAAAATGTTTTTTTATATATTTTTGGGGGATATTTATTATAGCAAAAAATAAAAAATAATGCATTTTTTTCAAAATTGTCGCTATTTTTTGTTTATTAGCGCAAAAAATAAAAACCGCAGGGGCGATCAAATACCACCAAAAGCTCAGCTATCAAACACCAGCCAATGATTTGATTGGGCTGCTTAAGAAAGTGGGCGGGGCCACATACACGTAGCAGCCCGCCCAGATCCCATCCCATTGGCTGGTGTTTGATATCTGGGTCCCGCCCACCGCCGACATGAATGAATAACTTGTATAGCGCTACATATGCAAACTAAATCACCTCAGGGCACTTTTGCCGCCAGTGTCCGTCTGGGTTTTCAGAAGAGATGGGTCTTGAGCTTCTTCCTGAAGGCCAGATAGTTTTCTTCCGAGCGGATGTAGGCGGGTAGAGCATTCCATAGCCGCGGTCCTTGGACTGCGAACCATCATTCGCCTTTTAAATTTATAACGGGTCTTGGGGATGTGGAGGAGGTTAGTTGACCAGAGAGTGCGACCTGGGGTGTAGTGCTTTATTTTGTTGCAAAGGTATTGCGGGGCTTTTTCTTGTGTACATTTGTGAGTGAGGCCGAGGATCTTGAATGTAACTCGATCCTTCACAGCTAGCCAATGGAGGGTCCTCATGGATGGGGTGATTGTTTCCCATGGTTTTTTTTCCAGTTACCAGTCTGGCTGCTGTGTTCTGGACGGTTTGTAGATGTGAAATTTGGTATTTTGGAAGTTCTAAGTAGAGGGAATTTGTGTAGTCGAGTCGGGAATTGATGAT
Source organism: Lithobates sylvaticus (assembly GCA_028564925.1). Lineage (NCBI taxonomy): Eukaryota > Metazoa > Chordata > Amphibia > Anura > Ranidae > Lithobates > Lithobates sylvaticus. Next base: position 67,983,033 of record CM053033.1, on the reverse strand, counting down.
TGTTCCAACTACTACTGCTGGATCTTCTTCCAGGATGAAGGGGATGAGTCTACACATTAGGCGATGAAGGTAGTGGGATCCGCTGACTACTGATCCTATTTGTGCATCCATCATCATGTTTGAGTCAAAGATGACTCCGAGGCTTTTGGCTTTAAGTCTGGGGGTGATGGGTTGTCAAAGGATGGCGAGTGGTGTGGACACCGTGCCAGGGTTTTTGTTTTGGTTTGCGTGGAGGAAGAAGAGTTCTGTTTTGGATCCATTGCGTTTAAGGGAGTTCTCCGTCATCCAATCGTCGATCAATGAGAGATCCCAGGAGTTTCCCAGTGCCTAGTGGGGTTACTTGCTATGTTCTGCTGAATTATGTCCCAAACGGTTCCGATTTTGTCAATGAAAAAAAAAAAAATCTGAAAACTCATTGCAGAATTCTTGTATTTCGTTTGCTGGAGACTCTAAAACAGGTGACTTGTTTGAAGAGTGCTCGAGGGTAATTTATGGCTTTTTGAGATGGTTTTGGAGAAATGTTATTTTTTTGCTATGAAGATGGCTTTGTGGTATCTTGTGGTGAGTGATTTGTAATTTGTGTGGACATCACGCTGAATTCTGACAGTGCCTCTCTCTGCATTCAGTTGCAAATCAGTTTCACACACTGAGCACAGAGCCGCTCAGTATTCAAAACTGTCAGTGGAGTGTGGCGAAGGGAGGTAATCGGCCTCCCTTTTTTGCAAAAAAAATCGTCCGATGCCGATTTCTTAAAAAAAGGCCAAATATTGTCCGATATATAGGCAGATCTCTAATCGGGATTGATCAATTGTAAAATATATATACATAATAGTTACCTTTCCCAAAAACAATAAATATACACTTACTGGGAATTTTTTTTTTTTTTTTACAAAAAACATAGCAGAATACATTTGGGTCTAAATTTATGAGGAAATAATGGATGTATTTTATAAAACAGAAAGTATTTTTTTTTTCCCTTTTAAAATGGTCAGTCTTTATTCATTTATGTAATAAAAAACCCAATGGTGATCAAATACCACCAAAATAAATCTATTTGTGAAAAAAAAAAAATTATATATAAAAAGAAAAACTTAAAATTTGGTCACAGTGTTGCATGACCGAATAATTCCCAGTTAAAGCAGCACAGTGTCGAATAGTAAAAAATGGCCTGGTCATGAAGGGAGTAAAAGCTTCCGGAGCTCAAGTGGTTAAAGTACCCCCATGCAACTGCAAAAGCGAACATAGATCCCGCATGTAGAGTGCATCCGGAAAGTATTCACATCGATTCACTTTTTCCACATTTTGTTATGTTATAGCCTTATTTCAAAATGGATTAAATTCATTATTTTTCTTAAAATTCTTCAAATACACCACAATGACAACGTGAAAGAAGTTTGTTTAAAATATTTGAAAAATGTATAAAAAAAAAAAAAAAAGTACATAGGTATTCACAGTCTTTGCTCAATACTTTGTTGAAGCACCTTTGGCACCAATTAGAGCCTCAAGTCTTTTTGAGTATGATGTTACAAGCTTGGCACACCTATTCTAGGGCAGTTTCTCCCATTCTTCTCTGCAGGACCTCTCAAGCTCCACCAGGTTGGATGGGGAGCATCGGTGCACAGCCATTTTGAGATCTCTTCAGAGATGTTTAAACAGGTTCAAGTCTGGGCCACTCAATGACATTCACAGAGTTGCCTCGTAGCCACTTCATTATTATCTAGGCCAGGAATATGCAATTATCAGACCTCTAGCTGTTGCAGAACTACAATTCCCATGAAGCATAGCAAGACTGACAGCCACAAGCATGACACCCAGAGGCATGGTAGGGTAGTTTTGCAACAGCTGGAGGTCCGCTAATTGCATATCCCTGATCTAGGCTGTGTGCTTAGGGTCATTGTCCTGTTGGAAGATGAACCTTCGCCCCAGTCTGAGATCCAGAGCGCTCTGGAGCATGTTCTCATCAAGAATGTCTCTCTACAGTGCTGCATTCATCTTTTCCTCAATCTTGACAAGACTCCCAGTTCCTGCCGCTGAAAAACATCCCCAACATGCTGCACTGTAGGGATTGTATTGGCCAGGTGATGAGCGGTGCCTGGTTTCCTCCAGATATGATGCTTGCCATTCAGGCCAAAGAGTTCAATCTTTGTTTCATCAGACCAGAGAATTTTGTTTCTCATGGTCCGAGAGTCCTTCAGGTCCCCTTTGCCAAACTCCAGGTGGGCTGTCATGTGCCTTTAAGTGAGGAGTGGATTCCGTCTGGCCACTCTACCATACAAGCCTGATTGGTGTAGTGCTGCAGAGATGGTTGTTCTTCTGGAAGGTGATCCTCTTCCCACAGAGAAATCCTGGAGCTCTGTCAGAGGGACCATCGGGTTTTTGGTCACGTCCCCGACTAAGGCCCTTATACCCGATTGCTCAGTTCGGCCGACTCTTGGAAGAGTCCTGGTGGTTCTAAACTTCTTCCATGTATGGATGATGGAGGCCACTGTGCTTATAGGGACCTTCAATGTTGCAGACATTTTTCTGTACCCTTTCCCAGATCTGTGCCTCAATACAATCTAGCCTCAGGAGGTCTAAAAAAACAACTCCTTGGACTTCATGGCTTAATTTGTGCTCTGACATGCGCTGTGGGACCTTATTTAGACAGGTGTGTGCCTTTCCAAATCATGCCCAATCAACTGAATTTACCATAGGTGGACTGCAATCAAGCTGTAGAAACAGCTCAATGATCATCAGTGGAAACAGGATGCACCTGAGCTTAATTTTGAGTGTCATGGCAAAGGCTGTCAAAACGTACGTACATGTGATTTTTTTTCTTTTAATTTTTTTAAAAAATTGCAAAGATTTCAAACAAACTTCTTTCACGTTGTCATTATGGGGTATGGTTTGTAGAATTTTGAGCAAAATATTGAATTTAATCCATTTTGAAATAAGGTTATATCATAACATGTGAAAAAAGTGAAGCACTGTGAATACTTTTCAGAAGCACTGTAAATGGTGATTGCACCACACATGTGAGGTATAGCCGCGTACATCAGAGATAGAGCGCAATACTCCAATACTGGTAACCTGTAAAGGTTTTTAAAGTGGTTCTAAACGCAGAAGGTTTCCTATCTTAATACATTCTAAGCAGTTAGTCAGGTTGAATAAAAAGACACAAGTCCATCTAGTTCAACCAATAAAAGGGGAACAAAAAAGGAAGCAAATCACACAATCCAATATACACAATCCTAAACCCACAGTTTATCCAGAGAAAAAAAAAAAAAAACCTGCAAAGCATGATCCAATTTGCTCCAGCAGGAGAAAAAAATCCTTCCTTATCCCCGGAGAGGCAATCGGATATTCCCTGGATCAACTTTACATATAGAATGTTAGTATATAGTTATATTATGTACATTTAGGAAAGAATCCAGGCCCTTTTCTCCACTTGACCACTGGGCACTTAACCACTTCAGCCCCGGACCAATTGGCAGCCAAAGGACCAGGCCCCTTTTTGCGATTCGGCACTGCGTCGCTTTAACTGACAATTGCGCGGTCGTGCGACGTGGCTCCCAAAACAAAATTGGCATCCTTTTTTTCCCACAAATAGAGCTTTCTTTTGGTGGTATTTGATCGCCCCTGCGGTTTTTATTTTTTGCGCTATAAACAGAAATAGAGCGACAATTTTGAAAAAAATGCAATATTTTTTGCTTTTTGCTATAATAAATATCCCCAAAAAATATATAAAAAAAACTTTTTTTCCTCAGTTTAGGCAATTTACGCAATTAGCGATTATTGGTTGGTTTGCGCAAAAGTTATAGCGTTTACAAAATAGGGGATAGTTTTATAGCATTTTTATTAATATTTTTTTTTTTTACTAGTAATGGCGGCGATCAGCGATTTTTTATTGCGACTGCGACATTATGGCGGACACATCGGACATTTTTGACACATTTTTGTGACCATTGTCATTTATACAGCAATCAATGCTATTTAAATGCATTGATTCCTGTATAAATGACACATGCAGTGAAAGAGTTAACCACTAGGGGGAGGGGAGGGGTTATGGGCTGTGACGTGTGTGTGTTTTGTTACATTAGGGGGCGGGGCTGACGTTATTGATCGGCTTTCCCGATGACAGGGAACAGCCGATCAATGACAGGCAGAGTAGGAAGCGTGGGGAGAGGTTTGTTTACACATACCTCTCCCCGTTCTTCAGCTCTGTGACCCGATCGCGGGACACCAGCGGCGATCGGGTCCGCTGGTCCCGCGGCCGCGGAGCTCCCGACCGAGTCGCGAGCGCGCCGCTGGCGAGGCAATTAAAGGGCCACGTACCCGTAAGTGATTTTGCCTGGCCGTGCCATTCTGCTGACGTATATATGCAGGGGGCGGTCGGGAAGCGGTTAAACACCCTTAATAACCAGACCAATTTTCAGCTTTCGGTGCTCTCACATTTTGAGTGACAATTACTCAGTCATACAACACTGTACCCATATGAATTTTTTGTCCTTTTTTTCACACAAATAGAGCTTTCTTTTGGTGGTATTTAATCACCGCTGGGTTTTTTATTTTTTGCGCTATAAAAAAAAAAAAAAAAAGACTGAAAATTCTGTAAAAAAAAATGAATGAATTTGTCTTTGTTTCTGTTAAAAAATGTAGCAAATTTGTAATTTTTCTTGATAAATTTTGGCCAAAATTTATACTACTACATATGCTTGGTAAAAATAAGTACAAATTGGGGTATATTATTTGGTCTTTGTGAAAGTTATAGAGTCCACAAGCTATGGTGCCAATATCTGAAAATTGATCACACCTGAAGTACTGACGGCCTATCTCATTTCTTGAGACCCTAACATGCCAGAAAAGTACAAATACCCCCCAAATGACCCCTTTTTGAAAAGAAGACATTCCAAGGTATTTAGAAAGAGGCATGTTGAGTTTTTTGAAGTTGTAATTTTTTCCCACAATTCTTTGCAAAATCATGATTTTTTTTTTCTTTTTCACAAAATTGTCATATTAGCAGGTTATTTCTCACACACAGCATATGCATACCACAAATTACACCCCAAAACACATTCTGCTATTACTCCCGAGTATGGCGATACCACATGTGTGAGACTTTTACACAGCGTGGCCACATACAGAGGCCCAACATGCAGGGAGCACCATCAGGTGTTCTGGAGCACCCAGGACAATTCTGACATTTCTCTCCTACATGTAAAAATCATCATTTATTCACTAGAAAATTACATAGAACCCCAAAACATTATATGTGTTTTTTTAGCAAAGACCCCAGAGAATACAATGGCGGTCGTTGCAACTTTTTATCTAGTACGGTACTTGCGCAGCAATATTTTCGAACACGTTTTTTTGGGAAAATTATTTTTTGTGCTTTACAAAAAACAAAACCGTAAATTTAGCCCAATGTTTTTGCATAATGTGAAAGATGAAGTTACGCCGAGTAAATAGATACCCAACATGTCACCCTTCAAAATTGCACACACTCGTGGAATGGCGCCAAACTTCGGTACTTAAAAATCCCCATAGGCGACGCTTTAAAAATGTTTTCAAAGAGGTCAAAGAGATATTTCTTGCAAATACAGGTAAGCCTTAAATCTAGGCTTACCTGTAGGTTAAAGTGGTCCCAGAGGGTTTACAACCACTTTAAGTGGTTAAAAATGACACCCCAAAACACATTCTGCTATGCTTCCAGAGTATGGCAATACCACATATGCAAGACTTTTTCACAGCCTAGATGCATAGAGGGTCCCAAAATCTATGGAGCACCTCTGGGCTTTCAAGGCGCCAAAAAAAAAAAATGACATTATCTGCAAAAATTGAATTGCCTGACTACCCATCACATTTTTGGAGGCCCTGGAACCAACCACATGCTTTGGGGGCACTGGTGTATGCTCACTCCCGAGCCCTGCTCTATAAGTCCATAAGACACAGAGCCGCGGCTTGGCCCTGCCCCCGCCCTCTCCTTACTGGCTGTGATTGACAGCAGCGGGAGCCAATGTCTCAGCCAATACAGAGAGGGAGACCCGGGACAGCGGAGGCTCTCGTGCACATCGATGGACAGAGAGGAGGCTCGGTGAGTATAGGGGGCTGGGGGGAGCAGTACACAGAAGGTTTTTTACAGTCATGCATATGTAATGAAGGTAAAAAAAACCTTGAGCCTTTACAACCACTTTACATTATACGAGTTTCTTGTACAACTTTCCTTCAGATTTACCAAAACCATATAATAGGAGGTCAAACCTGAACACTTTCAATTTGTATGCAATCAGGCAGGCCCTTGCACTACATGGTTGAGGGTGAATCTACAGAAAATTGAATAAGAAAATTGTATGGTGTATGGCGAGCTTTATTGTACTTTGAAGGTACACTATGCTAATGGCAGCCAATTCAGTAAGAATGCTGCATCATACCTTAATGCCCAAAAACACAGACTTGACTTTTTTTTTCTTAATGCGTTCGGCATGGAGTGCGACACCCTTTTTTGTAGTTAACGCTCGGAGGTGTCATTCTGAATGAATGGCATCACATTACACCATGGGCTGTGCATTATGGTAATGCATACTATCACAACACACAGTTGTGAATGCCCCAAGGCTACTGCAGCACCTGGCCGTTGGCACTAAATCGCTGCTCGGTTTTGCGGTGCTTTAGCAGTGCTTTTCGGACGCTAGTGGGGCGCTTTTAACCACAAAAAAAAGGGGTTAAAAGCTTTCAAATCGGTTTTCATTCATTTTAATGGGCAGGGCATTTTGGGAGCGCTGGCTCCCAAACCGCCCCAAAGACGCTGCTTGAAGGATTTTTCCTAACGTCCTGCAAGCGCACCACCCCCAGTGTGAAAAATAATGGGAAAATGTAAAAAAAATTTGAGGCGGTCTTCAGGTGTTATTTAGAGGCTATTTCTAGCGCTAAAACGCCTGAAAACCGCCTCAGTGTAAAAGGGGTCTAAATGTAACTGAGAAAATAAAAGAAGCAGCAAATAATACTTATATAAAATGCCATTAAGGTGAATCTTTGCTCCCAAAAGTACAGCTCTTTCCATTTTCTGTCATAGTAAACAACTGTTCATTTTCAGCAACGTAATACGATGTCTAAGCGGGATGATTCATTTTAGGCAATTTCTAAACAAATGGAATTGTTTGTATCAATAAATTTGCCAAAGAAAGAAAAACTGAGAGGCTGCTGATATGTTTCTGGCCTGAGCTGCAGCGCACTAGCCGGCAAATCTGGGAGTGCGATGAGGAATGTTAGATTGTAATGTCCTGACCTACCACCAGTCTAAAATAGTGCACTACCACACCGCAAGTCACTTAGTAATTGTTCACATACATTTTAATACTTGGTATATGTGTTGTTGGGCGAGTGCCAGTTCAGAACTTTATTGGCACCCCCATGTGCACACAGACACACATGAACCTCAGAGCACAACACACGCAACGTAAAACACTTGTGTTAGTTTGCAGTGCTCTGGAATAAAAATGTATGTGGGTACTCATTAGGGATGAACCGGACACCCCCGGTTTGGTTCGCAGCAGAATATGCGAACAGGCAAAAAATGTGTGCGAACATCGTTAGACTATGGGACGCGAACGTGAAAAATCAAAAGTGCTCATTGTAAAGGCTTGTATGCAAGTTATTGCCATAAAAAGTGTATGGGGACCCGGGTCCTGACCCAGGGGACATGTATCCATGCAAAAAAAAAAGTTTTCAAAAAACTGCAGTTTTTTTCTGGAGCAGTGATTTTAATAATGCTTAAAGTGATACAATAAAAATTTAATATTTCTTTAAATATTATCCTGGTTGTACCAGAACATTGTAAGCCCTCACAGTTACTCTTGTTGGGCGCAGGAACGGGCCCTGCATTGAAATATTATATAAAAACATTTTAATTACATGCCCCTGCCTTTGGCCAATTATGGTTCTCAGCAGAGTGCGCTGTGATTGGCCAGAGCATGCAGGTCAGGTGCATGCTTTGGCCAATCATCCTACAGCAATGCACTGCGATCTCTCAGTGTATTATGGGGCGTTCCACGGCGCTCGAATTTCCCACGAACGCCCCATAATGTTTGCTGTTCTGCAAACGGGCGAACACCTGATGTTCGACCCAAACATCGAGCTCATCCCTAGTATTCATTAAGGGCCTATATAAAATAATTCACTGCATGAAGTTTGTGCTCACGTAAATAAAAAAACGTTATATATGTACTGCACCCCAAACATCTACCTGTAGTGCCTAGGGGAGGGTGAGGTCAGGATCCTTCCTGCGAGAGACTGGGAATGAGGAGGATCCCAAAATTTGTGACATGAAGTTCCAGTATTTTGCTGATGATTTAGGATACTCAGCATTCCCTGGGAACCTGTCTAGAATAGTAACATGACCATTTGCGGATCAGAAGCCCAGAGCTATGCAAGTACAGTATATATCCTGACTTATCCCCCACAGTGGTGTATTTATACATCTATTAATTGAAAATGGGGGGGCCCAGAGGTAATAAGCAGGCTTGGTTATCTATTGTAAGGCTTGTAGTAACAGCCTGTTACTTGTTCAATTTTCAGTAACAGCAGAGCTTGTGAGCAAGAAAAGCCACAACTTTACTCAGACATTACTATACCTCAGGACAGCAATTACCTTGAAAAATCGGTGATAATGCAGCCTGGAGTTCACACCTTTGTGTTCTAATGGTGGTAGGATTTTATTGCATTGTAAAACATACTGACAGGCATGATTATACACACATTACCATGCTTCCCGACATTAACCAGCCCATAGTGATTTGATTTTCTTTCCCTCCACCACGGGTGAAAGGAAAAAAAGTAGCTTGATTCACCCATCAACATAGTCAGTGTTGATGGGGCAATCCCTCCCACAGCGCTATTGTATTTTGTGGGTGGGGGTAATACAGGGAGTCTTACCGGCTAGCAGAAACAAAATGGTTACTGCTAGCGACTATGCGTCAATAAATCGACTTGGGTACAATCAGCTTGCCCATAAATCTCGGTCAGTTCCTGCTAAACTGGACAAATTTCCATCCATGTATCGCCAGCTTTAGTTGTTGTGTTACATGTGCCTTGAAGCATGTTTTCATGTACTTCAATTGATTTAAAGCACCCAACAATTCAGTTTCCGGGACCATGTCAGACTGCATTCTAGGTGTGGTAGCATTTGTGCTGGCAGCATGCTGTGGCATTTGGTTTTCATATGCACTTTACTGAAGACACAAGTCTTATTGGGACAGAGGGTATGTGCGCACTATCATGACTGTATATACAGTAAAGCATGCGCGTTATGCTCACTGTGGAACCTAAGGGGTTAAACCTCTGCATTGTGTAAAAAAAAAAACAGTTTCATCCTGTCTTCTCTGATCCTCCCCTTTTTTGTCCCCAAACCATAGACAGAGCCTTTGGAGTCACTCTGCACATGCTCAGTTTGGTGTGTATTGCTATAATTTTTTTTTCCCTTTTCTTGGGAGGGTGCATGTAAATCAGCCCAGGGCCAATCAGCACTGTCCAGACAGAGGGTCGGGTCCTGCAGCCGCATAGGACAGTCAGAGAATATAAACTCCTCCTACAAGCTTTAACCAGACACTTGGGCTACTTTCACACTGGGGCGGGCGGGCATCGGCAGTAAAGCGGTGCTATTTTTTAGCAACGCTTTACCGTCGTTTTAGGGGCGCTATTCGCCCGCTAGCGGGGCGGTTTTAAACCCCCGCTAGTGGACGAAAAAGGGTTAAAAACGCCGGCAAAGCCCCGCTTTGCTGGTGCTGCCCTATTGTTTTCAATGGGCAGGGACGCTTTAGGCGCGGTGTATACACCGCTCCTACAGTGCTGCAAAGATGCTGCTTGCAGGACTTTTTTTTACCGTCCCGCAAGAGCACTCGGGCTTTCACACTGGAGAGACAAGTGAGGCTCTTTACAGGCACTATTTTCAGCGCTGTATCGCCTGTAAAACACCTCAGTGTGAAAGTAGCATAATAGTAGTCATAAGACTGCTATATACTGCTGATGAGAAAAGGTATTTAGCAGTTTACATTAACTAAAATAATTGCATTTCTGTGTACTGTGGGAAACCAGATATAGTGAATGCAGGGTCCTGGGTTTAGTATCAATTTAAAGTGACATGAAACTAACTAAAATAAACTTGTTGCACATGGTGGCAGGTAAGTGTAATGGTTTTGCACAGAGCAGCAACAATCCTCCTTTTCTGGGGTCCCCCGCCAGCACTCTAGGCCCCCTCCACTTTGGCAAGTACGGACTTGTCCCCGAGCCACCCAGTCTGCTTCTACTGATGAGTCCTGCCCCCCAATCCTTCATTACAGCATTTGATTGACAGCAGTGGGAGCCAATGGACACCGCTGCCATCAATCTGCCCAATGAGGTGGGCGACAGCCACTGTTCTTGTGCACATTGCTGGATCGGATCGAGCTCAGGCAAGAATAAGGGGAGGAGCGCTCCTGAAGCACAGAAGGTTTTTTACCTTAATGCATTAAGGCAGGGCTTGACAAATTTGCTTGGAATCTAGGAGCCAGCTAAAAAAGTTAGGAGCCAGGTTTTCTTTTTTTTTTTAACGCCATGGAGACGAGTGAGGGGAAGATGGCCCCCGCCTGTCTCCAAGTCATTGCAGGGCAGAAGCGACTTCAAATCGTCACTTCTGCCCATAGCTCTTAAAAAGGGACATTTTTTTTTTTTTTTTTTTTTTTTCAAATGGCAATTATTTTTTTTTTGCATTTTAGTGTAAATATGAGATGTGAGGTCTTTTTGACCCCAGATCTCATATTTAAGAGGTCCTGTCATGCTTTTTTCTATTACAAGGGGTGTTTACATTCCTTGTAATATGAATAAAAGTGACACCATTTTTTTTTCAAAAGAACAGTGAAAAAATTAAAAGTTAAAATAAATAAGAAAAAAATAATAATTTTAAACGCGCCTGTCCCGCTGAGCTTGTTTGCAGAAGAGTAGCGCCCGCATATGAAAGCTGTGATCAAACCACACATGTGAGGTATTGCCGTGATCGGTAGAGCGAGAGCAATAATTCTCGCCCTAGACATCCTCTGTAACTCAAAACATGCAACCTGTAGAATTTCTTTTTAAATGTCACCTATGGAGATTTTAAAGGGTAAACTTTTGTCGCCATTCCACGAGCGGGCAAAATTTTGAAGCGAGACATGTTTGGTATCAATTTACTCACCGTAACATTATCTTTCACAATATAAAAAAAAAATTGGGCAAACTTTACTGTTGTGTTATTTTTTTAATTAAAAAAAGTATTTTTTCCCCAAAAAGTGCGCTTGTAAGTCCGCTGCGCAAATACGGTGTGACAGAAAGAATTGCAATGACCGCCATTTTATTCTCTAGGGTGTTAGAAAAATAAATATATATAATGTTTGGGGGTTCTAAGTGAAGGAGATAAGGCTGTTTTGTTTTCACTGCCTGCCTATTAGTATTGCTGGGTGTCATACCAACGGCCACCACAAGAGGGCGCCAGATTATAGAAGGTACCATAGGACTGCACAAGGCCTCAAAGCCGGGGCCTCAATTACCGGCCGGCGCGGGCCATCGCGATCGCGCGCGCGCGGCGGGGGGGGGGGTGCACTAAAGACAGGATACCCCCAGCTGTGCTGCCCCAGTCGCCAGGTCGCTAATTCTAGTCGCCAATGCGACCTGGCGCCTGGTATTCGTCGAGCACTGCATTAAGGTAACAAGCCTTGAGACTTTAGAACTGCTTTAAACATTTAAGTTAATGCCTTGGTGCCGGCCGCATGCAAATATTCAGCCTTTCGGCAGGTGGGCCGTAGTACAGAGCGGTCGCATATTTGCGTGAATAACTAAATAGATCTGTACTGAAAGCACACTCCTGGCACAGTTACCGGCGGCTAAGGGAAAGTTCCTGAGCGAATGGGAGCTTTCCAAATCATGTGACTCCGTGACAGCCAATCACGGCGGTCACAATCATGAACCCCGCCTCCCTGCATCCTAAACCTCTTAAAAAGGGTCAGGAGGTGCCCGTGCCAAGAGGTTGAAAGGTGGACAGAGGGTGTGCTACATCACCCAGTATGTTATTTTGCCTATTGTCACTGTCATCAGTGGGACTTCCCCCATCATAGTGCCCTTCTTCAATCCCCTCAAATTGGGAGGGAGAGGGATATTGATTTCCATTCAAGACGAGGCGATCTACTGGACAACTCCTCTCAAACAGGACTGTTGGTATATTTTCATTCAATGAGCTGCGGCACTGTGTATGTATTCTGACAGCGTAGGAGTTCCAATGTCAGAATACAATAGCACTGTGGGGAGGATTCCCCCAGCCACACATTCGAGGTCCATTCCAAATCTATTCATTTTTTTGTTTCTTTTAGGCTACTTTCACACCGAGGCGCTTTACAGGGGCTATAGTGTTAAAACTAGCTCCTGCAAAGTGCCTGTAAAGAGCCTCTCCTGTCACTCCAGTGTGAAAGCCCGAGGGCTTTCATACTGGAGTGGTGTGCTGACAGGACATTAAAAAAAAAATAAAAGTCCTGCAAGCAGCATCTTTGATGTGCTTTAGGAGTGGAGCTCCCAAAGCTCCCCTGCCCATTGAAATCAATGAGCTGCGCTGCTGAAGCGGTGCTTTACGGGGGCTTTTAACCCTTTTTCGGCCACTAGCTGCTAGTGGCCCCGAAAAGCACCACTAAATCAACGGTAAAGCACCGCAAAAAATAGTGGCGCTTTACTGCCGACGACCACCCTCCCCAGTGTGGAAGTTCCCTTTAGGCCTCTTTCACACAGGGCGGATCAGTGCTGATCCGCCCCGTGGATATCCGCTTGCTCAGCGGGGATCGCCGGAGCGATCTCCGCTGAGCAGGAAGTTGACAGGTCCGTCTCTGCACACAGCGCAGGGACGGACCTGTCAGAGCGCCGCTCTCCCCTATGGGAGATCGGGTGACGACAGACCGTAGAGTCCGTCGTCATCCGATCCAAAGATGGATGGAAAAATATTTTTTTCCTCCGTCACATTTTTTCGGATCGGAGCGGGACGGATGTCAGGGGACATGTCACCGCTGACATCCGACGCTCCATAGACCTCTATGGAGCATCCGTTCAGGTCCGCCTGTCAGTTTGAACGGATCGGCCGTGTGAAAGAGGCCTTAATCAGCCGGACGGCAGAAAAGAAAATTACATTGCCCCTAGCAGTCAGTCAATCAGAACTCTTTGAATTAAAGCTAAACTCTGTGCAGACATAAGAAACAGAATTATTGCAGATTTGTAAATAAAACATACAGTAAATGCATTTTAATACAGATACAGTATAAGTATCTAAAATTGTTTTGGCATCAGAATCTTGAAGTCCCTGTACAGCAGAGCTGGAGGGAAAGAAGGAAGCAGTACAAAGAGCCAATCAATTCAGGTGCACGGTTGCCATCCAGATAATGCTTCCCCCCCCCCCCCCCCCCCCCCCCCCCCCAATGCATACAAGGTGTTCCCCAGTTGGGCGAGTTGGAGAGGAGGGGCGGATTACCTCATGAGTTAAATGGCAGCTGTACTGTGTGAACAACCCCGTTTTCAGTGTGCAGCAGGTAAGACACTCAGCTTTGTCCAGCTCAACTTTGCTGACACAAAAAGCTTTGCCACTGGCAATAATGCTCAATGCCCTGCTCCTGCCTGGCACTGCCAGTAATGCTGGCTGATTGATGCTTTTGCCCACACAAATAGTGTTAATCACACCGCTGCTCTGTACAAACAGGAAGAATGGAACTGGAGCTGCTCTGTCCTAGTTCTGTATTATTTCCCAGTGCATTCTGGGATACAGGAACCTCCACCGTCTCTCCCCCAGCACCCAGCTAACACTTCACCAACACGCTATAAATGCTGTAGATGCGAAGGTTCGGTTAGGGTCCTTTTACACGGGGCGGATCCGTAATGATCCGCCCCGTGAAGATCCGCTGCTCAGCGGGGATCGCACAGCTGTTCCCCGCTGAGCCGACTGATGACAGGGCAGTCCCTGCACACTGTGCAGGGACCGCCCTGTCAGTTCTCCGCTCTCCTCTATGGAGGATCGGATGAACACGGACCGTCTGTCCGTGTTCATCCGATCCGCTCTGCAGACGGATGAAAAAAATAGGATTTTCCTCCGTCTGCAGAACCGGACAATTGCGGAGGCGGACGATATCGGGTGTCAGCGGATGCTCATCCGCTGACACCCGCTGCCCCATAGACATGCATGCATGTCCGTTTTTCATCCAAAAACGGATGGATGAAAAACGGACATACGGTCCGCATGTGTGAAAGGGGCCTTACAGAGCATTACAACAGAAATCAATGGAGGCGGCTGAGAGGCGACAGCGCCTCATGAAAGCAAATGCTGTTTAATTTTTAACACAACACTACCACTCCTGTGTGAGCAGCACTGTGTCCTGCCATTGTAATATTTATGGCAGGAAATGTTATGAGGCTTTAAAAATGCTCAACAAATGCTGCATAAAATACAGGGTATTGACATGGGTGTGAACAAGCCCTAATACACCCCACTACTAAAGACAGTAGTATCTCCACAAGCTTCCAGAGAGTAGCATTCTGAACACAGGAGGTCAGACACTCGGTACGAGAACCATTCAGAGATCGATTCGCACTCTCAATGAAAGCAAAATTGTTCTCCGATTAGATGACATGGAGAGGTGGGCAAGGAAGTTCGGCATCTACCTGATTGTATATTACCTAAAAACATTTGTTGGGAAAGCCTTCTCACTAAAGTAGCTGAAATACTTTGTTGATCTCACTGACCAAATATGAACATAATCTGATTAAATGGCCAACACTACAAAACCCACCTACCAAGTGAGTATGTAGCACAGGCATCACTAAATGGCAAACCGCAGACTGAATCCAGACCCAGCAACAGCCCTATCGGGGCCGCAGCTTTGCCAAATAGTTGCTGGAGTATTCTCTCCCCGCTACCAGCTCCCCTGCCCGCTGCCATCATCCTCGATTACATGGGAGGCGTGGCAGGTCTGTCCCTTTTATCATCGCAGCACTCCCCGGTCCTCCCCACACTGCCCTAGCTTATTCACACAAACCAGGAAGCACGGCAGTTATGCTTAATGTACACGGGGCGTTTTTACAACCACTCCTGAACGATTTAACTTAAATCCTGTGTTTAAAATGTCCATTTTGCCGCATTTATCATTGTTTATCAAAAAAAAAAAAAAAAAAATTTATATATAATTTTTTTTTTCAAATGCGGAAAGCATTTGAAAAAAAAAAATTATATAATTTTTTTTTTTTTTTTTTTTTTTAAATAGCCAAAAATGAATAACGCCTGTAAATGAAACGTGGCTAAACGCCGGTACCGCGAAACAAACATCAGAAACTTCAGCGTCTGAACTCATTTTTTTGCCTTCAAAGAAAAGCCTCTAAAAAAGGCAACTGCCTAAAAACGACATTAAACAAACCTGTGTACATGTACACATAAGATAACATTGGATGAGTTCAGGAGCAGCTGTAAAAAGCATCCAACTCTGTAATATCGAGGGAGAACTGTGATGGAGGGGAGTCTGATTTGGGAGTCTGTAAAGGAAGGGGGGGGGGGGGCTGTGATGGAGGGAGGTCTGCGATTTGGAAGTCTGTGATGAGGGGGGGGGGGGTCTGTGATGAAGGGGGGTCTGTGATTTGGGAGTCTGTGATGAGGTAGATCTATGATGAAGGGGGTCTGTGATTTGGGAGTCTATGATTGGAGTGGGGGGGGGGGGGTCTCTAATGGGTCGGTCTCTGATGGGGGTCTGTGATGTAAAAAAAAAAAAAAAAAAGGAGGTGTGCTATGACTGATGGCACTGATGTAAAATGGGTATATGATCTGAAGGGGGGGACTGAGGACACTGATGTAAGGGCTTGTTCACACTTGTGCAGAGATCTACGTTTTTCTGCACTAGAAAAACACAGGTCTCTGCAAGGGCAATAGAAAACAATTGTGACGTGCATGGGAGGCTGTGATGTGAAGGATCTGAGTCATAGAATCAATATGACACTCAGACCACTCAGCTGTTCATTAGCAAACTTCAGGGAGGGCTGTACATGTGCTTTCATAAGTAGGGGGACGTTGCGGGCGCTGCAGGATTTCAATCCTTCACGTCGTAGTGTTACCAATTGTTTTCTTGGTGACTATGGTCCCAGCTGCCTTGAGATCATTGACAAGATTCTCCCATGTAGTTCTGGGCTGATTCCTCTCTGTTCTCATGATCACAAACTCCATGAGGTGAGATCTTGCATGGATCCCCAGACCGAGGGAGTTTGACAGTTCTTTTGTATTTTTTCCATTTGCGAATAATCGCACCAGCTGCTGTCAACCTCTCACCAAGCTGCTTGGCGATGGTCTTGTAGCCCATTCCAGCCTTGTGTAGGTCTATAATCTTGTCCCTGACATCCTTGGACAGCTCTTTGGTCTTGGCCATGGTGGAGCGATAGGAATCTGATCGATTGCTTTTGTGGACAGGTGTCTTTTATACAGGTAACAAGCTGAGATTAGGAGCACTCCCTTTAAGGGCTCTTTCACACGGGCGGACCGTATGTTCGTATTTCATCCATCTGTTTTCAGATGAAATATGGACATGCATGCATCCCTATGGGATAGCGGGTGTCAGCGAATGAACATCCGCTGATACCCGATATCGTCTCTGTCCGCTATAGTCCGATTCTGCAGACGGAGGAAAACCCTATTTTTCTATCCATCTGCAGAGCGGATCGGATGAACTCGGACAGAAGGTCCGTGTTCATAAGATCCTCCATAGGAGGAGAGCGGAGATCCGACAGGGCGGTCCCTGCACAGAGCCCTAAGGCTACTTTCACACTGGGGCGTTGGGGGCGCTGGCGGTAAAACGGCGCTATATTTAGCGCCGATTTACCGTCGTTTTAGCGGTGCATTGCGGCCGCTCGCGGGGCGGTTTTACCCCCCGCGAGTGGCCGAAAAAGGGTTAATACCGCCCGCAAACCGCCGCTGCAGCGGCGTTTTGCGGGCGGGTTCGGAGCGCTGCCCCATTGTTTTCAATGGGAACGGGCGCTATAGGAGCGGTAAATATACCGCTCCTACAGCGACCCAAAGATGCGGCTTGCAGGACATTTTTCAGCGTCCTGCAAGCGCACCGCTTCAGTGTGAAAGCCCTCGGGCTTTCACACTGAAGACACAGCAACAGCTGTTTCGGGTCGGTTTGCAGGCGCTATTTTTAGCGCAATAGCGCCTGCAAACCGCCCCAGTGTGAAAGGGGCCTAAGAGAGTGCTCCTAATCTCAGCTCCTTATCTGTATAGAAGACACCTGGGAGACAGAAATCTTGCTGATTGATAGATCAAATACTTTTTTTCACTCATTAAATTGTGCAAATAAATGTATCTTTTTTGAAATGCGCCTTTCTGGATATTTTTGTTGTTATTCTGTCTCTTACTGTTAAAGCTAAACTAACCTACCATTAAAGTTATAGACTGATCATTTCTTGGTCAGTGGGCAAACCTACAAAATCAGCAGGGGATCAGATACTTTTTTTCCCTCACTATATACAAATTGAAAGTGTTTAGGTTTGACCTCATATCATTTGGTTTTGGTAAATCTAAAGGAAAATGGTACAAGAAAATTGTATAATGTATGGCCAGCCTTAGAAGTCAGTGGCCCCACCCTCCCAAGGGGGTCAGCGTGTGAAGGGAGCAGGGAGGTATACATCGCATTGTACTGTCTAGGTCAGGATAGACAAAGGCCTAAGCGTGTGAGGATGCAGGAGAAACAGTCAAGTTGACAGTACAGTGTACAGCGTTTTGTGCACGAGCACTGGGACTGTGTGTTTGACAGTCTGTAGGACCGAGGCATGGGGCCTGAGCAGTGAAGCTGCAAAGAGAGCCATAAGGCTGAATTTTATGTCTTGTTGCATTGATGGAGAGAACCTCCTGTGTGGGAAACTATTCAAGTGTGGAAGAAGAAGAAAGAAGAAAGAAGGAAGAAGGAGCCCCGAAACGTACTTTTTGCATGGCGTAAACTCACCGTTTGGCACTACCAATTCCCCAACTTGTCACACCAGCTAAGTAGCATAAGTGCTGAATAACAAAAAATGCTCTGGTCATAGAGGATAAAACCTTACAAAGCCAAAGCGGTTAATATATTTCATGACATTTGGCGACTGTGATGCTTTGCGGCATGGCAAACTTAGAAAGGCATGCCCATCAAACTTAATAGAGGTGAGCTGCAACCATTAGCCAAACGACTGGTGACTGCGGCACAATTTGTCAAATTGAAAACTGCCACTGGGCAAAACAGGAAAAAAAAAAGTAAACAAATTAGCATCAGCATTCAGAAGGGGGCAGGATATGTTGCTGCACATCACTTTTCTTGCTGGCATATCTGACATAAGGAAGCAAAGCCCCACCTCCACCAGAACCCAGCACAGAACAAGGTCAGAAATGTGGTAAAGATCAGCTGCAGGACAGTCACTCCCAATATTAGTGGCTAGTCTGTTGCCTGCTTTTTTTGGGGGAAAAAAACAAATCTCATTGTGCAAAAAGGCACCTCTGATCACAGGAGGCACTCATGTTTGTATTCTACTAGACCAGTGGTCTGCAAACTGCAGCCCCGGGGCCAGATGTGGCCCTTTGCTTGCCTCAATCCAGCCCTTGGGGTACTATTTTATTCGCATCTGGCACTAATGATGGGGCTCCATTCCTCCCACAGACACCAGTGGTGGGGCTCCATTCCTCCCACAGACACCAGTGGTGGGGCTCCATTCCTCCCACAGACACCAGTGGTGGGGCTCCATTCCTCCCACAGACACCAGTGGTGGGGCTCCATTCCTCCCACAGACACCAGTGGTGGGGCTCCATTCCTCCCACAGACACCAGTGGTGGGGCTCCATTCCTCCCACAGACACCAGTGGTGGGGCTCCATTCCTCCCACAGACACCAGTGGTGGGGCTCCATTCCTCCCACAGACACCAGTGGTGGGGCTCCATTCCTCCCACAGACACCAGTGGTGGGGCTCTATTCCTCCCACAGACACCAGTGGTGGGGCTCTATTCCTCCCACAGACACCAGTGGTGGGGCTCTATTTCTACTCCTAATAAAACCAATGAAGGGGCATAGTTTACTCCCACTAACCATAATCTGGCCCCTCTAAAGTCTGGGAGACAGTAAACTGGCCCTTTGTTTAGGTTTGGAGACCCCGGCACTAGACTAAAAAATAGCCAAGTGATACTTCAAGTCTAGAGACTGATGAAGTCGTCCCATTAAAAATAAGAACATTGTGAATATTTTGTGTTGTCATAGCAGCAAAGTCAGCAAATGCTTTTTGGATGCTTGTTAATGTAGATTTGAACACAGTAATGCTTGATGAAGTGCAATTAACATACTGCTTTGTAATAAACACATTACTATTTAACCCTCTGACAGACTGTCAAGCTGTTTTGTCTGGCACCATCTAAGAAATGAACGCATCAGCCTTATATTGATCTGTTTCACTTTGTGACTCTGGTGTTGTTTAGTGCTAAACAAAGCAGCATCAGCAATACTAGAGCAGAGAACAAGCACAATCACAGGAGGATGCCAGCCTGAACACATAGCCATTTCTACAAATGACAATCTATTCCCAGCATGCAACCACTTTAAGCAGTGCTTTCAGAGGCTTACATTGGGCATAATGAAGGTACTCCAGCAAAGAGTGGTCAGGTAAATATGGCACACAATAACAATGGGAACGAAGGGGTGTAATATAACCCTGCAATATGATCAAATTCAGTCCATTGACTAGAAGACTACAGGGTCAGCTTGGCAACTAAAACGCAATTATTAGAACCAAACACTCCACCTAAAAAAGCAAACAAAATGCAGAATTCATTTATCAAGGAAAATCTATTTGCATTAGGCTGAAAACTGAAGCAGCATCCTTATTTTACATTGAGAACAGCAGAGATAACTCTCATTGCCTCCTAGGAGTCAAATTGTATCTGGTTCAGACCCACTCATATAGGGTACAAGAGTGACCAAAGACAAGGCCACAAATGCAATTCCTCATGTATGTGGGTTTTAGTATGGAAACACCAAATGCAACAATTAGGTTTTCACTGAAAAGACTTCTTGATTCCAGTATAAGAAATGCTGTATGGATACTTTTGTTACAATAGAGATAAACAGTTCATCTTAGACCCCTTTCAGACGAGGCGGATCCGCTTGCACAGAGTCCACCTCTGTCCACCGGCTCAGTGGGAGATCTCTCCGTTGATCTCCACTGAGCCGGCAGATGACAGGTCCCTCTCTGCTCACTGGGCGGGGAGGGGCTTGTCGAGCGCCGCTGGTCTCTATGGAGAGATCGGATGAAAACAGACAGGGTGTCCGTTTTCATCAGATCTCACCCGATCCGATCTGCCGGCGATGGATCTGGACATAGAGCCATCCGTCTGCTTTTGGCGGATCGGACCGGGTCAGATGTCAGCGGACATGTCTCTGCCGACATCCGTCGCTCCATAGACTAGCATTGAGCGCCCGTTCAGATCCGCCGTCAAAACTGACAGGCGGACCTGAACGGTCAATCAGTGTGAAAGGGGCCTTAAAGTGGAAGTTTAGGCAAAAACTAACTCTAAACCTACTCTCTGCCACATTCTAAGACTAATCTATCTAGCCCTGTAGCAAAAATCACTGTACCTACCTGTTCTGCAGTCACTCCGCTCCCGTCCCACGCTGAGCTGTCAGTGGCGGCTTCTCTGCGTAGGTGGGTGCAGAAGAGGCAGCCAAAAACAAAAGCCCCATAGTAATTCTATGGGTGATGTCACTTCCCAGCCGCTGTTGGTTCTCTCCTGCACACAGCTTCCACCGCTGGAGACCGGATCAGCTGCACAAAAGGTAAGTATAGTGATCTCTGCTTTACAGGTCTAGATAGATTATTGTTAGGACTAGTACACATATGACAAATGTCGAGGGGCATCGGCTGGTCCAATATGACATTCGGTACGCGAGTACTGGAGTTGGTCCAACAAAGGGGCATGACTGAAAAAGGTCTGCCGATCGACTCCCAATCAGTGCTCTGACCAGAGTGTTCTGGCGGGGGGCAGCCCCCTGTAAGAACACAATAGAACAGCAGGGGAGATCGCTGTACTAACGTCAGATAGTTAGTATACTGGCTCCTCCTGAACTGTCAGTTTTTCTTTTATTCAGCCCTGCTGGGTTGAACGAAAAAAAAAAGAAAAAACGACTAGTGTACTAGGCTTTAGAATGTGGCATAAAGTAGGATTAGAGTTAGTTTTTGCCTAAACTTCCACTTTAAAGTGGTTGTAAACCCCAGTCATGAAATCGGAAAAAAGCACATAGATCTGTAGTATTTACTTATCTCTCTCCAAAGCTCTGAGTGATTTTTCTATCTGGTGCTTAGTTCCTCTGTTATAAACATGAGTCACTTCTGAGAAGTTTTCCGCACACAGGAGATAAAATTTGTGACAGGGAGGGAAATGAGCACAACAGCTTGTCTACTCAGAATACAGCTGTGTGTGTGTGTGTGTGTGTGTGTGTGTGTGTGTGTGTGTGTGTGTGTGTGAGTGTGTGAGTGTGTGAGTGTGTGAGTGTGTGAGTGTGTGAGTGTGTGTGTGTGTCCCTATCCTACAATAAACTCTCACACAGTGTACAAGAGCTGTAACTGCAGCTCTCCGATTACTCCTCACGGATGCATAAGGGTTTTATCACAAATCTGCACTTTTGTAGGGTTGTAGACAATAGAATACTGCAGATAAACAGGTACAACCTATGTTACCTATTGTGCATCACCTGAGGTGTGTCACTTCACTGGGTTCATGTGAGGGTTTACAACCACTTTAACTTGTATAAATAAAAAAAAAAAAAAACATTCAGCCTGTACAACCACTTTGATACTTTTATGTTACAGACTTTGATTTCCTAAATTTAAATAGTAAATAAATTATTGAACATTATATAATCATAATTTGTATACACTGAATTAAAGTGATAGTAAACTCGCTTTGTATAATAAAGCAGGGAATATCTCCTAAACGTGCACCATTTAGGTGATATTTACATGAATTAAGCAGCTTGGTTGCCGTCCATTGAGAGAGCTGTGGTGTTGTTGTGACTCCCTCTGCCATTCAAATAGCTGAAGCTCACAAATCTGCAAGTAAGACCGGGTGAAGATGGATTCCCTGTCAGCGATTACAGGGCACCGCTGAAATAATCAGTTTCACAGGTAATTTTTAAATTTTATTTACATAAAATTCTATTATATTCGACTTTTTAATCAATAACATGCATTGAAATGAATATTAAATTTATTGTCAGCCATTATCGGTACCTTTAGTGCAAGAAAACCTAAAAAAAAAAATGCATCCCTTTAAATTCTTTGTATGTCTTCACAATGGCCCGTTGCACTTCTGTTGTGGTTTTAAAAATCTTGCTCGCTGCATTTTTGGCAAGTTAAAAAAAAAAAAAAAAAAAAAACACACACACACACACACACAGTTCCTGCACTACCTTTGCCGATGTCAGGTGCGACTTTAATAGACATCTGTGCATAAAGCTGTACAGATGTCTTTTAAGTATCACCTGAAATTGCGCTGAGCTGCTACTTTGAAATCGCGCTACTTCAAGTGAAGTAGCACAATTTTAAAGTAGCATCAATGTGACCCAGGGCTTAACCACTTCAGCCCCGGAAAGATTTGCTCCCTTCCTGACCAGAGCACTTTTTGCCATACGGCACTGCGTCACTTTAACTGACAATTGTGCGGTCGTGCGAAGTTGCACCCAAACAAAATTAATGTCTTTTTTCTCCACAAATAGAGCTTTTTTTTTCGTAGTATTTGCTCACCTCTGCGATTTTTATTTTTTGTGTTAAACAAAAAAAAAAGTGTGACAATTTTCAAAAAAAAGCTATTTTTTAACTTTTTGCTATAATAAATATCCCCCAAAAAAAAAATTAAAAAAAAAAAAAATTTCTTCCTAAGTTTAGGCCGATATGTATTCTTCTACATATTTTTGGTAAAACAAATCACAATAAGCGTATATTGATTGGTTTGCGCAAAAGTTATAGTGTCTACAAAATAGGGGATAGATTTATGGCATTTTTATTATTTTTTTTTTTTACAAGTAACAGCGGCGAGCTGCGATTTGTATTGGGACTGTGACATTGCGGCGCACAGATCAGACACTTTTGACACATTTTTGGGACCAGTGACATTTATACAGCGATCAGAGCTAAAAATAGCCACTGATTACTGTATAAATGTCATTGGCAGAAAAGGGGTTAACGCTAGGGGGCGATCAAGGGGTTAAATGTGTGCCCTAGGGATTGATTCCAACTGTGGGGGGAGGGGACTACCTGAAAGAGGAGACCGATTCCTGTTCATACTTAGTATGAACAACAGATGTGTCTCCTCACCCCTGACAGAATGGAGATCCTGTCTGTTTACATTGACAGACCTCTGTTCTGTGTCTCTCAGGAACGATCGCGGGTGCCCGGCGAACATCGCGGCCACCAGGCACGTGCATCGGCTCTGTGCTCCCCCTAGTGGTCTTAAAGCGTCCAACATACACCAACGGCGATTTGCCCAGGCGAGCCAATCTGCCACAGTATAACTGCAGCGGCCGGTCGTCTAGTGGACAAAGTGTTAATGAACCTACAACAGTAAAATCAGTCTGTATATGCAGTAAAGCATGCTTGTTATACTCACTGTGGAACCTAAGGAGTTAACCCCCTGCATTGTTTAAAAAGGCTTTTTAATCCGATCTTCTCTGATCCTCCCCTTCTTCCACTGTCCACAATCCATCTTGGAGTCACTCTGCACGTGCCCAGTGTGTATTGCTGGGTATTTTTTTTTTTTTTTCTTAGGGCTCTTTCACACGGACGGACCGTATGTCCATTTTTCTCATCCTTCCGTTTTCGGATGAAAAACGGACATACAGGTATCCCTATGGGATAGCGGGTGTCAGCGGATGAGCATCCGCTGACACCCGCTCTCGTCCGTGTCCGCTATGCTCTGTTTCTGCAGATGGAGGAAAACCCCATTTTTTCATCCGTCTGCAGAGCGGATCGGATGACGACGGACTCTACGGTCCCATAGGGGAGAGCGGCGCTCTGACAGGTCCGTCCCTGCACGGAGTGCAGAGACGGACCTGTCATCTTCCTGCTCAGCGGAGATCGCTCCGGCGATCCCCGCTGAGAAAGCGGCTATCCACGGGGCGGATCTGCACTGATCCGCCCCTTGTGAAAGAGCCCTTAGGAGGGTGCATGGGATTGGCACAGGGCCAATCAGCGCTGTCCAGAGGGCCAGGGGTCCTGCAGCCTCATAGGACAGTCAGAGGAGAATGAAAACTCCTCCTACAAGCTTTAACCATTGCTCGGCCAGACACTGATAGAAGTCACAAGACTGCTATACACTGCTGATGAGAAAAGGTATTAACAGTACCTGTTTATATTTATTAAAGGGGTTGTAAAGGTTTGTGTTTTTTCACCTGGCAGCGACCAGGTTTTACTTACCTGAGCCCTAGAACTTGACCCACAGGGACTAGCTAGCTGTCTCTCTGCCCGGGGTTCTCGGCTCTTGATTGGATGGATTTATAGCAGCGCAGCTATTGGATCAAATCCAATGACACTGGCGCCGGGGCCAAGTCCTGCATTCGGACTCTATGGACGCCGAATGCTGGACTCGGGAGTGCGCCCACAATGTAAGCCCCCAGGATAGTGCTTCTCCTAGGGCACAGGTGTCAAACACAAGGCCCGTGGGCTGAATCCGGCCCTCCAGGCCATTTCATGTGGCCCTCGCACCTCTCCTGCAGCTCCAGCCCTCCTCTGGTCCTCCTCCAGACACTTACTTTCTGCGTTCAAGCAATGCATCCAGCTTCTTCCCAGCAGCAACATGGTGTAAGGGAGAATAGGGGACTCAACTTCTGATGTGGGGTGGCTCTTTAAATCTAATGTAAGGGGAGGGGATGCGCTGGACATCTAATCTTACAGATACAACCGGCCTTTTTGAGGACAATCATAATGCTGATGCGGCCCACGATGAAATTGAGTTTGACACCCCTCCCCTAGGGGTTTATCTGATGTGGGGAGGAGCCGCGAGGGACCCCAGAAGACGAGGTTCGGGGCCACTCTGTGCAAAACGAGCTGCACAGTGGAGGTAAGTATGATATACGTTTTTTTTTTTTTTTTTTTTTTTTTAAACAAACCCATACAATCACTTTAAATAATTACATTTCCACGTTCTGTGGGAGACCAGATATAGTGAATGCAGGGTCCTGGGTTTAGTAACACTTCCACCTGTACAGTGCCATACACAAGATGAAACTTCTGACACAGGAATGGGAAGATTGGCTCTACTATAGGCTGTGTGTACAGGGCAACATATACACACAACACCCCATGATCAGTGCACATCTCATACAAGGTGCAGGTGGATTTAGAACGCCTTCACCTAATAAAGAGAAGGAAAACAATGGCTGCAAAGCAACCCAAGCCCAGGAGAGCAGTGAGAGTGTCATGTGGAGGAGAGAGATTCTCCACAATCCCGGAGAAGAGCCCAGGGGGGTCGAGCACTTCACACCGGGCACAGCTGGTGACCTGGGAACTGCCCCCACCTACAGGAAGAGCGGGGTGCAGGTAGAGGAGGAGGGGCTGTGCAGGTATGGAGCCCCCCCCCATCTCTGTCCGGATCCCCTCACACACCCAGCTCCCTGTCCCCCCACCCCCAGGCCGCACTCACCATGGTACAGATCGAGGCGATCTTGCGGACGGTCATTAGTACGTCCATCCGCCCTCCTCCGCCGTCGCCATGATCAACCGGAGCTCGGCACCTTGACAGCCGCAGCGGAGTCCCCGGGATAGCGCTCCGCCCGCCGCTGTGCGACTTTCAAAACATTCCGTCCGGAAACATGGCCGGCTGCACGAGAGTGCCTGGAGCAGACGTTCCGACCCAGGAATGAGGCTTGGGGGTGAGGAGGCAGGAGAGGGAAGTAGTGCAGGTCAGGTCTCTGATAGCATGGAACTAGATGAGGAAAGAAAACTGGCAAGAGTCTGCTTTCCTGCTCTATTTCTAAGAGGATTTCTGTAATGGCAGACTATAGTAATTGTTTCAATAGTGCCTGACCACAAGTGCCACCCATTATTTTCTCCCACTGACCACTAATACCAGGCGGTTTTCTCTTCAGTGACCATTAGTGCCCTTGTATATTGTCTTGTCGCTGACTGCCAGTGCAGCCATTTATCTCCCTCCTTCTGGATACTGGGCATTTATTTTTCTGTCACCAACCACCAGTTATGGTTGCCACCTCATCCCTTTAAACTCGAACACATATTAAAGTGGTTCTGCACCCATTTCATTTAGTAAATCTCTTTGCCTTCCAAATCAGGCAAAGAGTACTAAATGAAATGTGTTTTTTTTTTTTTTACTTACCTTGTAATTGATGACTTCCGGTCTTCTGTCTCTTCGGGGGTGGGCGGGGTCTCTGCGTCGATCGTCGTCAGGCCGCACTGTCTCCTGGGATCTGGTGTCATTGTTCCCAGGAGTCAGTGCGGACATCTTCCGAAATCTCACGAGATTTCGGCCACATCTTACGAAATCTCGTGAGATGTCGGCAGATGTGCCGTTACTGCGCACGCGCGAGTAACGGCGGTGCATGCTGGGCCATCTAAAGTGCCTGTGGGGGTTTCACATGCCCACAGGCAAGATGGCCCCCAGCACAAAAGAAGAAGATGAGGAACTTCATCGGACGAAAACCGGCGGCGATCGAGATGGAAGATGGAACAGGTGAGTCCCCCAATTAAGGTAAGCATCCTTTGTATACCCCCCCATCCCCCCAAAAAAAAAAAAAAATATACAGAGTGCAGAACCGCTTTAATTACACAGATTCTGTGGCTGATTAAGGTCATAATTAAGCTCACTTGGTGCCTTATCTGCATTTAAATAGCCTCAGAACCTGTGTAATTCAAAGGTGTTCGGGTTTAAAGGGATGAGGTGGCAACTCTACCACCAGTGCTAGATGAGTCCATGCTTTCCAAGTGTCCCATATTTGGAACCCAATCCCTCTGTCTCTCAGCTTCTCGGTTGTGTCTCTCAGCTTCTCGGTTGTGTCTCTCAGCTTCTCGGTTGTCCCTCTCAGCTTCTCGGTTGTCCCTCTCAGCTTCTCGGTTGTCCCTCTCACCTTCTCGGTTGTCCCTCTCACCTTCTCGGTTGTCCCTCTCACCTTCTCGGTTGTCCCTCTCACCTTCTCGGTTGTAGTGAAGCCATTTCTCCCCCTTCTTCTGAACGCCGGGCATGTCTTTTTCTGTCACAACCGCCAGTACCACACGGGTCCATACCTCCCAACTGTCCTGTACTTGGAGGGACAGTCCTGTGTTTGGAACCCAATCCCTCTGTCTCACTCACCTTCTCAGTTTTCCCGCTCACCTTCTCAGTTGTCCCGCTCACCTTCTCAGTTGTCCCTCTCACCTTCTCAGTTGTCCCTCTTTATGGACAGAAGTGTAGACCGCTATAATAAAGCTAATACTACCCTTCACAAACACCTTTTTATTATAAGATTCCTGTCTTGAGAAGCCAGAATAAAGTATACATTTTTGGAGTTTAACCAATTATTATAATAATAATTATTCTCAGGTCACATAATTGGGGGCGTGGCAGGGTGTGTGTCCTTTACCTACACTTAGGCCGGCTTCACACTGGGGTGGTGCGGGGCGGCGACGGTAAAGCAGCGCTATATTTAGCGCTGCTTTACCATCGTTTTACCCGCGGTATGCGGCCGCTAGCGGGGTGGTTTTAACCCCCGCTAGCGGCCGAAAAAGGGTTAAAAACCTCCGCAAAGCGCCGCTGCAGCAGCGCTTTGCCGGCGGTATCCCTGCGGTCTCCCATTGATTTCAATGGGAAGGAGCGGTATAGGAGCGGTGAACACACCGCTCCTTCACCGCTCCAAAGATGCAGCTAGCAGGACTTTTTTTACCGTCCTGCTAGCGCACCGCTCCAGTGTTAAAACCCTCAGGGCTTTCACACTGGAGACACAGCAACAGCTGTTTCGGGTCGGTTTGCAGGCACTATTTTTAGCGCAATAGCGCCTGCAAACCGCCCCAGTGTGAAAGCAGCCTTATTGTGCTAAAGGGTGATCCTTTGTCCCATCTCAGAAAGTTGGGAGGTATGTAACACTTAACCCGCCTGAGCAATCTTGCCAGGATGTTGTCAAAGCCAACAGCCAATCATAGGCGGTGGAGTCATTCCCAACCACGCAGCTGCGTATATACACACCCCTTGCATGCATGAGAATGCCTCAGCTGCCTATGATTGGCTGTTGGCTTTGACAACGTCCCAATGGGATAGCTCAGGCTTGTATCCCAACACATCAGAGCTCATCTCTACTGGCTACTAATGCTGACCACCATTCATTTTTTTTATTGCTTACTAGACATGTGCAATTCGTTTAGTTACGCATTCGTTATTCTTCAAAATTTGTTATATTCGTTCATTCGTATCGTACGAATGAACGAATGATTTAGTAAAAATTTTAACGAATTATCGAATCGAACGAATATGAAAAACAACGAAAATAAAATAATTAAATTAGAAACAACGAAACTACGAATGAATGAAAATCCGAAAACTAAAACGGAAACAACGAAAATACCGAACAAAGATTCAAAAATAACGAAAATCAAAATGAACGAAAAAATTCGTACATTCGTAACTTTTTTTTTTTGTTTGTTGATTCGTAATTTTCTGTGTCTCTTACAATGGCGCTGCTTAACGTGCTTCGAATGGATTCATAAATTCGTTACTTTTTTTTGTTAGTTGATAAACGTGGTTGGGTCGGAGGCACGGATTTGGTGGATTTTTGAGTTAAGTTCTGACTTGTGAGAGAGAAATTCTTTGTTTCTTAAACATGTAATAGCATACACATTACATAAAATTATGAATTATGCTCCGATTACGAATCTACGAAAACAATGTTACGAAAGTACGAATAAATCAATCTTACGAAAGTACAAATGTAACTAAATCTACAAAAATACAAATGCGTCCGAATACAAAATATAACGAAAATACAAAAATACGAATTTCGAATAAACGAAAATTAGACTAACGGAAAAACGAATCAACAAAAAAATAACTCTTACGAAAATACGAACGAGTCCGAATACGAACACCGGCGACTTACGAGCGAATACGAACACCGACGACTTAGGAAAATACGAACGAGTCCGAATACGAAGATCGACGACTTACCAATCACTGATGCCATGACATTTTTTTTTTTTTTTTTTTTTTTCCCTTTTCCTGACAACTGACATCGGGCATCTCTTCCTCCCACTGACCACCAATGTCGGACATTTCTTCTTCTTACTAACCAGCGACAACTGTGCTGTACATGATATACTCCTGGCCACTACACTTTATACAGGATTACATATTACATAGTGGTGATCACTATACTCTGTAAGCTGTGCTGTACATGATATATTCCCAACCAATACATTCTATACACAATATTGTATATTGCTGTACAGTGCTGATCACTGTACTCTGTAAACTGTGATGTAAATGATATACTCCTGATCACTTACAATGACATACTCCTGACTAAAGTGTTTATTTTCTTAACAGTTGCTGGTTGCTCAGTAGTTTCAGACTGTTTTAATAATGTTTTTCTTCAAGGTAGGTTCAGGCAAAGTTTTTGCTTTCTATCTTCTGTTTATTTTTTTGTTAAATTATCCGATTTATGTGTGGCTGTGAAACTGTCGCTTGTAGCACAGTAATTCAGGAGCATTTTGTGGATACAAGGACTGTGGAATATCTGTGCAGTGTATGCTGACAGTCGGCTCTCACTCAGTTCAGACCAGGCACCTTCCATCCTTTGTAGTTCCTCGGTGCTGATAATCTTCAGCTTCTTTTCAAGTAATGCCCATTAACACACATTCCAGTGATAGCTGCATGGCATTTCTTAAGAGAGATTCCTAATGGTGACAACAATGGATTATGCCTTTGAAATGGGTTTTCAACTTGTCTCCTTCTGAAGCCCGTGCCAGGGTGACAACACAGGAGTAAAATTGGGGGGACAAGGACAGAGAGTTGTAACAGGAAATGAAGCAAGGTGATTCATGGCAGGATCACCAGTTATTATTTTAATGAAAGCTGCACATTTAATGTGTATGTACACCAACATTTTTTTTTTTTTTTTAGTTTTGAATAAAAATGTGGAATGGCCATGTTTACTTGTTTACTTATTCCACAGAGTACCCCACCCTAATGCACAAGGCCTAATAGTAGATACACAAATTTGGATCTATTGCTGACCCACTACAGTTCTCCTAGAGGTCTTCACAGGCAGCCACTTCCACCCCCTCCCCTCTATACTACCCTCCTCACCCCCTTTTGTTTAACTTTTTCTCTTCTCTTTTATGTTTTTCCTTACCTATGTTTTATACTTGAACCAGTCTTCTACACAGTCAGCCAGGTCTTCTAAGTATAATATGAACCAAATACAGTACAAGTTTGGATACCTATTAAAGTAGATTACCACCGCGATGCAAGCGGAAGTTCGGCCTCCTCCTTCCCCGCAGCCTTCTGGGACATGTCACAGGTCCCACAAAGCTGCGGGACCATTCAGATAGCAAAGCGCAGTGAGCAGACAGCTGGGAAGTTGCAAGCAGTCTCAGCCAGCTGCTCACAGTTAGTATGCCGGTGCCAGGAACCGAGGCCCGGTGAAGAAATCGGCTGAGTGAGGACAGCACGGAATCCTGGGACAGGTGAGTGTTTTATTATTAAAAGTCAGCAGCTACAGTTTTTGTAGCTGCTGACTTTTAATTTTCCAAAAAATGACTGAACAACTGCTTTAAGTAGGCTAGGACCCATCTCCCTTCTTCCTACCGGTCGTGCCCCTGTCCCCCTCCTCTCCTCTGCTCCCCCTCTGATTGCTCTCCCCTCTTCGATATACCTCTTCCTCCCCTCCCCCCCATCCCCCCCCACCCACAGGAATATCAGATATTTTTAATCTGTATGAGAGACTTCATTATTGCTGACATGTACCAACGATTGTATGTACCTGATGCCTGTGACACCTGCACTGCTGGAACTTTAGCTAAAATTTGACTGCCGGATGAAGGTGGCTTTCCCTGCTTATATCTGTTTACCACTGAAGGATCTATATCACTCTGTACTGTAATGCTGAATTGTCTAATAAAACTTTTCTGTTTAAAAAAAAAAAAAAAGTAGACTAGGACCCTAAATGTTTTATGTATCGGCCATAACCCCTTGATGGGCGGTCTTGACTTTTGGGCTTAACAGTTACCTCCTCGTGGCTTGTCGATGAATGTCCAAAGGTTCCCAGGGTTGGTACCCAACAACTTTGGATGCTGACACATAAAAAGTCCTTTTGAAGGTTTTTATTCTGCAGTGGTAACATCCAACATAACACAGTCTCAGATAGGAATAGAGGCCATGGGTGAAGAAACTCAGGCGCCTTGAACTGCTGACATCCACAAAATGTCTCTAATCAACCCAGATCTAGCCACTCGCAGCTGGGTACTTAAATGCCGGATAAAGCTAGCCAGAGGTTTAGCAGCCAACAATGTGATCCGGAAACTTGCAAAAAGTCTCTGACACAGAATGGACTTGCAACCGAAGGTGAATAGGAACCTTTCTCACAGTACCTGGAACTTTGGAACTGTGGAAGTGTGGATTAGTTAGTGTCCATACAACTCAGTTTCCAGGCTCTTACTGAGATGCCAGCTTCTTGGCCCTCCTCCGAAGAGTCCTCCCCTGGTCACTTGTACGAGTTGCCGTGTCCCTCCAATACTGAGAGCATACCAGGACGCCTTGAATCCTCCTTCAGTTACTGGGCCTCGGGATAACTGGCTCCGAGACTCGGGAACAGACGGATCCTTGCCCCAGACCATGCGGGTCTATGGGGCTAGTCGAACTGAACATGTTTGCGGGATGGCAAACGCTCCTAGGCCCAGGACCCCTCGCGGGACTACCCCGGTCCAGAACCAGGAAGCAGGACTGCGGCAGAACCCCGAACACGTGACTTCAGCCCCTTAAGTACCCTTCCCCAGACTACACAGCGGGGCCAGACGTGCCCACTGATTGGCTCCGGGAAAGATTGATACCTAAGACGTCCAACCAGGCCTGGTTCTAGGCCTGTCATGGGTACCTCACTGGTACCTCACACGACCAGGCAGAACCCTAGCACAGCCCTGCCAAACTGATGCCAAAGTAAACCTGTACAATTAACCCTCAGAACCCCATTACTGTTCTGAGGGAAAAAACGAAATTTCCACTTATAGTGCACACTTGTTAAATATATAGACAGTTCCCTGATGCTTTTACATGGAAATTAAAAAATAAATAAAAATGTTGAATGTTTTTTATAGCTGTCTGTGTCCTCACTAGAGAGTGTTGCCTACATATTTACTATTGACCCTGGTGAAAATTTTCTCTGATACAGAAATGGATAGGAAATGTAACAAGAACAAGAGGTGAGGGGAAATCTTCTAGTGGGAAACCTGTTCTGCTGACAACGGTTTAAATAGAGGATATCCTTTGGAAAGATCTGCTCTAACATCCTGTCGTGTCTTTGGGACAGGAACTGAATAAAAGCTGTTAAAAGTTTTGCTAAAAAAAAAAAAAAAAAATTCCCTCCAGCTTCAGTCATATCACTTATCTGCAGTGATGTAAGTAACTCGGTTAAAATAAACAGAGTTACTTAACGCAGTTACTTTAGAGGGTAACGAGTAATCCAAACGATTTACTCTTCCCCTCATGGTAACGCCGTTCCCATTACTTGGGCGGCGTTACTCCAATTACATCTACCGCCCGGGAGGCCCGCCGTGGCCGCGCTGCCTGGCCGTTCGTTCCGCCGCGGGGAGGAGGGCTTTCGCCCGCTGAGCTGAGAAGAGGCTGAGACTCAGAGAGACTGTCTGGACCACCCCATCCTGCCCCGCCTATCCAGAAAGAGAGAGAGTGTAGGGAGGTGGGGCGGACACTAAAAAATGAAGTCAGCTACACCAATTGAGTGAAGGGGAGGATCTCTCTCTCTCTCCCCATGAGGAAAGGCATCCCTGGAGGCATTCAAGTAAATGACTGTCTGACGATTTGAATTGCAGTACAATCGATCCATCCAAAGTCCTCCACCACCAATGCTTTTTACTGATCCCATCCCTACCCACCCACCATCACTTCAACAAAAGAGGTGATGGGGGGGATAAGGTAGGGATGAGATCAGTGGTGGTGGGGGATGGGATCAGTAAGAGTCAGAGGTGGTGGTGGGAGAGGATGGCACCACCACCGCTGCCATCCCAAGTACCACGGCTGCCACACCCCCCAAGTACACCACCGCTGCCACCCCCCCAAGTACTGTACACCACCACTGCCACCTCCCAAGTACACCACCACCACTGCCACCCCCTCAAGTACCACCGCTGCCACCCCTCAAGTACCACCGCTGCCACCCCTGTCACAGTTACTTTGCTGAGTAACTAATTACTATTCCAATGTAGTAACCGAGTTACTAACGCAATTACACAATTACTTTTTGGGAGAAGTAATTTGTAACTTAACTAAATACTTTTTTAAAGTAAGATGACCAACACTGCTTATCTGTAATGAAGTATGTCTCACATTGTGGAGGCAGCTGGATCCTAGAGAATTCTGCAATGTAGGAATGCCTGTCCTCTGCCTGTCTCAGAATTTCCAACACTGCAACGGTTAACAGCTTCAGGTCTTCAGGCAGAACAGTGATACAGATGGTCTGACAAGGACATGCCCTCTCTTTCCTCTTCCTCCTTTGAGAAAAGTTATTTCATTGATTATACTGCTTGTAACACCCCCCCAAGTACTGTACACCACCACTGCCACCTCCCAAGTACACCACCACCACTGCCACCCCTCAAGTACCACCGCTGCCACCCCTGTCACAGTTACTTTGCTGAGTAACTAATTACTATTCCAATGTAGTAACCGAGTTACTAACGCAATTACTTTTTGGGAGAAGTAATTTGTAACTTAACTAAATACTTTTTTAAAGTAAGATGACCAACACTGCTTATCTGTAATGAAGTATGTCTCACATTGTGGAGGCAGCTGGATCCTAGAGAATTCTGCAATGCAGGAATGCCTGTCCTCTGCCTGTCTCAGAATTTCCAACACTGCAATGGTTAACAGCTTCAGGTCTTCAGGCAGAACAGTGATACAGATGGTCTGACAAGGACATGCCCTCTCTTTCCTCTTCCTCCTTTGAGAAAAGTTATTTCATTGATTATACTGCTTGTAACACAATCTGTTAATGTGGGAGAGTCTGATCAGTCACAAGACTCCAGCCTCCATTCACAGATCATGTCACAGTGTAATCAATTAAAGAACTTTTCTCAATTGAGGAAGAGGAAGGAGGAGGTGTGTCCCTGTCAAATCATCTGTATTGCTGTTCTGCATAAAGACCCAAAGCTGTTAATCATTGCAGTGCCAGAAGAAGACAGGCATCCCTGTATAGAAGATTTCTCTAGTATCCAACTGCCTCCACAATATGAGTCATACATCATTACAGTTAAAGCGGAGTTCCACCCATAAATGTAACTTCCGCTCATCGGATTCCCCCCCCCCCCTTCCGGTGCCACATTTGGCACCTTTCAGGGCAGAGGGGGGAGCTGCCAAATTAAGGTATCTGCTCCCACACATTGTGCGGCGAACTACGTAATGTCAGTTTTTTTCCAAATTTTAAGGCTTATTATAATGCTGTGATTCTGGCTAGAATTTCCAAATGGAAATATGCCGCTAACTCCAAACTCTGGGTGAGCCTAGAACATGCCCTAAGTAATAGGGACCTAGCAGTTACACCTTGGCTACCGCGTCCTTACAGGCATCTCGCCCCAACTACCTCCTCACTAACCACCTCCACCCTAGATGTATGGGATGCCTTACATAGGAAATTTTCATGGTCATATGATTCCCTTACTGCCGCTCCTTGACCATAACTATTTCCTTCCTGGTCTATTAGAACCCGGTTTCAAGACATGGACTCCAGAAAGACCCCTTCTACTACATCATGTTCTCCGTGCCAATATTCTCAAACCTCTAAATGAAATTCTTGGCCTCAAACCACTAACGTTCCTAGACAAATGGAGGTTTAACCAATTGCAATGTTTTCCCAGCACCTTGCCTCAGCCGCTAAGGGGGATACAGGATTTAAACAGTATTGAGGTAGCATTTAACTCAATGGATCCACCTGAACATAGCATCTCAATGTTTTACAAAACACTCATAAAACTCCAAGATGATACCCATCCTTCCTTTCTCGCTAAGTGGGAGGCAGACCTGGAATCCTGCCTCACACACAGCCAAAAGGATTAAGTCCTACAGCTGACTCACATCTCTTCAATCGCATCAAAGATGGCTGAGGTCAATTATAAATTGCTAACCAGATGGCACTATACCCCATCAAAGCTCCATCAGATGTTCCCCGCCAATTCCCTGCTGTGTTGGAGGAACTGTGGGAACAAAGCAACTCACGCTCACATATGGTGGTCATGCCCACTCATCCGCCCTTTCTGGTCAAGCATTATCCGATTCATACAACAGATCTGCAATGTTAACCTTCCTTCTGACCCATGGACCATCCTCTTTCATGCCACCAAGGAACCTGTCGGAAAATATAAACGATCTATAGTTCCTCACCTGCTCAACACGGCCAAAGAACTTATACCTACCCTTTGGGGTCAGCCTGAGACCCCATCTATGAAAAAATGGTTTCAAAAATTTTTAGAGGTTCATCTCATGGAAGACATCACTCACCGCAACAAGAACACTTCTCAGCGACACACCCTGACCTGGACTTCGTGGTTGGAATTTAAAGCCACCACGACTTATAAGGAGATAATTGTACAACCCCACTGAGTTTGAGAACACACCCAATGTTTCTGTCACTTGCATCTAAAGGTTGAGCCTCTGTGGTCATTGATCATCTTAATCCTCATGGGCCCATAATGTACTACTACTAATCTATTTTGTGTTAGGTATGTGTACTTAAGCGCTATAATGGGTATTCAAAGACAGAACGGCAACAATGTTTTTAAGATAGCCAAATGATGATGCTGCAACCCATATATTAGTGTTCTCACACGTAGAAGAAATGGTTTTTAAAATACACACACAATGTTAATAATTATGTGAAATGGGTGCGCTCTCAATCAACCTTAAAAATCGTGTAGATCTAATTAAAAATTGCTTGTGCAATGATACTATTCAAGTGATGTGTAAAACCTCCTTAAAATCCGTGCACTGAGTGTGTATACATAAATAAATAAATACATAAAACCATATGTAAATATATAAATAAGTGGATCCTTTTCCTTTTTGTGGTACCAGTGATTAAGTGATATTTGTGCGATAGTGCTGTGAATAAAAGACAGTTTAAGAATGAGGTAAAACCACGTTTACATTCCAACCCTTAAAAAATCCATGCGTTTAAAACTGAAAAAAAACGCATTAAAAAATCCATGCGTTTAAAACTGAAAAAAAAAACGCATTAAAAAATCCATGCGTTTAAAACTGAAAAAAACGCATTTAATTGTGCGATTTATTTGTGGAAAAACGCATATTGGGTTATGCGATTAAATTGGGAGAAACACCATAGGTATTTTTAGAATCCTTTAGGAGTCCATGCATCTAATTGATGTCTCCTTAGGTGTTTAATTTGCGGTTGCTTAGACAGGTGTTGTTCCTGATTAGTTAGTGCTGAGATGTTTTACTAACTAATTGCCCTTTGGTGTTGAGCACAGGTTAAAACTTGAAGGACAAAAGGTGTACACCACAAATGAGAAAGATAAGCACCATTTAGTAAATGTATATTTTTGAGCAGGTATACACATAATACTTTTACTTATCTTTAGTTGTGGTGTCCTCTTTCCTGCTGATCACGTCCTTACTATCTCTTCCGTGTTTGCATGAGGATAGAAGACAGATAAAAAACCATTGCGCAATATAGTTATACTTTGAATGGTGTGCATGTGTTGTGGCTGAAGCCCATCTACTTACACAGCACCCTACGAACGAAGCGCGGTGGTTAGAAATATGTCAGGCACTGTTTGGGCTCCCTGCCCTGCTTGTCTCAGTAGTGTTGCTTAGCTCCTCCTCCCGACGCGTTGCGACACGCCCACGTGTCTTTATCAAGGGATTATCTGTGATACTGTGATACCATGTATGCCAGCCCTCCCCCCCCCCCTCCTTACCCATCCTACTTCTCTACCTTTTCTACTTTTTTCTCTTACTCTCCCTAATTTCCTCTGCTAACACTATGCAACTTATCCGCCCTGAATTTAAACATAATAATATTAATGAAAAAGACCAAGTGCCATTTATTTAGTAGCTTGGAAGCATATGAGTATATAACTTGTCTTATAATATACTTCTGGGCTTCTACTTGATGTTATATGTTACAGGCTTTGGAAAGTACCCACAGTACATATGTAAAAATGCATAGTTTAAACTGCATGTCTATGTTGATTGTATTTCTTGTTTTTCCTTCAATAAACATTTATTAAACAAAAAAAAAACAATGGCCCAGTCAAAGTCCAGATCTGAATCCAATTGAGAATCTGTGGCAAGACTTAAATTGCTGTTCCCAGACGCTCTCCATCCAATCTAATAGAGCTTGAGCTATTTTGCAAAGAAGAATGGGCAAATATTTCACTATCTAGATGTGCAAAGCTGGTAGAGACATCCCCAAAAAGACTTGCAGCTGTAATTGCAGCGAAAGGTGGTTCTACAAAGAATTGACTTGGGCTGAATACAAATGCATGCCACACTTTTCACATATTTATTTGTAAAAATATTTGAAAACCATTTATCATTTTCTTTCCACTTCACAATTATGTGCCACTTTTCGCTGGTCTATCGCATAAAATCCCAATAAAATACATTTACGTTTTTGGTTGTAACATGGAATGTGGAAATTTCAAGGGGTATGAATACTTTTTCAAGGGACTGTAAGTACCTGAAATAAATAAATATGTCGATCCTCAATTATTTGGAGTCAGTGACCTGAGGTATGCTGATTATGCAGACTGATTCTTTCCCAGCTTTCTAGATCTGCATACTTGTTCTATGTCATTGACCCAGAAGGTGCTGATACTGGAGGTTCAGCAAAACAGCAACTATCATTTCCAGGAAGAGGTCAGTAACATCAGCCTATATATTTCCTTCATGCAAAGACTAGACTGGAGGATTTCAGAGATTCATTATCTACCTACTTCTATAAGTCTTGATTGCTTGTCTTGGAAAGTATTGAAGTTATTAGACAATATGAATGACAGGCCTCGTATTTCTCTTAGGACGGGTTTAAAGTGTAACTCTAGTTTCAAAAGTAAAAGAGAAAAATCAGTTGCCCGGCAAGTATTAAAAAAAAAAAGATGCAGCTTTCACTACAATATTTACCTCTTCTTCTGCACTGTTCCCCAAAGACACTCCTCCTCTGCTGCTGCTATTGGTCTTTAGGTTTGATTGACAAAAAGTATCATTCAACCCACAGCCTTTGAGTCCAGGGCATGAAAGACCTGCCCCCTGGGAGCCACGTTATTTCGCTGTTTAAAAAATGACTGTACTGAAAGGAGCTTGCATATCATGTGAGTGCTGTTCAGTATTGGAGCAAGGACCTCTGACAGTACTTCTTGTATAAATGAAGCACTCAGTGCAACACATGTGGTCAGCCACAGATTGCTATACAGGTTCATAGTCGTGGTCCATTCCTGTTGAAACCAGTCATTAACCGCTTCAGCCAGAGGGGATTTTGTACGGCGCACATAGGAAATAGCTTTTAAAATGCATATAGTGGGTAACGGTGGGGGTAGAGAGGGAGAATCGAATAACGGATGTGTTAGTTCAAGAATTAGATGTTAGTCCATGTACACATACTGAGATTTAAAACATATTTGCTGAACATAAAAAGGCTGCCAGTCCATAAAAGCAAGAAGGAGCTCTGAAATGAAAATAAAAAAGAGAGAGAGAGACGGCGCCCTCTAAGTGCAGTAAAATCAAATCAATTTAATATAAAGGAAGATTAAGAACACTCACACATTAGATGTGTCATAAAGGCATGTCAGAAATTAGAGGATCTTCCGTATTTGGGTCCCTGGTGAAGTGATGTCATCAAAGCTGCTGTCAGATGTAGTATTTCAAGCGTCCTGTATGCTCCAGTGGAGATCCGGTGGCGCTGTGGGTTCTCGGTGCCTCCGGACGGCTGGAGAGCAGGCTGTGCAGACAGTGAATAGCTGTGTACTAGGCAGCGGTGTTGTGGCTGCAATCACATCCGGGTACGGGTCACGTGGGCGGCGCTTCGGGGCATGCATGCCCCTTCGTCAGGCTCTGATAGTGGCCATATTGGAGATGGGAGTTTTGTACCCTGAGTAGGGAGTGGCTGGGAATTGGATTGGAAGGCGAACAGAGAGGGGGGGCGGGGTCGAACGGAGGAGGAATGGTAGCCAGGGAAACCGGGCCAGCTATGTAGTGGAGGAAGATGTATTTGAACTGTGCTGGAGATGGCAATATAAACGAGCGAGATATCAAGCAATAGGATAGGTGATAAATATGGGGGACTATATTGGAGCGGACTATAAAGGGGAGTTGGTGATTTAAGGCAACGTAATGTGAGCTTTTTGTTTAAGTAGCTGGATTATGTTGAATGTTGCAGGGGGAATGACGGTATTGGAAGTATTGAATAAGGAATAAAAATAAAAATATAATAAAAAATATATATAAAAAAAAAATTATTTATATATAACAAATAATAATAATAATAATATATAAAAATAAGAATAAGAATAAAAATAAAAATAAAAATAATAATAAAAATAAAAATAATAATAAAAATAAAAATAAATATAAAAATAATAAAAATAAAAAATGTCGGGGTTATTAGAATTTTTAGGATATGTACAAAAAAATATATATAAATAGCAGACTTATGGGTTGTACTGACGACTATAGACTATATACTATATACTTACGGCCAATTGGAATCATTATATAGGGGCGATCTTGGGGGATCTATATAAATATGTATAGAAAAAGAGGAGAACGTTATACAATATAGTATGGTATTATTTAGTACTGGCATACTAACTGATTAACAGATTGAGTAAGATGATGTGAGGGAAAGAAGGGGGGGGGGGGGGGGGTTTGGGTAGGGGTGACAGAGGGGGAGGGTGGGAAATGGAGGGGGGGGGGGGAGAAAAACGGGGTGGAGAAGGTGGGGAGGGGAAATGGGGAATGGGGAAGGGGGGGTGAGAGGGGAATATAGTTATGTGGTGTGTGGTGAGGGTATGTGGAAAGTGAAATAGGGAGTGGGGGGGGAAACCAAAGGTGGGGAACTGTAGGAAAGGTGACAGGTGGAGAAATTTCGGGTGGTTATGTATAGAGGGGCGACCGTATTAGAGGGTGCCTACACGGTAGTCAGTGGTACAGAGGGGAATAATAAAAGGCAACCAACGTACGCTTAAATGTATGACATATGTCAGCAGATAAACATATGAATAAACATCAAAAAGTGTATATACACACTTATATATAAAAATACATGTAAAAATATCTAAAAATATAAACATCCATGCAAGATATAAAGTGTGTATATATATATATATATATATATATATATATATATATATATATATATATAGATATATATACATTGAAAAACATATATATAAAACATACACATAAAACATATATACAAACATAAATAAAACTGGATGTACAGACTATTGTCATAATCATGTAAGGGGTGGTATCATGAAGTGTCAGCGACGTGTGGAGGACTATACCGGAAATGGAGATTCAGAGGAGGATATTAATTTCAATCCCCTCGTTGAGGCCCCCGGGCGATAAAGTGTCTAATTTATATATCCAATAGTTCTCCCTCTCGCATAGGCGCTTATATCGCTCTGCGGTAGGGAGAGAGTTGGAGATGGATTCTAGTACCCAGACACGTAGGCCCGATGAGCTCTGTTCATGGCGTTCTTTAAAGTGTCTGGGTACGCTGTGTTTGTCTTTACCTTTTTCTACCAGGTTGCGGTGCTCGCCAAATCTTTTACGGAGGGTTATTATGGTGCGACCGACATATAGTAGGCCGCAAGGGCAAGAGAGACAGTAAATAACATAATTGGAGCTGCAGTTAAAAAAGTCCGGGATAATATATTGTTTTCCTTTTTGGTAAAATTCTTTTTGTCTATGGGTCACGTGGGAGCAGGTAAGGCACAGAGGTTTCTTACATTGGTACATGCCTTTAATATTAAAAAATGTCAAAGATGCGCTGGTAGATGAACGTGTGGATGAAATTTTACTGGGCGCTATTAGAGATTTGATGTTTTTTGCTCTTCTATATGTCACTAAAGGTCTGTCAGGTAAAGTGAGTTGTAAATGTGGGTCTTCCCGCAGGATAGACCAATGTTTTGTGAGAATATTTTCCATTTTCTTGAAGCGATTATGGAATTTGGTGATAAACCTCACGGGTTGGATAGTATTGGTGGTATTGGTTTTATCAGTGTGGGTGATGGTTGTGGTATTGGCATGGTGGTAGTGGCTAAAGGCCTCATCTATAATCTGATCAGGGTAGCCCTTTTCTTTAAACTTGTTTTTTAACGTCTGGCCGTGTGTTTCATAGTCTTGTTGTCGTGTACAATTATGCTTTAGTCGACAGAATTGACTTTTCGGGATGTTTTTGACCCATCGTGGGTGATGGCAGCTGTTGAAGTGTAGATATGAATTACCGGAGGTGGGTTTGGTGAAATTTTGAGCGCATATTGTGGTGTCTTGATGGAAGAGTTCTAGATCTAGAAAAGCCATTTTTTTTATCATCTGTAACAGAAGTGAAGGAGAGGCCCATAGTGTTATTATTACAATGTTGTACAAATGAAGGAATTAGGGTATCCGGACCATCCCAGATGATCACAACATCATCTATATACCGACCATAGAAGATGATGTTTGCTGTATATGGGTTGTTATTTTGTATGTGTTTAAGTTCCCATAGACCCATGGTAAGGTTGGCATAGCTGGGGGCAAAATTAGCCCCCATAGCTGTGCCTTGTGTCTGAATATAAAAATCACCATTAGATTCAAAGTAGTTGTGTGTTAGACAAAATTTCAGAATTTCCAATAAGAATGAGCTCTGGCGTTGATTGAGAAGTGGGTCGTTATTGAGATAATGTTGTACAGCTTGAATATGTTGTGAGGGATGGATGTGTATAGTGAAACAACATCTAGAGAGAGCCAACGATATGTAGATCCCCAAGAGTAATGTTGTAATGTGGAAAGTAATTGGATGCTGTCTTTAATATATGATGGTAGATTTTGTACTATATTTTGTAAGAAATGGTCTAGATAAATGGAAAAATAGCTGGTCACGCTTTCCATGGCTGCAACTATGGGTCTGCCGGGAGGGTGTGTGGGATTTTTATGGATCTTGGGTAAATGGTAAAAATACGGCCTTTGGTAGAAATCATGTTTAAGAAAAGCGGCCTCAGGTGCTGTTAAAATACCATCTGTGGCTGCTCGGTTAATTATGTCATGGGCTTCAATAATAAACTCAGGTAACGGGTCTCTTGGAAGTTTTTTATATGTGGTGCTATCGGATAAGAGTCTGGCGGTTTCAAGCATGTAATCAGTGCGGTTTTGGACAACAATGCCACCACCTTTGTCTGCTAGCTTGATAGCTAGCGATTTTTTGTCGGTGAGTGTTTTGAGTGATGCTCGTTCTGCTGGGGTTAGATTGGACTGTCGATGTGTTTTGGAGTTTGATGGTTCACACATCTTGAGTATATCTGCATAGACAACTTGGTAAAAGGTTTGGACGTAGGGTCCTTTGGAAAATGTAGGATAAAAAATGGATTTGGGTTTGAAGGTGGTATGTTGGATGGGTGGAGAGGTGGGGAGGTGTTGTGTAAGTAATTCGAAAAAGTCATCTGTATATAAGTCTTCTAGCTGGTCTAGGGCCTGGAGTTCTGCTGGTCCTAATATAGAAATGTCCTCAGTGGAGGTATTGCATATAGAAGAGTTGCTACTAATGTTAGAATTTGTCGGATTCTTTTTGTGGGCCTGGATATTGAAATATCGTTTAACTGTAATGTTTCTGATGAACCTATTGAGGTCTAAGAATAAAGTGAATGGATTTGGGGATGCTGTAGGGGCAAAGGTAAGTCCACGTGCCAGTAGGGATTGTTCAGATTGTGTGAGGGTGTGATCTGAAAGATTAAAGATTTTTATAGTTTGCGCAACTTGTCCTTCCTTTTTGTGTCTACGTCTCCCCCCTCTTCTGCCTCGTCTATGAGCTTTCTTTTTGGGCAGTGTAGGGGGGTGATCACTAAAAAAGAAGGAGAGGTGATGACATTACTGGTAGACGGGGTGGGGTTGTGGGTGAATGCCATGATCGAATTGGCATGGGAGGATAATGAAGTTGCGGGATGTTCTAGTGTTTGTGTAATCGAATCGGATGTATCTGAATTCATTGACGAAATGATGTTGAGGTTACTGATGCCGATAGGAGTGGAGTTCCCATCCCCATCATTACCACTAGCATCATAAGTATCTGGGATCCTAAGAGTGGGGGCTGAAGAGGGTGGGATGGGAATACTGAGATTGTTGGTCCTTTTTATGAACTTAACAGTCTGTGGTTTGGGTTTTTTTATGATGGGGGGAGGATTTGAAAGGATGGGCGGGCAATGAACGTGACCCTTAGTCGGAGGGGGGGGGGGGGTTTTGCGAGAGTGGCGTGTTTGTGTAGAGGAAAGAAGAGACCTAGGATGTGCTAGGCAGGAAGCAGTGGGCCTAGGGACACATTTCATTAGTGGGATGGGGGTGTGGACCTGGGGATGAGGTAAGACATATGACTCAATCTGTGAATCAGGAGGATCTGTGTTGGGACTGTTTTGTCTGGGTTTTTTCCAACAGAAAATTCGATTGGAGTTATAGTCGTCGAAATCTCTACGAATTTTATGCAACTTATTACTAATAAGGCAATCCTCTTGGTATTTAGTATTTAATTTAAGTTTTTTATACCAAGAGGTGGGTAATGACGTGATGTGTGATTTTAGATCGTCTATCAGGTTGGTAAGTTTTAGTGATAGTGCTTGATATTGTAGATCTCTTTGTTTGGTGATTATTTCCATCCATTTTTGGGTGCAGAATTCAGAAATGGCCGACCATTCGGATGCTAAGTCTGCACCCAGAAATGAACAGGTTTTTAGATTTCTGAGACCTCTAGGGGAAATCTTATAGTTTAAATATAACTCTAGAAAAAACTTGTCCCACCATTGTTGATTAATACTATTAATGGTGTCTTCAATTCTACGGAACTTGGCACATGTATGTTTATAGATTAAACGGGGGACTGTAGAGGAAGAGGAAAAATAGTTCTCTGGAAAAAGCTCGTATAGGTCATCTAAGGTGGTGTACTTTACAGATTCTATTTTCTGTATAATTTCCATGGCTACCATAGGATGAGAAACCGCTTCAGCACCGGGCCATTTTTTACCCTTCCTTACCAGAGCACTTTTTGCGATTCGGCACTGCGTCGCTTTAACTAACAATTGCGCGGTCGTGCGATGTTACACAAACAAAATTGACGTCCTTTTTTTCCCACAAATAGAGCTTTTTTTTTGGTGGTATTTGAT
This sequence comes from Lithobates sylvaticus, assembly GCA_028564925.1. Taxonomy (NCBI): domain Eukaryota; kingdom Metazoa; phylum Chordata; class Amphibia; order Anura; family Ranidae; genus Lithobates; species Lithobates sylvaticus. Next base: position 67,938,415 of record CM053033.1, on the reverse strand, counting down.
CGCCCCTGCGGTTTTTATTTTTTGCGCTATAAACAAAAGAAGAGCGACAATTTTGAAAAAAAAAAACACAATATTTTTTACTTTTTGCTATAATAAATATCCCATTTTTAAAAAAAAAAAATATTTTTTTACTCAGTTTAGGCCGATACGTATTCTTCTACATATTTTTGGTAAAAAAAAAAATCGCAATAAGCGTATATTGATCGGTTTGCGCAAAAGTTATAGCGTCTACAAAAATAGGGGATAGATTTATTGCATTTTTTTTTTTTTTTACTAGTAATGGCGGCGATCTGCGATTTTTTTTTCGTGACTGCGACATTGCGGCGGACACTTCGGACACTTTTGACACATTTTTGGGACCATTCACATTTACACAGCGATCGTTGCTATAAAATTGCATTGATTACTGTGTAAATGTGACTGGCAGGGAAGGGGTTAACACTAGGGGGCGCTGTAGGGGTTAATGTATTCCCTATATGTGTGATTCTAACTGTGGGGGGAGGGGACTCAAGGGGAGGAGACCGATCATGTGTTCCTCCGTACTGGGATCACATGATCGGTCTCCTGCTCGCTGACAGGACGTGGAGCTGTGTGTTTACACACACAGCTCCACGGTCCCGCGCGGTCCCGTTGTTTTAACGGGCAATCGCGGGTGCCCGGCGGACATCGAGGCCGCCGGGCACCCGCACCGGGTCCCGAGCGACGCCGCGGGCGCGCGTGCCCCCCAGGCGGCCGGGAATGGGAGGACGTCATATGACGCCCACCCAGGATGGTAGATCCACCTTGTGGGCGTCATATGACTATGGGCGGGTATTGAAGGGGTTAAAGACCCCTTTGGGAGTATACCAACAATGAGAGGCGAAGCCTGGAGAACATATACAGTCTAGTGTTGTAGACAATTAAGACAGGGTCACCTTGTATGCTTCTGACCATTACTGTTAAAGACCAGGGCATTATTTGAACTATGTTCACCACAGTGTAAACTTTTCAAATTTTGCATACTTTTACATGATTTTTTGCATATTGGTGTGACAGGACAGGCTCTGCTGTTCCATAATTATCTGATGCTATTGTGTAACAAGAAACCTGTTCTCAGGAAACATGGATGCTGCCAATACTAACCTTACTTTCTGAAAATGTTAGTTGCCTGGCAGTCTTGCTTATTCAGTGCCTTTAAAACTTTCTGAGGTACTGGCCTGCACAAATATGCAGACACACAAGTTCTGACTTCATTGTGATTTTGATTTCTGCATGCTTGTTCCAGGGCAATTAGAGTACTAATGGCAGAAGGGGTCAGAAATTTGCATTTTTAAAATGGTGGTCAGCAATGGAAGGCCCATGTTTTATTTAGTATGAGTTTCCTTGTGTAAATGTGTAAATTTAGCCAAAACTACAGTATATTTTTTTTGTTTCAGACAGAATGTGGAGGGATTAGACCACTGTCGAGTTTTTATTGCTGTCTGTGTCCCTGCTGGGGTTAATTCGCCCACTATATTCGCCCTGTATGAGTACAATTCTTTTGAATAAAATGTACAAAAATAAATAAATGTCCATAAGTGAAAATATGGGGACCAATAAACCAAAAAGTAGCCCAGTGAAATGAAAAAAACAATCCAGGTGTATCGAAAAAAATATATATATCAGACTGTATGTGTCACATAATTAGTGAAAATTGATAAAAGATCCACCACCAAAGTCACCAATCGCTTACCAGAACGATTGAACTCAGATAGGTGTACACCTAAATAGTCAATCAGGCTCACAGCAAAGGCTCAATCTCCAGGGGGTGTTCAGATCAGTGGATATCAGCAGATAGGACAATATATAGGGCAGACAGCCCAACCATTAGATATGCAAAGAAAAAGGAGGGCACATAGCGTAATTCCATATGGAATTAATGAAATTTATTCAGAAAATATAAACCAACAGAAAGGGAGAGGTGGCCCCCGCCGGGCTGAGCCATACGGCACACCACCCCCATACTGGCGGGATGATAAAAATCAGTACTCTCAAAGTACCCCTGTCAGAGATCACAGGAGATATGCACCCCCCCGTGAATATGGGAACCAAGGGAGATATGGGGAACTATACCCACATGCTAACCAGGGTAGAGAACCCACATATAACCCCTACCCATACCAACAAAATTCCCAACCCCGAGGGCCCTCCCAACCATCGGGTTTTTACAGGGACCCTCTCAGTTATCCTCCAAGCCCAAAACGAAACGAGGTAACAGAGGGGGGCGACGCCTCCAGAGGAAAAAGAAAAAGGGTTTAACCCCTATTGGTGCAGGTATTTATAATCTGAGTACAGTTCAACTTTCTGATGCAGAAACCCAGTTGCTCGACAAGGGTTTGAAGTTTGTCCCTCCACGGTCATTGGACCGCTTTGCAACCTTTGTCGATGTACACAAATTCATCAGAAAGTTGAATGTTCAGCGTCATTTTTTAACTGTTCCCCCCACCACGTCAGGTTGTGGTACCCCCTCTTCCAGTACACATTCTGGTTTATCTAATCCATCACTCTTCAATCCACCTAATACTACGTCTCATTCTATTAATGTATTTAAAAACTTGGTTCTTAATGACCTGGAAACCCTCCCCACTAAGAAGGTGCACCAAGATCCAGCCATATCCCAGGGATTAAAATCCCTATGTAAAAATAAAAATATCATTGTTCGCCCCGCTGATAAGGGAGGCGGGATTGTGGTACTGGATCGAGAGGACTATAATAGAGAGATGCTAAGACAACTAGATGATCGATCTACATACATCATTCTCAGTGGAGACCCCACTGTAAAATACAAAAAGGCCTTGATCGAATTGATTGAGGAAGGTTTCTCTCTCAGCATACTCAATCGCAAGGAGAGGGAATTCCTTGTTCCTCTAGCCCCCCGAATTCCCATCATATATTACCTTCCCAAGGTTCACAAATGTCCTACCAATCCTCCAGGTCGCCCCATCGTGAGTGGCATCGATTCGGTGACCTCGAGGATTGGTAGGTACATCGATTTCTATCTGCAGCCGTTAGTCAGACAAATCCCTTCGTACCTTAAAGACACTAAGGATGTGATTTGGCTGCTTGAATCTGTAGAACATCATGAGGGTTTAATCATGGTGACAGCCGATGTCGCCGCGCTATACACTTGTATCTCCCATACTTTAGGTATAGGCGCCGTGGAGTTTTATTTATCCAGTCTTTCAACCCTTTCTTCCATACAAAAAAATTTCATTTTAGATCTACTGCGATTTGCTACCAAACACAATTACTTTTGGTTTCAGGGCACCTTCTATTCCCAAATTAGGGGTGTGGCCATGGGGGCAAAGTATGCCCCCAGTGTGGCCAATCTTTTCATGGCCCAGTGGGAGGAGGACGTCGTCTATGCCTTCCGACGTCCGGAACTAGTCCTATGGACTAGGTACATAGACGACGTCCTCCTCCTATGGAGGGGTGATATGCCGTCCTTGGACGAGTTCATGACTACTCTCAACCTTAACGATCGGGGGATAGTTTTGAGCTATGAGGCCAGTTCCACCAACATACACTTTCTCGACCTAGAGATAGAGTCCACCACACGAGGCTTTGAGTTCAAAACCTATTTTAAGCCTACCGACAGAAATGGATACATTCCTGTCGGGAGCTGCCATCATGACCGCTGGCTCAAATCAGTGCCAAGAGGACAGTTCCTTCGAATGAGGAGGAACTGCACGAATGACTCTATTTTTTTCCAACAATGTCAGACCTTAAAACAAAGGTTCATAGAAAAGGGCTACCAACCAGACACCTTGGATGCAGACATAATATCTGTCTCCACTGTTGATAGGAAGTCTTTATTGGTGGATCGGCCCAAGACCCCCAGAGACAACAAATTTAGGTGGTCTTTCTTCACCTCATATTCCACCCAGCACAAGGAGGTTAAGAGGATCATAGCCAGACACTGGAAGGTCTTACGTAGCGATCGCATTTTGGGACCCTCTCTCCCTGAACGGGCGGGCATCATCTTCAGAGGTGCCCGGTCCGTTCAGGGCGACATCGCTCCCAATGTTGTCGACCCCCCCAGGACGACCTCATTCTTCCAACATTGCAAGGGATACTTCCCATGCAAAAAATGCAACGTCTGTTTGCATAACACACTTGGCAGACGCATGACAGATACTTTTCGTTCCACTGTCACTGCACGCATTTACACCATGAAACATTTCACCACATGTGCCACTAAATTTATAGTTTACTTGATTACCTGTCCGTGCAAATTGCAATATGTTGGACGCACTATTCGTGCGTTCTCCATACGCGTAAATGAACATTTGGCCAAGATCCGTAAAGGATGTATCAAACACAGTGTTCCCCGTCACTACCGGGAACACCACAATAGAGATCCATCAGGGACTGAGTTTCAGATAATTGATAAATTCGTTCCACACTGGCGGGGTGAATCCAATCTACGAGGGGTCTCGAGATTGGAAACCTACTGGATCCACGAGTTGAAGTGCTACTCACCCCTTGGTATGAACGTCGAATGGGACATCAATTGTTTCATCAACCGAGGGTGAGTGGCACTTCACTCGTATTACTGATTTCACATGGATCCAGTCAGGACACCCGCCTCTCTCATGTCCCTGTCTGGGTAGTATCCTTCTGTATATGTTGTCAAACTTATATGATCTATGTGTTTTTGAAGACAAACTGGATGTGAGATGGCTACTCAGGGCAATTCTTCTTCTAGAAAAATATATACCCATATATAAATTTGATCAATTTCTTTTACCCCCGTTTTTATTATCGTTGCATTGATTCACTTTTTTCTTTAACCAGTGCACGTTAACAGACTGTTCAGACGATCATGGTCACTTCTTGAACGTTTATACATGCATTCTCTCAAGCGACAGTCTTGATGAGGACATTAAACATTTCCCCGTGTATACTTGGCCCTACTGTTCAATTCTACTGGCCATATCACTATGGCACCAGTTAGAGCAAAGTACCCCTTAGGGTGGTTTTGTCACTTCTCACCTTTTCAGTTGTAGATCACCACAATATCGTTACTGCTTTACCCAATATCTCGGTAACGCGCCATTCATCTGCGTTTTACGGAGATAAGATGCCCTCAAACATTCACCTTATCACCATATGCACTGTTACTTCCCCTTTTATTACACTACATAGGTGTTGTCACTTAAGCGCTTACAAGCGCTAATATGATTCGGGACCTTTTGCACATCGTGCATAGGTTTCATGAGTTAAATTTCTTATTTTTTAGATCATCAGTTGTTACGTTTATAACATTTATTTTTATATGTTTCACTACCAGATCATGTAGCTAATAATCAGCCGCTCATGCGTCTTTAGAGACGTTTTTGCGTGCTGTTCTTGACATGCACACACATTCAGTCATCACACACCCTGGTGACACTAGTTGGCCGGCATATCATGCCCGCACACAGGTTATCCAAGCATGATGTCATTACGTACATTATGCACACCAATCCGCAGGCGCCTGTATGTTGCCTAGGCGGATGCCTTTGATTAGGTTCCTTATCTTCGAAGTACGTTCACTTCCGGTCTTTCGGCCGGAAGTGGGAGGCCCTGGTCGTCACGTTCACGCGCCGAACGCATCTGCGTCATCGCGCATCTCCTGCGCGCTGCCGCTCGTTGCGTCTCGGCGCACTATACTGACGTCACCTCGCATGTACCCGCCCGCCATCTGCAGTGCGTCCACCCGGACGTCCGGTCTATAGAGGACTAGGATTGGGTATCCAATTTGGCGGGATTTGTCATCTCTGGACTCGGATTGGCTATCGGGACTTTGGTCTTGGACCAGACCATTAACAGGGGTTTCTATGTTGCAATTTTGTATGACACAGGATTAATAGTCACAGATTCCCCTTGGTACCCATTCCACAACCAGGTTGCACATTGATGTGTCTGTTTGCTTTGCAATATGTTTCATAATTTCAAAGTCACACTCAATGCGCTCAGATGTTTTGTAATTTGTCCCCCATATTGTATTTGGTTGGGCTGGAGGCGTCCACTTCCTGCCTGGACCAAGGGGGCGGCTCCAGTCTAGTAGTATGTTTATAAATAGTTGGAGGCAATATGGGGGGGCCAGAGATATGCCCCTGTGGAAGACTTTAGTCGAAACGCGTCGGGCCAGCTATCCCATGCCCCTCATATTGCCAGAATTTTATACATTGTCTCGAGATTTTTATTTTTATTTTTTGTATGTTCACATGCAGATGTGAATAAATTGTTACTTTTTTGACCTGCACCATTGGAGTGGTCTCCCTTTTTTCATTCCCTCCCCCGGTCTCCATCACCATTCCTGTGACCATTGGATGATTGTATGCTGAGTCCACCTGCCCTGCTGATCCACCCAGCACACAGCACCGGAAATCGTTGGAGGTCCAGTTCGTGGCCGTTTCCCACAGATGCAAGACCTTCCATCCTTAAGCTTGTCTGATGTGTATACCGTATGGTAGTCACATCCAACACATCCGGTAAGCGTACCCACGCCTTTGTTTGACATCAGTCAAGTATATATTGTAACCTGTCTCCATTGAGTGGACCAGAAGGACTTTCACTTTAAAGTTGTCACTATATGGACTATAGTATTTTGATTTACTGGAGCCCACTCCAGCACTAAGATTTAGTCACACAACTTTTATATTGTTTCTTATCGTTGTTTATTTGCTTGAGTGTTGTAATATACACATATTTTGTCCATGCACTAGCGCTACAATTTTGGATTTACACGTATTTTGACTTTGTTTGTTTTGTTTGTTGGCAGCTTTTGTACGGCTTTAATTGATTAGCGCAGTTTTTTCCCCCAACACAGAAAATATAAAGGTTACACTCACATTTCCAAAGATAAAAACAGCGCTTGTAAGACATTAACAGCGGAATCAGCTAGTGTCTAATCAGGGCATTCCACTGGTTTTGTCTCACTTGTGTCTTCAGAGCAGAAGATTAAGGGAGATCTGGACTGCAACAAAATTAATTGACATGGTTTATAACACTTCCCTACCCTATCAAAAAAAAAAGTTTTGCCTATGTATACACTTTAACTTCTTCCCGACCAGCCGCCGCAGTTATACTGCGGCAGGTTGGCTCCCCTGCATGAGCCGTCTTAGCTATAGGTCAGCTCGCGGGGTCGGGATAGCAGGCACGTGCCCGCTGCACAGTGGGAGTGCCGATGCTCGTGGCCGAAGGTTGCGATGACCGCCGACGACGATCGATCGGGACCAGGAGACACAGAACAGAGACGAGAGTGCGTGTAAACACACACTTCACTTCTGTTCTGAGAGGAGTGACAGATCGTGTGTTCCTATTAGCTAGGAACCACGATCCGTCACGTCCTCTAGTCAGTCCTCTCCCCCTTCAGTTAGAATCACCTCCCAAGGAACACAGTTAACCCCTAGATTGCCCCCTAGTGCTAACCCCTTCACTGCCAGTGACATTTTTACAATAACCAATGCATTTTTATAGCATTGATCACTGTATAAATGCCAATAGTCCCAAAAGTGTGTCAAAATTGTCCAATGTGTCCGCCATAATGTCGCAGTCATGATAAAAATAGCAGATCACTGCCATTACTAGTAATAAAAAATCTATCCCCTATTTTGTAAAAACTTTCTAAAAATTACGCTTTTTTTTTTTGTTTATAGCGCAAAAAATAAAAACCACAGAGGCGATCAAATAACATCAAAAGAAAGCTCTATTTGTGAGGAAAAAAGGATGTCAATTTTGTTTGGGTGCAACGTCGCACAAACGCACAATTGTCAGTTAAAGCGAAGCAGTGCCGAATTGCAAAAAGTGCTCTGGTCAGGAAAGGGGGGTAAATTCTTCCGGGGCTGAAATGGTTAAGGATGCCCTGGCCCTTTTGCTTATTTACCAATATAGAGCTGTGCTAGTGTCTCTGAAATCTTATGTACAGTATATTACTGTATATGAGTACAAACTGATAGGGCAGATGTTTTGGAAAGTTGATCATCACTGGGATCTGGACAAGCAGTTAATAGTGAGTTTTGTAGCAGTGTATGAAAGGCTGCATGTTTTACAATTGACTCACAGAGTAGGAGTCCTTATTGTTCTGTGTCTCCCTCTAGCAGGGCGTCTAAGAAGAATAAGGATTAAATCACTGAAGCTTGAACTCTTTCTCCAACTGAAGAGAACAGTTTTATTTAACCATTTCTGTACAGAATTGCAAACCTTATGCCAATCTATTGTAATCCACCATACAGCCAAAACTGACTTCCTACACCAGTTTGCATCACCCAATGGTATGTGGTATTTTAGTATAGTGGCGGATGTTTGTGGCAATTCGCAGGGCTCTAACGTAATGTATTTGTATTTTAAATAAAGTTTAGTAGTGTTATATAAGAAAACAAATACACATAAATATACTACGCTTTTTTATTGTGCATCAATAATTTTATTAAATGTATTAATTTAATTGAATGTATTAATTTAATAATTTCATTAATTTAAAGAAGCAGCAAGGGAAAATAGAAGAGTGATATTTATTTTAATTGTTTATATAGTTTCTTTGTGTGTGCTTGTTGTTCTTCTTTGTAGCAGTTCTGGAGAGTTTTTAGAAAAGATGCAGAATGGATAGAAGGTTATCTAAAGAATAACTTATCTGGGAAGATACAGTTAAAATCACCATTTCCCAAAACCCCTCCCCTTGGAATGTCAAAGCGTGTATCCTGATTGGCTGGTGACTGCAGGAATCAGTTTTCACTCGTGCTGGGAGAGAGAAGTTCTCTTTTGCTTCTGAAGGAGACCCTCAGTGTGGACAGTTGGATTTTCCCAGGGAAGTCTCACCAGTTTCACTTACTTTTTAAATCATGGTGTTGGCATCAAGAAGCCGTGGAACTTAATAGTAACACATAACCGTAATAGCTGGATAATTGCCTGTGATATTTTTGATAGACTATGTCCCAGTATTCTCACAACTATCTGCTGGTTCCTATCCCTGAATATCCTCTCCTGGACTGTGACCCTAACAGGAACATCAAGATTGTGGTACTGGGGGGCAGTGGTGTTGGAAAAACAGGTAAAGAAGTACATTTATTATATTCTGAGCAAATTCAAGATTGTGGTACTGGGGGGCAGTGGTGTTGGGAAAACAGGTAAAGAAGTACATTTATTATATTTTGAGCAAATTCAACATTTTATTCAGATCAGATTACTTTAAATCTCTCTGCAAAATGAGGTAATATATGTGATCAGTTATGATCAAACACTGTAGTAAGGAGGTAATGTAGAGTTGGGAGAATAATCAGATGTCTTGGGGGTTCTGATGTAGTAACAGACTTCAAGGAACACATTATAATTATTATTATTATTATTGTTTACTCTATGAAGACCTTACTTTCACCTGTCAATTATCTATATTTTGGTTTGTGACAGGTATTTGAATAGGGCAGTAGGGTATAGTTGACCCAATATTAACACACAAAGAGGAATTTAGTAACACTGCTCAAAGTCTTTTCTGGCATTAATCCTTATTGGTAATGTATTGCACCAAATTCATGAAGCATCTGCAACTTATCTCTGACAGCGACTACCAAATTCAGGTAGTTCTAAAATGCACCACTTCTACATTGTGGCGCATTGAATGCACCAAATTCAAAATAAAATATCGACAGTTTGTATCTTACGAAAATGGATCTAATTAAGACCAACTCTCTTTTGAAGTACAGAGAGAAACTGGTGCACATGGATTTTGCCAAAGTGTCTCCCACAGCATGCACCAAATTCAAGTTCAAGTTCTAGACCAGTATATGAATTTGTTGCATGCTGCACAACTTTTGGAACATGAGAGATATATTTGCAAAATCTGTCTGCACCAGTTTTTATGAGCTCCAGGAAAAAAGAATATTGCATTAATCACAATTACACCATTGTCGTACAAATGGATGGCACATATTATACCAAAACAGTGCAAGCTGTTTGTTTAAAATGTTTAGCTTGCAAATATATCTATTTTCATTATTCTAGAAGTCAAGCAAAGTGATAGAAAAGCTCGTAATTGTAAACCATGGAAGATAATCATCATTGTTTGCTGAAGAACAATTTTTGATGACTTTATTCTTTATATTCTGACAGTTTTATATTTACATAGATAAGTGTGCATCTCCATATATATATCTATATATATAGATATATATATATATATATATATATATATATATATATATATATATATATTTATGGGCCAATTTATGTACACATAAGTGACATAAAGCCATTTTAAATAAATATAACAGCATTGTTATGGGTGGTAGAAGACAATGCATATGGTTATGATTTCAAACATGTGTTTTGTGTCTTTATGTTTCTGAAAAGCATGATATAAATAAACAAAATCACTTAGAAAACAGGAATAGAAATCTATGCAGTACACTGTATAAGATAATGCTAAATTAAAACATGCCCTTTTGGTTTCAGTAAATATAAAAATAGAATTTACAATCTAAACTGCAGTTAATACATAGCTTTGATATCCAATAACTATGTTGTACCTCAGGTAAATGGTACATGTACACGATATAAATGGAAAATGTCTACACAAGCTTGTAGTTGTTCCCCATACTGGCCAATACATTGGTGGTCCAGCGCATACTGCTTTGTAGAGTGCCTAGGCAATTCTACAAGGAGTACCTGAGTAAATGTCACATGGATTGAATAACACCTGAATAAACAGGTTATAATAAAGTGGTTCTAAACCCTTAGACCTTAAATATGAACAAAGCATATCCCTCTATAGTGTGTACTAGTCTCAATTAAGAGCACTGTGGGGTTGATTTACTAAAACTGGAGAGTGCAAAATCTGGTGAAGCTCTATGTAGAAGCCAATCGGCTTCCAGGGTTTGGCAAAGCTTAATTGAACAAGCTGAAGTTAGAAGCTGATTGGCTACCATGCACAGCTGCACCAGATTTTCCACTCTCTTGTTTTATTAAATCAACCCCTAAGGCTGGGTTCACGCTTAATTCACATGTGGCTCACAGCAGGGGTGCAGTGCGTCCCTGTTCTCTGTTTCAGGGAGAATCGGGCCTTAAATTTGCCTGAATTCGGACCTGAAACTGAGCCAAAGACACCCAGGACCCCTGTGCAATTCACTCCACAGCTGCCACGGAGATGTGTGAACCGGCTCTATTGAGAGCTGGGCACACTCTACTGTCATGCGAATTGGATCGCATTCAATTCGCACTAGTGTGAATCCAGCCTAAGTGCCATTTCTGTCTGCTGCTTTGTTCCTCTGCTATCAGCATGATTCACTTCTGACAAGTTTTCCTGACATCAAGAGAAAAAAGGTGACAGGGGAGGAAGCTCCAGCAGATTGACAGCCTTAGCTTTGTTCCTGTGCACTGTGTGAAGGGGGGTGTGTCCCTTCCCTCCAATCAGCTCCCAGAGCTCTCCTCACTGAGCTCTGCAGAGTGCATTCTCAGCTCTCCGTCCCCTTTTTTTCTGACAGCTCAGACAAGCTTTATAAATGATGGACTTTGAACAAATGTATAGAAGAGGAGACTGCAGATAAACAGGCACAATGTATGTAGGAGGATTTGTTTAATCCCTGTGTATCACCAGAGAATAGTCCCTTCACTGGGTGTATGTAAGGGTTTACAACCACTTAAGTGTTTACATAAATAGATAGTTTATATACAATAGTCATGTGTGTTTGTACTTTATGTTTTTTTTTACTTTGTCATTGGTCTGAGGTTGCAGAACATAACAGAGTGCTCGTGGGTTAATACAATTTGAAGATGTCTTTTCCAGGCGAATGTTGATCAAAGTGTATGTCAGCCAACAGCTGATAAACATTATATAGCTGGAGTCCTCAGTGAGGACATGACCTGCAAACTTTCCTAATCTATCCAAACCATGTGATTTCCTCATTCACAGACAGATGGGTCAATTGAATGCATATTACATCTCACCCACTGGATACTCTATGCATGTAATTTTTCAGCACTTCAAGCCTAATTTTAATACAGCCTTACAGGCCATCTTACTTGTCCTTTTAGACTTGGTTCATTTTATTGCTTTTTGCAGAAACGCACTGCAGTCCATTTATTAATTTTTATTATTATTATACAGGATTTATATAGCGCCAACAGTTTGCACAGCACTTTACAAAATGAAGGCAGACATTACAGTTACAATACAATTTGGTACAAGAGGAATTAGAGGACCCTGCTTGTTAGAGCTTACAATCTAAACACCAAGTCTTATCTCCTGCTGGAAAGATTTGCCGTCAACCCGGTCCGATCACACCAAACCCGATCGTGTGTACGGTTGTCCGACCGGACAAAGTGCTACGCATGCTCAGATCACATTACAAGACCAAAGCTATTGGCTACTAGCCTCTACGTAGTCCCGTCGTAGGCAACAAACGTCACCACGTTCAGAATGATCGGATTTTCCGACAACTTTGTCCGACCGTGTGTACGCAAAACCAACATCGGACAAAGTACGACGGACATGATCCGACGGACCTGGTCCGCGGATTGTCCGACCGTGTGTATGGGGCTTAAGAGGGAGGGTCAATTGATACAAAAGGTAATAGCTATGGGGGATGAGCTGATGGAGAAAGTAAAACAGTGTATTAATTAGAAGCAGGATAGACTTCTTTAAACAATAAGGTTTTCAGGGATCGTCTAAAGATGGAAAGATTAGGAGACAGTCAGACAGATTGGGGTAGGGAGTTCCAAAGGATGTGAGAAGCTCTGCAGAAACCCTAGAGGTGAGCATGGGAGGAGGTGACGAGAGCTAAAGAGTAGGAGATCTTGGGAGGACCGAAGAGAGTGGCTTGATTGATAATTTGAGATCAGGTTAGTGATGTAGCTGGGGGCAGAGTTGTGGGTGGCTTTGTAAATTATTGTTAGTACTTTGAATTTTAATCATTGGGTTAGTGGAAGCCAATGGAGGGATTGACAGAGAGAAGCGGAGGACACTGAACGATTTGAAATGTGGATGAGTCTTGCAGCAGCATTCATGATGGACTGAAGGTGGGATAGCCTATGTAAAGGTAATCCAATGAGGCTGGAGATGCAGTAGTTGAGGTTAAAGATAACCAGGCAGTGAATTAGAAGTTTGGTGGTGTCATTGGTTCAAAAGGGGCGTATTCTGGAGATGTTGCGGAGGTTAAGGCGGCATGATTTGGACAGGGATTGGATGTGGGCCTGAAGGGACAGTTCAGAGTCCATGGTTACCCCTAGCACCCTAGCATGTGGGAACGGACTGATAGTTGTGTCATTGATCTTGACAGAGAAGTCAGGGGAATGGGCATGTGGGGGGAGGAAATATTATGAGCTCGGTTTTAGATTGATTGAGTTTGAGGAAGTGGTAAGACACCCAGGCTGATATGTCTGTTAGTAAATCAATGATGTGTGAGGAGACTGATGGGGTGAGCTAAGGGGTAGAGAGATTTGGGTGTCATCAGCATAGAAATGGTAGTGGAAGCCATGGGAGGCTATCACCTGACCCAGGGAGGAGGTATAGATCGAGAATCGGAGAGGTCCAAGGACAGAACCTTTGGGGACCCCAACAGTAAGAGGAGGAGGAAGTAGAGTTGTAAGTGACACTGAAGGTGCAGTGAGATAGGTAAGATTAATTTAGATACGTACGAAACCATTTATCATGGTTTCCTATGGGACAAATTCACATCTATGCTTTTTTCAGCCGCTTCGTTTTTGGAAAGGGTCAGGGACTTTTTTTTACAGCAAAACGGTGCATTTTTGGTTCAATAGACTTCAACGGAGAAGATGCAGAATAGCATGTAGTGAATTTTTGCCACGATTTGCATTTTTTAATCCACCAAACAACAAACTGGGCAACAAATAAACACATAAAAAATGAAAACGCATCAAAAATTGCGCCAAAATCGCAGTGCAAAATGCACCGCAAAAAGTGCTGCAGGAATGGATCAAAAGCAAAATCCATAGATGTTTTCTACGGGTATAAATATTATTAGATGCATCACCCATTGTACTGGACAATGGATGGTGCATTATCACAGAGGTCTCAGAAGTGTGACATATTGATTGTTGTGGGTTTGTGAATATGGCACACAAATAATGGCACACTTATACTTGGAATCTGGAAGAACATCTCTGCCTTGAGGTTATAAGCCTGAAATGTAATGTGGATGAAAGTATTGTATTATTTACAGGATGTTAGAGAATGTTTGCATAGTATGTTTCCAAAGTATCTAATCCTAATTGAATCAAGCTGTGTTGCACAAACATTTATGATTTTCCTCCAGTTTAAGACATATTGTAATATATACCGTACATAAAGTTTGGAGAGAGCACTTCCACATTGTAGTACATTCTGTAGTTCATTTGAAGTTTTTCTTTACAGTTTTATTGGACTTGGTTCTCCCAATGTCCAATAAAAGTATGAAAGCCTGTTATTCGCCTTTTTTGATTGCTCAGTGATGGAAAAAAAATGACTATTTCCAGTTAAAGTATATCCTTGTTTCTAGACATCAAAATTTGAATGTTCTTTGGCAATTAATAATTAACAGTCATCAATTAATGAATTATCAGCTGCATAGTTTTGTGTGAACTACAACCTTGCTCTGCTGAAACCTGTCAAGTCAGACAACAATGCATCGCATTACATTTTGCACTACATTTGTCAATGTTATTGAGCAATCCTACGTTGACTTTGTGACAAAATGCAGTGAGGCAGTAGACTCAATAAATATGTAATCCTTCAGCCTTCTTAAGTCACAATAACACAGCTTTTCCTTTTCTTTTGTCCTAGCTTTGGTTGTAAGATTTCTGACAAAAAGGTTTATTGGAGACTACGAAGCAAACACTGGTAAGTTTGAAAAGAGGGTGGAGAGGGAGATTAATTACACAGCATGTGCTTACAAAATGAGAACACTGCAAATTCTTCTTTGTGTTAACAGTTGAAATGCACAAGATTAATTACTGAAAATCAATATTATGTAAAAAGACTCACCTAGCCCGTCATTAACCTGGTCCTACATTTGCTTTTTTTTAAGACCGAAAGCACCGTACACAAAAAAAGGCTATATTTATTAATGGACTCTAGGGTCTATGCATTCTGGTTCTTTGTATCATAGTCTATTTTCTTATTTTTTCTTTTTGGTAATGTAATGTGTCCTTCTTCATTGAGAAAGATAATTCCAAATAGTGGTGATAAATGATGATTGCACTTTTAGTATCCTTACCCTTTACTGATCCCCTTTCCAAGTGGTTTGGTTATACAGTAAACCCCCCTCCATCGCTGGGGTTATGTTCCGGACCCACCCGCGAAAAGTGAAAAACCGCGAAATAGAAAGACCCTATTTAAATACACCCTAGGCATGTTTTGTTCATTTTTTAATAGCATTTAAAGGTCTTTAAACACACTTTTATGCAATAGAAACACATTTAAGATAGAGAGAGAGATCAAGAGGATTTTTAAAACACAAAAATATTGTCTTAACAGTACAGTATACTGTACAGTACAGTAAAAATAGAGTACATAACTGCAAAAATGGCAAAATATTAGTGCAATATCAGAATAACAGGTCCTAATTAAAATACCGCAATATACCGGGACCGCAAAAACTGAACCGCGATATAGCGGGGGTTTACTGTAGATGCTTCAAGATTCAACACACTGCTCTCTGTGCAACCATGCCACATTTCCACTTACCTCAGTGAAAGCCTGACAGGTATGTAGGTCTATGTAGTATAAAGGTCTAATTGGAAGTAAATTTTCAGTGTGAAAAAACAGCGCTAAGCCAAATAATGTGCACACAAAAAATACACACAATGCAAAATAAAAGCTGGAAAAAAAAAAAAACGAAGTGAAAATCTAGCATAAACCATAGGCAGTGCTAGTTTTGTTATAACAATACGATAAGATATATAAGAAAATATTTATGTATGCATTTTTAAGTGCAGAAAACAAATATGAAAGTCATATATGAAGGGTAATCCAATATAATAAATAAGTGTCCTTTCCACCATAAGTCCATAAGTAAAAGCTAAAACAGTGCTCTGCTTTAAATCAGTAAATGTGCTCAACTCTACGGCTGTGATTTAGATTCCCCACACCGATGGTGCACACTCCTTTGGTCAGCCAGAACTCACCAAAACAGATGGACTTATTTTTTGCAACAAAAGGTCAAAAAGTGCATTCAGATGTATTATGTCTTTATCCAGATTTACTCCACTTATGAGAGAGAACCGAGATGATCGGAACTCATTGTGTAAAACCATAAAAACTGTACTTTCTTACATAAGATAAAATATTGCACTCACATTTGTAGGCACATATCAACAGCATAAACACTTATAGAAAGCTGCCGCCACTCCGTCGGCTGTACAAGGGGCTGCTGTGCACTCCACCAAATTTTGCAGAGCTAGTATATCTAGGAAGATTGTGTAGTCGGGTTGTAATGTGTGTCTGACTTAATTCATAACCCACCTTACAATCTATTCTTTCAAACAATCTTTTAAAAGTTTTAATGTATCCAATTGCATTTTTATACTGTTCAACTTAAAGTGGATGTAAACCCTCACATATACCCAGTGAAGTGAACAGCCTCAGATGATACACAGAGATAAAACAAACCCTTCTACATAAGTTTTACTTGTATATCTGCTGTTTTCAGCTTTCTACACCCTTTAGAAAGTGCAGATCGTGTTACAAATCGTGTTTCCTCATTCAGCAGTGGTAGGGGAGTCTGGGTATACACTGTGTGAGAGCTGATTGGCGGAAAGGCACACCCCTCCCCCCTCCACATAGGCAAAGGAACGAAGAAACTTGTAGAGCTGTACTGTGAATAGACCAGCTTATCTATCTCTAAGCACCCTCCCTGACACAAATTTCCAGCTGCTTTTATCTCCTGTGTCAGAGAACTTGCCAGAAGTTATCATACTGATAACAGAAGAACGGAGCAGCAGAAAGACACAGGACTTACAGCTTTGGAGAGAGATAAGTAAACACTACAGATATACAGTATGTGCCCAGGTCAGATTTCATGAATGGGGTCTACAACCACTTTAAGCTAAGCATATTGTGCAGTCACAACATAACATATATGGGCTGCTGAGCACACCTACCAAATGTGATTGTATCGATATCCTAAATTGTTAAGTAGCCCTTCATGATGAGCCTGGGATACAGGTGCACTCTGGGTGATTTACTAAAGCCAAATGAACTGTGTACTTTGCAAGTGCAGTTGCTCCAGAGATTAATAAATGAGGTAAAGCTTCATTTTGCAAAAAATACCCTATCACATGCAAGGAAAATAAAAAAACTGAATTTTTGCTTCCATATGATTGGATAATAGAAACCAGATGAGCTTCCCCTCATTTACTAAGCTGGAGCAACTACATGTCCAAAGTGCACAGTCTGTTTGCCTTTAGTAAATCAACCGCCCTGTTTAAAAGGGAGGTGTAAGGCATTGCACAAAATAGAGAGCTATAAAGTATTATATGTAACACAGAGGTATGAGGCATTGTGAGTAATAGAGAGATATGAGGTATTGCTTGTAAAATAGAGTTCTGAAGCACCACATGTAATAGATATAATTTTTTTTTTATGGACAGTATCTCACAAAAGTGAGAACACTCCTCACATTTTTGTAAATATTTTATTATTTCTTTCATGTGACAACAATGAAGACATTACACTGCTACAATGTAAAGTAGTGAGTGTACAGCTTGTATAACAGTGTAAATTTCCTGTCCCCTCAAAATAACTCAACACACAGCCATTAATGTCTAAACCGCTGGCAACAAAAACGAGTACACCCTTAAGTGAAAATGTCCAAATTGGGCCCAAAGTGTCAATATTTTGTGTGGCCACCATTATTTTCCAGCACTGCCGTAACCCTCTTGGGCATGGACTTCACCAGAGATTCACAGGTTGCCACTGGAGTCCTCTTCCACTCCTCCATGATGACATCATAGAGTGGTGGATGTTAGAGACCTTGCGCTCCTCCACCTTCCGTTTGAGGATGCCCCACAGGTGCTAAATAGGATTTAGGTCTGGAGACATGCTTGGCCAGTCCATCACTTTTACCCTCAGCTTCTTTAGCAAGGCAGTGGTCGTCTTGGGTGTGTGTTTGGGGTCGTTATCATGTTGAAATACTGCCCTGCAGCCCAGTCTTCGAAGGGAGGGGATCATGCTCTGCTTCAGTATTTCACAGTCCATGTTGGCATTCATGGTTCCCTCAATGAACTGTAGTTCCCCAGTGCCGGCAGCACTCATGCAGCCCCAGACCATGACACTCCCACCACCATGCTTGACTGTAGGCAAGACACACTTGTCTTTGTACTCCTCACCTGGTTGCCGCCACACACGCTTGACACCATCTGAACCAAATAAGTTTATCTTGGTCTCATCATACCACAGGACATGGTTCCAGTAATCCATGTCCTTACTCTGCTTGTCTTCAGCAATCTGTTTGCGGGCTTTCTTGTGCATCATCTTTAGAAGAGGCTTCCTTCTGGGACGACAGCCATGCAGACCAATTTGATGCAGTGTGCGCTGTATGGTCTAAGCACTGACAGGCTGACCCCCACCCCTTCAACCTCTACAGCAATGCTGGCAGCACTCATACGTCTATTTCTCAAAGACAACCTCTGAATATGACACTGAGAACGTGCACTCAACTTTTTTGGTCGGCCATGGCGAGGCCTGTTCTGAGTGGAACCTGTCCTGTTAAATTGCTGTATTGTCTTGGCCACCATGCTGCAGCTCAGTTTCATGGTCTTGGCAATCTTCTTATAGCCTAGGCTAATTCTTTTTTTCAGATTCTCAGAGAGTTATTTGCCATGAGGTGCCATGTTGAACTTCCAGTGACCAGTAAGAGAGTGAGAGCGATAACACCAAATTTAATAAACACCTACTCTATGTTAAGGGGAAACCCCACCAAGGAATGCAAAGAAATTTTGTGCATTCTGGCTCAGAAGGGTGTGCGTTTAGGTGTGCTGTCCAAAAAAGAAGGTGAAGCATTGGTACCTGAGTTTCCTATTTTTCACCATCTCCCCAAAACCCACAAGGGACTTGATCCTTTGGTGGGGCGTCCCATAGTGGCTGGAATCGGCTCATTAAACAAAATTTGTGTTTTTTTGGTCGATTGTCAGCTTAAACCATTGGTCAAGTTACTCCCTAGTTATTTGAGAGACACAAAACAACTTTGAAATCTATGTGACAAGATTGAATGGGTAGAGGGGGATGTATGGATTACTTGTGATCTGTCTAGCTTGAATTCCTTGATTCCCAATGCATTGGGCTTAAGGGGTGTGGAATATTTTTTGTACTGTGGTAATTGTTTATCATTAATGTTTTTTATACAATGGATATTTTAATAGAATTACCCAAGCCATTCATCTGGAAAAATGTTTTTCGTTTTGGGAGCAAAGAACAGAACACAGGGATCCAATCACTGGAAGAATTCCATCTGTTTTGAATTTGTTTTGAATCAATTATGTTAAGCGATCATGTGATATGTCTTTTTGTATATTATTATGTTGGTGATTGCATTCTGAATAGTTTAGACGAAGCACGCCAGCCGTGTGAAACACGTCACCTTTTGCCCCTGCCATTGCTTATGTCATTGCTTTTTGTCTCGTGATTTTATCTCCTCAATAAACTTTTCTATTTTTGCTTCTAATATGGGAGTGCTGCCATCCTATTTTTGTATATCCATTCGTCTGCAGCAGTGACAGGGCGTGCACCATCTGATGTGTGTTCATTCATCAGCAGTTCAGCTATCCATACCTGGAGCAGTTACTTCATTTTGTTCATGAAATGCAGTTTGCCATGATTGCAGCACGATTTATCGTGCGAAAATTGCAGCAGAACCGCACCGCGTTTTTAGGTGCTATTCAAATGAATGGCATCTGAAATGTACATTGTGCGATTTGTCATTCACACCAGGGCATTTTGAAATTGCGGGCAGAATTGGGGCAAAATGCCCAGGTGTGAATGCAGCCTAATGAGGGCAACTCTGACCTGTGACAAGGAAACTGGCAAGTGAGCTTTGTGTGATTTGGTAAAGATCCCATCTGAAATAGCATGAATACTGGAGAGTGAGCTGTGTATAAAAGGTACTAGATCTCATCATAGATGCTGATCAGTGAATTTTGTGTAATGGGGGGCAGATATCACTTATTGCGTGGATACTGATCAGTGAGCATTTTGTAATGGGGGCAGAGCTCACTTGTAGCATGGACACTGGGCAGTGAGTTGTGTGTATTGGGGGGCAAGTCTCACTTGTAGCATGGGTACTGTGCAGTGAGCTATGTGTAATAGGGGGCAGATCTCACTTATAGAATGGATGGGTGAAGAGCCACTTTAACCACTTCAATACAGGGCATTTTCACCCCCTTCCTGCCCAGGCCAATTTTCAGTTTTCAGTGCTATCACGTTTTGAATGACAATTGTGCGGTCATGCAACACTGTACCCAAATAAAAAAAATTTCCCCCCACAAATAGAGCTTTCTTTTGGTGGTATTTGATCACCTCTGCGGTTTTTATTTCTTGCGCTATAAACAAAAGAAGAGTGACAAGTTTGAAAAAAATATATATTTTTTACTTTTTGCTATAATAAATATCCCAATTTTTAAAAAACAAAAACACATTTTTCCCCAGTTTAGGTCGATACGTATTCTTCTTCATATTTCTGGTAAAAAATTGTTATCAGAACTGTGACATTATGGCGGACACATCGAACACTTTTGACACTATTTTGGGACCATTCACATTTATACAGCGACCAGTGCTATAAAAATTCACTGATTACTGTATAAATGTCACTGGCAGGGAATGGGTTAACACTAGGGGGCAATCAAGGGGTTAAATGTGTTACCTAGAGAGTGATTCTAACTGTAGGGGGAGGGAACTCACAAGGGGAGGAGACCGATCAGTGTTCCTCTGTACTGGGAACACATTATCGGTCTCCTCTCCCCTGACAGGGCGTGGATCTGTATGTTTACACACACAGATCCACGTCCCGGCTCTGGTACCGGCAATCGCGGGTGCCTGGCGGACATCGCGGGCACACGCACCGGCTCCTGAGTGATGTGGTGGGCGCCCGCGTGCCCCTAGATGGCCAGGAAGCCGAGGACGTCATACGACACCCGCCCAGGATGGGAGATCCCTCCTGCCGGCGTCATTTGATAATAGCCGGGATGTGTAGGTAAAGCAGTCTTTCAGTCATACCAAAAAAAAATGAAACGTCAGCAGCTACAAATAATGTATCTGCTAACTTTTTAAAAAAAAGGGCACTTGCCTGTCCAAGGATCCAGCGCCGTCCTCACCCAGGCCATTTTTTTTCGGCAGTATTCGGGTCCCCGGCATCGGTATGTTTACTATGTTGACTCCTGCGGCTTCACAGCCAGTTTTCCACTGGACATGCGCAAGTGCAAATGTGCTTTGTGAATGGACCCACAGCCTTCTGGGACCTGTGATGGGTCCCAGAAAGTTGTGAGGTGTGTGTGTGGGGAGCTTAAACTTCTGCTTTGATTGCCTAGGTGGTTGGAGTGAAGGTCAGAGTGGGTACCTGTAAAAACTAGGTACCCAGCCCCCCCCCCCCCTAAAAAAAAAAGAACCTCCAAAAGTGGGAAAAGCAGAACAATCCATGGTGGATTGCTTTTCAGAGGCATTGGCCAAGCAGTGAGGAGGCTGTGTCTCCTCGCCACCTGCTTTAACCTTCAAAATTTCGGCTCACTGTATTACAACCATCTGCGTTGTATGTAGTTGCAGGGTGGTTCTGACATTACCCAATTTACATAAATGGGTCACCTAATAATGCATGTAAAAAAATTTAAATACCACTTAAGGCCAGCAGGTAGAAAGCCTGAGGCAAAGGACCTGCTTTTCTGAATTTTGATTTACTGCTGTGTTTTGAATAACCTGGATTGCCTTTGTTGTTATTAGGGATGAGCTCGAACATCGGGCGTTCTCCCGTTGGCCAAACAGCGAACATTATGGGGCGTTCGTGGGAAATTTGAGCGCCGCGGAACGCCCCATAATGCACTGCGAGATTGCTGTATGATGATTGCCCAAAACATGCACCTGACCTGCATGCTTTGGCCAATCACAGCGCGCTCTGCTGAGAAAGCCATAATTGGCCAAAGGCAGGGTGCCTTTGGCCAATCATGGCTCAGGGGGACTACACGCCCCACACTATTACATTGCTTACATAGCGGCCGCGTGTAGTATTGGTGGCGTGGATGGAGAGATAGCTTGAGTTAGATTAAGCAGGCAGATTATTTAGTTAGTGGCAGTGTATTTGATATATATACAGTGAGTCTAGTGTGTGTGTATATGTGTATATGTGTGTATATATATACATACATACATACTCTGCATTTCCATAGACGACTGTATTTATTGGCGTATAACACTCACTTTTTCACCATGAAAATCAGGTGCAAATAGCGTGTGCGTGTTATACGCCAATACTTCAATTTTAGCTGCCTCGGAGGGGACAGGGAGAGGTGCCTTCAGACCTTCAGATTACATACAGTGAGAATCTCCTGTTTACTTGGCGGCTTCTGTAATAGGAAGTCCCGTCTCCTGGGCCACCATTGGTCCACTGTTCTGTCTATCATAGGAGATTCTCACTGTATTTAATCTGTCTGCGCTCCTTCTGCCCCCCTTCCTGTCCCTTCTAGGCTGCAGATGGGCATCGATCAGACTGCACTGATGGCAATGGTGAGGCTGCTGCATTAAAGGCAATGGTGAGGCTGCTGCATTGATGGCAATGGTGAGGCTGCTGCATTGATGGCAATGGTGAGGCTGCTGCATTGATGGCACTTTTGAGGCTGCTGCATTGATGGCACTTGTGAGGCTGCATTGATGTGGACTAATGAGGCTGCATTAATGACACTTGTGAGGCTGCAGATGGGCACTGACCCTTATTTTGCTTCAAAGTGCCTTATTTAATATTTTAGTTTTTTTCCTGAAACTTCCCTCTTAAAATGAATGTGCGTGTTATACGCCGATAAATGTATATATTTAGTGTATACTCTATATCCCGTCAGTGCATCAATATATATATATATATATATATATATATATGTAGCGCTGGAATTTTTGCCATCTAAAGTAATGTTAAATAATGGAAAACGTTATTGAATTGGTATTTGGCTCCCTCTGGTGGTATTCAATATAAATAGACTTGTTTAATTTTCACCTGTTAGTTAAGCAGGAAGTGATTTACTTATTTACTCTGTGAAAGGACTCACATACCCACAATGCCCACTTACCTACCCATGGACACTGAGTGGCTGAACTGCATGCTGGGTAGGTAATAAAAGGCCCGGCGTGGCCATTTTCTTTCTCTTCTGGACGCGTAGCCTGCCTGCAAGGATCTGTGAAGGAGTGTTCCAGAGGGTGCGGCCTACATTGTGTGGAGCGGAACGGCAACCATTGACTGTGCCTTACTACAGTGTGCTGGAGAAGCTGTGTAATCGGGTCTGAGGGTCCCAAACCGCTAACGGAGCCAAGCGAGGGTCCCAGTCATCTTGCGGAGCGGAGCTGGCTGACAGCAGGACTGAGATAACCGGAGCTGGCTGACAGCAGGACTGAGATAACCGGAGCGGAGGTTCCCAGCATTTTCCACGTTATCCATTTTACACCACTTCAGTACTTGTTAAACCCTTGGATTACAAACACTGCAGTATAATAGCTAGCCGAAGAAAGAAGAACAGAGACTACACTTCGCATTTGGTGGCTTTGTGTTTCAGTTCCAGTAGCAACGGACTGCATCATACCTCAGGGGGGGAGCCCTCGAATAATTGTACTGTGCTGTGTTTGATACCCTCGTATTAGTGTGCTTAGTGCGTCCGTACTGGAAGTGGGAAGGTGCCCAGAATCAAGGCATTGTCACTCTGGACACTAGTCTCACTTGGAGACGCGCTTGCAGGGGTCATTCAAGAAACCTTTAAGGGTTAATAATTTGTGAATACTCATTGCATTATCACATTTATTTTGGATGGTGATACGGTTTTATTGTGACCACTATTTTAAACTAGTTCAGTAAAATTACATTCTGGTTAATCATAATTGGTGTGAGGCTTATTCATTTTCCTAACAGGTGGAACAACGAATGCTCAGGTAACGGCAAAGGTACACTATATGCACATTGTTATTGTGGGATTGTTCCTGGTTGATAAGCCTCATATCAGCACTGTTACACAGCAGGTTGAGCCAATTAATTTTGTGGGGGGGGGGGGGGGGGGGGGGGGGTGAGAGAGCAAAGTACAGGCCCAATCAATTACCAGCAGCTCCTTCGGGAGTCAGTGCTATATATATATATATATATATATATATATACACAGTATCTCACAAAAGTGAGTACACCCCTCACATTTTTGTAAATATTTTATTATATCTTTTTTATGTGACAACACTGAAGAAATGACACTTTGCTATAACTTAAAGTATTGAGTGAACAGCTTGTATAACAGTGTAAGTTTGCTGTCTCTACAAAATAACTCAACACACAGCCTTTAATGTCTAAACTGCTGGCAACAAAAGTAAGTACACCCCTAAGTAAAAATGTCCAAATTGAGCTCAAAGTGTCAATATTTTGTGTGGACACCATTATTTTCCAGCACTGCCCTAACCCTCTTGGGCATGGACTGGCAGCATTGCTGCAGAGGTTGAAAGGGTGGGAGGTCAGCCTGTCAGTGCTCAGACCATACACTACACACTGCATCAAATTGGTCTGCGTGGCTGTTGTCCCAGAAGGAAGCCTCTTCTAAAGATGATGCACAAGAAAGCCCGCAAACAGTTTGCTGAAGACAAGCAGATTAAGGACATGGAGAGGCTTAGGAGGACATCTGGATCCACCTCCCCCACTGGAACTGTCCTGTGTCCTGTGCCCCCCCCCCACACCTGTGCCCCCCCTGATAAGACCAAGATAAATGATGCAATGCCCCCACACCTGGGGGGCTGCTTCCTGCTGTGCCTGCCCCCCTGCCCCCACTCACCATGCCCCGGCCCCTGTTGCCGATTCCTGTCCTGTGCACCCCGCCCCCTGCCCTCCAACCCACCTGTATAGCTCTCCCTGCCCCCCTGCCCGCTGCTGCCCCCCCTAGTCTGCAACTGTCACCTGCCTCCCCCCCCCCCCACCCTGGCCCCCCTGTGCCCTGCCCTCCTGCTGTCCCCCCTACACTCCCCACCCCCTACTGCCTGCTCTGCCACACCCCCCCTCGTGACCCTGCACCCCCCCCCCCTGTGCACCCTGACCCTGTCCCCCCTGCCCCCCCTCCTCGTGCCTCCCCTGCCCCCTGCACAAAACCTGCACATCCCACCCCCCACACTCCTGTACTCCCCCACCTGCCTGCCTCCCACCTCTGTGAACCTGTGTCTCGCCCCCCCCTGACGCACTGCCTCCCCCCCCATGGGCACCCCCCTGCCTGCCCCCCTGTTGTGTTGTGCACCCACTGTCCACCCTGCTGCTGCCCATCACTCCCCCCCCCCCACACCCCCCCCCAGTGTGTGTGCCACACCCCCCTCCCCCCCTCCCTGTTGCCCCCCACCTCGCCCCTGCCACTGCTGTCCCTCCCTGCCCCTGCCATGCCCCTGCTCTGCTGTGCACCCCCCCCACTGGGGCACTGCCCTCCTGTGAAACCACCCCACCCTGCTGCCCTGCTGCCCTGCCTGCCCCCTGCCCCCTGCCCCCTACCCCTCCCTGGCCCCCCCCCTGTGCTGCTGCCCCCCTTCGTATCCCACCCCTGACCCCCTCGCCCCACACTGCCCTGTGTCCTGCTGCTGGCTCCTTGCCTGCCTCCCTGTCCTCCCCCTCCCCCTGCCCCTGCCTCTACCTGACCTGCACTCTGCCTGCTCTGCCTGCTGCCTGCCCCCCCAATGCCTGTGGCTCCTTGCCATCTTGCCCCTACCTGCCTCCAGACCTGTGTGTGGGGGGGGGGCTGTGCATGCGTGTGTGTGTGGGGGGGGGCTGTGCATGCGTGTGTGTGTGGGGGGGGGCTGTGCATGCGTGTGTGTGTGGGGGGGGCTGTGCATGCGTGTGTGTGTGTGTGGGTGGGGGGGGGGCTGTGCATGCGTGTGTGTGTGGGGGGGGGCTGTGCATGCGTGTGTGGGGGGGGGCTGTGCATGCGTGTGTGTGTGGGGGGGGGCTGTGCATGCGTGTGTGTGTTTGGGGGGGGGCTGTGCATGCGTGTGGGGGGGGGCTGTGCATGCGTGTGTGTGGGGGTGTGCATGCATGTGTGTGTGGGGGTGTGCATGTGTATGTGTGTGGGGGGGGCTGTGCATGCGTGTGTGTGTTTGGGGGGGGGCTGTGCATGCGTGTGTGGGGGGGGGGGCTGTGCATGCGTGTGTGTGGGGGTGTGTGCATGCATGTGTGTGTGGGGGGGTGTGCATGTGTATGTGTGTGGGGGGGCTGTGCATGCGTGTGTGGTGTGTGTAGGGGGGGGGTGTGGTGTGTGTAGGGGGGGGGCTGTGCATGCGTGTGTGTGTGCATGCGTGTGTGTGGGGGGGGGCTGTGCATGTGTGTGTGTGGGGGGGGGGCTGTGCATGCGTGTGTGTGTGCATGCATGTGTGGGGGGTGTGCGTGTGTGGGGGGTGCATTCATATGTGTGTGTGTGTGTGTGTGTGTGTGTGGGGGGGGGGTGTGCATGCGTGTGTGTGGGTGTGCGAGTGGGCGGTGGGGATTCACAGTGGCAGCATTTGGCACACTGGCAGCATTTAATGGGCACAGCGGCAGCATTTGATGGCACAGTGGCGGCATTTGATGGGCACAGTGGCGGCATTTGATGGGCACAGTGGCGGCATTTGATGGCACAGTGGCAGAGTTTGATGGGCACAGTGGCTGCAATTGATGGGCACAGTGGCGACATTTGATGGTACAGTGGCTGCAATTGATGGGCACAGTGGCGACATTTGATGGTACAGTGGCTGCAATTGATGGGCACAGTGGCGACATTTGATGGTACAGTGGTGGCGTCTGATGGTACAGTGGCTGCAATTGATGGGCACAGTGGCGGCATTTGATGGGCACAGTGGCGACATTTGATGGGCACAGCGGTGCCGTTTGATGGTACAGTGGCTGCAATTGATGGGCACAGTGGCGGCATTTGATGGCACAGTGGCGGCATTTGATGGGCACAGTGGCGACATTTGATGGGCACAGTGGTGCCGTTTGATGGTACAGTGGCTGCAATTGATGTTTTTATTTCTGAATTTTTCAGTTTGCTTGCGCCCCCCTAAAAATTTTGAGCACCAGCTGTCACTTGTTTATATGTGCATTTATATATATATAGTGTGTGTTTTTTTATATAAAAATGAAGAAATCGGTTCCTTTATATGCAGCCACCCACTTGTGACTGGGCCCTGGTGTTCCAACATCGGGCTCGGAGTAAAGAGCTTTGTCCGGAGGTGGGCGGGGGCGGGGGGGGGGGGGGGCCCACCATGGTTTCTTGCATCGGGGCCCTGAGGGTTCTAGTTACGCCACTGATTATTTGGTTCAGATGGTGTCAAACGTGTGGGGCAGCAACCAGATGAGGAGTACAAAGACCTGCCTACAGTCAAGCATGGTGGTGGGAGTGTCATGGTCTGGGGCTGCATGAGTGCTGCTGGCACTGGGGAGCTACAGTTCATTGAGGGAACCATGAATGCCAACATGTACTGTGACATACTGAAGCAGAGCATGATCCCCTCCCTTCAGTATTCCAACATGATAACGACCCCAAACACACCTCCAAGATGACCACTGCCTTGCTAAAGAAGCTGAGGGTAAAGGTGATGGACTGGCCAAGCATGTCTCCAGACCTAAACCCTATTGGGCATCTGTGGGGCATCTTCTAACGAAAGTTGGATGAGCCCAAGGTCTCTAACATCCACCAGCTCCATGATGTGGTCATAGAGGAGTGGAAGAGGAATCCAGTGGCAATCTATGAAGCTCTGGTTAACTCCATGACCAAGAGGGCTATGGCAGTGCTGGAAAATAATGGTGGCCACACAAAATATTGACACTTTGGGTCCAATTTGGACATTTTCACTTAGGGGTGTACTCGTTTTTGTTGCCATCGGTTAAGACATTAATGGCAATGTGTTTATCTATTTTAAGGGGACAGAAAATTTACACTGTTATACAAGCTGTACACTCACTACTTTACATTGTAGCAAAGTATGAAAAGATATAATAAAATATTTACAAAAATGTGAGAGGTGTACTCACTTTTGTGGGATACTGTGTGTATGATCTACGTTGGTAAGGTAACTGTTGTCTCAGGGTAACCATCATGGTCTTGGCCCTTGGAAACGCACATAGGGTTCACAACCAAAGGTCCATGGCTCCATCCAGCTTTGTTACCTGTGTGATTTATCGATATTTTGATTGACATAGGAAAATTTTGTCCATTCATGCAGAATTTACTTTGCAGGACTTCCCTCTTCTTTCCTGCTTAGGGACCAGACATGAATATTGTTTCTAAATTGCCATATATGTCGATATTTAACATACTATGCCTGTAGTGTACAGATTATCTTGACCGTTACAACCACAGATGGCTGTAGACAGTAGTTATGATATAGTAAAGTTCTATCGCAACTAGAATGTGTTGATTTTGATAACTTTCACTGTAACACCATGATTTAATATATACAGTACTTGTACTATTTTGTACCTCATTGCTTGCCTAAAACTTTTTTTTATTAAAAATCATTGGAAAAGAATATCTTAGAAATACAAATGTGCAGGGACAGAGACACAATTTCATTTTGAACTTGCTTTGTTACTGTACAGGTGCATTATATTCAAGAAAAGTCACAATTGATGGGGAGCAAATTTCACTCCAAGTGCAAGATACACCTCATGTATCAATGGAGGTAAGCTTTTTATCTGCAATATATGCATGTTAAAGCAAAAAAGGCACAATCCCGTGAAAAATGTATGTAAACTAAATTAAGTGTATCTAATATATATATACAGTATATTGTAGATAACCTGTTTTTAGATGCATTTGTTTTTTATTTAGGCTTTTCCCTTTATTTTAAACTGGTAATCTTGTGAGTAACACACTTCCTGGCCCTGGGTGATTGTAAGGCTTTGATTATTAAAAAAAAAAAAAAAAAACATGTCATACTTACCTCCACTATCCAGCTCGTTTTGCACAGAGTGGCCCCAAACACCATCTTCTGGGGTTCCTTGGCGGCTCTCGCGGCTCCTCCCCACATCAGATAACCCCCTAGGAGAGGCTCTCTCCCGGGGGGTTACCTTGCGGGCAAGCTCCCAAGTCCGTCATGCGGCGTCCATAGCCACCAAATATATGACTCGGCCTGCCCCCCGGCGCCCGCCTCATTCGATTTAATTGACAGCAGCGGGAGCCAATGTTTTTGTTTTTGTTGCTCTGTATTTTCTTCCAATGCTTTTGAGGCCTAGTGAAGAGGACAGAACAAACCAAACACACCCACTAACATGCAAAAGGAAAACTGAAACCCTTTTCTTGTTACAATAGCAGCACAGCACCTCCTAAAGAAAGAAATGCATACTGTTCACTTGCATTGGAGGGTTAAGTTTGTTACATAGGACTTGCTTGTCCTCGCAAATTAGAATAATCTGATATCATACATTTTTTTTTAGAAATGATTTGGAAAATATTTGAACACCATGTCTTAAAATATTTTATTCATCATGTTAAAATAAAATATTCCCCAATTTTTTTAAATTTTTTTAATTTTTGGGAAAAAAACAAAAAAGCCTTCGGGCCTTCACATCTCTAGTCTGGGATCATTATAATGTAATAATACTGCTCTGCGGCCCAGTCTCCGAAGGGAGGGGATCATGCTCTGCTTCAGTATGTCATAGTACATGTTGGAATTCGTGGTTCCCTCAATGAACTGCAGCACTCATGCAGCCCCAGACCGTGACTCTCCCACCACCATGCGTGGCTGTATGCAAGATACACTTGTCTTTGTACTGCTCACCTGGTTGCTGCCACACACGTTTGACACCATCTAAACCAAATAAGTTTATCTTGGTCTTATAAGACCACAGGACATGGTTCCAGTAATCCATGTCCTTAGTCTGCTTGTCTTCAGCAAACTGTTTGCGGGCTTTTTTGTGCATCATCTTAGAAGAGGCTTCCTTCTGGGACGACAGCCATGCAGACCAATTTGATGTAGTGTGCAGTGTATGGTCTGAGCACTGACAGGCTGACCCCCACCCCTTCAACCTCTGCAGCAATGCTAGCAGCACTCATACATCTATTTCCCAAAGTCAATGACACTGAGCACGTGCACTCAACTTAGTTAAAAAACAACATACTTCTCTTTTAATGTCTAAACCGCTGGAAACAAAAGTGAGTACACCCCTAAGTGAAAATGTCCAAATTGGGCTCAATCAGCCATTTTCCCTCCCTGGTGTCATGTGACTTGTTAGTGTTACAAGCTCTCAGGTGTGAATGGGGAGCAGGTGTGTTAAATTTGGTGTCATCACTCCCAATCTCTCATACTGGTCACTCGAATTTCAACATGGCATCTCATGGCAAAGAACTCTCTGAGGATCTGAAAAAAAGAATTGTAGCTCTACATAAAGATGGCCTAGGGTATAGGAGGATTGCCAAGACCCTGAAACTGAGCTGCAGCACGGTGGCCAAGACCATACAGTGGTTTAACAGGACAGGTTCCACTCAGAACAGGCCTGTCATGTACCTTAAGGCAGAGCTCGGAGTAAGGCAGAGCTCGGCAGACCTTAAGGCAGAGCTCGGCCCCTTGTATACCTTTGATTCGGGAACCCCTGGTAGAGATGACAGGGGCTCGAGAGTACAAAGGAGCACAAGTGTCTAACTGGATGGCTGGTGTAGAGGGCAGGATACCATAGATAGCAGGGAGGTGTCCTGTAGTCCAGCAGCAGGATGCAGATAGCAGGCAGGATACAGCAGGCAACAAAGGAGGTGTCCTGTAGTCCAGCAGCGGGATATGGACAGCAGGCAGTATACAGCAGGCAACAAGGAGGTGTCCTGTAGTCCAGCAGCAGGATATGGACAGCAGGCAGGATACAGCAGGCACAAGGAGGTGTCCTGATCAGGTAAATCAGGTAACAGGTAGCAGGGGTCACAGGAAACGCTGTTGATCGGGCAGCAAGACAGCAAGGCATGGATCCCCTTTAAATAGTGCATCTTGGCGCCAAGTGCTGTCATAACGGGCGCGCGTGCGTTCCCGCTCCCGTGCGCCGCTAATTGTGCTATTGCGTATGTGCGTGCGACAAATTGCTTTCTTGCGCACAGGCATTCTACTGATCTTTAGGTTACTTGAAAGTTTGCTGGAAAGGCTTTCCTGACAAGGCCTCACCATGGTCGACCAAAGAACTAGAGTGCACATGCTCAGCTTCATATCCAGAGGTTGTCTTTGGGAAATAAACGTATGAGTGCTGCCAACATTGCTGCAGAGGTTGAAGGGGTGTGGGGTCAGCCTGTCAGTGCTCAGACCACATCAAATTGGTCTGCATGACTGTCGTCCCAGAAGGAAGTCTCTTCTAATGATGATGCACAATAAAGCCTGCAAACAGTTTGCTGAAGACAACAGACTAAGGACATGGATACCAATTCTTTCAAATGGAAATTCAATAATCAGTAAAGGTATCAGCAGACTTCAAAAAGCGGGCAATTGTGCAGAATACTGACACTCTGGACATGATTTTTAATAATCTTTTACTTCTGCATGTAAAGCAGGCCAAAAGAACTCCTGGGGTATTCTCTCCTTAGTTTTCTCTACATCCATATGTCCAACCACTATATGGGCATGGGCTAGATCTAATACCATTCGGCGATATGATTTCACGACCACTAGTTGTTCTACCTCCTCCTCTACTTGCTTTACCACTTGATACAGCAAATCATTTTTAAGAGCCATATAGGGAAAAGACACCCCAACATCAGATTCAACAGGTTCCCCATCTATCATCTTAATGTTTTATCTAATAAGCTCTAGAAAGTCTGTCTTTCAGTTGTTCTGCACAAAAATAATCTTTTCTGACCTGTACTGTAAGCCAAGCACCACATGCTGTCCACTCTCATTATTAGTCGGGGAGAATTTCCTGTTTATTACTCCCCAGTTCCTCTTCCTCCTGTTCCCCAGCCATTACAGAGAAAGAAAAAAGTCTGGTCCCTTTACTGGGCACCCTCCAACATTTTCCGCTTTCTTTTTACTATCAAAAGGGGCAGGAGTTATGTTTTTCCTTTGTATGGAAGCTACATCCTCCAACTGTTTTTGTGTTCTCACAATCTCCAAAAATGTGCAAAATATTTCCTCACTCTCTCATGAAGCAGAGAGAGTATCTGAGAGAGAGAGAGGGACTGAAAGAGTAATCCCGACGCTGGTCCACAGGCAAGCAATTCCCCTACACACACACACTGACACATCACACAGGCTGAGGCTCAGTCCCCACACTCCCCATTGTGTGCTTATGGTCATTATCGTGATCAGAGCACAGCATGTTCTCTATGGCTCTGTCAGTGTAACATGCTGTGTGGTGCTGACATTCTTAAAGTGGTTGTATACCCTCTTAAACATTTTTTTTTTTGGTAACTACCTGCAAGAGAAAGTCATAATGAGCTAGTATGACTAGCATACTAGCTCATTATGCATCACTTACCTTAGATCGGGGCCCCGACGCCGTGTTCTTCTCCCCCTCCGGCCGCATCCATCTCAAAACAGATACCCTTCCGGGTATCGCCGCTCCGGCCAATCACAGCGCCGCTGCGGCGCTGTGATTGGCCAGAGCGGCGAGGACGTCGCTCCGCGCATGCGCGCGGGGACACTTCAACTGCGGTGAGCCGCAGTTGAAGGTGGGGATTAACCCTGTAAATGCACCGTTGTCTACGGCGCGCATGCGCCGTAGACAACGTTGTAAAACGTTCTTTTCAAATATCTCCTAAACCGTGTAGGTTTAGGAGATATTTCTTGTACCTACAGGTAAGCCTTAATCTAGGCTTACCTGTAGGTGCAAGTTAATTTTTAGGGTATACAACCACTTTAATATATGGCTGTACTGTGTGCTACAGACTATAACACAGCACAGCCATAAGAATGTCAGCACCACACAACATGTTACACTGACAGAGCCATAGAGAACCTGCTGTGCTCTGATCATCATAATGACCATGATCATAGAGTGAGATGCTACTTTACACATGTGATGGGGGAAGGGACAGTAAAAACACAGCCAAGCTGCATTTTTACCACCCCCAAATCACTCCCCTTTAAGAATTTTTCACCCAAGCTTTGAAATTAGGTCTGTCTGTCAGGTTTTCCTGTGGACCAGTGGGTACAGTAGCTGTGTATGATGGTACAGTGGCAGCAATTGATGGGCACAGTAGCTGCGTATGATGGGACAGTGGTGGCATTTGATGGGCACAGTAGCTGCGTATGATGGGACAGTGGTGGCATTTGATGGGCACAGTAGCTGTGTATGATGGTACAGTGGCAGCAATTGATGGGCACAGTAGCTGCGTATGATGGGACAGTGGTGGCATTTGATGGGCACGATGGCTGCGTTTGATGGCACAGTAGCTATGTTTGATGGGCACAGTGGTGGCAATTGATGGCACAGTGGCTGCGTATGATGGCACAGTGGCGGCAATTGATGGGTACAGTAGCTGCGTATGATGGCACAGTGGCGGCAATTGATGGGTACAGTAGCTGCGTATGATGGCACAGTGGCAGCGATTGATGTTTTTTTTTTTCTGAATTTTTCAGTTTGTTTGTGCCCCCCCCCCCATAAATTTTGAGCACCGGCTGCCACTGATGTGGATCTGATTGAAAGTTTCATGTAGGTCTACAGGAATCCAGATATGAATTGACTTGTGTCCATTCAGGTCAAAAAAAAAAAAAAAAGAAAAGGAAAAGAACATCCTTTTCTCTTTTTCCAGACCTAAATGTGACAGATCAGAGGTAGCCTGATGTAAATGGACTGTGGTGTATGAGGACACAAACTGAATGGGCACAAATGTCAAAACACTGACATCTCTCCCATTCAGATCCAGTTATGGTTGGTGGGGTGCTGTAAAGCTTCCTGGTGGTAAAGCTAAGGTGGGTCCAGACTACAGTCCGAACATGCCTGAGCTCATCCCTGCTAATTAGTTGTTGTCAAAAAAGTTCTAAAATAAGACATCTCTGCTGCTTTATGATAGTGTAAAAAGTTTAGAATAATAATGGTTATTAAAGCGGAGTTCCACCCAAAAGTGGAACTTCTGCTCATTTTATTCCTGCCCCCCCCCCCTCTTCCACCCAAAAGTGGAACTTCTGCTCATTTTATTCCTGCCCCCCCCCCATCTGGTGCCACAATTGGCACCATTTAGGGGGAGGGAGGACAATGTATCAGGTATCCTTGTCAGGTACGCTGTACGGGGCCCCATGATTTCTAACAGCGGCCCTGATCACCCCCACAGAATGTGTCACATAGAAAGGTATCTGCATCCTTTCATACCCTCTTCATAGCACAGACAGTAGTACTTCTCCATTTCCCTCATTGCCCTCTTAAAACTACCACAACATATTACGACACATAACCTCCCCTCCTTAAAGTAGAAGTCCACCCTAACACTAAAATCGCAAAATCTACAGGCACCCAAGGTCTAAGACTACCCTATCTAGCCCTGTAAAATAGAGATGGCTATACTTACCTTTTTTGAAGTGGCTTCGATCCGGTCTCTGCAGAGGAGACAGCCAACAATGGCTGGGAAATTAATGGGAAGTGACGTCACCCAGCTTCAGTTGGCTGCCTCTTCTGCACCCGCTTCTACAGCGAAGCTGGCTGCCTCTTCTGCACCCGCTTCTACAGCGAAGCTGCTGCTGACAACTCAGTGTGGGACTCCATGGCAGCCTACGTGTGGGTTAACCCCACCTCCTCTCCAATACTATAGGTCTCCCTACCCTATAAGTTTGGGCTCACCAGTAGAGACTGCGTTCCGTAACTAGCCGACTCTCAACTCTTGACCGATGGGGGGGGACTCCATCTGCCATGGAGTCCATCAGGAAAGGAAAATTACGGTAAGTATTTGATAATAAATTTTCCTTTTTCCTGACAGACTGCATGGCAGCCTACGTGTGGGAAATAACTAGCCAGTCCACACGGGTGGGTATGCTGAACAAAAGATTTTAACTTGCCCTGTCAACCGACAGGATTCTTAAACCAAAATGCACAGGAGATAGAGAAGCAGGTTCTACGCAGTCGTGTCAGATAAATGTATTAATGGAGGCCCAAGAGGCCGCTTAACAGATGACCTCTGTAGCCATGTGCCGGGCCGCTGCCCGTGAGGCAGCCATGCCCTTGGTAGAATGTGCCGTCACCGCCTTTGGAGGAGCCAAGCCCCTAGCTCTATAAGCCTGCTGGATAGATTGGACAATCCAGGCCGCAATCGTTCTGGTTGAGGCCCATTTTCCTCTGTTACTGCCAGAGTACAGAATGAATAGGTAATCAGAGCATCTAAAGGTGGAAGTAGCTTGTAGGTATTCCTCCAGAACCTCACCTACATCCGGAGGATGATTTTCAGAGGATCCTGGATTTTTTAAATATAGGTAGGACAATTTCTTGGTTCTCATGAAACACGGAAGTGACTTTCGGGTTTGAGCCGGAGCATAGAAATGAGGACCACCCGATCAGGAAAGAAAGTGAGAAATGGTTCTTCCTGACCTAAGAATCCAATCTCAGAGACCCCTTTAGCCGAAGTGATAGCAACTAGGAAAACAAGTTTTGCTGAAAAGTCTTTGATAGAGAGCGGGGTAGAGTCCAGATAATGAGTTGAGAACTAAAGGAAGATCCCATTTGGGGAATCTTGGTCTCCTTTGGGGAGTTTTGTCTCCCCCCAGAAGAACCGCCGGACGAGCGGGTGAACAGAGTCATTCCGACTGGACGCCAACAGGAACAAACGAAATGAAAGTCCATGGAGGAGGACAAAAAAGGAACGCAGTCTCTACCGGTGAGACCAAATTTATAGGGTAGGGGGTCCTATAGTATTGGAGAGGAGGCGGGGTTAAGGCTGCCATGGAGTCTGTCAGGAAAGGTATGTATAGCAATTTTTTTTCCTTTACAAGTCTAGATAGGTTAGTCTTAGATTGTGGCTGCCTGTAGATTTAGAGATTTTACTGTTAGGGTGGACTACTTTAATGTACAATTGCCTTAAGTAGCTTGCCAGAGCAAACCCTAAAAAAGAAGACTGGAGTGAAGATACTGTAGAGTGTTGTGGAAAACAGAGAGTTGGTGATATTGGCTGGTCACTACATGTGCTATACAAGAGTCAATGGGTTGTAGTTTAAACACTGTCTGGTTATGCAACGTTTGAATGTCTGGTTGCTGTAAAGAATATAATTTTTTTCCTAATTGTTCTTAAAACCTTATATATCATTTTAACTTCCATAGATAGAAGCTGTAATTTGCAAAGTTGTCCTGTGATTTGCAGACTTCACTCTGCTTAAAATACAGTCACGGGAATTCAAATCGGGCCCAATGATGTTTTTCTGGTGGTAGTTCCCTTAAGAACTACCTGCATCTAATTCAGGCAAGCATTTGAGCCAGTGTAATTAACATTACCGATACGTGCGGCAAATTCTGATAGTACTTACTACCAGCTCTTTGAAGAGGAACTACACCATTACTATGGAAAATAATATGTTTAAATCCTAAAATGTGGCCCTGTATAAAAGTAAGAAAAAACATACTTACTAGCCAATGCAGTCCAGCGTTGTCTAGCTTGTAGGGAAAGTTTTCCCAACGCTGCTCCTTCCTTGTGCTGCCATCTTAAATTCTCATCTAGTGCATGTGGAGAAACACCACAGGGATCTTTGCCAGGTCAGAGGGACCTGGCAGATCCCCGCAGTGGGTCTGTGCATAGGCCAAACTTCCAGTTTTTTGTGGTTGAACTAAATTTACTAAATTATTGGCCCATTTTCTGTTTGCAAATTAGGTGATTCAATGACCTGCTAAAGTCAAGCAGACTGCCATGGCGAGCGTGTCTATATGAAAGCATTATCAGAAATTCTTGCAATTATTGTGGGTGCAGAGACATGGTACACTGTGCACTTCTTGTACCGTTTAGAAACCAGATAAAAGAAGTGGTGCTTGTGAGTCCTTTACTAGAACATGGAAATGATTCTTCAGTCCCATCAGATAGAACATTTCAAGCCCTGCTGTCAAGGTTAATGCCATATTAAACTTGTTTTGGGAGAACATCCAACTTGAATAACCCACATAAATTCCCACAAAACAGAGGGCCATATCTTAATCACAATCGCGCAGACATGAGTCACTGGGATACTTGTTTATAGTGGGTAATGGGCTGACTGTCCTTGTGTATGTGTGCATTTTGTAAAAATGCTGATTCATCTGGAAGTAAATCATATCCATATACTGCATTTATGCAGTGTCTATGTATAGCAGAGAGACAGCATTTTCTGCCCTACAATGCAATATTACAGAGGAGAGCAGTTATGAATGCATCTGACTATGACAATATATTATTGTACCTCTACTTATTTGGCCTGTGCCAAGTGCCATTTGAATAGTTATGTAGTGACTATTGAACATCTGGAATGCCCCAGAAACCCCAATTATCAGAGCATTGTAATATACAATACCAACTTCCTTATCCCTATCTCTGCCTTCACCTTGTTTTGGTAAAGCTTTCCATCACATTAAATGGCCAATCATGAGGTACAGGAGGTAAGAGGCCAAGGACAAACCGCTTAGTGGAAGTCTGTATTTCCATATTAGACCAGACTGGATTTTGTGGCTCAAAGGGCACTGTGGAAAATAACGGAGGATGGAAGGTAACTGAGATGCGTAGGCACCACTGGTTGCAATGATTTTCTGATGGTGCTTTACCCAGGAACAAGTGACAACTGATTTTTTTCAAAAGCCAGTTTGTAATTTTTTAAAGTGTTACTAAACCCAGGACTCTTCATTCACTATATCTGGTCTACCATGGTACATGGAAATGAAACAGTTTTAGTAAATCTAAATTGTTAAATACCTTTTCTCATCAGCAGCTAGAGCATTCTTGTGACTTCTATCAGTGCCTGGTCAAAGCTTGTAGGAGGCGTTTTAATTTTCCCTGATCGTCCTATGAGGCTGCTGGACCCCTGACTCTCTGAATGGTGCTGATTGACCCTGTGCTGATTACATGCAATCTCCCAAGAAAAAAAACTCTTTAGCAATACACACCAAACTGAGCATGTGCAGCTTGTCCCCTATGATCTGTTCTATCAGGGGATGGTTTGGGGACTGTGGAAGGGGGGTAGCTACAGAGAACACAAGATAAAACAGCCTTTTTACACAATGCAGAGGATTAGCCCCCTGGGTTTCACAGTATGTATAACAAGCATGCTTTACTGCATATACAGACTGATTTTACTAGTGTGGGTTTAGTACCACTTTAATGTTCTTGCACATGGTACTGATGGTACTGATGTATGAACATCAGATACCTGGCAGAAAAGTCCTGCATAAAAACACGAGGATAGGCACTATAGTAATTATGCGTATTTGCGTGATTTTGTGCATACACACAGGTGCCTGTAAACATTTTTCTAGCTTTTGTTGGGATGTGTTGTATGTGTGTATAATACTGTCCATCAATGCAGATTTTTTTTTTTTTTTTTACTGATCTTTTTGCAGAGCATGCTTACATATGTGTCACATTAAAAACAGTGGGCTGCATTTACATAAATAAAAAACACCTACAGTACAGTGAAAAAAATGCTGTATATTAACCACTTCAATACCAGGCACTTTCACCCCCTTCCTGTCCAGACCAATTTTTAGCTTTCAGCACCGACGCACTTTGAATAACAATTGCGCGGTCGTGCAACACTGTACCCAAATTAAATTTGTATTATTTTCTTTGAGACAGACCAAGCTTTCTTTTGGTGGTATTTAATCACCACTGGATTTTGTATTGTTTGCTAAACAAAGTCATTCTTCTTCACTGATGCACGCTGATAAGGCTGCACTGATGGGAACTGATGGGCAGCATTGATGGGCACTGATAGACGGCACTGATGGGGCTGCACTGATAATCAGTGTAAACAATTTACTCACTGTGCCTTGTCAGCCTTGCCGGTTATTGGCTCTCCTTTCCTCACATAGAGACAGAGTGTGAGGAAAGGAATGCAGATAACTGGCAAGTCTGTTTATATGTGATCAGCTGTGATAGGACACAGCTGATCACAAGGTAAAAGGCTGCTATGATTGGCCCTTTACCATAATCTGTGATCAGCTGTGTCCAAAGGAAACATCGGTCATAGAGCACGCCCAATGCGTGCCGCAGGGGGAGCGCAGGAGGTGCGGTTCTGGAAGGACTACGACGGACACCATCCCAGAACTGGAGAGCTGTGCCATAGCTATTAAGTGTTAATAGTTTTTTTTTCAATTAACAAAATGGAAAGTAATTGAACAGAAGAGAAATCCAAATAGAATCAATATTTGGTGTGACCACCCTTTTCCTTCAAAGCAGCATCAATTCTTCAAAGTACACTTGCACAAGTTTTTGAAGGAACTTGGCAGGTAGGTTGTTCCAAACATTTTGCAGAACTAACCACAGATCTTTGTATGTAGGCTTCCTTAAATTCTTCTGACTTTTCATGGATTCCCAGACAGACTCCATGAGGTTGAGGTCAGGGCTCTTTTCCAGGCCTCTTTGTTTTTTACACTAAAGATAGTTCTTAATGACATTGGCTGTATGTTCGGGGTTGTTGTCCTGCTGCAGAATACGTTTGGGGCCAGCCACACTCCTCCCTGATGCTATGGCATGACAGGTAAGTATCTGCCTGTATTTCTCAGCATTGAGGGCACCATTGATTCTGACCAAATCTCCAAATCCATTTGCAGGAATGCAGCCCCAAACTTGCAAGGGACCTCAATCGTACTTCTGTCAGGTCACCTGAGTTCAGGTGACAGATGCACTCCGTAGGAGTCAGGAGTGCACTGCTAAGGTAGTGGACCCTAGGACTGACTGCTGCGGATTGAACTCTGGATGGTTCAGGAAGCAGGTCTACTGGAGCATCAACACAGATCCCACTGGGAGCTAGAGAATAGATTCCCCAGGGCGCTGAGCCAGCAGGTGTTCACCAGAGCTTCTAGTGGTGAGGATGGACTACGCTGCAGTCTGGCTCCCAGGGTCTCACAGCTCACGCTCATGGTAGACTACAGGAGAAAGAGGAAGAAAGCAGCAGGCTGGAACAACAAGGATAGTAAAGGGATAAGCCAAGGTCGGGCGACTAGCAGACAAGGATAAACATGGAACACGCCAAAGGTCGGGGGGACTAGCAGACAAGGTTAAACATAGAACACGCCAAAGGTCAGGGTCACAAGCAAACAGGTATAATCGAGAACAGGCCAAGATGGGTAACTGGAATCAGACGTAGGAGACACAGCAAGTAGCACATGCAAGCTAAACACACAATGGTTGATAAGCAAGGTAAGCTTGCAATGCACAGGTTAATATAGTGTTTCTAATTAGAGGCTGAGGTGGAGCTATGCTGAGAGAAGATTATATAAGCAGTCAGGTGAGGGTGGCTGGCCTCTAAAGGTGAACACATGGAGGAGAGGTAAGCTGACAGAAAGATTACTGCATAACTATGACAACTTCACTGTTGCCTGCATACACTCATTATTGTACCACTCTCCAGCCCTTCAGAAAACAAACTGCCTTCCGCTACAGAAAATTATTAAAATGTTGACTCATCCGCCCCACGCACCTACTGCCATTTTTCTGGACCCCTGTTGTTTTTGTTTTCATGCATAGGACATGACTCAACTACGCACAAAATCATAGGAGTCGGCCTAAAACTTTTGCACAGTACTGTATATGCCTAAAAAGCTGTGTTTTAGGCATTAGTGTGCAAGAGACCCAAAGTTTAGTACATATGGGCCAAATGTCGGGTGACTTTCGACCCGTGTGTACTGCAGGCGGTCTGACAGAAGTCGGCCCTTTGGCCAGCTTCTGTCGAAGGGATATGACTGAATAAGGTCTGTCGATCTGCTCCCGATCAGTGCTCTCAGCCAATGGCTGGAACACTGGGGTGTTCTGGCGGGGGGCAGACATTGCATAGTTAGTACAGCGGCTCCGACCTGAGCTGTCAGTTTTAGTGTGTACTAGACTTTAGATTGACAGCATTGTGGAGTGAAGTAAATACTGACTGCCTCACACCGCTATCCCCTTTTCCTCCAATCAGAGTGCTTGTGGGCAGGGAATTTCAAGAAGCTAATATAAATTCAGATTTCTGTATTAAAGTATTTAAAAATATACATAAACGTTTTTCTTTTGTAATACATACATAATTGTAATACATTGTACTTTTGTAAGTTGTCTAGGGTTTAAGTTTACAGTGATTAATAACTATTTGTGCACAGTGCAGTGTTTAAATACAAATAAATTAACCATGAATCACAAAGCTAATTTACAGGCAGTCTAGACCTATTTGAAATAGGTACCTAGCTTTAGTTATAGCATAGTATTTTTGTCGTGCATGACATCATGGTTTTGAACAAGGATCCAAAACTGCATCTTAAAAATTTTTTTAAGAAATTCCACAAAAAGATGCCACACTTTAAAAGGTATAAAATTGAGTGGACATCACCAGGTGGGCAGATATATCATGGATTTAATTAACAGGTAACTCATTTAAAATACTTATATAACATACTGTATCATTGAGATGCAAGCCTTTTTGTATTTGTGTGTTAAAGTTGTATCTAAAGTCATAACACTTTTTTTAATTGCAGTCTGTCTGTGATAGGAAAATTCATTCTTTCTACTTGTCCTGGTGACCACTGTCACAGTGGAAGAAAATATAAAATTGTTAAATTGTCACTAAACTCAAAAAACAAAAGGAAAAAGAAGGAAACCCTTCCTA
This sequence comes from Lithobates sylvaticus, assembly GCA_028564925.1. Classification (NCBI taxonomy): domain Eukaryota; kingdom Metazoa; phylum Chordata; class Amphibia; order Anura; family Ranidae; genus Lithobates; species Lithobates sylvaticus. The sequence continues at coordinate 67,896,549 of CM053033.1, read as the reverse complement.
ATAGTTCATTATAATCTTTCTGTGCCCTTCGTTTGGGTCTGAAATTTTTATATGAAAAACGGCTTGTTGCCTATAGGCAGTCACCTATAGTTCCTTGGTGGTGGTGGCAACGATCTGCAGGCTTATAGAGCCTGCGCACTGTTACCACCACACTGTGCATGCTCCCTTTCTTTAATGTAGGTAAGCCGTATCTACACGTGACTTACTGTTGAGGAAAGAGCTATGCCTGGAGCTGTGAGCGGGGCTAAGCCACAGTGGGTCACTTGTCCTATGACATTGCCAGACCCTCCCCACAGGCTGTGCAAAGTGGATTGGAACTGTCAGTCAAGGATCTGATCTGCCTGAAGGAATTGGTGGGTGGATCGGATCGTTGACTGACAGCTTCATTCTGCTTTTCTTGGCATGAGGAGGGCCTGAAAAAGCTGAAGCTGATGCCACAGGACATGTGACCTATTTTGACATAGCTCCGCCCCTAGCCTGGTTTGTGCTGCAGCAAAAAAAAAAATAATGTGACCCTAAATTGAAAAAGACATAGTTATTGCTTTTTTTCATAAAGAGCTTCACATGTAATGAATGCCTGCTGTTACTTAAATGTTATAATAGCATCAGGATTTACAATCACTTCAACTGCCATCAGAACAGGAATATAGGGAAAATCTTATATTGAGTTGTATGGGAGCACTATTTCCTCAGATAGCATTCTAAGAGAGTATTTTTCCCACTTCGGAGAGGATTGTTTGCAAGGCAGGAAGTAAAATGCCCCCCATGGGACACAAATGGAAAAAAAAAACCTCCTATCTAAAATGATATTAAAAAAAAGCTTTCAGATATAGTTTTATAAATACTGCAGGGTTCAGCAGTAAAGTGGGGATGGATGAAAGGACAATGGCGCACAAAAGGGGACACAAAATGGGTGTACAACACTTAGGTACTGTTGAATGCCAAAGACGGAGGCTGCAATGCTGGAACTGCAGCAAAGTAGGAGACGAAGGCTGCCAGAGAGGTGTGCATAACCATGCTTTTCTTGCAAGGTACTGTTATTTGGATTGATTTAGGGACCCAACATGCTCCCTTAAAGTCTAAGGACATTTTTAAAGGGAACTTAGCATAAACATGTAAAATATAACTTCCCAAGATGAAGAAAATAAAGGATAATAACTGTGCTCCAAACTGTGCTTTTCTGAGTTACTTTATTGGATCATCCACAATAGATACACGGCCATAGTGTACCAAGGAAACCAACTCCTCCTTAACACGTAATCACAAAACTCAGAAGAGTACAGTTTGGAGTGCAGCTCTTATCCTTTATTTTCATCTGATAATATGCAAGGACGGTCTTCTTGAAGCTGCACCCAGAGTCCAAAGATCAAATGGAAGAGCACATCTAGAGTGAGTCGCTGGGATGGGATGTTGCTTTCTAAGATGAAGCCTGCACAAACCATTTGTTTTCAGGAAAACTTTGTATGCTTCTGGGAAGCTTACAAAAAGCCCCCCAAACATCCCCTAGTACACTATTACTAGTTCAGTGTTGTTAAATGGGTTCCATATATAGGCAGATCTCTGATCTGATATCTACCCATATCCATAAGGCTCATTACAGACCCATTCCTGTAGTGATTTTTTTAGACATACAGTATAAATGGTGAAGGTTTTGTTCTCTTTCCATGGAGGAAAAAATTGAACAATATTTGTATAAACAGACTTGTATTTGAAAATCTGTGCAGTCAGTGCCAAGGATGCTTGACTACACAAACTCTATTTGATGTGGACACAGTGGTAGCAACATCTCGTTAATATACGGCACGTTTGGCTTAGTCTATTGTGTGTGATAAGTTTGGACAATGACTTTGTGTGGTATTTTAACTATGTGATCTGGCCAAGCTTCTGAATGACATGCCAAAATCTTTTGGTGAGCTATATAACTAAATATCCTCCTAGAGTAGACATCTGTTAAGGATAAGATGAGGTGAAGAAGCTGAAAGTAGGCTGAATATGATACATGTGGTCTCCAGACATAGAAGAAGAAGCTTAATGAAGTACGATAGTGATGCCCACAGCACATTGCCACTTTCACTGAGTGTTAGCTTCTAAATGAGAGTATTATTCTGCATAAGTGATATTTGGTGCTAAGACATTACAGCAGATTTTTTCATTTTAGATGTGTTGAATGTACTGTGGTACTGCACTATTTTTGTGAAAAAATATCTTTATATCTATTTATATCTTGTCCTTTATAGGCATATCAATGTAGGTATAACAATATTGAATAGCAAGCTAACAGATTGTTTAAATAGACTCTATGAAACAAAGGTGCAGATTTGTCGTTCTTTTTCCAATGCATGCATTGACAGCCAGCTTGTGATGAAATGGCTGCCTTAATGGAACATACATGAAGGTGCCTTGATATTTTGTTCTGCCCTGCTAGCCATTTAAGGTCTAAACTGTGAGGAAAATGGAAGGCAGTATGTTCTTTCCATATGTTTTAGGAAACAGCCTATTAAATCTCAGCTGCTATATAATATGTTAGAGATCCTAAAAAAAAACAGTTTTAAAGCAGTTCAAAGTTTAATATTCGTAAAATTTTATTTAATATAGTCGTTGTGTAAAATTTCCTCACCATTTTCCACCCTCTCATTTCTCCATAGATATTCGCAATGTTCTGACACTGAAACAACTTTTTCATGTGTTTGGCATGCTGTCTTTGTCCTGCTGCTTGCGTGTATGCAGTAGAATCCCATAAACGTCTAGAGCAAAGAAGGGAAAGGACACTTATCTTCTAGATTCTGATAAGCTCCCCGCCTGCAGACCCCCACAATCACTGGGCCAGGGTTGTGGGGAAAAGGCCCTTGTCCTCATCAACATATGCACAAGGTGTTTTTTCGGGGAGAGGGGGTCATTTTAGTTAAAGAGCCACCAAATATACGTTTTATATTCCTTGAACTAAAAAAGACCCTGCACCCCCTTCTCCTGGCAATTCTCTTGCTGAATTTAGCCACGTTGATTTTCACTGCACTGTCTTTAGTTAGTGAGAATTGTAGAGCATTGTGATGTGACAGATGCTGTTGATAGGTCCTAGTCATATATCTGCAAGTCAAGCTGTATCTTGGACTTTTGTTAAATTAAATATTCACTAAGATGCACATTTTTAATACAGCATATGCTTGTATACTATTACTGCATATCCAATGAAACATGTTGTGAAATTTTCCAGGAAGGCCAGTGTAAATATAGGAAGGAAGAATGATACATAAAACTTTCAAACATATGGTAAATAAGAACTAAACCATATGTTTTTTTTAGGGAGTTATGGAATTAATAAACATTAGTTACAACATAATCACATTCTGTTTTCTCATACTAAAGGGAACACCCTTTTAGGCTTCATGCACACTAGAAAGCTACAAACTGCTTTAGAAGCGCTGGACAAAAAAACGCAAATGTTTTAGCATTTTTTGCCAGCGTTTACCAGTGTTTAGCCTAGCGTGTAAGCTATGTTGTAGTGCGCAGTAGCTGTAGCGTTAAAGCAGGGCTTGACAAATTTGCTTGGAATCTAGGAGCCAGCTAAAAAAGTTAGGAGCCAGTTTTTTTTTTTCTAACGATGACAACGACTGACAGGTGGCACTGGGGACAGGTGGGCATGTGTGTTGTGTGTGTTTCACTGTGTTTCACTGTTCACTCACGTTTCACTGACGCTGCAGCTGCAGCACGGAAGCTCTCCCTCCTCACACGCTGTCTGTGTGAGGAGGGAGAGCCGGCGATGAGGGATGATCTCATATGTTTACATATGAGATCACCTCTCATTGGACAAGCCGGTCGAGTGCTAAATGGCCGCTGTGATTGGCCATTTAGCACGATCTGTGATTGGCTGTGTCCAAGGGACACGGCCAACACAGAACTTCCCCGATGCGCGCTTGTGGCGGTGCGCAGAGGGGAAGTAAACAGGAGGACGTCCAGGGACGCCCTCCCGGCAATTGGCGTCCACGCTGTAGACGTCTTCCATCTATAGCACGGGTGCGAAGTGGTTAACTAAAGAATGTGACTGCTTTTATTTCCGCCATATCCCTGCTTATTTACCGCCATATCCCCTCTAAGGGTCCGATCAGGTCCGCCTGAAAAACTGACAGGTGAACCTGATCAGACAGCCCGTGTGAAAGTGACCAAGCAGGGAGATTACAAATAATTTTAATTAAGGAAAAAAAAATGTAACAGTTTTTTACTTTTAAAAAATAAATACAAATCAAAGCTATTATAAACACTTAAAAAAAAAAAAAAAAAACACTGGCCAATACTCTGCAATAAATTTTAATAGAAACAAAGAATTTTTTTTTTTTACCAAATTTTCTGCATTTTTTGATTTATAGCGCAAAAAATAAAAAACCCAGCGTTGATTAAATACCACCAAAAGAAAGCTCTATTTTTGTGAAAAAAAGGACAAAAAATTCATTTGGGTACAGTGTTGCATGACTGAGTAATTGCCATTCAAAGTGTGAGAGCACCAAATGCTGAAAATTGGTCTGGTTAACATTGCATTAGCATTGTTAGAGGTGTTGCAATACCAACGGCCGCCACAAGAGGGCGCCATATTACAAAAGGACTTCAGAAGGCCGCAAAGCCGCGGCCTAAATTACTGGCCGGCGCGGCCCGATGCTATCGCACGGCGGGGTCGGGGGTCCACAGGCAGACAGGATACCGCAGCTGTGTCGCTCCAGGCGCCAGGACCCCAATTCTAGTCGCAGATGCGACCTGGCGACCGGGGTTTGTCGAGCCCTGCGTTAAAGTGTATGTAAACCCACCACTCACCCAGTATAAACGAATGGCTCAGTATTAATGTATATATACATGCAAGCCTCCTGTGTGTATCCCTACCGTGCAAATGTCATCCCCTTCAGCAGTAGGAGCCCTGCAAAACTCTAGAATCGAGTGGGTGGGTCTCTTTGCCAGAGCTCAGTGGGCAGAGTTGTGATGTCACAAGACTCCCCGGCCACCTCTAAACTCTCCTACTCTTTCTGCTGGCTCTGGGAGCTGACTGCACCATGTAAATCCTCAGTCACACTGATCATCCCCCATGATGAGTAACATCCAGTTAAAACTCAAGAAAGGCACCACATGACTTCAGCATGCCCAATCATGCTGAGGTATGGAGCAGCCAATCCTGGGAGAACTGGAGAACAAAGGAGGAGGAATGTGAAGCTGGAATTGTTTGCACTCTCTGCTCTCATGCTGTGCATGAGATAAAGAAATCAGATCAGTCAGTCACAGCAGTGTGGGATGTGGCTACACAAACTTATCTGTATGTTGTTTTTTATCTTACTAAAAAAAGACAAAAGGATTGCTCAGAGCTGGATTTACTCTTCGTGACAAGACTGGGCACAGATGACTTGACATCCTCTACTGTACAAGGTAGAAGTCTTCATTAAAAAAAATGTCAGATTTACATCCACTTTAACCACTTTCTTACCGGGCCTATTTTGGCCTATTTTCCTTTATGTAAACATCATAATTTTTTTGCTAGAAAATTACTCAGAACCCCCAAACATTATGCACGTTTTTTTTAGCAGACACCCTAGGGAATAAAATGGCGGTCATTGCAACTTTTTATCTCACGTGGTATTTGCGCAATAATTTTTCAAACGCCTTTTTTTTGGAAAAAAAACGGTTTCATGAATTAAAAAATAACAAAACAGTAAAGTTAGCCCAATTTTTTTTATATAATATGAAAGATGATGTTACGCCGAGTAAATAGATACCGAACATGTCACGCTTTAAAATTGCGCACAATCGTGGAATGGCGCCAAACTTCGGTACTTAATAATCTCCATAGGCGACGATTTAATTTTTTTTACAGGTTACCAGTTTAGAGTTACAGAGGAGGTCTAGTGCTAGAATTGTTGCACGCGCTCTAACGCACGCGGCGATACCTCACATGTGTGGTTTGAGCGGCGTTTACATATGTGGGCGGGACTTGCGTGTGCGTTAGCTTCTGAGCGCGAGCTACAGGGGACAGGGGCGTGTTTATTTTTTTTTTTTTTTTTTTTTTTTTTATTTTTTTTATATTTTTTTTTTTTTTTTACACTTTTTTTAAAAAAAAAATTTTTTGGATCACTTTTATTCCTATTACAAGGAATGTAAACATCCCTTGTAATAGGAATGTATGTGACAGGTCCTCTTTATGGAGAGATGTGGGGTCAATAAGACCCCACATCTCTCCTCCAGGCTGGAAAGCATGAGATCGGTAAAAAAAAATTTATTCCGGGTACCGGGCGTGACCTCATAACGTCGCGCCCGGGCCTCCGACGGTCATAGAGATGACTGGAAATCTCTATGCTCGTCATCCGGCGGCGAGCGATTCTTTCTCCGGGCCCCCGATGGCACGGGAGAGCCCGGAGAAGCACCGGAAGGCGGCGGGAGGGGGGGGACGTCCCATCCCGCTGCCTATAAGAACGATCAGGAGGCGGAACTGCCGCTATGATCATTCTTATGGTGCACAGAATCGTCGGCCGGAAAGAATGATATCTGAATGATGCCAATAGCTGCACGCATCATTCAGATATCCCCAGTCAAAGTCAAGGATGTCATATGACATCCTTGGTAAGCAAGTGGTTAAGGAGCAGGGTTGCCAGTGTCCTTAACAACCAGTGAATAGATGTTTGTTAAGGAGCGGGCCAGGAAGCCAGCTGCCATGTCCTTAACAACGTATGAGTCATCAGCTGTCAGCGGCGTTCCCCACTGACAGCTGAATGTAAAAAAAAACATTGCTAGCAATAAATTTTTTTTTTTTTAAAAACGCCTTTTGAGTCTGGTGCAGATTTTAAGGGGAACCCCACGCCAAAATTCAAATTCCTACCAGACCCTTATCTGAGCATGCAGCCTAGCAGGCCTGGAAAGGGGGGACAAGCGAGAACCCCTCCTTCCTGAAACATACCAGGCCACATGCCCTCAACATCAGTGGGGATGTTGGGGCAGGGGGGCCCCCAAAGCACCTACTTTTCATGTTGATGGGAACAAAGGACTCTTCCTCACAACCCTGGTCGGTGGTTGTGGGGGTCTGCAAGCAGTTGGCTAATGGGAATCTGGAAGCCACCTTTGACAAAAGGGGCCCCCCAGATCCCGACCCCCTATGTGAATGAGTATGGGATACATAATACCCCTACTCATTCACCAACAAAAAGTGTAGTGTAAAAAAGTAGACATGTGGGATTAGTTTCGTACGAATTTTCGAAAAATTCGTACGAATTACGAATTCGTACGAATTTTTCGAAAATTCGTACGAATTTACGAATCCGTAGTACGAATTTTTTTGAATACGAATTCCGTACGGAATACGAAATTCCGTTTACGAATTTCGTCGCCAAATTATTCGATTCCGACTACCAAATATCAAATTTCAACTTATATGAAAGAAATTATTATAGTGGATATAACGAATGATTCAAATGAATTCGAATGAATTCGAATGATTCGAATGACAAAGTGTAATTTTTTCAGGAAAAATTCCGTTTACGAATTTCAGCTCCAAATTATTCGAATCAAACTACCAATATCGAATTTCAACTAATTCGAAAGAAATTATTATAGCGGATATAACGAATGATTCGAATGAATTCGAATGATTCGAATGACAGTGTCATTTTTGCAGGAAAAAAAGCTATTTAAAATGAATTGTCGGCTCCGTAACACACAGAACAGTCATTTATTGATAAAAATTTTATATAAAAAAAAAAAAAACGTGGGGGTCCCCCCAAATTCAATAACCAGGCCCTTCAGGTCTGGGATGGATTTTAAGGGGAACCCCGGACAAAAAAAAAATCACTCGCGGCTAATTGCCGGTTCCCGTAACACACAGAGAACAATTAGAATCCAACTACCAAATATCTAATTTCAACTAGAACTTATTATAGCGGATATAACGAATGATTCGAATGAATTCGAGATTCAGTATATCTAATATCGAGAACTGTTCCTGCACAATGTCATTTTAAAATCACTTGCGGCTGAATTGTCCGCTCCGTAACACAGAGAACAGTCATTCATTGAAAGTCATTGATAAAAAAAAGCGTGGGGTCCCCCAAATTCAATAACCAGGCCATTCAGGTCTGCTATGGATATTAAGGGGAACCCCCGCTTCAAATTTAAAAATAAATGACGTAGGGGTCCCCCTAAATATCCATACCAGACCCTTCAGGTCTGGGATGGATTTTAAGGGGAACCCCGGCCAAAAAAAAAATGGCGTGGGGTCCCCCTCAAAATCCATACCAGACCCTTATCCGAGCAGGCAACCTGGCAGGTCGCAGGAAAAGATGGGGGACGAGAGCGCCCCCCCTCCTGAACCGTACCAGGCCACATGCCCTCAACATTGGGAGGGTGCTTTGGGGGTCTGGGACCCCCAAAGCACCTTGTCCCCATGTTGATGGGGACAAGGGCCTCATCCCCACAACCCTGGCCATTGGTTGTGGGGGTCTGCGGGCGGGGGGCTTATTGGAATCTGGAAGCCCCCTTTAACAAGGGGACCCCCAGATCCCGCCCCCCCCCCCGTGTGAAATGGTAAGGGGGTACAAAAGTACCCCTACCATTTCACCAAAAAAGTGACAAAAATGGTAAAAATTACAGGAGACGGTCTTTGACAATTCCTTTATTAAAATCTTCTTTCTTCTGCTCTTCCTTCTTCCTTTCTTCATCCTTCGGTTTCTTCATCTTCTCCTTCCGGCATCTTCTTCCATCTTCTTCTTCCTCCGATCCGCTTCTTCTTGCTCCGGTCTTCTGGTCCTTCTCGTCCGGCATCTTCTTCCATGGCGTTGGCGTCTCTTCTTAGGCCGCTCCTCGCAATGGGAGGCTCCCGCTGTGTGAGGCTTCGCTGTGTCTGACAGGTCTTTTATAACGGAGGGCACCTGGTGACCCCGCCCCCCTTTGACGCACGGGGACGTCATGGGGACTTCCCTATGGCTTTCCCCATGACGTCAGAGGGGGGCGGGGTCACCAGGTGCCCTCCATTATAAAAGACCTGTCAGCCAGAGCGAAGCCTCACACAGCGGGAGCCTCCCATTGCGAGGAGCGCCCGACAGAAGAACAGACGCCGACGCCATGGAAGAAGATGCCAGACGAGAAGGACGAGAAGACCGGAGGAAGAAGAAGCGGATCGGAGGAAGAAGAAGATGGAAGAAGATGCCGGAAGGAGAAGATGAAGAAACCGAAGGATGAAGAAAGGAAGACCAGAAGAAAGAAGATGAAAGAAGATTTTAATAAAGGAATTGTCAAAGACCGTCTCCTGTCATTTTTACCATTTTTGTCACCTTTTTTGGTGAAATGGTAGGGGTACTTTTGTACCCCCTTACCATTTCACACAGGGGGGGATCTGGGGGTCCCCTTGTTAAAGGGGGCTTCCAGATTCCGATAAGCCCCCCGCCCGCAGACCCCCACAACCAATGGCCAGGGTTGTGGGGACGAGGCCCTTGTCCTCATCAACATGGGGACAAGGTGCTTTGGGGGGGACCCCAAAGCACCCTCCCAATGTTGAGGGCATATGGCCTGGTACGGTTCAGGAGGGAGGGGGGCCACTATCGCCCCCCTCTTTTCGTGCGGCCTGCGAGGTTGCGTGCTCGGATAAGGGTCTGGTGTGGATTTTGAGGGGGATCCCGCGCCATTTTTTTGGGCCGGGGTTCCCCTTAAAATCCATCCCAGACCTCAATGGTCTGGTATGGATTTTGAGGGGGACCCCACGCCATTTTTTTTTTTTGGCTGGGGTTCCCCTTAATATCCATAGCAGACCTGAAGGGCCTGGTTATTGAATTTGGGGGGACCCCCACGCTTTTTTTTATCAATGACTTTCAATGAATGACTGTTCTCTGTGTTACGGAGCCGACAATTCATTAGCCGCAAGTGATTTTAAATAGCTTTTTTTCCTGCAAAAAATGACACTGTGCAGGAACAGTTCTCTATATTAGATATACTGAATCTCGAATTCATTCAAATCATTCGAAGCATTCGTTATATCCGCTATAATAATTTCTTTCATATTAGTTGAAATTAGATATTTGGTAGTTGGATTCGAATTGTTCTCTGTGTTATGGAGCCGACAATTCATTAGCTACAAGTGATTTTAAATAAAATCACTCGTGGCTAATTGCCTGTTCCCGTAACACAGAGAACAATTCGAATCCAACAACTACTACCAAATATCTAATTTCAACTAATATGAAAGAAATTATAATAGCGGATATAACGAATGTTTTGAATGATTCAAATGAATTCGAGATTCAGTATATCTAATATAGAGAACTGTTCCTGCACAGTGTCATTTTTGCAGGAAAACAAGCTATTTAAAATCACTCGCGGCTAATGAATTGTCGGCTCCGTAACACAGAGAACAGTCATTCATTGAAAGTCATTGATAAAAAAAAGCGTGAACCAAATTCAATAACCAGGCCCTTCAGGTCTGGGATGGATTTTAAGGGGAACCCCGGCCCAAAAAAAAAATGGCGTGGGGTCCCACTCAAAATCCATACCAGACCCTTATCCGAGCACGCAACCTGGCAGGCCTCAGGAAAAGAGGGGGGGCGAGAGCGCCCCCCCCCTCCGTCTGGAACCGTACCAGGCCACATGCCCTCAACATTGGGAGGGTGCTTTGGGGGTTTGAGACCCCCAAAGCACCTTGTCCCCATGTTGATGAGGACAAGGGCCTCATCCCCACAACCCTGGCCATTGGTTGTAGGGGTCTGCGGGCGGGGGGCTTATCGGAATCTGGAAGCCCCCTTTAACAAGGGGACCCCCAGATCCCGCCCCCCCTGTGTGAAATGGTAAGGGGGTACAAAAGTACCCCTACCATTTCACCAAAAAAGGTGACAAAAATGGTAAAAATGACAGGAGACGGTCTTTGACAATTCCTTTATTAAAATCTTCTTTCATCTTCTTTCTTCTGGTCTTCCTTTCTTCATCCTTCGGTTTCTTCATCTTCTCCTTCCGGAATCTTCTTCCATCTTCTTCTTCCTCTGATCCGCTTCTTCTTCCTCCGGTCTTCTCGTCCGGCATCTTCTTCCATGGCGTCGGCGTCTGTTCTTCTGTCGGGCCGCTCCTCGCAATGGGAGGCTCCCGCTGTGCGAGGCTTCGCTCCGGCTGACAGGTCTTTTATAACGGAGCGCACCTGGTGACCCCGCCCCCTCTGACGTCATGGGGAAAGCCATAGGGAAGTCCCCATGACGTCCCCGTGCGTCAGAGGGGGGCGGGGTCACCAGGTGCCCTCCGTTATAAAAGACCTGTCAGCTGGAGCGAAGCCTCACACAGCGGGAGCCTCCCATTGCGAGGAGCGACCCGACAGAAGAACAGACGCCGACACCATGGAAGAAGATGCCGGACAAGAAGGACGAGAAGACCGGAGGAAGAAGAAGCGGATCGGAGGAAGAAGAAGACGAAAGAAGATGGAAGAAGATGCCGGAAGGAGAAGATGAAGAAACCGAAGGATGAAGAAAGGAAGACCAGAAGAAGAAAGAAGATTTTAATAAAGGAATTGTCAAAGACCGTCTCCTGTCATTTTTTACCATTTTTGTCACTTTTTGGTGAAATGGTAGGCCCTTACCATTTCACACAGGGGGGGGGGCGGGATCTGGGGGTCCCCTTGTTAAAGGGGGCTTCCAGATTCCGATAAGCCCCCCGCCCGCAGACCCCCACAACCAATGGCCAGGGTTGTGGGATGAGGCCCTTGTCCTCATCAACATGGGGACAAGGTGCTTTGGGGGGGACCCCAAAGCACCCTCCCAATGTTGAGGGCATGTGGCCTGGTACGGTTCAGGAGGGGGGGCGCTCTCGTCCCCCCTCTTTTCCTGTGGCCTGCCAGGTTGCGTGCTCGGATAAAGGGTCTGGTATGGATTTTGAGGGGGACCCCACGCCATTTTTTTTGGCCGGGGTTCCCCTTAAAATCCATCCCAGACCTGAAGGGTCTGGTATGGATATTTAGGGGGGACCCCACGCCATTTTTTTTTTTTTTGGCTGGGGTTCCCCTTAATATCCATACCAGACCTGAAGGGTCTGGTTATTGAATTTGGGGGGACCCCCACGCTTTTTTTTTTATCAATGAATGACTGTTCTCTGTGTTACAGAGCCGACAATTTATTAGCCGCGAGTGATTTTAAATAGCTTTTTTTCCTGCAAAAATGACACTTTGTGCAGGAACAGTTCTCGATATTACATATACTGAATCTCGAATTCATTCGAATCATTTGAAGCATTCGTTATATCCGCTATAATAATTTATTTCGTATTAGTTGAAATTTGATATTTGTAGTTGGATCCGAATTGTTCTCTATGTTACGGGAACCGACAATTCATTAGCCGCGTTAACGATTCGTAACGGTTCGTAACAATTCGTAACTTTACTAACGATTCGTAACGATTCTAAAAAAAATTTACGATTCGTACGAAATTCGTATTTCGTACGGATTCGAACGGAATTTCGTACACGAATTACAATTTTTTTTTAGATACGAAACGGAACGAAACGAAACAAAACAAATTTTTTGACAGTTCCCATGTCTATAAAAAAGACAGTTGGCAGTTTTTGACAAGTCCTTTATTTAAAAAACAAAATTTCAGTGGCCTCCACTTTCCAAAAAAAAGAAAAAAAAAACTCTGCTAAACTCTGGGCACCGGCATTTAGCAGAGTTTAGGAGCTATCAGTGTTTTTTCTGCCAAAATGCTGCTGCTCCAGAGGGCACTGGCAGAAGTTTTTTTTCCTGCCACTAAACTCTGCTGCCAAAAAATGCTGCTAAATGCCTATGTGTACATGAACGCGTAGGATAAAATGCTTTTTTTTTTTTAGTTTAGAGGCAGTCTGATGGCCAAAACAGAAGCTGTAAAAACACCCAGTGTGCATGAAGCCTAAGATTTGACTTATATTCATCTTTATTTTATATAGTCACTTTTGAATGATTCACATAAGCCATTTATTCCTGTGCCACATTTGCTTGTGCTGCATGCCCCTTAGTGGCTGCTACACATCTCTCCAAGTCACTAACACTTTTAGTTTACATGCTGCCCTAACAGCCTGAAGTGTTTCACCACCACAACACTCCTCACAAGAGTCACTGAGACAATCTTTCATTGCTGCTGCCTTATGGAGTTATGGCCACAGTCAGCCATATAGCCCTCTCCAGGGGAGGGCTGGCAGCCTTAGGCCTGGGGGGCAAGTCCAGTCAAGTGGCCCATTGAACCACTGAATCAGCTCACCATCCATCTACACCACATTCCCCACAGAGAGAGAGGGGGAGACTGCTCCATATTGCCCCATAGAGAGAGAGGCCACTTGGCACTGCCTGCACAGAGAGAGAGAGAGACCATTTAACACTGCCTGCACAGAGAGAGAGAACGCTTGACACTGCCTGCACAGAGAGAGAGAGGCCACTTGGCACCGCCTGCAGAGAGAGAGAGAGAGGCCACTTGGCACTGCCTGCAGAGAAAGAGAGAGGCCACTTGGCACTGCCTGCAGAGAAAGAGAGAGGCCACTTGACACTGCCTGCAGAGAAAGGCCACTTGGCACTGCCTGCAGAGAAAGGCCACTTGGCACTGCCTGCACAGAGAGAAAGGCCATTTGGCACTGCCTGCACAGAGAGAAAGGCCACTTGGCACAGCCTGCACAGAGAGAGAGAGGCCACTTGGCACTGCCTGCACAGAGAGAGGGGCCACTTGGCACTGCCTGCACAGAGAGAGAAAGACCGATTGACACTGCCTGCACAGAGAGAGGCCACTTGGCACTGCCTGCACAGAGAGAGAAAGACCGATTTGGCACTGCCTGCACAGAGAGAGAGAGGCCACTTGGCACTGCCTGCAGAGAGAGAGAGAGGCCACTTGGCACTGCCTGCACAGAGAGAGAGAGGCCTCCTCACAGATAGCACACACACACAAGCTTGCCCAAAGTGTGGGGGGGGGAAAGAGAGAGCAGGTCCAGCCTCTGCCAGCCATTTGTGTGGAGGAGGGAGGGACTGGGCGGGGCTGTGCTCTGTAACACAGACTGTCGGCCCTGAGACATCCCTGGCTCACAGTACTGGATGGAGATGCCGCACTCGACCAGCTCAAAAACTGCGCATATGCGGTTCTGAGCTGGTGACACAGCGGCCTTTGTAGAGCATGTAAGAGCAGCCCAGGGGGCAATTGCATCTCTTCCCCCTGGCCCAGCCCGCCCCTGGCCCTCTCTGCTTTTACAGCTGATATGTGAGTACCATTACCATGGAACCCAGTTAATAAAACATGGTAACATTTATTAGATAAAAGTAATTAGAAAACACAGACCGCGCGCCTTAGCAGAGTAGTGTACACTGGGTCCCGCTCCACTCTTCCCTGGGTTAGGGGTGTCCAGTCACCTGGCTGCACCTCTACGGAGACGGATTGTAGACAATTGCCAAGATTTGGGTCTTCTGGGCAAGGCATTTTGAGAATAAACCTCCTTTTTTAAAGTGGTTGTAAAGGCTGAAGGTTTTGTACCTTCATGCATTCTATGCATGAAGGTACAAAACCTTCAGTGTGCAGCTCCCCCTCAGCCCCCTCTAATATTTACCTAAGCCCGATCCATCGATGTGCATGAGACCTGAGGCTCTCTTGGGTCTCTCCCTTCTGATTGAATGAGATGCAGTAGCAGGAGCCATTTGCTCCCGCTGCTGTCAATCACAGCCAGTGAGGCAGGTGTGGGGGGGGGGGGTGCTAAGCCGCGATCTCTGTGTCTTATGGACGCAGAGAGCCAGCTTGGGAGAAAGCATGCACGAGTGCCCCCACAGCAAGCGGTTTGCTATGGGGGCACTCAGCAAGAGGGAGGGGCCCAGAGCACCGGTGGGGGACTCGAGAAGAGGAGGATTGGGGCTGCTCTGTGCAAAACCACTGCAGGAAGCAGGTATGTATGACATGTTTATTATTTTTTTTTTATATTTTTTTATCTTTACAATCACTTTAAGGCTGTATTTTTGCCAGGGATGCTGTGGTATGTAAAGCGCTTGAGAGCATGAAGTGCTACTGGGGAACCGCAGCAAACTAGCTGCTCTAAGACATACTATTTCATAAAAAATCAACAAAATAAGCAAATTAGAAGGTTACTTGTAAACAATTATTGGTAATGATTGATCAAAACAAAAACAAAAAACCTTTTACATACTGACATTTTCATAAAAATACAGATACCAGGATACCAGGAGTGGCCACTAGAGGGGGGGGGGCATAACATAAACGTTAATATGTTATCCTGTAGAAGCAGCACAGTGGAGCAGGTGTTGCTCTACAGGAGTAACAGCCACATGATTAAGAACAACTTCTCAGCCCTGCCACTAGCTGTGGCATGCGGGCTGCTACTACTATTGCACTTTTCCCCTTTTGGGTTGCCAGTTTTCTTTTATTTAATAATAAATGTTACGTTAATTTATTGCACATGATCCTTGCACTTTTCTTTTTGCTCTTAATGTCTGATTTTATAAATAAAATCACCACCATGATAGCTGACTCAGAACGCAGGGGCCATGAGCATAGTTCTATGCCTTTCCCTCCAGAGTCTGATGTACCAGCAGATGCTTGTGTACACTCACCAGAGATGGATGATGAGTGCAATCTGTCTTTTTTTTGGATACTTTGTGCATGGGGAGGCTCAGTCTTTTGACATAACCCCTAGGCTTAAAGATGCACATTTCTAGATATGAAGCAACCTTTGTCTGACTTCTCTCAGTGTTTACCAGTCTGGGCTCTCTTAAGTCCCCAACTGGTTAAAATTTTCTCAGTACACTCGCTACTGCACTTGGTTTTGTATGGTGACTGGTTTAATACGGAGAAGTTATTTTCTCCTCCCAGGCATTTTGCTAAACAATACCCTTTTAAGGCCCTTCCCATTGTGGACAGCACCATTTTTTGTCTTAACAAAACACTGACTGTTCCCAGTGGCGTAACTAGAACGCTCAGGGCCCCGATGCAAGAAACCATGGAGGCCCCCCCCCCCCCCACGACCTCCGGACAAAGCTCTTTTCTCCGAGCCCGATGGCAGAACACCAGGGCCCGGTCACAAGTGGGTGGCTGCATATAAAGGAATAACATTGGCGTTATTGACTGGGTGCTCCGTTGCGGGTTAGGGGGCGAAAATTACTGGCCTTACCCCCGGCGCTGACAATTCATACTACGCAAAAAAAATAAAAAACTGGCTCCTAACTTTTTTAACTGGCTCCTAGATTCAAAGCAAATTTGTCAAGCACTGAGATATATATATATATATATATATATATATATATATATATATATATATATATATAAACACACACACATAAAAACGCATATATATATATAAATGCACATATGCACGCACATAAAAAGCAGTGGCAGCTGGTGCTCAAAATTTTTAGGGGGGCGCAAGCAAACTGAAATTCAGAAAAAAAACATAAATTGCAGCCACTGTGCCCATCAAATGCCGCCACTGTGCTATCAAATGCCGCCACTGTGCCCATCAAGCTCTGCCACTGTGCCATCAAATGCCGCCACTGTGCTATCAAATGCCACCACTGTGCCCATCAAATGCAGCCACTGTGCCCATCAAGCTCTGCCACTGTGCCATCAAATGCCACCACTGTGCCAATAAAATGCTGCCACTGTGTCCATTAAATGCTGGCAGTGTGCTATCAAATGCTGCCACTGTGAATCCCCCCCGCCTGCTTGCTGTTTGCCCGGCACTTACCCTGTCTTGGTGGGGCAGCGGGTGACGGCCACGAGTGGGGTCCTCCTTGCGTCTCCTGCCATCCTCATCTCCTGTCCTCGCCTCCTGATAGGTGCAGCTATTTGACACCTATCATTTCAGCCAATCAGGTGACGGGTAACAGACCCGCACACCTGATTGGTGGAGATGCGGTTCAGTGTTTCTAACACACCTGGGTGGACTGTGAGCGTCAAGCATGGCGCTCACAGTTCACCTATTATGAAGCCTATTAGAGCCTATGGTTCTAATCAGGTGCTTCAAAAACACCCCCTGCCACTGTAATTCAGGCGCCCAGCGCCCCAAAAGGGACCGGACACCTAAATATGGGGGTGGCAGCAGGGGCCATGGATAGAATCATGCTATGCACGAATCTATACATTTGTCATAGAGGGAGTGGCTGGAGAGAGGGGGTGGCACCTGTGCGCCCTTTTGGACGCACCGCCACTGATAAACACATGCACATTCACATACATACATACATACACTCTCACATACATGCACACACACATATATGCACACACTCACACACATGCATCATGCACACACACACACATACATACATCATGCATTGCACACACATGCATGGACAGACACACACATACATCATACGCGCACACACACAGACATACATGCGCGCGCACACACACACACATGCATCATGAACACACACACACATGCATCATGCACACACACACACATGCATCATGCGCACACACACACACACACACACATGCATCATGCGCACACACACACACATACATGCATCATGCACACACACACACACACGCATCATGCGCGCACACACACATGCATCATGCGCGCGCACACACACACACACACACACACACACATGCATCATGCGCACACACACACACATGCATCATGCGCACACACACACATGCATCATGCATTGCACACACACACATGCATCATGCATTGCACACACACATACATGCATCATGCATTGCACACACATGCATGCACAGACACACACATACATCATGCGCACACACACACATACATCATGCACACACACACACACATGTATGATGCACACACATACAGTAGATAGATAGTCTTAGATATAAAAAAAAAAAAAAAAACGTCAGTCCTCTTACCTTGTCTCTTCCTGCTGGGTACTGCACTGTAGGGGGAGACAAAGAGCACAGCACACACACAGCTTTCGCTTTAGCCTATGTGAGGAGCTCCCTGCTCCCTGATTACAGTTTAGAATCTGCGATCGGGGAGCTCCTCTCAGCCGCCCCTCCTAGCGAAGAGTACAGAGGGCCCCCTGCAGCAATGGGCCCGGTCGCCACGGCGATCGCTGCGACCCCTATAATTCCGCCACTGACTGTTCCTGTGGAGGACATTTCAGTATTTAAGAATCTGGTTGATAAGTGACTGGAAATTTTCTCCAAGTCCAAGAAAAATGTTCTGTCCTGTTTCTTCACATTTTTTTAAATGAATCATCAATTTGACCCCACAATTTGAAAACGAATATCCCTAAAACAAACAATTATAACTGAAATTCTACTACTCAATGGCCAGCTTCAGTCCATTTCCAAATCTAGGCCCTAGGTCCATCCCAAAATTTGGACTCCCAAATCTTCTAAGCCTGCAAGCAAGTCCTCCTAATGAGAGAACGCCACCACCGCTCACAAGGGGTTGATGCCAGTTGACTTACTGGACTCAAAGCATCTTGGCTGCTATGTCCATGGGCTACAAGCTGGAATTTCCTTTTCTACCTCTGTCCCACTTCATGTGGGTAAAGCTACCAACGTCTCCACAGACACTAACAGACCTTCAAGCAGTTGTGGCACAACTCCCCTCTCTGGGAATCGTGGCAATGTTTCTAGAAAAGGAATGGGTTCAAGATTTCTGCTCAAGCCTGTTTCCAGTTCCCAAAAAATGGGGAAATATGACCCATTCTGTACCTCAAAATTTTCAATGTCTTTATTTAAGTTCCCAAAGCTATACATGGAATCTATCAAATAAATCCTAGTTTTCCCTCTATCCAGGAGACTTTCTGGCCTCCGTGGACATCAAGCATATAAACTTGCATGTCCCTCTCTGTTCAATGCATCAGTGTTACTTTCGCTTTGCTGTGGGCATGCATCACTACCTGTTTGTTGCCCTTACGCTTGCTCTGTGCACTTCACCTTGCATGTGCACCTGTGCTAGCCTTTCTGTATGATTTTTCTCTTTTTACTTTATGGACTTTAAGCATGGATTGACATATGATATGCGTTTATGATTAATTTTGCTATATTTTGGGTTTATTATGTATTTATGCAATTCATGTGGTGTTATATACATGTCTTATTGATTTGGGCTATTGATGCCCAGTCTATCAGTATATTATTTTTTATATGCGTTGTTTTATGACATTTGGTTTATCATATGGTGGTTTGTGCTGTACTTTCTTTTTTGCATTTTTGGTTTGTTTATGCTAGCCTTGGTACACTCACAGTAAATTCTCATGTGAAATACCTAGATGACCTCTTACTGAGGGAACAGACAGCTCAGACAATTAGTCAATGCTCAACATACTATTCATTCTCTACTGACATTATGTTGGATCATGAATCTCCATAAGTCTGCACAGGAACTGGATCTTTGCTTGAAGTATCTAGGCCTCCTTCTAGGTATTGCTCAGTCCAGGGTTTTTCTTCCACAAGACACACATCTGACTTTCTTCTTCCATGTTCAGACTCTGTAGTCCAGGAGCCATCTCCACTGTTGCATGAAGATTCGGGGGTTCATGGTAGCTTCCGTCAAGGTACTTCTGTATTCCCAATTCCAGGCAACTTGGTCTCTGTGTGTAGGTTGTTTCCTGAACAACATACTGGAGTTATAAGCAATTTGGTTATCTTGTCAATGCTGGACCTTTCGTATGCAAAACCATATTAAGTCAGATGGTGCCACTGCTGGCATACATCTACCATCAGGGAGGAATCAGAATTCTTGCTCAATGAAAAGCCGACAAGATTTTGTCTTGGACAGAACATCACGTTCCAACACTATTTATTCAACATCTTCTAGACTTTGGAAAATGGTATCTTCGATAAGAGGTGTTTCAAGACCTTTGTCAAAGGTGGGGAACACTAGATGTCGACCTCCTGGCTTCCATATATATTACCAAAAAAAACTTTTTTGAAGTTTTTTTGTAGAGAAAATTTTTTTTCTCTACATCCAAAGGATACTTTAGCCATAGCAGTGGATGCTCTGGTGAAATCAGTCCAACCTGATCTTCGCCTTTCCCCCTTCCCATCTTCTCCCAAATCTACTCCACAGGATGGACCCAGGAAGATGTTGTACTCAAACCTCATCAGACGTTTGGCAGACACTCCATGTGCTCTTCACCATCACCTGGATCTTTACCCCAAAGACTGGTTTACCTCTCTGGTTCACAGTCACTGGCTTTAACAGCATGACTATTGAAGCCCAGGTAAAATCCCTATGCTTTTAAAAGCTAGTAATTCCATCTGTTGCCAGATTTACTATTGTTCTGAGAGCACTTGCTTCACATGGTGTGAGGCAAGAACATTTCATCCTAGGAAATTTTAATAGGGATGCATCCTGCCTTTTCCTTAAGAGGGTCTGCAACATCAGTTGGCCTTGAGTGCTAGCATGGCCTGATTTCAGCCCTAGCAATTCTTTTTAAATACCACGTGCCTCTTTCCTTGGTGGAAGCCTTTATACATGGTGTTGCTTATAGACTCTCTGGGACCTCAACCTGGTTCTCTCAACTCTTCAAAAACGGCCCTATGAACCTATCAAAGCTAGTTCTTTGTCAAATAGTAAGCACTCCCTGTCTGCACCAACTTCTGCAGAGTAATTGGTGCTATGTTCACTCATATTCCTAGTACTAAAAAAGCATATTATGCAGAGTTGGTTGCTGTAAATGCCAGCAAGGTGTGAGCAATGCAGGAGATCCTACACATTGGATATAGCAGGCCTGGGTATCTTAGAGACCTGCCAGTTATGGTTGGAAAAACCGGTCTTTAGAAAAAAATAGTATGTTGATTTTTTTGTTACTTCAAATACTTGGTAGGACTTATAAAGCTATATTTTACTTTTCTTGTATTGTCATATATTATAATTACCGTATATACTCGAGTATAAGCCGAGTTTTTCAGCACATTTTATTGTGCTTAAAGTGGAAGTAAACCCTCCTATCGTTTTCAGCCAAGGAAGCTGCCATCTTTGCCTCTGTTTAATCTTCAACTGCCATGATGCTGCACATGTGATCCGTTATGACACCAGCCATTGGATGATTTGACTGTTTGGTTGAGAGCACAGCCAATGTGCAGTTAGCATTCACGGCATGCCTTTTTTTTTTTAAACTGTTAAATCGATGGATTTAATTCCGCTTTAAAGTGCCCCACTCAGCTTATACTCGAGTCAAGCACTTTTCTGTATCTCTGGGCCACTTAGTGCTAGGAACCCCAGCTTGGATATGTTGTAGTGCTGGTTCCACTGGGTTTGCACACCACATTTTGGGTTCCTAGCACCAAGTGGCCCCAAACTTGGTCAATTGTGTCCATCTGCAGCAATGTCATTTCGGGACCCTTTGGGTCCAGAGACCCCAAATTTTTGCTGAAGTTAGAGAGCATCTAGGAACCCTTAACTACAGAGTTTGAAGTTCAGGGAACCTATAGTTGCAAACGGGCACAGTGAGGCTGCAAATTGGCATTGCTGACCCTCTTTTCCACTTACAGTAGCTTGCACATTTCTCACCCTAGGCTTATACTCGAGTTAATATGGTTTCCCAGTTTTTTGTGGTAAAATTAGGTGCCTCGGCTTATATTCGGGTCAGCTTATACTCGAGTATATACGGTACATGTTTTGGTAATATCATTATCCAGTACCTAAAATGCTTGTTCATTTCATGAAATAATAATGCCAACTTGGGGGTGTATTTATAAAAAAAAAATGCAGAGCTATTTGTTCTGCAAAACTGCATGTACTATTGTTCTGTGCAAATGCTAACAATAAATTATTCTCCTTTCTCTCTGGGATGGTATTCATTTATAAGAATAACATGAATCAGGAAAATACAGCAATATGGTCACTTGATGGAGCTGATGATCATAGAAAGTACTATGAACATCAGCTCTATCTAATGCTGCCCATCAGTGCCACCCATCAGTGCTGCCTATCCGTGCTTCCAATTATTTTCCTGATTCAAGTTCTTATTATGAATGAATAACGTCTGATCTGGAGAGAACATAGCCTAGTTACATTTGATTTTGCTGTCATTCACCGAGATTGAATGTGCAAACTGAAGAGTGGAAAATCTGGTGCAGCTCTGCATAGAAACTAATAAGCGTCCTTTTTCATTGTCAAAGCTTAATTGAATAAGCTGACGTTAGAAGATGATTGGCTACCATGCACAGCTGCACCAGATTTTGCACTCTCCAGTTATAGTAAATCAACCCCATTATGTACCCACTCATTTTTTCTCATGACTTTTTTTTTTTTTTTTTTTAAAGTATATATCTGTGTAAAGATAAAATAAACACATTATCCTGCAATAACACATTTCATTTTCTATGACTTGCTTTGTTTTTGGCATTTAAATAATTGCCTGCATATGAAGGTTAAATATGTAACTGGGATAAACTATGCAGATGTTTGGTTATCTTCAGTTATTTCAAGAGTCATTAGGACTGAGGGAACAAAGATCTTGCGACTTCGAAGTGTCTCTGACACTGAAGGCAATAACCCTTAATGGGTGAGTTTTCCCTGACATCATTGCCATAGGAATGAAAACGTTATGTTCTCACGACTGACTCCAAGAACCATCTCAGGCTGAAATGAACAGCTGCCGACAGTCTGGAGCTATCTATAATGTTTACTGAGCTAGACTAGTGCGGGAAAGGATATGGACAAATTAGGACAGGAAGACTTGGATCGTTGGATTGTCAGCAACTCACATTTCCATGATCTCTTACTAATGCAATCCTTACTGTCTTGTCAAGGTCACTCCACAGGACACTGAAACATACAGTATGTCACTATTATAGTATTAACAAAAATTAAAGCACTAGATCACTTCAACCAATAGCAACCTGACTATTCTTTTTCAAATAATTTTTGTAAAAGAACCTTTCTATTTGCATAAACAGTTGGGTTTTATTGTTAGTATATTTAATATTTTCACAGTTAAAACTGAACTTTGGTCAGAAAATTAAGTCCTGCTAGATCACTTCATGCTGGCCCCTTTTGCAGGTATAGCTGTGTAAAACATTAAAAATAAATGTTTATACTGTTTAACCACTTGCCGACCACCGTCATTATACTGTGGCAAGGTGGCACGATCCCGCAAATTGCCGTAGCTGTACGTCGGCTCGGGAACCCGCTTGTGTGGGTGTGCTCTCCCATTGGCCAGTGGGGGAGACAATGAGTGGGTCTGGCGGACTCGATGTCTGCCGGCCACCCACGATCGTTCCCTGCAGTGACAGAATGGGCATCTGCCTGTGTAAACAAGGCAGATCTCCATCCTGACAGGGGAGAGCACACAGATCCTGTCGTTCTGCTAAGCAGGAAGACGGACCTGTGTGTTTCCCCAGTTACACAGTCCCCCATACAGTTAGAAAACACCTGCAGCGAACACATTTAACCCCTTGATCGCCCCTGATGTTAACCCCTTGCCTGTCAGTGTCATAGTACAATAACAGTGCATATTTTTAGCACTGATTACTGTAATAATGTCACTGGTTCCCAAAAAAGTGTCAAAAATGTCAGTTAGGTGTCCGATCTGTCCTCCACAATTTCACAATCCCACTAAAAATCATTGATCGCCGCCATTACTAGTCAAAAAATTATAATAATAAAAATGCCATAAATCTATCCCCTACCAGTCAATATACGCTTATTGCAATTTTCTTTTTACCAAAATTATGTAGCAGACTACATATCGGCCTAAACTGATCATTTTTTTATTTTTATTTTTTGGAAACGTTTTATAGCAGAAAGTAAAAATTTTTAAAATTTTTTAAAAATTGTTGCCTTTTTTTGTTTATAGCGCAAAGAATAAAAACTGCAGAGGTGATCAAATAGCACCAAAAGAGAACTCTATATGTGTGAAAAAAAAAGACATCAATTTTGTTTGGGAACATTGTCGCACGACCGTGCAATTGTCAGTTAAAGCATCGCAGTGCCGTATTGCAAAAATGGCCTGGTCAGGAAGTGGGTAAATCCTTCCGTGGCTGAAGTGGTTAAAATCCAGTAATACACTGTCTCACCCTGCTCTGCACATGCTCAGTTGGTCTCCATTTTTAGGCACTTTTAGGCACTGCCATAGTTTGCAGAGGCCGATCTGCTGCATTAAACCCTCCTATACTTTACAGCCAAGGAAGCTGCTTCTGTTTGATCTGCAATTGCCATGGTACTGCATATGTGATCAGTTATGACACCAGCCATTTGATGGTTTGACAGTTTGGTTGAGGACACAAGCAAATGTGACAGTTAGCAATCCCGACATTCCTGGAATGTTGCTTTTTTTTTAAACCGTTAAATCAATGGGTTAAGTTCCACTTTATGTTTCTCTGCTGTTTAGGGGCTCTGAGCTTCTGCAAATTGGCAGCTTCCAGCAAAAATAAACAGGAGCAGTGCTGGAGGAAATTTACAGCACACACTAATTTTGGTAGCATAATTATTCATTTGGAAAGTATGTTCTTTGCTAAAGAACATTATTTGTTATCAAGTTGTTGTGGGTAAAAGCTCTACATTAGACCCCTTTCACACAGGAGGCATTTTTCAGGCGTTTTTGCGCTAAAAATAGCACCTGTAAAGCACCAGAAAAACGTCTCTCAATGCTCCCCAGGGTGAAAGCCAGAGTGCTTTCACACTGGGGGGCTGGCAGGATGTTAAAAAAAAAAATTTGAAATGAATGGGCAGCGCTGCCGAAGTGCCTGCAAAATGCTTCGGCGGCAGCACTACACGGGCGCTAATAACCCTTTCTTCAGCCACTAGCGGGGGTTAAATGCACCCCGCTAGCGGCCGAAAAGCGCCACCTATAACGACGGTAATGCGTTGATAAAACTAGCAGGGCTTTACTGCTAACGCGGCAGGTGGCTCAGTGTGAAAGGGCTCTTAATGCTTAGTTTAAATTACCTCTGATAAAAGCAAACTATTTTACATTTACACATTTTCCAAAGTGTGTGTGTATATACAGTGAATATAAAAAGTCTGCACACCCCTGTTAAAATGTCAGTTTTTTGTGGTGTAAAAAAAATGAGACAAAGATGAATAATTTCAGAACTTTTTCCACCTTTAATGTGACCTATAAACTGTAAAACTCAGTTGAACAACAAACTGAAATCTTTTAGGTGGAGGGAAGTAAAAATAAAAAATAAAAATATTTTATTTATTACAGCACTCAGTCTTTTTGGGTATGAGTCTATCAGCATGGCACATCTTGACTTGGCAATATTTGCCCACTCTTCTCTGCAAAAACACTCCAAATCTGTCAGATTGCGAGGGCATCTCCTGTGCACAGCCCTCTTCAGATCACCCCACAGATTTTCAATCAGATTCAGGTCTGGACTCTGGCTGGGCCATTCCAAAACCTTAATCTTCTTCTGGTGAAGCCATTCCTTTGTTGATTTGGATGCGTGCTTTGGGTCGTTGTCATGCTGAAAGATGAAGTTCCTCTTTCTAGCGGAAGCCTGAAGGTTTTGTGCCAATATTGACTGGTATTTGGAACAATTTATAGGTCACATTAAAGGTGGAAAAAGTTCTGAAAGAATTTATCGTTGTCTCATTTTTTTACATCAAAGGTGGAAAAAGTTCTGAAAGAATTTATCGTTGTCTCATTTTTTTACATCACAGAAACCTGACATTTTAAAAGGGGTGTGTAGACTTTTTATATCCACTGTATGTATATATATATATATATATATATATATATATATATATATATATATATATATATATAATGTAGCAGTTACTTCAAATGTGTGTAAAATATTTTCTGTTTATTATAAGAAATTTTCAATCCCTTTGTGGTGACTGTAGGGTCTTTTAAAAACTCTAAACTTGTGGCTGAGGCCCTTTATGATTTTTGTGGGGTTTTTTTTGGTTCTTCATGACCTCATGGCCTTTGGCGCAAGCAGGCCTGTCTGTCAGCAGTTGTTTCCATGAGCTTTTGCAGGTTCATATTCATTAAATTTAGTAATACGTTTTTTGCACTTTAAAAAAAATGTCTTTTCCCTTCACTTGTTTGTTCATTCTTTTCTCATCATCACATTTTTTTCCAGCCCGTCTTGGCTTTGTTTGATTTGGTTAAAGTGGACATATCATTATGGAAAATGTTAAGTAATTGAATGCTAAATAGCTAAATAGTGTGTAAGTGTAACACTCTCATGTATTTATTACTTTTCACAGAGGTTACAATAGTCTCCCTAACATTGTCTTCATCTGATTTTCTCTCCAGAACACCATCATCTTTGTTTAGGCATCAACCAGGGTCACATAACTCCCAACTGTCCCTTGTTTGGAAGGATTGTTCCTGTTTTGAAATCCAATCCCCCTGTCCCTCTCGCCTCCTCAGTTGTCCCTCTTTATGGTCTGATGGATAAATAAAAAATGCACTCTTGAACTACCAAAAGTGTAACATTGGACTCTGCTAAAGGCACTTGCCTAGGCACTGATATGCAATGTTTTGAGTTAATCGAAGAGTTTTTACAGGTTCAAGGTCAGGGGTATGCCCACCGAAGGGGTGAAGACTAGCTAAAACTTTGCAAGAAGTTGACTTCCTAGCCTGCCCCCCCCTAAGACCTGGATTCCAAAAGCCATGCACCTAAGCAGCAGAAAGGTGGACCAGACAATGCAGAAGGGCCAACAAACAGTCTGCCAGGAATCTGCTTATTTGCAAGAATCGCACCCTCTTGGGCTAGTTTGTTGCAATTGGCCAGACCCACTGGGCACTCCAAGGACTGGGTCTGATTGTCCCTCACTGTCAGAGAATTAGGTTGCATTAGCCTGGAGCTAAACTGGGCATATGAAACAGCCTCAAACCGCAAGACCCAAGACCTCATGCAGGCACAAAGTGATGGTCTTCTTTTAGGTCCCTGGGAGCCCAGGCATAAGAGCTGAGGGACAAAAGTTTTTTCCAGGGTGGAAAGATCCTGGATAGGGCTGCCTATAATGTCCACGTACTCAAATCTCTGAAACGTTTCCAGCGATGACTTCTGCTGGTTGAGCGTGGACAGTGGCTTACAGGGAAAGGGGGGACTTTCCTTTCAGCAGGAGATTGTCTAGGTACCTGAAAACATGAATCCATTGATTATGGAGCAGAGCTAGGACCATGGAAAACCCTGGGGGCCGTGGACAGGTAAAAAGAAAGGATGTCAAATTGGTAATGCTGATCACCCACTGCAAAATGCAGATAGCGTTGATAGGGAAGAAACATGGAAATATGCATGTACATCTACTGAAGCCAGAAAGTCTTTCGGAAGAAGTGAGACAATAACCAACCTTGACATATAGACTTATATGCGGATGCAAAACCCACTTGAAGCAAACAAAAGCCACCTTAGACAGCCTCTAAAGTGGACATCTGAGCGCTGGTACAAGATATCACCCATATCATCCCTATTCACGTACCCACTGCTGTAGACTTCTTCATTTCATAAAACTGTTCCTACAGTTAACATGCCAATGTCAATACCTTCTATACCTTAATGTCCCTAAACCCTGTCATGGATCCGCAGTAATGTTTGTCTGTCAGCTTACCTCTCCATGTATTCAGCTTAGAGACCAGCCACCCTTCACCTGGCTGCTTAAGTAATATCTCCTCAAAGCATGGCTCCACCCCAGGCCCTATCAGGGTTCACTATATTAACCTGTGCACTGCAAGCCAGCCCTGCTGATAAATATTGTATGTTTGTGATCCTTGCTGTGTGTTCTACGTCTGATTCTAGTTACCGATCTTGGCTTGTTTTTGACTGTCCTTGTCTGCTTCATATCCCAACCTTGGCGTGTTCCCTGACTATCCTTACCTGCAAGCTGCCCCGACCTTTGGCAATCTTGACCACCCTTTGTTGTCACAGTCTGCTGCTTCCTCTCTACCTTCTTGTAGTCTACCATGAGCATGAGCTGGGAGGCCCTGGGGGACGCGACCTGGAGCCAGACTGCAGCTAAATCCATCCCCACCACTAGGGGCCTCTGGTGAACACCCGCTGGCTCTTATATTCCGTGCCCTGGTAAATCTCATGCTCTAGTTCCCAGTGTCATCCGTGTTTGTGCTCCAGAATACCTGCTCTCCTGAATCACCTGGAGCTCCATCCGCAGCAGTCAGCCGTAGGATCTATTACCTTGCAGTGCACTCCTGACTCCAAAGGGGTGCATCTGCCACCTGGACTCAGGTGACCTGACACCTCATAAGCCCATTTTCACAACAAATCACCAATTACTATAACTTCTCTGGCTTTCCCAGTATATCCCCTCCCCTCTTCACCTGGATAAATTATTTAGCCTAAGGCCCCTTTCAGACGAGGCGGACTCCGCTTGCACGGAGCCCGCCTCTGTCCGCCGGCTCAGCGGGAGATCTGTCCGTTGATCTCCGCTGAGCCGGCGGATGACAAGCCTCTCTCCGCTCACTGAGCGGGGAGGGGCTTGCGAGCGCCGCTGATCTCTATGGAGAGATCGGATGAAAACGGACAGTGTGTCCGTTTTCACCCGATCTCACCCGATCTCACCCGATCCGACGGATCTGGACGTGTGGTCCATACGTCTGGATTTGGCGGATCGGACCGGATCGGATGTCAGCGGACATGTCTCCGCTGACATCCGACGCTCCATAGAGTAACATGGAGCGCCCGTTCAGATCCGCCGTCAAAACTGACAGGCGGATCTGAACGGGCCTTCCGTGTGAAAGGGGCCTAACACTTGCTTAAGGTGACAGTGACAATGAATTTGGATATTTCTAGGTAGCCTTTTCAACCCCCAAAGGAAAGGGTCTGGTTGAAAATCCATTTTTTTGCCACCTTTTACCTATGCCACTAACCAGGACTGAACTACCAAACGTGTGGGAAGCACTGTGCCAAGATGTTGCCTTTATTTATAAATATGCCCAAAATCAGTTTTATCTGCTACTATCTTAGCAGAAAAATGTAAGAAAAAATGTCATATAAAAACATGTAATGTTTATCCTTACAGATAACCAATGAATATTGAAATACATAAAAGAAACAACACTTAAAACCACGGGATGTTTTGAAATAAATTTGGGCAGGTTTCAACTTCAACATATGCCATTCCTGTATTTAGTAAAGTGAAGCACAAAGCATAAAAATCAAATCTTAAGTGGAGCTTTATTGTGCTTTTGTGTTAATGATCAAATTTGGGTACACTATGAAAAGTATATACGTATTGGGGTTACAGATGCAGTGTTCATTACTTGGCTGTTCTATACCACGTAACAAACCACAGTTATGTTCAGGGATTCATTTAGATTGATTTAGGACAACCAAACACTGAGTTATTGCATCCATGCTTGTATATCTATA
The DNA here is from genome assembly GCA_028564925.1 of Lithobates sylvaticus. NCBI lineage: Eukaryota > Metazoa > Chordata > Amphibia > Anura > Ranidae > Lithobates > Lithobates sylvaticus. Next base: position 67,867,335 of record CM053033.1, on the reverse strand, counting down.
CTTGATTTATGCTTGTTTAAAATCTTCCTTTAAGGCTTTTCTCTCTGAATTTGTGATTTAACATTTTAATCCTCAACCCAAACAAGGACTTTAATATCTTTACAGAACTTGTTCACGATAAAGGAAAGAATAACTGCTCACTAGAGAAAGCAGCTGTTCTCATCCATCAAATTATTCTATAAACATTTCATATATGCTAATTGCAACACATTAGCTAAACATGAGAGGATACAGCTGAAGAGAAAATGATTTTCTGAGCATACTGCAGGGAATATTTCTACAGTGATTTCAACACTAAGTATTGGATGGGATCACCAGTTTAGTTACCCTAGCAGTTACTGTGGCCAACTGGCCATAGTCATACTGCTATATATGCTGCAACTTCTATTTATAAGAAACTCTGGTTAAAGCTGAACCATAGACAAAGCAATAAATACACATGTGAAACACATGCTGTTTTACCTGCGGACATATTCTCAATTATCTCCAAACGGGTTTAAGATTTACATAGCTCAGCTTGATAAAAACAGGCAATGCAGCTACCCATATGCATATATACTTACAGCACTTATGTGTAACATAGTTAATGTACTTCAAACACTCTAAATATATATTTCACATACATGCAGCGTGCTATCATGCAATGACAAAATGGACTTTTTTTTTTTAACAAAATGGACAAAATGGACTTTATTATATCAATTTTGTAATTGCATGATAGCACATTGCAATTATTTGGAATATATATTTAGATTGTTTGGTATACATTAACTCTATGCTACACTGTGAGTATATATGCACATGGGTAACATACTGAATGGACAGTTTGTAAGAATGAGGCGTAATTGTAACAACTTGGAGGATCATTTTGCACAAGCAGATGTTCTAAAAAACAGGGTTTTGGAGTAGGGGTATGATGAGATTACTTTGAATACCACCATACAGCAAGTATCTGGTATCAATAGGGAAGGGCTTTTATGTACTTGGAGAAATATACAGAGTATTGATGTTACTTGCCCTTTTATCACAAACTTTTCTATACGACATACGCAGGTCAGGGGGATTATCAAAGAACACTGATGTATCTTGAGAAGTGATTGGGTTCTATGTAAGTTATTGCCTAAGAATACCCAGGTTATTTTACGTAAAGCACCCTCCTAAAGAAGCAAAATAGCCCCTATTTTATCCCCTAAAGGAGATTTCTTTATGTTCCAATTTGAAAGTTTTTTTTCCTGTAACAAATGTATGATTTGTAAATTAGGGGATTTTCGATTCAATAGGATTGATTCCTATCAGCAGTTACAGGTTTTTCTTAACAAATTAATTCCTTCATTACCTGCATTACTAAATATGTAGCTTACCTGCTGGCATGTTCGTGAAGAAGACCGATTGAGAGATCACTTTTACAACATTAGGAAAGGTTTAAAGAACATTCCCTCTCAGCACATTTTAGGGAATATTATTGCAAAGATTCCAAAGCTATCACATTTGTTGTGATTGATCAGATCTGGCCACACTGGAGGGGGTGTAACAAACATAGGACAGTGTCAATGTTGGAGACTAAGTGGATATATGAGATGGGTACATTGGTACCCGGAGGTCTCAATATTGACATTAATATCAATTGCTTTATTGATAATAGTTAATTTTTTTTTTTATATATATATACCTTTCTTATTGTCAGCTATTTGTTATTTTTTATTGTTTATATTTATTCATATGTATGGCATGTTTTTTTACTTTTTATTTCTGCCAATAACCTGCTTGCCCTGGGTGAATTGGCGTTATGGTTTTGGCTTTTGTCCAACAACCTATGTATGTTGATATTTGATATAATTTTGCCCTTCTATTTTGTTCTTATTCTAATTGATTTTGAGTTAATTAACAGCCTTTATTGCTCATAGTAAATAGATACCTGATTAGCATAGCTTCTTTTGAGTTGTGTTTATAGTAAAATGGTGATTATTGTGGTTTACAGTAAATTTTGGTTTACAGTAAATTGGTGTCTATGGTTAGTTATGTTATTCATATATGAAAATGGCGCTGATTTTTATTATCTTGTTTTATGTTGGCCATCTACAGTAAAATGGTGCCTGTAGCCAGTTGTGTGACCTATAACAAAATGGCCCTGGTGCTTTTCTTATGCTGGGGGTAGGAAAGTACAGGAAAGTACCTAATTGTGGCATCTACAGCAAAATGGTACCAGTAATTACTGTCTCTTTCTGTGCGGACAGGCTATTTAGGAGCACTAATGTTAGCTGTAGGCGTATCTCCTGAGGACTTGCATGTTCACAAAACGCGTTGGGAGGGACCTTATGTGCTAATGTCATGCCGCCATTTCCGACACTCGGCCATCATTGTGAGTCCGGACTGTTTATTTTAACACATGGATGTTTTAGATAATTATGCTTGCGGTTTTATTAATTCAATTACTTAACTATTTACTTCATCTCTGAGCTCCATGGTGTGAGCTTTTTTGTCTAGGAGTTCACTCTTATGGCTTGAGGCTGGAGTGCAGAGGAGAGTGCATGGATACAGAGGATAAGTTATTATCCACGCCGTTGTATTTTAGCAGTCTGGTGGGTGCATAAAGGTGGAGGATCTTTATACTTCTGGTGACGGAGTTGAAGTGCTCTTTTCTGCACTTGGGGACATTGTTCACAGCTTTTTGGAGAAGATTCTTGGGACATTTATTTTTATACTAACACATTATGATATATTTGTTTATATTCATTTGTGTATATTTGTACACATTATTGAACATTTACTAGCATCTTTATAGCACTGTAGCACCTTACGATTGCTGTGTTTGCACATTAATGTTGCTGCATTTATTATGCTATATTGATTTTTGCTATTTTTATATAGAACCCGAGTAGCTTTTACTAATGCCCCTCTCTTCCAGTTAACTCTAATGCCGCATACACACGATCGGACTTTCCGCCAACAAAACCATGGATTTTTTTGCGAAGGATGTTGGCTCAAACTTGTCTTGCATACACACGGTCACACAAATGTTGGCCAACAATTAAGAACCTGGGAACGCGGTGACGTACAAGGCGTACTTCCAGGATGCCGAATACATGAATTCCAATGGGGGGGGTTTTAAAGCACGTGATTAGAGCCAGAGGCTCTAATAGGCTTCAAAATAGGGTGGGCTCAGGGCGTAGAGCACTGTGAACCAAGCCTACCCAGTTGTGTGACAATAGCGAATGGATATGCTAATGGATATTAGCAAAGCAGTGGTAGTCTTGGAGGTGTGTTTGGGGTCGTTATCATGTTGGAATACTGCCCTGCGTCCCAGTCTCCGAAGGGAGGGGATCATGTTCTGCTTCAGTATGTCACAGTACATGTTGGCATTCATGGTTGCCTTAATGAACTATAGCTCCCCAGTGTCAGCAGCCCTCATGCAGCCCCAGACCATGACACTCTTGTCTTTTTACTTCTCACCCGCCACTCACGCTTGACACCATCTGAACCAAATACATTTATCTTGGTCTCATCAGACCACAGGACATGGTTCCAGTAATCCATGTCCTTAGTCTGCTTGTCTTCAGCTAACAGTTTGTGAGCTTTCGAAGAGGCTTCCGTCTGGGACTTCAGCCATGCAAACCAATTTGATGCAGTGTGCGGCGTATGGTCTGAGCACTGACAGGCTGACCCCCCACCCCTTCAACATCTGCAGCAATGCTGGCAGCACTCATACGGCTATTTTCCAAAGACAACCTCTGGATATGATGCTGAGCACATGCACTCAACTTCTTTAGTCAACCATGGCCAGGCCTGTTCTGAGTGGAACCTGTCCTGCTAAACCGCTGTATGGTCAATGTTGACATTCTTCTCATAGCCTAGGCCATCTTTATGTAGAGCAATAATTATTTTTTTCAGATCCTCAGAGAGTTCCTTGCCATGAGGTGCCATGTGGAACTTCCAGTGACCAGTATGAGAGAGTGAGAGCGATAACACCAAATTTAACACACATGCTCCCCATTCACATCTGAGACCTTGTAAGTAGGGATGGGCCCGGTGTTCGATTCAAACCCATGTTCGAATCGAACATCAGGCGTTCGACCGCTCGTCGAGCCCAGAACTATTTGGGCCATTCGCATCAAATTCGTGTGATGCGAACGGCCCACAATGCACTGCGCCAGTCACAGTGCATTGCTGGCTGATGATTGGCCAAGCATGCACTGTGACCCCGCATGTTTGGCCAATCATAGAGCCAGCGGCGAGGAGAGCAATAATTGGCCACAGGCAGGATGCCTGTGGCCAATTATAGCTCAGGGGGTTTAGTACACGCCCCACATTATAAAAGGCTGCCGTGTAGTGTGTTCCAGCTTGTCAGTGACATTATCTGCTGTGATCCATTCTGCAGTGCTGCTGAGTCTGACATTATCTGTGCTGTGATTATTCTGCTGAGTGCTGCTGACTGCTGACATTATCTGCTGTGATTCTGGGGATTAGTGTGTGCGTGCTGTTAGTACAGCATTGCAGTATCACATCAAACCCTTTACCCTTCTGGCCTGTTGTGTCATCTAAGGCAGCCATCTGCGGCTAATGAATTGCCGGTTCCCGTAACACAGAGAACAGTCATTCATTGAAAATCATTGATAAAAAAAGTCATTGATAAAAAAAAAAAAAAGCGTGGGGGTCCCCCCAAATTCAATTACCAGGCCCTTCAGGTCTGCTATGGATATTAAGGGGAACCCCGGCCAAAAAAAAAATGGCGTGGGGTCCCCCTCAAAATCCATACCAGACCCTTGAGGTCTGGGATGGATTTTAAGGGAACCCCGGCCAAAAAAAAATGACGTGGGGTCCCCCTCAAAATCCATACCAGACCCTTATCCGAGCGAGCAACCTGGCAGGCCGCAGGAAAAGAGGGGGGGACGAGAGCGGCCCCCCTTCCTCCTGAACCGTACCAGGCCACATGCCCTCAACACATGCCCTTTTAGGGGTCTGTGACCCCTCAAAGCACCTTGTCCCCATGTTGATGAGGACAAGGGCCTCTTCCCCACAACCCTGGCCATTGGTTGTGAGGGTCTTCGGGCGGGGGGCTTATCGGAATCTGGAAGCCCCCTTTAACAAGGGGACCCTCAGATCCCGGCCCCCCCCTGTGTGAAATGGTAAGGGCCATTTCACAAAAAAAGTGACAAAAATGGTAAAAATGACAGGAGACGGTCTTTGACAATTCCTTTATTAAAATCTTCTTTTATCTTCTTTCTTCTGGTCTTCTTCCATCTTCTTCTTCCATCTTCTTCCTCCGATCCGCTTCTTCTTGCTCTGGTCTTCTCGTCCGGCATCTTCTTTGACGGCGTCGGCGTCTCTTCTTGGGCCGCTCCGCACAATGGGAGGCTCCCGCTGTGTGAGGCTTCGCTGCGTCTGACAGGTCTTTTATAACGGAGGGTGGGGCCACCTGGTGACCCCACCCCCTTTGACGCACAGGGACGTCATGGGGACTTCCCTATGGCTTTCCCTCAAGGGTCTGGTATGGATTTTGAGGGGGGCCGGGGTTCCCCTTAATATCCATAGCAGACCTGAAGGGCCTGGTAATTGAATTTGGGGGGACCCCCACGCTTTTTTTTTTTGTTTTTTTGTTTTTTATCAATGACTTTTTTTTATCAATGACTTTCAATGAATGACTGTTCTCTGTGTTACGGGAGCCGACAATTCATTAGACGCGAGTGATTTTAAATAGCTTTTTTTTCCTGCAAAAATGACACTTTGTGCAGGGACAGTTCTAAGCACGGGAAACATGCGCCCCTTCACAGGCATACTATAGTCACCCCCCAGGTACGAAATTTGAAGGAATATTACACTTTTATTGTTTCACATTAAGCATTATTAAAATCACTGCTCCTGCAAAAAACGGCCGTTTTTAAAAAAAAAATTTGCATTGATACATGTCCCCTGGGGCAGGACCCAGGTCCCCAAACACTTTTTATGACAATAACATACATATTAGCCTTTAAAATTAGCACTTTTGATTTCGAACGTTCGCGTTCATTGGAATTTATAGGGTTCTAATGTTCACACGAACTTAAGGTCCGTTCGCAGGTTCTGGTGCGAACCAAACCCGGGGGTGTTCGGCTCATCCCTACTTGTAAGGCTGCATTCACACCTGAGCATTTTGTCGCCTGAAGCTACAAAACGCTAGAGGGGAAAAAATCCATTATTCTCTATGGAGATGGTTCACATCTGCACTCCAAAACGCCTGAAGCCCTACGCCTGAAGCTCAAACAAGTTCCGGACCCTTTTTTGTCGCTCGAATCGGGCAGATTTGGGCATTTTTCTTCTTTTTATATTGGGGACCTTTTGCTCTGAACAAAATCAGGGCAAAACGCAGTAAAAAAACTATGCGAATCGCGGTAAAAAACGCCTGAAAAGCTACGCTCAGGTGTGAATGCAGCCTAACACTAACGAGTCACATGACATTGGGAATTGGGAAATTTGGATATTTTCACTTAGGGGTGTACTCACTTTTGTTGCCATCGGTTTAGACATTAATGGCTGTGTGTTGAGTTATTTTGAAGGGACAGCAAATTTACACTGTTATCCAAGCTGTACACTCACTTCTTTACATTGTAGCAAAGTGTAATTTCTTCTGTGTTGTCACATGAAAAGATATAATAAAATATTTAAAAAAATGTACTCACTTTTGTGAGATACTGTATATAGCGGTTTTCCAATACTCACACCGGGAATAAAGCATATGATTTAGCAGTAAATGTATTTTTTTCTTGCGTTATTTAGCTTGACTTAGCTTTATTCTGAGGTAGCTATCTTCTGAGCAAATGTTCAGTCCATGTACTCACAGGACATATAATGAGGTACAAAGTACCTATAATCAGATGAGTTCTTATGACTAAAACAGTTCAGCTCCAGGGGTGTTTAGTGCTGTAAATGTTCTCTCTCTGCACAGAAGGTCCATTATTTCCACACCTTTGTTACAGTGGTAATAGTTACTCACATCTGTTTTTCTAGTTGATCACCATAATGTAGTTCAGAACACTTGAAGGATCAACATGCATTAAAGTGATTCTAAAGTCAAAATATATTTTTTAAATAACAAATATGTTATACTTACCTGCTCTGTGTAATAGTATTGCACAGTGTCTCTGAACCTTCTTTTTTGGGGTCCCCCCTGGGACTAGCTCCTCCTCTTCTCTGTGCGCCCTCATAAGAAGCAAATTCCTTTGGGGCTGCACATGCGGGCTTAATCCCAAGACGCACTGTCACTGAATTTGACTGATAGCAGCGCAGAAGCCAATGGAGAGGGGAGAGAACACTGCAGCTGGGCACAACGTTGGATTGAGTGAGGACTCGTCACTCGGGTAAGTATAAGTGGGAAGGTGGGTGGGTAAGGCGGTGATACTAATACCTAAATATTTTTACATTAGGCCCTTTTCATACCCAGCGTTTTTCAGGCACTAAAAAAACTGGAGCGGTGCGCTAGCATGACGGTAAAAAAAGTCCTGCTAGCAGCATCTTTGGAGCAGTGAAGGAGCGGTGTATTCACCGCTCCTACCCATTGAAATCAATGGGACACGCGGCTAAAACGATGGTAAAGCAGCGCTAAATATAGCGCTGCTTTACCGCCGCCGCCCCCACCGCCCCAGTGTGAAACCTTAGCTTAGTGAGGCCTTAAGACTGGTTTCACACTGGGGCAGTGGGGCGGCGGCGGTAAAGCAGCGCTATATTTAGTGCTGCTTTTCCGTCGTTTTAACCGCGGTATTCGGCCGATATGGGGCGGTAGGAGCGGTATAGGAGCCGTGAATACACCGCTCCTTCACCGCTCCAAAGATGCTGCTAGCAGGACTTTTTTTACCGTCCTGCTAGCGCACCGCTCCAGTGTGAAAGCCCTCCGGCTTTCACACTGGAGTTAAAGGACCCGCTTTTTTCAGGCGCTATACAGGCGCTATTTTTAGCGCTGTAGCACCTGAAAAACGTTTAGGTGTAAAAGGGAATGTGTATTGTGCCCCTTTACATTGGTGGTCAGGGTGGTCTCTTGAGGCTTGCTCACACGGGTGGCCGGGGGGGGGGTGCAGTAAAAGTTGGGGTTGCACTGCCCTTGACTGCCAACCTGAACAAGGAGATGAAGCTGCTCAGGGCTTTACAAGTGCCAAGACTGTGATATTTGCTTTGCAACTGTGGCAAAAATGAAATAGCGTTTTGCATTCAGTGGGTGGTACCATTGGCTGAACACAACCTATTTCAGTAAAGAGCGCCATACTGTGACCTCCTTTCACTAGAAACATTACAATATGCTGCCCTCCACAAACAATTCAACGTGCTTCACCAAAAACGTCACAGGATGCTTCGCCACAAACATTACAGTATGCTCTACTACAAACATTACAGTATGATCCACCACAAACACTACAGCATGCGCTACCATAAACATTACATTATGCTCTACCACAAACATTACAGTGTGTTTTACCACAAACATTACAATATGATCCACCACAAACATTACAGTATGATCCACCACAAACATTACAGTATGATCCACCAAAAACATTACAATATGATCCACCACAAACATTACAATATGCTTCTCTCTCAGCACAATACACAGCATACTTAAGCCCCATACACACGCGCGGATTATCCGAGGACCAGGTCCGTCAGACCATGTCCGTCATACTTTGTCTGATGTTGGTTTTGCGTACACACGGTCGGACAAAGTTGTCGGAAAATCCGATCATTCTGAACGTGGTGACGTTTGTTGCCTACGACGGGACTACGTAGAGGCTAGTAGCCAATAGCTTTGGTCTTGTAATGTGATCTGAGCATGCGTAGCACTTTGTCCGTCGGACAACCGTACACACGATCGGATTTGGTGTGATAGGACCGTGTTGTCGGAAAATCTATCCAGCAGGAGATAGGACTTTGTCCGTCGGACAATCCGATGTACACTGTCCGATGGTGCATACACACGGTCTGATTTTTCAACAACATTGTCCGATCGGACAGAATCCATGCAAAAATCCGACCGTGTGTATGGGGCTTTACATTTTAATTTGGCAGTGATCAGGCAGGCTGGTGTGAAGTATACCTAGAGGAAGTGCCTGTTTACTGCTTGAGTAAGAACATTTACACATGGGGGCTGGAGCACCACTCGCATCAGGAGCTGGGGCTGCCTGCAGTCATTATGACAGGCAGGAGACCCAGGCTGCAAACTGTGAACCTCTTCCCTGAGAAGTACAGGTTGGCTTCTTATGGGGGTGCTATGGGGGTGCTTTGGGAATTTTTGAGAGTGCTAAAGAACACCAGAACACCCCCTGAACAGATGCCCTCACTTTCTCATCAAGCTCATCTGCGCTCCGAGCCCACCCAGTTGTGTGAGAATAGCGAATGAATATTCGCTATTCTCACACTAATCCTCCTTCCGGCAAATCAGGAATCGGGTTGTGAGACCCATCACCCAATTGGCTAAAAGGAGAGGCGATCCTTGTGGATGCCTAGCACCTAGGAGGAGGAGAGAGGAGATGCACGGCAGAAGCTGCGTGATGGAGGAGAGGACACAGGAGCCGCTGGCCGCAGACAGTGGGTGGGGGGCAGAGCCCCCCCCCCAAAAAAAAAAAACATGCCGCCACTGGCTTAAGCTGACCATACACTTGCCAGTTTTCAGTTAATTTGAATTACTTAAGGGAATTGTGTTGCAATTTCAACAAAAGATGGAATTGAATGTTTAATCGCTCTACAAATTTGCCACATTAGGCAATATGGTATAAGAGTTGCTGGACTGTCACATGGATGTTTTAGAAGTAGATGTTTAATAGTACGAACCTGAAAACAAAACAAAAGGCATTAATAAATCCTGCAATGAAGACCATAATCATTTACATTTGTAGGGTTTTTATCTGCCTGGAGGAAAACTTTAAAAGTTCTTGTTAGGTCTACTAAACTTATATCTTCTTCTCTCTTTTTTTGTTACAGGAGGAAACAGACAGCATTTCCTGCCAGGAACAAATTAATCGATCCATTTATTGGGCAGATGGCTTTGTGTTTGTCTTTTCAATCACAGACTATAATAGCTACCGTATGATTAGGCCTTTGTACCAGCACTTAAGGAAAATCCACCCAAACACCAAAATTCCACTTCTTCTGGTAGGAAATAAAGCTGATCTTTTAAGAGCCCGACAAGTGGAATATGATGAAGGTCTTCAGCTTGCTAATGAACTGTCTGGTACATATGCTGAAGTATCTGCTAGAGAAAACTATGAAGGGGTATATGGAGCTTTCTACCAGCTGTGTCAGGAGGTTGGAAAGATGATCTTCAGCTGCAATGGGGAAAAGAGAAGAGGACTTCATCTTGTGCGCCCCAGATCTCCTAACATGCAAGACCTGAAAAGACGTTTTAAACAGGTGTTGTCTTCCAAAGTGAAGTCCACTACCACCCTTTGACCACTTTTGCAAGAGTGGTTTGGATCTAAAGGAGGCTGTCACAAAGGAAAATACTTATCTCAGGCCACCAATGGCAGCTTCCATTCATCAACGTGAATTATAAATTCGTTTCAGTGTAGTGACTTCATGTACAGTGCCTGAGAACATAGATGCTTTCATCAGAAGCTTTTGAGAAGTGTATTTTGTTTAGTCTTTATCTTTTATTTGCCTACATTTAAAACATTCAGTTATTCTTTAAAAGTTTATTGGCCCAAATTGCGCTGGTACCAATTTGGCCAAACTGCATATATTTTGTTGCTAAAGGTATCTAATAGCATTAATGCCTATTGGATTTTTGTCATGTCTGGATCTTAATTTCACTGTCTATAAGATATCAAACCTTGTCAAACACAATGGAGCTATCAACATTTTAAAGGAGGTTCTACCAAGAAGAATGTGGCTGATTATCTCTAAGGCAGAATGATTAATAATAGCAAGGGTGTCGGGTTGGTACATGCATATCCACATTCAGGAAAAAAAAACTTCAGTATGTCAGTATCTCCAAGTATAAGATCTTTCAATTGGTTTGACCAAATACTGTCTAAGGCATGTGGGTGGTTCAAAAGGCTGCTATGTTGGCCTGGCCTCTGTTATTCAATGCTTTTATTATCTGACTTTTTTTTTATTTTTAAGTATCAAAAAAATGCTCAAGACTGTGAATTCATAGCCGCATACAATTTCAATAAGGCTTTAATAAAACAGCAGGACCATTTATGAAATAGAGAGTAATGGATTTACTAACTTAAAAAATGAAATCAGTTGCCAGTAATATTTTTTTTTTTGTTCTATGATATTGTAGACTTGACACAGTGCAACTTTTTCCTATATAATTGTGCTGACATTTGATCTTATTGCTCTTCTGGGAACACTAATTAACATTTTAAAGCCTTTAAAATGTATAATATTAGTAGCAATGTTTAATGGGATTTTCAGTTTTTAAAGAAATCATCTGTTTGTAAATATTCTTTAAAGTTGAACTTTTGACTGCAAAAAAATACCCTTGTAGTGCCCCTCCCCCTTGCGCTGCAAGGTAAAATGCCCATTATCTGTGTAACATGGTCTATAAAGCTGCTCATGGCCATGGTTGCACGCTTGTCCCCTCCACATACAATTGCCATGTATTGAAGTTGATGATGTTGGGGGACTGCCCACAGACTAGAGCTTCAGGGAGCAGAGGACAGAGATACAAAGTGCCTTGAAAAAGTATTCATACCCCCTGACATGTTCCACATTTTGTCATGTTACAACCAAAAAACGTAAATGTATTTTATTGGGATTTTATGTGATAGACCAACACAAAGTGGCACAAAATTGTAGGCGACGCTTTAAAAATGTTTACAGGTTACAGAGTTACAGAGGAGGTCTAGTGCTAGAATTGTTGCTCGTGCTCTAACACATGCGGCAATACATCACATGTGTGGTTTGAATGGCATTTACATATGTTGGTGGGACTTAAGTATGCGTTCGCTTCTGAGCGCGAGCTACCGGTGACAGGGGCGTTAACATTTTATTTTTTTTTTCATTTTTTTTTTATTTACACTTTCTCTTACATTTTTTTTTGATCACTTTTATTCCTATTACAAGGAATGTAAACATCCCTTGTAATAGGAATGGTTTGTGACAGGTCCTCTTTATGGATAGATGCAGGGTCAATAAGAACCCACATCTCTCCTCCAGGTTGGAAACATGAGATCGAAAAAAAAAAATCCATGCTTTCCAGCCGCAATCATGGCTTTGTTTACAACCGCGGCCGGCACGTGACATTGTGATTTCATAACATCACGCCAGGGCCTCTGATGGTCATAGAGATGACTGGTGACCATCTGGTCACCAGAAATCTCTATGGTCGTCATCCGGTCGCGACCAATTCTTTTTCCGGGTCCCCGATGTCACGGGAGAGCCCAGGGAAGCACCGGATGACCACGGGGGGGGGGGGGGGTGTCAACAATGGCTTTCTTCTTGCCACTCTTCCATAGAGACCAGATTTGTAGCGTGCACAACTAATAGTTGTCCTGTGGACAGATTCTCCCACCTGAGCTGTGGATCTCTGCTGCACCTGCAGAGTTACCATGGGCTTTTGGCTGCTTATCTCATTAATGCGCTCCTTGACCAGCCTTTCAGTTTAGGTGGACTTGGTAGGTTTGCAGTTGTGCCATACTCTTTCCATTTTTGGATGATGGATTGAACAGTGCTCCGTGAGATGTTCAAAGGTTTTTATAACCTAACCTTGCTTCTCCACAACTTTATCCCTGACCTGTCTGGTGTGTTCCTTGGCCTTAATGATGCTGTTTGTTCACTAAGGTTCTCTAACAAACCTCTGAGGGCTTCACAGCTGTATTTATACTGAGATTAAATTATACACAGTGGACTCTATTTATAAATTAGGTGACTTCTGAAGGTAATTGGTTCCACTAGATTTTAGTTAGGGGTATCAGAGTAAAGGGGGCTGAATGCTAATGCATGCCACACTTTTCAGAAATGTATTCGTAAAGATTTTTGAAAAACATTTTTCATTTTCCTTCCACTTTACAATTATGTGCCACTTTGTGTTGGTCTATCACATAAAATCCAAATAAAATACATTTACTTTTTTGGTTGTAACATGACAAAATGTAATTGATGAATACTTTTTCAAGGCACTGTATATACTTCTGGAACAGGGTAAGTAATACAGTCTCTTCCTCTAATCCTTAGAAATGACAATCCTATCACTCTAGCACTGTGGGGGACTTTTTTGTTCCAGCCTGGAGCTCAACTTTAATTTTCTACCCCTGCACCCTTTCTTCAAATCTCTGATGGTCAAACTGTAAGATGTTTTGAGATTCTGCCTGCAGCCCCCTCTGCTGTTGAAAGCTGCTATTGCAGTACAAACAGTACCTTCTGTCAGTGATAGCAATATTAAAAAATAGAACGTTAGCACAAATGTGCTATTGTTACACTACAGGGAAGCCAAAAGCAGGTGTGGTTTGCCTGATTAAACTAGACACCCCTTTTAAGTTTGCTTTTTGGTTTTACATAGCTAATTTGGATTGATTTTTTATATCACTGTGTACTTATGTACCAATATTTAAATGCTTTAAAAGTGAGCACATTCCAAACCACAGGGCAGGGACCAGTCTGTTACCCAGCTGTTGTCACAGTGAATGTTTAGGCAAGTTATAAATAAAAAATAAAGCCATTTGACCAGAATATTTCTGAATTAATGACCATAATAAATCTCAGTTTGTAATGGGTTAAATGAAACCAGGAAACCTATGATGTGGATATTGCCATTGCTGACCTCTCCTAAAACCTGTACTTGCTGAGACTCTTGCTTCCATACCTTGAGCTTTTGATCTAAAGCAAGAATGCAGGATAGCAGTTATGTATTTTTTTCTGTTTTTTATGATCTGCGTACCTGTTTCAGGCCAGGGCGGATCCAGGGGGGGGGGGGGGGGTACAGGACAACTGCTCCCACCGAGAAATATTACCAACTCCCGAGTCGCCATTAGCAGCAGGCCAGCAGCGGCGCCAAGGGAGACCCTTTTGTTGCACCGCCAAGCTGCTGGCCTGGCCTCGCACTGGTTGCTTTCGCCTGCCGCCTGGTGTCTACTAACCAGTGGTGTCACATCCATGGTCCGAGCCGAGGAGGAGGAGAGGGAGGCCACAGCATTGAGAACAGAAGAGGATTTAACAACTTCCTCCTCCGTGCGTGTGTGAATGTTGGCTCCACCCACCTCCTCCCTCCATCTTCTCCAGGCTCCAGTGCGACGTGAGTGAGAGAAGGGAACTTTCATCATGGCTGTGTAGTAGAGAGGACTGTATGCATGCCACTTTTCCTAAAGGACAACTTTGTCCGACCATGTGTATGCAACACCAGTGTCGGACAAAATCCATCGGAAAAAATCTGACGGATTTTGTGGTTGGAATTTCCGACCGTATGTACGGGGGCTAACACTACACATCATTCCTCCTTTGTCACAAATATGAACACAGGAAGCAGAAGTGAGTCCATAAGCTAAGCTTATGGGCTCACTTCTGCTTCCTGTGTATAGATTTGTGAGAAAAGAGGAATGAGGTGTACAGCCAGATGATGCCAATCTATGAAGCCAAACCCAGTATGCCCAGTGATCAGACTGCTGATCAGAAATTAAGACAACATAGGAAACGTAATGTAACTCCTTTGCAGAGATGCCAGTTAATGTGTGCCATGTTCTGGACTAGGGCAATCTAAAAGGTGTGAAGTGTAAGCTTATGGACTCACTTCTTCTTCCTGTGTTCATATTTGTGACAAAAGAGGAATGAGGTGTACAGGCGGATGATGGCAAACCCAGTATGCCCAGTGATCAGACTGCTGATCAGAAATGAAGACAACATAGGAAAGGTGATGTAACTCCTTTGCAGAGATGCCACCTTATTTTCTGGCAGTGTCCCCCCCCCCCCCCCCCGAGACTAGACTCTGGATCTGCCCCTGGTTCCAGCTCAGTAATTTCAAAAGTATTGCAGCAAGGCAACTAGTAAATTCAGAAGAAGGTCAGGAATGGTGGTTTCCGTTTTTAAAATGAACTCTTTTGGAAATAATTTAATAACCAATTAATCTTTTTTCAAATCCTTGAAACATTATAAAGACTACATTTTAGATTAACATTTATGAAACTGTTGCAATTCAATTGCCAAGAGCCACTGAGAATGAAGCACTATAAAATATATGTTGGCTGATCCCACAGAAAACATGGGTCATGATTCTGTTAGTAACACACAGGGGGTTATTTACGAAAGGCAAATCCACTTTGCACTACAAGTGCAAACTACTAGTGCAAAGTGCACTTGAAATTACACTAAAAGTGCACTTGGAAGTGCAGTCGATGTAAATCTGAGGGGTAGATCTGAAATGAGGGGAAGCTCTGCTGATTTTATCATCCAATCATGTGCAAGCTAAAATGCTGTTTTTTTTTTTTCCTTGCATGTCCCCCTCGGATCTACAGCGGCTGCACTTCCAAGTGCACTTTCAGTGCAATTTCAAGTGCACTTTGCACTTGTAATGCAAAGTGGATTTGTCTTTCGTAAATAACCCCCATGGAGTGTATGACGTTGTTACCACCAGGATGTAAGGTGCATATTGAATTCAACATTGTAATCTACACTAAAATTCTGGAAAGTGTGCCAGAGTAATCCACTTGACATGTCCTTAGCGTGTAGTTTTTTACTATCCTTTATGCACACACATCTGTTCTCACTGTCCATAAATAATGGAAGCAATTCATGTGTTCTTGCACAGTTTTACATACATTTTATGAATGCTGGTAATTTACTTTATAAGTAGTGGATGCACAAAGAAGCCTCCTGGCAGAGGTTAAAATGAGCCAATAAATAACATTAGATCATGCTGGATTCCAGGTAAGCAAGTACAGTAGAGATAAATATAGTTCAGGAATTGATGAGCGTTTGTAGAATTACTATTTTGAATCATTGTAGCAGTAAGTGTTATGTAGCTATTTTTATATTTGCAAATGGAATTGGAAATGACTGCTTACTTTGTATTAAACAAAAATCTATTTTATATGATGCTTGCATTTGTTGTTTTTTACAATACAAAACTATTTGTTTTTTCATATTCTCTTTTCCTGTTTAGGATATCTGGACTGAGAAGGGCATTGCAAGCACTTAAAAAAACAACAACCAAGTTTTCTTAATATGTTGGAAATCCTCTGATTATTTAGAGGCCTATGTATGAATGATCACACTCAGTGATGATTTGCCCCATTCACGCCTTTGGCTCACCATTTATCTACTGTGTTGTGTTTGCCATAACTATAAACTCCCATCACTCACTTCCTATAGGATTTACTATAAATTATTTCCATACCCTGAGCTGATGAACCTTGTTATGTTATCTAAGGATTAAGGAGACATTTACCACAGATTTTCTACAAACCCACTGCTTCTGATGCCTCCACACTCACTAATATTCTTCAAATTCAGATTTTGCCAGGTTCACAGGTGATATGTACAGGAAGCCTTACCAACAAATGTGGAGTGATTAAGGACTAATCCAGAAATGGAAATATTCACCGAAACACTAACCATTCCATATCTGAAAGTCAGGTTCTATGACTTTTGTGACTGCATACTTCCTCAGTGACTGAACATTTGGAAAATATTGAAGTCATTGGATCAGCATAGCAGTCTGGCAAGTATCATTTTTAGAAGGAGCTCAGCAATGGCATATATGAAAGCCACAGTGCCCACGTCAAGGCTTATCTGTATACTGCAGTCCTAACTCTATAGTATTGAGAGTCTCCAAGTTGGAGCACATATAGCAGTGGATAAATTAAGGGCAGGTGTGCCTGGAGGGAGCCCACCCCTACTTAAAGGCACAGGGACACATTGGACACCCAGCAATAGCACAATGGCAGCTGAAGGCATAAAATATGCCCCCACCCCAAATCCGCGAACAATCAGCGAACAAGCTATACATAAAGATGGCAACCACACCAATTTATAACCAACAAAAATATCCCAGCACACTCACCAGCTAGAATGCAAACGAACCAAAATGACTCTGCCTAACAGATCATATTAAAAACAGAGGGTTTTGTTGCATACGTGTGTAAAGGCCCGTACACACGATCGGACTTTTTGACAACCAACATGCAAATTAGCTGGTTTGGACCAACATCCGACCGTGTGTACGCTCCATCGGACCCACTTTTTCCAGGTTTCATCGGACTTTTGTTGGCTGTGCGAACGGACCAACTTTCTGCCAACAAAAGTCCGATGGACCAAAGTCCGACCGTGTGTACACAAAACCATCGGACTTTTGTACAAAGTACAAACACGCATGCTCAGAACCAATGCAAAAGATCAGACAACAATATAGAAGTTGACCAAAGGTGGCGCTGGAGTATTCGAACGTCCACTTTTGAAGTGTCGTCAGTACGTTGAAACGTCACTACGTTCATGTTTGTTGCCTAAAAAGTCTGATCGTTTGTATGCAATACCAACTTGGGGCCAACGCCCTTTGGACAAAAATCCACGGGAAAGTTGGTCCAAGGTCCGATTGTGTGTATGAGGCTTTAGTGTGTTGGGAAATTTTTGTTTGAGTGCAATGTGCATTTTCCATGTGCACCTTAATGCAAAGGCTAGTGTAGCGGTGTGTTGCCACTAATTACTAACATCCACGCATATTCACCCTGCTGCTAGAAATTCATTCATCATACTTGTAGACAATGAAAAATCTTTTGCTTTATTTTTGTTGCTTTATTTGGGTAATTGAACTTGGTTGGGGGAAGGGATATGGGATGCCCATAGAACAAATTGGTATTTGCAATGTTATAGCGGATCCAGCTTTACATTGACAAATGTCACTAGTGGTTATGATTTATATTTCTTTGAATAGGACAAAATGGTGGACTCTAATCTTGACAGCGTTACCTTAGACCATTCTCCTCCTCTGCACTCTCCCTGCAGACTTCTACCTCCAGGACGCTTATCCTCCTGCACAACACTTTCCTGTCACAGCATTAGACATCCTGTCCCACCATCTTGAGCTGACTAGGCCTCACTCTGAATAAGTCCTAGGAGTAGTTTCACTTGATGATTCCTAATAGGCCAGGGGCCTGCAGTACCCCTTCTTGGCAGCTTTGAACATTTAATTGGAAAAGATATTTGATGAGGGACTACTGATCCCAGCAAGCCCGACTTGCAAATCTTGTGCCCTCAGGCTGCAACGATTTGACACAAAACCCCACAGTCTCTCCTCTGGGTCTGCACCCAGCTCCCCTGGCATGCCTCTTCCAGATCTCCATTGTGCCTCACTCACCGACTCCTGCCCTGAGTCCCTCCTGAAGGATTTTCCCGGACCATGCAGATGGACTGCTTCTCCAGCTCCTGTTCCAGGACACCTCTCCATTATATGTGTAAGGAGAGGCTCCCTCCCAGCTCATGAGCTCCTACACCTGAGTCGCACCCCCCCCCCCCAGATGGCAGTGTTCCTCCTGTACGCAGCCTAGCACTCCATTCTCCAGTTCACCCAGCCGACAACTCCCCCCAGTGGCTTGTTACCTCAGCTTATATGGGAGGCCTGCCCCCTGCCAATTCCAGTTGGGGATTGGTCAGAGCTCCTCACATGAGCTGCCTGCCACTCCAGTTCTAGGCCCTGCCCCTCTTCCAGAACATTCTCCCTGGAAGCAGGGGAGGCGCCTCAGAACTAAAGCACAGGTGGTCACACCCACTGCTGCACTAACCACTCCCTGCCCCCAGATCAACAAAACAAACAGGTCTAGCTCACAGCATAGGCCTGCTTAAATTTACCTGTACTGACAGAACGTACCTGTAGTGGTGCTACACTAGTTATAAATTGGGATGTTTGCCATCTTTTTGTATAGCTTGTTCGCTGATTTGGAGTCAATTTGCTATTGCTGGGCATCCAATGTGTTCCTGTGCCAGCCGAGTGTCAGGGGTGCCAAGGGCATACACTTGTACAGGAACAAGGGGGGACTGAAGACAATCCAGCAATTTGGCAGTATCTGGGCTGGGCTTATATAGGGAAGTTTGAGGTCACTTCCTGTGTGCCTCCTGGGGATTTTCCTGCCTTTTTCCATCAGGTTGAGGTCACTTCCTGTGCGCATCCTGGACATTTTCCTGCTTAGTTGGCATGGATTTCCTCTTGTGGCAACGTGCCATTGGTGCATGCATAGTAAGCCATGGACTCTTACAGCTCCCTGCAGGTAAGCCTGTCCTTCATTTATACACTGCTATATATGTTCCAACTTGGAGATTCTCCAAACTGTTAGGAGCTATACAATTCGCACATGTTTGGTGTCATATTGGTGAAATCACACCCACCCTCCCGTGAGTAGGAGGAGTTCTTGGGGTATCATGTGATGTGACCTTCATGCTACATAAAGATTCACTATGCAAGAACTAAAATTGTCTCTGAGGAAGAGGGGATCTCTCTTCGAAACATGTCAGCCATTTTGGGGGTCTTCATGTGGTTGGGACTCGCTCAGTTGACCAGGTCGTTCGCACATTTTGGATACTGTGCTTGACAGTTGATGCTGTTTGTAATTATACATCGTTTTATTAACATAATAAAGGTATCGCAAAGGTAATGCTTAAGGCTGGTGCGCCCTCTGTTTTTTTGTTTGCTAGTGTGACTTCAGGGCTTCCCCAGCCCTGAGGGGCAGCAGTGGCGTACAAACTAGGGGGCGGGGGCCGCCCCGGGTGCCACACACTGCGGGGGTTGTTTAGTGCTGCTGTGTCTCTCCCTCTGGCTGCATGATTAGGGTAGGAAGGGGCTGGGGGGGGTCTGTGTAACATGCAGGGGGTCCTGAGCTGTGTGGGAGGTCTGTGTAACATGCAGGGGGTCCTGAACTGTGTGGGGAGGGGTCTGTGTAACATGCAGGGGTCCAGAGGTGCAGGGTGCTGTGTAAAGGGGTCCAGAGGTGCAGGGTGCTGTGTAAAGGGGTCCAGAGGTGCAGGGTACTGTGTAATGTAAAGGGGTCCAGAGGTGCAGGGTGCTGTGTAGTGTAAAAGGGGTCCATAGGTGCAGGGTGCTGTGTAAAGGGGTTCAGAGTTTCAGGGTGCTGTGTAATGTAAAGGGGTCCAGAGGTGCAGGGTGCTGTGTAGTGTAAAGGGGTCCAGAGGTGCAGGGTGCTGTGTAATGTAACGAGGTCCTGAGATGCAGGGTGCTGTGTAATTTAAAGGGGTCCAGAGGTGCAGTTGTGGAGAGGGGGTACACAGTAGTGACAAAGAGATATTGGGGATGCAGTTTTTTTTTACATTTTAACTTGGAGGTGCCAGATATAGGCTCCGCCCCAGGTGCCAAATGCTCTAGGTACGCCCCTGGGGGGGCAGCAAAGTTTTGCCAACATTAGAGTAGCTGAAGATCTGTGGTCTACTATTGCAGGTGCATTCCTCTTGAGCGCAGGAGATTCGTTTTTTTGGTTGAACACATGGCCTATTCTGGGCAACGTTACTCAGTCACATTCCCAGTTTGTAGCACAATTCTTTCATGCACCATTTCATCCTTATTACTCCTCTTTTCTCTTTTTTAGTTGTTCTCTCCTCTTTTCTCAATTTCCTTATCCATACATGAAGCCTGCAATTTGAATGATGATGCCTCATGTACTGTAGATGACTAATCAGGCCTTCTCACATATCTGTCTTCCCTCTAATGAGACACATGTTGGTGCTGCTCTAGGATACCTTGTCCTTGTTATAAAATTGCAATTTTAATTTTAATAGAGAAGTATGGCCAAAGCTTTTTTGACCGTCTGGGTCACTGGGTCTTTTCTGGGTCACAGGAGTTCACTTATATCTGCACTCTTCTGATCCAGATTCAGCTGACAACAAGCTAAAGTCTACTGTCGGCTGACGTCAGAGAGCTGGTCGAGGCTCTGCAGGGATCCAGACAATAATGTTGAGATCCACCCAAATACTTGACTGGCAGCTGGATCAGTCTCTCAGCACTTAGAGATTCATCCAGCCACTCCTGCCCTCTACACAGTCTGGCGCTCCAGTAAGTGCTGGAGAGGCAGAACAGAGAGCCAGTGCTTGACAGTCACCACTCTCTGCTCAGTGAAGACCAAGACCTGAGCGAGGAGCGGTCATGTGATTGCTCAGTATTTGGTCTTAGAACTTAGGGAAAGACAGCTGTAGCATCGGACTGGTCACATGATCCCCCTCTCCTGTGTCAACCAACATGGCTGGGTGATGTCATTACGAGCCTTTGTGAGAGTGCTCTCCTCTCTCTCCTGCATCGGCGTTGGCTGACACGGGGAAGGATCACATGACCAAACAGCAGCGGTCAGAAAATAGGTAAGTGAACACATCTTTCTTACACAGGTTAGTCAGCACAGATGTTAGGCGGGGGAGGAGACCGTTTTAAGAGTAGTTACATTTTGGACGATATTCTACTTTAACCACTTCAATACAGGGCTTTTAAACACCCTTCCTTACCAGAGCACTTTTTGCGATTCGGCACTGCGTCGCTTTAACTAACAATTGCGCGGTCGTGCGACGTTACACCCAAACAAAATTGACGTCCTTTTTTTCCCACAAATAGAGCTTTCTTTTGGTGGTATTTGATCACCCCTGCGGTTTTTATTTTTTGCGCTATAAACAAAAGAAGAGCGACAATTTTGAAAAAAAAACACAATATTTTTTACTTTTTGCTATAATAAATATCCCATTTTTTTTAAAAAAAAACTATTTTTTTCCTCAGTTTAGGCCGATACGTATTCTTCTACATATTTTTGGTAAAAAAAAATCGCAATAAGCGTATATTGATCGGTTTGCGCAAAAGTTATAGCGTCTACAAAATAGGGGATAGATTTATTGAATTTTTTTTTTTACTAGTAATGGCGGGGATCTGCGATTTTTTTTTCGTGACTGCGACATTGCGGCGGACACTTCGGACACTTTTGACACATTTTTGGAACCATTCACATTTACACAGCGATCGTTGCTATAAAATTGCAATGATTACTGTGTAAATGTGACTGGCAGGGAAGGGGTTAACACTAGAGGGCGCTGGAGGGGTTAATGTGTGTCCCTATAGGAATGATTCTAACTGTAGGGGGAGGGGACTTAAGGGGAGGAGACCGATCATGTGTTCCTCTGTACTGGGATCACATGATTGGTCTCCTCCCCACTGACAGGATGTGGAGCTGTGTGTTTACACACACAGCTCCACGGTCCCGCCCGGTCCCGTTGTTTTAACGGGCAATCGCGGGTGCCCGGCGGACATCGCGGCCGCCGGGCACTCGCACCGGGCCCCAAGCGATGCCGCGGGCGCGCACGCGCGCCGCCGGCGGCCGGGAATCCGAGGACATCATATGACGCCCACCCAGGATGGTAGATCCACCTTGTGGGCGTCATATGACTATGGAGCGGTGTTGAAGTGGTTAAGAACTCATCTGGATACCATACCTTGCCCCATGTACAACACTGTATCTAAGTTTTAACAATTTTTTTTTAATTAAAACAAGCAGGAAATGCTTGTTTTAATAAAAAAAAACTATTTGAAACTTAAAAAAAAAATGTTAATGCAAAATTGATGCAAAAGCTGAATATTGCCCATTGACAAGCATACGGATCTATGTATTCCTATCCTACAAATCTCTGTGTACAATACATTATATTATGTGGTCACCGCCAACACTTTTTTTGTCTCCATGGAAAATTGGGCCATCAACCAAAAATTCATTGCTTCCTTTTTGGTGTGATCTTCATTTGAGACTGTAAAAGTAACTGATTATCTAATATTTGCAGTGATGGGTGGATATAAAAACAGTCCACCCCATATTTTTATGCTCCTCTACAATAGTCACATTATTGCTGTAGTACTTCCTTTGGGGAACAAATGCTCTGACATTATTCACTGACAGAAGGCTGTACAGATGAAAAGCAAAGACTTTCAGCAATGTTTATACCAAATGTGTGATCTGACGAGATGAAAGAAGACACCTGTATATGGAGAGCCTGCACGCCAGGTATGCTTTTAGTGTACACAGCTTGGTGGGCTTCCACTCCCTAGACATGCATCTCAGCTATTCATTCCTTAAAAATCGCAGTCATTCGATCTTGCGTTGGCAATCTTAGCATCTGAAATCATAAATATGTGAGTGGTGTTTTGAAAACTGAAAGACACTGACTTATATCTGTTTTTATCCTAAAGTGGAACACCAGGTAAACTGTCAAATACATATATGATTAATTTTACCTGCCAAAGTACTTACCATCTTCTGTCACTCCCAATATAGAGTCCTATATCACCTCTCCACCTTCAGCCAGCTAATTGATTGTTGAATCAGTATCATCCCCTCTGTCCATGTGGCAGGTTAGGGGGTTCCCAGCAGTGTTGGTCATCTTACTTTAAAAAAGTAATTAGTTAAGTTACAAATTACTTCTCCCAAAAAGTAATTGCGTTAGTAACTCAGTTACTACATTGGAAAAGTAATTAGTTAATCAGCAAAGTAACTGTGAATTTTTTTTTATATTCTATACTTGTAACTAAGGGGCGGGTCTAGTATTACTGTAAGCAAGGGGCGCATTTATTATTATTGTTATATATCTTGTAACCAAGGGGCTGCTCTATTATTACTCTAACCAAGGGGCAGATCTGATATAGCGTGTAAGCAAGGGGCGGGTCTATTTTTATTATATCGTGTAAGGGGCGGATGGCTACAGAAGAGGGCGAATGTTAAATTAATGGGCAGAGCTCGATATGTAACAATAATAATAAATGCGCCCCTTGGTTACAGTAATACTAGACCCGCCCCATTAGTTACACGATAGACACCCCTTGCAGAGTAGCACGAGCATCGGGAGCGTGCGGCATTGCCTCCTACAATTACATGTTAACTGCGCCTATAAGCTCCATAGTCCTTCGCACTGCGCAAGCGCTGCGCCTGTGCAGTACAGGGGGTCCTTATCCGGCGGGGGAACTTTTTTGACAGGACACCGGAATTACACTACTACCATCTAGTGGCGGTAGATGTAATTGGGGTAACGCCGCCCAAGTAATGGGAACTGAGTTACCATGAGGGGAAAAGTAATCAGTTAGATTACTCGTTACCCTCTAAAGTAACTGCGTTAAGTAACTCGGTTTATTTTAACTCAGTTACTTACATCACTGGTCTCCGAAGCCTATAAGCCAGGGCTTGATAAAGTTGCTTTGAATTTAGGAGCCAGCTAAAAAAGTTTAGTAGCCATTTTTTTTTTTTTTTTTTTTTTTAAATTAACAAATCTTACGGGTGGAACATGTAACATGAACCTATCCTTTAACCCTTTCACAGCCAGAGATGTTTTTAGGGCTGAAAATTACATGAAACCCCCAAACATTATATTTTTTTCTGAAAGCAGACGACACCCTAGAGCAGGGGTAGGCAACCTCAGCCCTCCAGCTGTGGTGAAACAATCATGCCTGTGATTGTCAGGGCCTTGCAATGTCTGGGACTTGTAGTTTCAAAACAGCTGGAGGGCCAAGGTTGCCTACCCCTGCCCTAGAGAATAGAATAGTGGTAGTTCCAATTATTTTATGTCACACGATATTACCGCAAAGGTCTAGGAAACACAAAATTTCAGTTAAAAAAAAAAACACATTAAAAGTTAACTTTAGGGGCAGAAAAATGCAATAAATTTTTTGGTAAAATATGAAAGCCGAGGTTTCATTGAGTAAATAGATACCCAACATGTCAAACCTTAAACATGTCATTACCCTTTATTTTCCATAGGCAATGCTTTAAAAGCCCTCTATAAGTCAACGAAGAAGGGGGGTTTTTAGCCAACCTATCGGACTATCACGGTACCTGAACGGATGTATGTCTCAATACCAAAGATTGATTCTAAATAGTTTTATTAACACATAGTATACAAAAAACGTATCATATATAAAAACAGTGGGGATCATTGCAGTCCAAGGGTATACATATACAAATAGCTTATTGATAGATCAGAATGTTTAGACAAAACTCGCTGATTCAATGCTGGTTGACGCGTTTCGCTTAAAGCTTCTTCAGAACCAGAGCATAGCGGTTCATATATCTTACAATTCCTGTTGGAAAGGTAGGGACTGGTATATGTCAGTAGTACCCAGTAGGTTATCTAAAAGTGAGTCTCTCGGGGAGGCCGTCGAGAACTCGCCGAGTTTGGGGTATAAAGCTAACAAACAAGGCATGGGATAAAAGGTGGAAAAAGAAAGGGTAGTAGTAATGGGACTTGGGTGTGCCGAGTCGGCCAATAACAGAGTGGTATTTGTACGGGCAGATCTATGGTGCCGATGTCCTTAAGGATCCAATTGGGCCCTACTCGTGGGTCTCCTTGGGAAGTGGTAATTTCAGGGAATAACATAGACACTGTATAAAGTCCAGCATCACATGAATAAGCTGGTAGCCACTTGTAAAGGAGGGGAACACCCCAGCTGGGAAGGATCACCAGCTCTGCAGGGTCAGACTCCAATGGCTGAATCCATTAGTTGCAGGCCCTGAACAGGGTATGGTGAGAACAGCTTCCAAGCACTCCATCTCCAAGTCTATAAGTCATCAGTTTAGCAATACGAAGGAGCTCTGGTGCTAGAATTATTGCTCTCATTCCGGTGTGCGCAGCGATATGTAACATGTGTACCGTAATAGTCATTTTCAGGTGTAGACGCTGCGTTTATGTTTGTACGTGCCTATATGGGAGGCCTCACTTTATTTATTTTTAACAATTTTTTTTTTTTTTACTTAACTATGTCCCCTATGTCAATGTTTCTCAACTCTAGTCAACTCTAGTCCTCAAGTACCCCAACAGGTCATGTTTTCAGGATTTCCCTCAGATGAAACGGCTGTGATAATTACTAAGGCAGTGAAACTGGTCAAATCACCTGTGCAAAATAATGGAAAGCCTGAAAACATAACCTGTTGGGGGTACTTGAGGACTGGAGTTGAGAAATATTGCCCTATGTGATGCACTTTTTTGGTGACAGGTTCTCTTTATTGAGACATTTAGGGTCTAAGAGGCCCTGCATGGCTCCCGTGTGCTCCACTGAATGACATGCAGTGCACATCGCACTGCATTACATTTTTTCCCAGCCTTGATGGCCAGGGAAACTGTCAACGTGTGACGTCATTTCCAGGTCAGCAACTAGAAGGGGAGGAGAGCGGACATGTGCAGGAGACTGCAGGCATTGTAGAATATATACGGTATGGTTTGGTCTGATGCTGGCCTAGTTAATATGTTCTACAGGAGTGAGGTAAGGAAGTAGAGAGATAGATTTAGGTGTCCTCAGCATAGAGATAATACTGGAAGCCATGGAAATTTATCAAGTGACCAAGACCAGTTAGAAATATTTAGTGCACAGCACAATGTACAGAGTTTGTCAGTTAGGAATATATACTGTACACCACAGTGTACAGAGTGGGGCCATCAGGATTATATAATGCACAGCACGGTGGGGCAATCAGGAACATACAGCACAGTCATAGGCGTGCGCAGGGGGTGTGCCAGGTGTGCCTGGGCACACCCTAATCACCCCAATACATTAGCATTATCGCTTTGTGTGCCTGCAAGGAGATTGGAAATATCTCCCTCTGACTAGTTATGCCCCCCCCCCCCCCCCATGATCAACCTTTTGTAACCCAGGACCTAAAGAATTAAATGTAGCACCACTGTAATATCTGAGAAATATAAGTAACCAGGGGTGATTAAAGCGGACCTTCACCTGTAAACAAAAGTTACCCTGATTGTTTTCCTCCCCCCTCACCCTCTATCTAACATTTCAGCTCTTTTTTTTGGGGGGGGGGGGGGGGGCTCAATAACACTTTTCTAGTGGTACCCGGCCTGTCCATTAAGGACGCACAGGTGCCGCCCCCTCTCTCCAGCCACTCCCTCTATGTATAATGGATCCATGGCCGCCACCCCCTCTTCAGGCATCCGGCCCCTTTTAGGACGCCAGACATCTGAATTACAGCGAGCGGTGTTTTTTTGAAGCACCTGATTCGAGCCGTAGGCTCTAATCGGCTTCAAAAAAGGTGCACTCAGAGCGCAGAGCATTGCGCTTGGAGCCCACCCAGGTGTGTTAGAAAAGCTAAAGAATATTTGCTTTTCTAACACTGAACCGCCTCTCAGCCAATCAGGAAGCACGGGTCTAATACCAGGGGGCGGCTGCATTTGATGGAGTACAATGGCGGCATTTGATGGGCACAATGGCTTCATATGATGGGCAGGGTGGCTGCATTTGATGGGGCACAGTGGCTGCATTTGATGGGGCACAGTGGCTGCAATTGATGGGCACAGTAAGGCTGCAATTGATGGGCACAGAGAGGCTGCAATTGATGGGCACAGTGAGGCTGCAATTTTTTTTGTTTGCGCCCACAAAAAAATGTTGAGCACCACTGGTGGTACCCTCTCCAACCTTATCGGTCCTCATCTCCTATGCCCACAGGCTTCTGGGATAACATTGCACATCCCAGGAGGCTACAGGACCAGTTTGTGCCCCTCTAACTCACGCATGCGCATTGGGGAGCTGGCTGTGAGTCATCAGTAAGTCAAAGCCAGCTTCCAAATCCAAGATGATGGCACTAGAGATCCGCAGCCCTGAGAATAAATGATTGCAGGGAAGACAGTGCTGGACTTCATGGGCTGATATGTATCTGTTTTTTTATAGTCAGCAGCTACGGTATAAAAACATAACAGTGCGTGTGTGTTTTTTGAAAATGATAATGCTAAATAACTTTTCTCACACCGCCGCTGTAGGGTTACATGATCCCCTCCACTCTCCTTTGGAGGGGCGGGAGGAATTGGCTCTCACACTGACTAGGAAATGACAGGCAGGCAGGGAGGGGGAAAGACTAAGAACACACAGCAGGATGACAGAGGCACATAAACTGACCACAGTATCATGGATCCGCAGCCATAATAAATGTGGTCAGCACACATAGGGGGACACAGATACAGACAGGATTAACCAGGTATTTTACAGCATACAGACAAATTAAACTGCAGAAGCACTATGCTATTTATCATGCTTTAAAGGAACAGGAACTTTTTCCCACTATTGTTATGTGTTCCCACCAGTGGCGGTGCGTGCATAGAGGGCGCAGGAGCGCCGCCCCCCCTCTCCTGCACCGCTCTATCACCAATAGATAGATTCATGCATTGGGGCACAGTGGCACAGTGGCAGAACTTGGGGCACAGTGGCAGCACTTGGGGCACAGTGGCAGAACTTGGGGCACAGTGGCAGAACTTGGGGCACAGTGGCAGCACTTGGGGCACAGTGGCAGAACTTGGGGCACAGTGGCAGAACTTGGGGCACAGTGGTAGAACTTGGGGCACAGTGGCAGAACTTGGGGCACAGTGGCAGCACTTGGGGCACAGTGGCAGAATTTGGGGCACAGTGGCAGCACTTGGGGCACAGTGGCAGCACTTGGGGCACAGTGGCAGCTCTTGGGGCACAGTGGCAGCACTTGGGGCACAGTGGCAGAACTTGGGGCACAGTGGCAGCACTTGGGGCACAGTGGCAGCGTTTGATGGGCACAGTGGCAGCGTTTGATGGTACAGCAGTGAGGCTGTTTGTTTGCGCCCCCCCCAAAAATTTTGAGCACCAGCCGCCACTGGTTCCCATTGGCACAACACATCAAAAAATATATTTTTTAATTTATATATTTTTTTAAATAAAATAAAAAATGTATATCTTTTTCTCAGGTGAAGGCCTCATGGTTGACTTCAAAGATTTTTGAACAATGTCAGAGTAAAGCTGGATGGAATTTCAAACAAAATCTTTTAGGAAAAGCCATAGGAAAACTGAACGAAAATTGTCGTTGATTTTGGAATGAATAGATTTTACTGAATGAAAACCACGTTCACTGTAATGCCCCGTACACACAGTCGGAATTTCCGACGGAAAATGTCCTATTGGACCATGTTGTCGGAAAATCCGACCGTGTGTGGGCTCCATCGGACATTTTCCGTCGGAAAAAATTTGAGATCCTGCTCTCAAATTTTCCGACAACAAAGTCCGATCTGACTTTTTCCGATTGTGCGTAGCGAATTCCGACGGACAAAGTGCCACGCATGCTCAGATCACATTACAAGACCAAAGCTATTGGCTACTAGCCTCTACGTAGTTCCGTTGTACGCAACAATGTCACCACGTTCAGAATGATCAGATTTTCTGACAACTTTGTCCGACCGTGTGTATGCAACACCAGTGTCGGACAAAATCCATCGGAAAAAATCCGACAGATTTTGTGGTTGAAATTTCCGACCGTGTGTACGGGGCATTAGAAGATGGACATTCAGGGCATTCAGAAAATGGACATTCAGGGCATTGGCCGCACATAAAAGTGCCGCGTGGTCCCTCCTCTTCCTCAGATGTTCCCTTTATTTGATTATGTACTAATCTATTCTTAAAGACGTAAAATGTCTGTAGGCTCTGGATCTGTCTTCACATATTTACTGATAACTTCATCCATAGAGGAGGTCCAGACTCCTTCAAAAAAAATTAAAAGTCAGCAGCTACAAATACTGTAGCTGCTGACTTTTAATATTAGGACACTTACCTGTCCAGACATCCAGCGGTGTCTTTACACCAGCAGATTTTTCCATCGGCTCCCAGGTGCTGCCACCACCATTGCTTGTAAGGGAAACCGTCAGTGAAGTAGCGGGTTCCCTAACCGCAAAACGCACTGCGCTTTGTGAATGGCCCAGCAGCAGGGGAAGGAGGAGGGGGGCCGAAAGGTGCCAAATGTGGCTCCGC
This sequence comes from Lithobates sylvaticus, assembly GCA_028564925.1. Classification (NCBI taxonomy): domain Eukaryota; kingdom Metazoa; phylum Chordata; class Amphibia; order Anura; family Ranidae; genus Lithobates; species Lithobates sylvaticus. The sequence goes on along the minus strand of CM053033.1, from coordinate 67,837,664 downwards.
TTTAATAAACATCAATATTTTGTGAGAACTTCCCTAATCTGATGGTAATGTTGGGAGTTGGAAGTTTATAAATTTAACTGTCTCTTCTAATCTAAATTTTTTAGAACATTTGAATGTCGTTCATTGTCGTTGATTTTGGAATGAATAGATTTTATCGAACGAAAACCACGTTTACTGTTAGAAGATGGACATTCAGGGCATTCAGAAAATGGACATTCAGGGCATTCAAAGATAAGTTCAGACTACAGCGTTTGCTTGCCCTCTGGTAAGCCTTCTTGAGGCATTTTTTGCTATACCCTTGTAGCAGTAGTCAATTTAACTCTAAAGCCTCTTTTTCAAATCTTGTATATTCAAAAAATTCCTCCTTAAACTGAGGTTTTGTCCATAGGGAATGCTCCGCACTAATGGCCTTGGATTGACACTATCTGCTCTCAAAATAGTGTTACCCGCTGTTACTTTTCTGTAGAGAGAAAGGTAGGAAGTTGGCCATCATTTTCATGGCGATTGTTAGATAGAAAAAGTAATAGTTTTTGCCATTACATGGGTAAAGTTGAGGTGGAAGGTATTAACCTCCAATCCTTTCAAAAATACACGAGGTGCAACATGTCTTGGCATGGCATAGCTCTTCATGTCCTTTGTTTGATTATACTTTGCCTACTAGTCTTAAAAATTGAGAAAATTGATTTTCAAAATTCACCTCTTTATGACTTCAATAAAGTTTGCACTAAAGTTCGTAATCTGCACATTTTTTGGTGACGTCACAGAACACACACGCAGATTGAATCCAATCAAGTTTGACCATCACTAGTTGTGACTGCCTTATCTAGTATAACAAGTATAACTTTCACAACCGTGGTGAAAATAAAATCTTACAAATATATGACATTGGGGTATGTGATTTATACAGGTTTCCATGAATTAATTCTATAGAAATTAAGTACATCTGGAGACCTGGATAAGAGTCTACTATTAACTAACAATTAAAACTTTCAGTATGAACTGAGCAGATAAATACAGCATCCTGGACAGTTCTAGATGGTGATACAGATGTGAGAGCACAGGATGTTCTTATAAAGTAACATTGCTTCCCAGGACAGTTTATAAAGATATCATGTGCAGGAGTACAATTTACAAGACAGGGAAAATATCTAGAGCACAGATTCACCTAAGACGGAAAGTTTTTTCTTTTTAATAGAATATCTTTAAAAAAAACAGTTCATGCAACACTCCTTTTTATTTTATATACCCATTGAAATAATGCTGACATCCATCAGGTCTTTCATGGAAAACTATTATTTGTTTGTTTTTTCGTTAGTTTTTTTGTGAACACATTGAGTTATTGTCATAAGGTTTACCTTCAAGTAACTTTTTATGTGACCTTCACATTTTTATGCGTTTGCTTTTATAGATTAGCCACCACAGGGAAATCTTCACTGTACTTCAATCATTCCTTGTCAAGTACAGCTGTCACTATTAAATTATGCTCAACTGGCCCCACGACTAAAATGTAGGCATCTAGCAGTGCGTACACATACCTTTAGATTTTTTGTTGAGCACCCTGGGAGCCCCAAGTTGCACTAATATGTAAAGAATGACCCTTCCTAACTGTGATAAGAGCTGATCATCTCCAGACACTTTCTTTTTGATCCATTACTGTTAAGAGAGGCCTTACTGTTCAACAGGAACTTGCAAGAGGTGCTGTAGACTTGCTTCCCATACTTCTAGGAAATTTCAAAATTAGTATATTAAAGGATATGACATAAAAATTTGAAATAATTCAACACTCAGTTGGTATCTCTCCCTCAGCGCTCATGGAAAGTGTGTTACTTTAAAATAACAAGAGCAGCTACTATAATAATAAAACACTAAAGCAGAAATATGTCACAGCAACAAATACCATAACATTAGCAGCGCTAAAATAATCCAAACGTTTTAGGATTTGTTAAAAGTTCACTAAAATAGTTAAATAAGTATGAAGTCCACTTTATATATATGTAGCGCTGGCTCCTGACGAGCATGCGCTATATTTTTTTGCAAATTAATATTCCTGAAACCACAGTTGGGTTTTAGGGCTAATTCTATTAAATTATGATTTCAGTACCAGTCCTACTTGGCTGCAGGTGTCGCTGTCACCACCGGCCAGTATGAAAAAGCAGTTTAGGTGGGTGTATTGGGTACCATTCTATCTCGAAACCAGCCCAGTGGGAGTGTCATCCTGCTGTGAATTCTGTGAGGTGGTATTTAAGGTACTGAGATCACGTGCTTTGGGGTTCCGGTCCAGAAGATATCTTCTGTCTGTTTGGTCCTGGTCCTCCTGACCAGCCCCCACGGCCCTCCTGGCCTGGGGTGCGGATCCATGCAATTCCAAGTCTCGGAGCTGGATAGCCCGAGGCGAAGCAACTGCAGGGACAGGCCTGAATGGATATTGGGGCCTAATTATCCAAAGGTGGTCCGGTGCCGTCTCATCAAAGGAGAGGCCCAGCAACTGGAGGAGCATCCAGGGGAGGATTCTTCGGGAGAGGACCACGCACAAGGCTGGTTTCTCTAAAGGGGCCTGGAGGCTCAGATGAAGGACACTTTATGGATATACACTCATACGGTATCGCCAGACCGGCTGAGAGATGCTGGTACTGTATGATAGCTCTCTAAATTTGTCTATGTCCCTCGGTTACATCCAAGTCTGTGGCAGAGACTTTTCTCAAGTGTTTTACATCCAAGTCTGTGGCAGAGACTTTGCGTTACCTAACACCCTACCGGCTGCTAGGCCTAGTGAGAGGAGGTCTATCCAAAGGTGGTGAGAATCCAGCTGTGACACAGTTATTCTCTGGATTTCTACAATAAGAGACTTCCTATTTTTGCAGTTCCAAAAGTACCTGAACTTTCCTCTTAACCCTCTACCCTACATTAAGAGACTGTGTTATCTTTCAAATAAATAACCCAAAAAGGAAGATTTAGTGTCAGTGTCTGCATTTCTTTGGGCCATTAACCATGGGAAACCCTAGACGGAGACGAGGTAAAGAAGGTAACGGTAAGCCCAATAAAACCAGCAGCTCCTTTGGGGGTTAGTGCTACATATAAAATGAGGCAGATGTAAATGTAGGATTGTTCATCACAGAAAAAACTTTGCAGATAGTAATTCAAAACAACTGCCTCCTCCACACTGCACGTGTCACAATCCCCCTAGGTAATGCACTTACCAGATGATACTGGGTTATACGCTTATCTGTCAATGGAGGATGTCTGCTCACTGCATACACTCGGTCAGATGATCCTGGGTTATACACTTGGCTTGCAATGGGTGTTGTCAGCTCTCTGCATGTAATCCATCTAGATGTTTGCTCGTCACAAGCAGAGAACAAAGATACACACATAGCGTAATCCAGTACTAAAAGATATTTATTATAGGTTTCCTTAAGATTGCACACTTACAATGTAATTCAAAATAAAAGAGCATGTAACAACAATGTATCACAAGTTGATATTCCTGACTACCTCTGACCGCTCCAGCGGTGTTCCCGGGTAAGGCAAGAATGAAAGCCGACGATGTAGGTTGCTGTGTGGTCAGACCCTTTAACAAATCCCAAAACGTTTGGATTATTTTAGCGCTGCTAATGTTATGGCATTTGTTTCTGTGACATATTTCTGCTATATTAAAGGATATGAGGCTCCTGGGGTACTTCGGAACACATTTAAACTGATTTTCAGTCATCATTACGTCCCTGCATTTTAGTTTTGGGGCCAGTATTATACTCATTTTTTTGTTGAAAGGGGAAGTTTAGAATATCTGTCTGATAGACTGAGATAATGGTTGCCATCACCTGCATGACATATAACTGCCTTTAGATTTATTTCTGGTGTTTAGCTATTGAATTACTTAGAGATAGTAGATGGGGAACTAGGGAGGCTTGTAACCACCCTGTTATTGGAGAACTCTATATTTAAGGCAGAGTTCCATTCATTTTCTTTTTTTTTTTGAATGCACCCCTTTGATAATCGCAGCTTATGCCATGCAAACTGGCATTAGCTGCATATGAAATTGTTTGTGTTGCTTGTAAATGCAGTGTTACTCACTGTCTCCTCTCGATTCTCTAAGCATCCATCACCAGTGTGGGCATCTGAAGCCCGGGTGGACTTTCTTCAGAGATAAGGTGCAGCTGGCTACCCAGTGTGAATAAAGCAAGGTGCACTCGGCAAGATGCGGAGGATGCCCATTGACTGCTGGGATTGATGACACATACAGTATATCCAAGTAGCCAACAGGCGGCAGGATATGATGTACCTCACCGCTGCAAGGTAATATGGAAGTGCAGCGCTTCTGGTTACCTAAGGTATTTAAACATTGGAAAAAAAAATTCACAAACATCGATGGCATAGCGGTAAGCAATGCCTGGGGCCAAAGTGCAAAAATAGGATGGAACTCCGCTTTAACTACAAACCTGGCTTTATCCGAGGTGGACAATAATTGTTCTGTAATATCACAGCACTATATTAAATGAGAAGAATGAAAAAAATCTTTCCCTATACTAATAAATACCTTTGACAGACCAGAATAATCTTTTGTAAATGCACCAGTTCTACTGAAAGGAAGTTGAAGGTATAAAACCAGTCAGCATGATATTTTGATATGATTCTATAAAAGAAAAATCTCGTGAGTGCGTGATATGAACATTTTTCTGCGTGATCTGCATTCCTATACAAATCAGAATCCTTGGAACACATGATTGTAAAGCCCCATACACACGGTCGGATTTTCCCATGGATTCTGTCCTATCGGACAATGTTGTCGGAAATTCCGACCGTGTGTAGGCACCATCGGACAGTTTCCATCGGATTGTCCGACGGACAAAGTTCTATCTCCTGCTGGATAGATTTTCCGACAACAAAGTCCGATCACACCAATTCCGATCATGTGTAGCGAATTCCGACGGACAAAGTGCCACGCATGCTCAGATCACATTACGAGAACAAAGCTATTGGCTACTAGCCTCTACGTAGTCCCGTCGTAGGCAACAAACGTCACCACGTTCAGAATGATCGGATTTTCCGACAACTTTGTCCGACCGTGTGTATGCAACACCAGTGTCGGACTAAATCCGTCGGACAAAATCCGATGGATTTTGTGGTCGGATTTTCCGACCATGTGTATGGGGCATAACTTGTGCAATCAGCACACAAACATGTAAATAGCTCACAGGACACCACAAATAATTTCTACATGGCTAAAAATTAAAAAATTAAAAATTATTTATGCATGAGAAGAATTAAGTGTGGTATTTTTATTTTGTTCATTGAAAAGATAAAAATACAAGCCTTGAAATTAAATTGTTTGCTGCACTTTTTATACTGCCTCAAATAAGCATACTACCATCTATTTTTATATTTTACATAACATTTTCTTGACCTGTGTACATTTTCAAAGAGTTTAAAATGTAACTTGTGAAGACAGAAATATGTCAGCTGCCACTGCTGACTTGTTTAAGGGCCCGGGCCTCAGAGTGATCACTTATTTCCTTGCTTTAAGACAGTTCACACCAGAATGCTGTATGGGGAACCCAAATTCCTTGCACGGTTGCTGCATTGCCTTCACAACGCACTTCCCTTGTGATCTGCAGAATGGTGTTAGTGCACTGCTAATGACACCCCAAATGCAGGTCAAAAACACAATGCTTTGCCTGCACCTGATTTTTATGGTACAGAAGTATCAATGTGATCCGGTTGCTCTGCGTTTTGTAAAAAGCGGTTGCACTGCTGTTCTCACCCTGCTTCTCACAGGAGGCTTGGCAGCAGGAGAGGAGAGAGAGTGGGGGGGCGGGGCTGAGCCACCCTGTGTGGGTCAATAGATGCACATAGTGTGACTGGGGATCGAGCCAGCACGAGTGCCCCCATAGCAAGCAGCATGATATGGGAGCACTTAGAGAAGGGGAGGAGCCAGGGTGCCGACAGGGGACCCAGGAGGGGAGGGATCAGGGCTGCTCTTTGCTAAACCATGACGCAGAGCAGGTAGTTATAATAAGTTTGTTATTTTAGAAAAAATGTAAACCTTTCCACTGTTGAATTTGTGAGTGTCAGTGAGCCAATGAGATGGTGTATCCAAATCCAAAATCTTCAAGCATTAGGCCACTGCCACCAAATGTATATCAAGCCCATTTCTGCACCTCCGCTGAAATGTGGTGGTGATCCCTCCAGTGAAATTTTAACCATTCTGGTTGGGACTATATATTGCCTCATCATGGATTTATAGATATATACATGTCTGTGTATATATTTTTATATGGATTTTTTTTAACAGTAAAACATTTTTTATTTCGAAAATAAGAAGTGAGTACAAGGCATTGACATATCTTCTACATTAGTTAGGAGAAGAAAAAAAAAAATAAAAAAAGAAAAAAAAAAAACAGAATATCCATGTTTCAGATATTGCAGGTGGTACATACAAGGAATATATCATGTATCGCATCAGTAGGTGTCACATTGTTCATTAGAAGGTAGATCATACATAAGCATGTTAGGTCTCTATCACCCAGGGGGGGGGGGGGGAGGCGGGAAGGAGGAGAGGAGGGGAGAGGGGGGGGAACGGGGGGGAGCAGGGAAAGGGGCCGAGGAGGGGGGAGAGGGGAGAGGTGCTTATCTCAATTCCAGCAGCCTTATTTCTTGATAGCACTGGGTGATCGTTAAGGGCTGAGGGGGTCCGCCCCGCCTCCATCCATCCATGCAGACCAAACTTTAGTGAACTTGGCAGGGCCATTTCTGCTTTCATATGTAATTTTGTAGAGGGGCAACACTCTATTCACGGTGGACTCCCAGGTGGCCCCAGTTGGCACCTCTGAACCCCTCCAACGCAAAAGGATCTCTCGTCTGGCATAGAACAGTAGGAAAGTTATGCATAGTTTGGTGTATCTATCTCCCTCTACGTCCTCGAGGTGGCTAAGCAGGAAGACTAGGGGGTCCAGCATAAGATCTAGACCGGCTATCCTCCCCACGGTGTCGGCCACCGCCCTCCAGTAAGGTTGGATCCTAGGGCAGGTCCATACCATGTGGAGGAAGGAGCCACTGGCCTGGCAGCAGCGGGTGCACTTTGGGTCCAGGGAGGGATAGATCCTAGCAAGTCTCTGCGGGGTATAATATGCCCTATGCAGGAACTTTAGTTGGATAAAGCGATCCCTGGATGCAATCATGGACGGGATGTAGGTGGAGACCAGGTCCTCCCAGGCTTCCTCCGTAAGGTCGGGAATGTCAGCCTTCCACTTGTGGAAGAGTGTCGTTGTGTCAGTGTCGTGAGCCGCCGTGAGGTAGAAGTATAGAGAGGAAAGGGGTTTCCCCATTACCGCGGAGCTAAGCAGTCTTTCTATGGAGTCTGGTTCAAGGGTAATCCGTTCTGGGAACTGAGAGGTGATGGCATGCTTCAGTTGCCAGTATCTAAAGAGAAAGGATTGAGGCAGGTGGTACTTCTGCTTGAGGGTCTGAAATGTCGCCACCCTCCCGTCCGTCATTACATGTTTAAGGTTCACTATCCCGTACCTTGCCCAGACTGCCGGGTCTGGAATCGAGTTAAGGTGTGGAAGGAGGGGGTTGCCCCATAGGGGGGTGTGCGGGGAGTGCGTGTGAGGCTTCAGTCCCACAGCTCTAGAGGTCTGCCACACCCGAATAGTGGTCTTCATAGGGTCTGTGACCCGGGGGTGTGCCCTGGGTCCCCTATACACTAGGTTAGAAAGGGCCGCATATGAGCCCAAGAGGGCTGCTTCAAGTGTTACTGCGGGGTTCAACTTAGGTTGAGAGAACCACCACCGTACTGTTACAAGGACTGCTGCCCAGTAGTAGATCAGGAAATTCGGGAGAGCTAGTCCCCCCGCAGACAGGGGTAGGTACAGAGAGCGTCTGGCCACCCGGGGAGGCCGTCCTGCCCAGATAAAGGCGGTCACTATGCTGTCTAGTTTCCTAAAAAAGGAGCGGGGGATAGGTGTGGGCGTCTGACGGAAGAAGTAGAGAAATTTGGGTAGATAGATCATTTTTATTAAGTTGCCTCTCCCTACTGGAGTGAGGGGGAGGTTGCGCCAATTCGAGCAGCTTTGCGTTAGTTGGGTCAGGAGAGGGGTTAAATTCCTAGCCATGTAGCCCTTCGTTGTGGAACCTATTTTAACCCCTAAATATGTAAAGTGCTCTACCCATTTCAAGGGCGTGTGGGAGGGGGGCTGTGGTATCGAAGGGCGTAGTGAGAATAGGACTGATTTGTCCCAATTAATGCGTACCCCTGAGTATTGTGCAAATTTATCGTACTGTACTAGGGCCGAGTCTAGGGAGCTGGAACTGTCCGCGAGGTAAAGCAGGGAGTCATCCGCATATAAGGAGAGTTTTTCTTCAAGTGAATCTACCCGTATACCTTTAATTTGGGGGTCCTTCCTAATGTGTGCTGCAAGGGGTTCAAGGGCAAGGGCAAAGAGGGTTGGGGATAAAGGGCATCCCTGGCGGGTCCCTCGCTCAAGGAGAAAGGGAGCCGACAGTGTGCCATTTGTGCGTATGCGGGCCTTGGGGTGCGCATACAGCATCTGGAGCCATCCAAGGAATTTCGGACCGAAGCCGTATCTGGAGATGACCGACCAGAGGTAGCCCCACTCGACCGAGTCGAAGGCCTTCTCTGCGTCGAGTGAGGCCACCACCCCCGAGGAGTCGGGGGGTGCACATGCAATATGGGTATGCAGCCGACGGATATTGATATCCGTGCCCCGTCCTGGCATAAACCCGGTCTGGTCTGGGTGGACCAGGGCCGTGATGACTGTGTTTAGCCTGTTTGCCAGGACCTTCGCTAGCACCTTGGCGTCGACATTGAGGAGGGAAATGGGGCGGTACGAGGAGCATAGTAGGGGGTCCTTGCCTGGCTTGGGGATGACCACTATCACGGCCTCACTCATAGAGTCCGGTAGGGATCCTATTTCTGCGGCTTGTGTCAGTGTTTGCAAGAGTTTGGGGGATATATCCTCCAAGTATGTCTTGTAAAATTCTACCGGGAGTCCGTCCGGGCCCGGTGTTTTGTTTGTCTGCATTCCCTTGAGGGCTGACTGTATCTCCTCTAACTTTATTGGGGCATCTAGTTTGTTGGCGGTGGCAGTATTGAGGACCGGTAAATCTATTTCATCGAGGTATTTCACTAGGTCGGACTGGTCATAGGATACCCTGGAGGTGTAAAGATGCTGGTAATAATTGGCGAAGCATTGGTTAATGTCCTGGGGGGTAGATAGTAAGGTTCCATCAGGGGCCTGTATTTGGGCGATGGTGGCCACACCCGACTGTTCCCTGGACAGCCATGCCAGGAGACGTCCTGTTTTTTCCCCCTGTTCAAAAATCCGTTGGGATTGGTGAAGGAGCTTTTTCTGCGTAAGGGCCGTGCGTATGAGTAAGGCTTGCTGTGTCAGGGATTGAAGTTGGGCATAGTGTGATGGGTTTCGGGTTCTGACATAGAGGGCCTCTTTCTCAGATGCCTCTCTCTCCACCCTCTCTAAATCCACCCTCCGTTCCCTACGCACCGCCGCAATAATGGACTGGTAGTGACCCCTCGATGAGGCCTTGAAGGCTTCCCATGTGGGGTTCGTTCCAGCTGATCCGGGATTTGCTTCCCAGAACAGTGTCAGCGTGTCATGGAACCTAGTTTCCACATCTGCATCAGTGACCCAGAATCTAGAGAGTCTCCAGAGTCTGTCCGATGGGGCCGAGGTTAGCTCCAGAGAGAGCAGTATTGGGGCGTGGTCCGAAATTCCTCTAGGGAGGATGGTGACGTTCCGGACCCTGGGGAGGACAGGGGCCGCCACATACGCAAGGTCAATTCTGGAGAATGACTTGTGTGTGGCAGAATGACAAGTAAACATTCTGGACTGGGGGTGTCTCCACCTCCACACGTCCGTAAATCCGTAGGTGTCCGCCCAGGCTGCCAGTCCTTGACGGGTTGCGCCTGCAGCTGCACACCTATCCCTGTCAGAGTCCGGAACAAGATTGAAGTCCCCCATTAGTATCACATTATCCGGAGGGAATTGAGCTAGTTTGGCCGTAAGCAGGTTCAGGAGTTTGATGGAGGCGGGGGGGGGAGGTATACACCCGCTATCACCCAAGGGACACTATATATCAAGGCATATATCAGTACGTATCTGCCGTCAGGGTCTAGAACTAGATCTAGGAGCTTAAAAGGCAGGGTCTTTGCAACCAGCACACTAACACCCCTAGCAAAGTTGGAATAGGTAGAGTGGTAGTGGTGTCCCACCCAGGGTTTCTTAAGGCTCAATGTTTTGCTACCCACCAGATGCGTCTCCTGCAACACACATATGTGCGGGTTATGTTTCTTAATGTATTGAAAGACTAAAGATCTTTTTATCGGGGAATTCATACCCCGTGTGTTCCAGGAGAGGACATCAAGCGCAGCCATCACTGTGATACCACATATTGTCAGGAGAGTTTTTACATATCTTAGGGTCCGGTACTCTCCATCCAGCCAAAACTGAGCTGGGGAGAGCGACGGATCCCCACCACAATGCATAGATAATCAGCAACATCATTTCTGTCATGCCATAGGTGAACAACAACTGAGAGCCTGTAACTCGGCCCAACTTTCCCCAACTCCCCCCCACCCCGCCCCCCCCCCCCGTCCCCGGAGGAGGGCTTGTGTCCCAAAACAAGTGTCAGCACATGCGCTGAGCATGGAGGCTATGAGCAAGAGGCAACAGGCCCCTTTCCAGTAAACAGTCAAGTAAACTTTGGAATGCAATGAAGGTTACGGTCTGAGGATCTCCCGGGCATTGTAGTGGTGGTTTTCAACCGGGCTAGAAGACCGGCATTGTAGCAATCAGCTAGGGGGGTACATCCAGGTTCCAGGGGGGGGGGGGGAGGATATGTCTCAGAGGGGGGGGGACAAGCGGGGGGAGGAGTGCAAAAAGGCTTGGGTCCTGTAGTGCAGATGGTTTCCAGATTGCTCCCCTTCATCATAGTTCAAGGAGGGTGTCAGTATTCCTGCGTTAGGTGCAGGGGGGGTGGGGCATAGTGGGAGAGGATCCTGTCCATGGCAGCCATCAGTCCCTCCAGTCGTGACCTAGATCCCCCCAACCCCAGCTCAACAAGGGGGTGGATTCGGAGGTGACATTAAGGTGGGCAGTCCGGGTCCCCCAGTCATGAGGGGGGTCTCAGGGGAGCCTGCTGGGGCGAACCAGGGCATCACAAAGGGACAGCCTGGATGGCGGGAGGTGATATGCCATCAGTACACAGTATTCCCTCCTCTGAGAGTGGATAGTCAAACGGTCGGCGTATCTCGCCCCCCGGAACATACTCACAGTTAGTGGAGGTTGTCAGGTGCACTCAGGTACGGAGTGATTCAGCCCATGCTGTCGCTTCTCTGGGCGAGGTGAAAAATTGGGTGCGTTCTCCATCTTGAACCCGCAGCTTGGCAGGGAAAAGCATGCTGTATTTGATTCCCTTGGTTCTAAGGATTGCCCGCACAGGATCGAAAGATTTTCGTTGCCGCTGTGTTTCCACAGAATAGTCAGGGAAGATGAGGATTCTGGCGTTGTCCAGCTTCAGCTCGCCCTGAGCTCTGGCCGAGCGAAGCACCGTGTCCCTATCCCTGTAGTGGAGCAGCTTAAAGATGAGAGTGCGTGGCGGCGCCCCGGGCGGGCCTCTGAGGGCCGGCATCCGATGCGCCCGTTCAATGGAGAAGTGAGGGGAGAAGCGGGCCCCCGGTAGCAGGGTGGGGAGAAGCTGTTCCATGTAGGCCACCGGATCCTTGCCCTCCACCCCCTCCGGGAGGCCGAGGACCCGGAGATTGTTACGGCGGTTCCGGTTCTCGGCGTCCTCGGCCCTTATCTCCAGGGCCTTCACCCTGGATTTGAGGATCTGTAGGTCTGTGCGGTGGTCGCGTTGTGTATCCTCCACCACCGAGATCCGCCTCTCCGCCTCCGTCACCCGCTCCCTGAATTTGTCCATATCGCGGCGGATCAGTGCTGTCTCGGCCTGGACATGGTCGATCTTGACCGTGAGGGCCGACTGGCAGCCCGCAATGGCCTGCATGAGTGCCTGAAAGGCCGGAGATCCCTCCTGGATGGTCCCGTCCGAGTCTGAGGAGGATGCCGTTTGTGTCTCCATGTGGCACGTGGGCAATGGCGCAGGCCCGGGTTTCGGCGGCGTGCGGACAACTTCCGCGACTCGTCTCTTTTGGGAGCCCTTGTTGCTCCTACGCATTCCCCAAGCACCCCGGGGAGTTGTCCGGAGGATTGGGAGTGGGTTCCGAGAGTATCCTCTGCAGGATAGGAGAAGGATCAGGATTCGGAGCGGGAGCTCAACTAAAACACGTCCGCTCTCTGCGCCATCTTGGCCACGCCCCCCCTATATGGATTTTTTTAATCTTATATATATACACTTTTATGTATTACTTTTGTCTCATCCCTTTTATTTAATTTAGCATGTAATCTCCTAACCTTGCATTAAACTTAAATATTTAGGAAAGGCTTCTTACTCCTGCCTGTCAGCAGTAATGTACACTAAGTCGCACACACGCAGCTCAGAGTACGTTATGGCACCTGCTCTGTGCTGCGTCGAGTGATATCTTCAAGACCCAACTATTCAAGCAGTTAAATGGAGCAAACCTGGAAGGAAGAGCACTGACAGGCATCGCAGTACTGTAGGTCTTCCTTTGACAGGTAAGTCTGTCATAATGTGTGTAATTTTTATATAAAAGTGCATAGTGGAGATAATTTTTATATAAAAGTGCATAGCGGAGATCATTTTTATATAAAAGTGCATAGCGGAGATAGTTTTTATATAAAAGTGCATAGTGAAGATCATCTGTATATAAAAGTACATAGTGGAGATCATTTTTATATAAAAGTGCATAGTGGAGATCATTTTTTACATAAAAGTGCATAGTGGAGATCATTTTTTATATAAAAGTGCATAGTGGAGATCATTTTTTATATTTTATATAAAAGTGCATAGTAGAGATCATTTTTTATATAAAAGTGCATAGTGGAGAGATCATTTTTAAATGAAGTGCATAGTGGAGATCATTTTTTATATAAAATTGCATAGTGGAGATAATTTTTTAGATATTTTTTTATATAAAAGTGCATAGTGGAGATAATTTTTTATATTTTTATATAAAAGTGCATAGTGGAGATCATTTTTATATAAAAGTGCATAGTTGAGATCATTTTTATATAAAAGTGCATAGTGGAGATCATTTTTAATATAAAATTGCATAGTGGAGATCATTTTTATATAAAAGTGCATAGTGGAGATCATTTTTTAAATAAAAGTGCATAGTGGAGATCATTTTTATATAAAAGTGCATAGTGGAGATCATTTTTATATAAAAGTGCATAGTTGAGATCATTTTTATATAAAAGTGCATAGTGGAGATCATTTTTTAGATAAAATTGCATAGTGGAGATCATTTTTTAGATATTTTTTTATATAAAAGTGCATAGTGGAGATCATTTTTTATATAAAAGTGCATAGTGGAGATCATTTTTTATATTTTATATAAAAGTGCATAGTGGAGATCATTTTTATATAAAAGTGCATAGTGGAGATCATTTTTATATAAAAGTGCATAGTGGAGATCATTTTTTATATAAAATTGCATAGTGGAGATCATTTTTTTTATATAAAATTGCATAGTGGAGATAATTTTTATATAAAAGTGCATAGTGGAGATCATTTTTATATAAAAGTGCATAGTAGAGATCATTTTTTATATAAAAGTGCATAGTGGAGATCATTTTTAAATGAAGTGCATAGTGGAGATCATTTTTTATATAAAAGTGCATAGTGGAGATAATTTTTTAGATATTTTTTTATATAAAATTGCATAGTGGAGATCATTTTTATATAAAAGTGCATAGTGGAGATCATTTTTAAATAAAAGTGCATAGTGGAGATCATTTTTATATAAAAGTGCATAGTGGAGATCATTTTTATATAAAAGTGCATAGTGGAGATCATTTTTTACATAAAAGTGCATAGTGGAGATCATTTTTTATATAAAAGTGCATAGTGGAGATCATTTTTTATATTTTATATAAAAGTGCATAGTAGAGATCATTTTTTATATAAAAGTGCATAGTGGAGAGATCATTTTTAAATGAAGTGCATAGTGGAGATCATTTTTTATATAAAATTGCATAGTGGAGATCATTTTTTAGATATTTTTTTTATATAAAAGTGCATAGTGGAGATCATTTTTTATATTTTATATAAAAGTGCATAGTGGAGATCATTTTTTATATAAAAGTGCATAGTGTAGATCATTTTTATATAAAAGTGCATAGTGGAGATAATTTGTATATAAAAGAGCATAGTGGAGATCATTTTTTTATATAAAAGTGTATATTTGAGGTCGTTTTTTTATATAAAAGTTCATAGTGGAGATCATTTTTTATATAAAAGTGCATATTTGAGGTCTTTTTTTATATAAAAGTTCATAGTGGAGATCATTTTTTATATAAAAGTGCATAGTGGAGATCATTTTTAAATGAAGTGCATAGTGGAGATCATTTTTTATATAAAAGTGCATAGTGGAGATCATTTTTATATAAAAGTGCATAGTGGAGATAATTTTTTAGATATTTTTTTATATAAAAGTGCATAGTGGAGATCATTTTTTATATAAAAGTGCATAGTGGAGATCATTTTTTATATTTTATATAAAAGTGCATAGTAGAGATCATTTTTTATATAAAAGTGCATAGTGTAGATCATTTTTATATAAAAGTGCATAGTGGAGATAATTTGTATATAAAAGAGCATAGTGGAGATCATTTTTTTATATAAAAGTGTATATTTGAGGTCGTTTTTTTATATAAAAGTTCATAGTGGAGATCATTTTTACTTAAAAGTGCATAGTGGAGATCATTTTTTATATAAAAGTGCATATTTGAGGCCTTTTTTTATATAAAAGTTCATAGTGGAGATCATTTTTATATAAAAGAGCATAGTGGAGATCATTTTTATATAAAAGAGCATAGTGGAGATCATTTTTTATATAAAAGTGCATAGTGGAGATAATTTTTAGATATTTTTTTATATAAAAGTGCATAGTGGAGATAATTTTTTAGATATTTTTTTATATAAAAGTGCATAGTGGAGATCATTTTTTATATAAAAGTGCATAGTGGAGATCATTTTTTATATTTTTATATAAAAGTGCATAGTAGAGATATTTTTTTATATAAAAGTGCATAGTGGAGATCATTTTTAAATAAAGTGCATAGTGGAGATAATTTTTTATATAAAAGTGCATAGTGGAGATCATTTTTTATATGAAAGTGCATAGTGGAGATAATTTTTATATAAAAGTGCATAGTGGAGATCATTTTTTATATAAAAGTGCATAGTGGAGATAATTTGTATATAAAAGAGCATAGTGGAGATCATTTTTTTTATATAAAAGTGTATATTTGAGGTCGTTTTTTTATATAAAAGTTCATAGTGGAGATAATTTTTACTTAAAAGTGCATAGTGGAGATCATTTTTATATAAAAGTGCATATTTGAGGTCGTTTTTTTATATAAAAGTTCATAGTGGAGATCATTTTTTATATAAAAGTGCATAGTGGAGATCATTTTTATATAAAAGAGCATAGTGGAGATAATTTTTTATATAAAAGTGCATAGTGGAGATAATTTTTTATATAAAAGTGTATAGTGGAGATAATTTTTATATAAAAGTGCATAGTGGAGATAATTTTTATATAAAAGTGAATAGTGGAGATAATTTGTATATAAAAGAGCATAGTGGAGAGCATTTTTTATATAAAAGTGCATAGTGGAGATCATTTTTTTTATTTTTTATATAAAAGTGTATAGTGGAGATCATTTTTATATAAAAGTGCATAGTGGAGATAATTTGTATATAAAAGAGCATAGTGGAGATCATTTTTTATATTTTTTTATATAAAAGTGCATAGTGAAGATAATTTTTATATAAAAGTGCATAGTGGAGATAATTTTTTATATAAAAGTGCACAGTGGAGATAATTTTTTATATTAAAGTGCATAGTGGAGATAATTTTTATATAAAAGTGCATAGTGGAGATCATTTTTATATAAAAGTGCATAGTGGAGATCATTTTTATATAAAAGTGCATAGTGGAAATCATTTTTATATAAAAGTGCATAGTGGAGATCATTTTTTATATAAAATTGCATAGTGGAGATCATTTTTATATAAAAGTGCATAGTGGAGATCATTTTTTATATAAAATTGCATAGTGGAGATCATTTTTATATAAAAGTGCATAGTGGAGATCATTTTTAAATAAAAGTGCATAGTGGAGATCATTTTTATATAAAAGTGCATAGTGGAGATCATTTTTATATAAAAGTGCATAGTGGAGATCATTTTTATATAAAAGTGCATAGTGGAGATCATTTTTTATATTTTATATAAAAGTGCATAGTAGAGATCATTTTTTATATAAAAGTGCATAGTAGAGATCATTTTTTATATAAAAGTGCATAGTAGAGATCATTTTTTATATAAAAGTGCATAGTGGAGATCATTTTTATATAAAAGTGCATAGTGGAGATCATTTTTTTATATTTTATATAAAAGTGCATAGTAGAGATCATTTTTTATATAAAAGTGCATAGTGGAGATCATTTTTTATGTAAAATTGCATAGTGGAGATCATTTTTATATAAAAGTGCATAGTGGAGATCATTTTTATATAAAAGTGCATAGTGGAGATAATTTTTTAGATAATTTTTTATATAAAAGTGCATAGTGGAGATCATTTTTTATATAAAAGTGCATAGTGGAGATCATTTTTATATAAAAGTGCATAGTGGAGATAATTTTTTAGATATTTTTTATATATAAAATTGCATAGTGGAGATCATTTTTATATAAAAGTGCATAGTGGAGATCATTTTTATATAAAAGTGCATAGTGGAGATCATTTTTATATAAAAGTGCATAGTGGAGATCATTTTTTATATAAAATTGCATAGTGGAGATCATTTTTATATAAAAGTGCATAGTGGAGATAATTTTTTAGATATTTTTTTATATAAAAGTGCATAGTGGAGATCATTTTTTATATTTTATATAAAAGTGCATAGTGGAGATCTTTTTTTATATAAAAGTGCATAGTGTAGATCATTTTTATATAAAAGTGCATAGTGGAGATAATTTGTATATAAAAGAGCATAGTGGAGATCATTTTTTTTTTATATAAAAGTGTATATTTGAGGTCGTTTTTTTATATAAAAGTTCATAGTGGAGATCATTTTTACTTAAAAGTGCATAGTGGAGATCATTTTTTATATAAAAGTGCATATTTGAGGTGTTTTTTTATATAAAAGTTCATAGTGGAGATCATTTTTTTTATATAAAAGTGCATAGTGGAGATCATTTTTAAATGAAGTGCATAGTGGAGATCATTTTTTATATAAAATTGCATAGTGGAGATCATTTTTATATAAAAGTGCATAGTGGAGATAATTTTTTAGATATTTTTTTATATAAAAGTGCATAGTGGAGATCATTTTTTATATAAAAGTGCATAGTGGAGATCATTTTTTATATTTTATATAAAAGTGCATAGTAGAGATCATTTTTTATATAAAAGTGCATAGTGTAGATCATTTTTATATAAAAGTGCATAGTGGAGATAATTTGTATATAAAAGAGCATAGTGGAGAGCATTTTTTATATAAAAGTGTATATTTGAGGTCGTTTTTTTATATAAAAGTTCATAGTGGAGATCATTTTTACTTAAAAGTGCATAGTGGAGATCATTTTTTATATAAAAGTGCATATTTGAGGTCTTTTTTTATATAAAAGTTCATAGTGGAGATCATTTTTATATAAAAGAGCATAGTGGAGATAATTTTTAGATATTTTTTTTATATAAAAGTGCATAGTGGAGATAATTTTTTAGATATTTTTTTATATAAAAGTGCATAGTGGAGATCATTTTTTATATAAAAGTGCATAGTGGAGATCATTTTTTATATTTTATATAAAAGTGCATAGTAGAGATCATTTTTTATATAAAAGTGCATAGTGGAGATAATTTTTTATATAAAAGTGCATAGTGGAGATCATTTTTTATATGAAAGTGCATAGTGGAGATCATTTTTATATAAAAGTGCATAGTGGAGATCATTTTTTATATAAAAGTGCATAGTGGAGATAATTTGTATATAAAAGAGCATAGTGGAGATCATTTTTTTTATATAAAAGTGTATATTTGAGGTCGTTTTTTTATATAAAAGTTCATAGTGGAGATAATTTTTACTTAAAAGTGCATAGTGGAGATCATTTTTATATAAAAGTGCATATTTGAGGTCGTTTTTTATATAAAAGTTCATAGTGGAGATCATTTTTTATATAAAAGTGCATAGTGGAGATAATTTTTTATATAAAAGTGCATAGTGGAGATCATTTTTTATATAAAAGTGCATAGTGGAGATAATTTGTATATAAAAGAGCATAGTGGAGATCATTTTTTTATATAAAAGTGTATATTTGAGGTCGTTTTTTTATATAAAAGTTCATAGTGGAGATAATTTTTACTTAAAAGTGCATAGTGGAGATCATTTTTATATAAAAGTGCATATTTGAGGTCGTTTTTTATATAAAAGTTCATAGTGGAGATCATTTTTATATAAAAGAGCATAGTGGAGATAATTTTTTATATAAAAGTGCATAGTGGAGATAATTTTTTATATAAAAGTGTATAGTGGAGATAATTTTTATATAAAAGTGCATAGTGGAGATAATTTTTATATAAAAGTGAATAGTGGAGATAATTTGTATATAAAAGAGCATAGTGGAGAGCATTTTTTATATAAAAGTGCATAGTGGAGATCATTTTTTTTATTTTTTATATAAAAGTGTATAGTGGAGATCATTTTTATATAAAAGTGCATAGTGGAGATAATTTGTATATAAAAGAGCATAGTGGAGATCATTTTTTTTTTATATTTTTTTATATAAAAGTGCATAGTGAAGATAATTTTTATATAAAAGTGCATAGTGGAGATAATTTTTTATATAAAAGTGCACAGTGGAGATAATTTTTATATAAAAGTGCATAGTGGAGATAATTTTTATATAAAAGTGCATAGTGGAGATCATTTTTATATAAAAGTGCACAGTGGAGATCATTTTTATATAAAAGTGCATAGTGGAAATCATTTTTATATAAAAGTGCATAGTGGAGATCATTTTTATATAAAAGAGCATAGTGGAGATCATTTTTAAATAAAAGTGCATAGTGGAGATCATTTTTATATAAAAGTGCATAGTGGAGATCATTTTTATATAAAAGTGCATAGTGGAGATCATTTTTATATAAAAGTGCATAGTGGAGATCATTTTTATATAAAAGTGCATAGTGGAGATCATTTTTATATAAAAGTGCATAGTAGAGATCATTTTTTTATATTTTATATAAAAGTGCATAGTAGAGATCATTTTTTATATAAAAGTGCATAGTGGAGATCATTTTTAAATGAAGTGCATAGTGGAGATCATTTTTTATGTAAAATTGCATAGTGGAGATAATTTTTATATAAAAGTGCATAGTGGAGATAATTTTTTAGATATTTTTTTATATAAAAGTGCATAGTGGAGATCATTTTTTATATAAAAGTGCATAGTGGAGATCATTTTTTATATTTTATATAAAAGTGCATAGTAGAGATCATTTTTTATATAAAAGTGCATAGTGTAGATCATTTTTATATAAAAGTGCATAGTGGAGATAATTTGTATATAAAAGAGCATAGTGGAGAGCATTTTTTTTATATAAAAGTGCATAGTGGAGATAATTTGTATATAAAAGAGCATAGTGGAGATCATTTTTTATATAAAAGTGCATATTTGAGGTCTTTTTTTATATAAAAGTTCATAGTGGAGATCATTTTTATATAAAAGAGCATAGTGGAGATCATTTTTTATATAAAAGTGCATAGTGGAGATAATTTTTAGATATTTTTTTTTTTATATAAAAGTGCATAGTGGAGATAATTTTTTAGATATTTTTTTATATAAAAGTGCATAGTGGAGATCATTTTTTATATAAAAGTGCATAGTGGAGATCATTTTTTATATTTTATATAAAAGTGCATAGTAGAGATAATTTTTTATATAAAAGTGCATAGTGGAGATCATTTTTAAATAAAGTGCATAGTGGAGATAATTTTTTATATAAAAGTGCATAGTGGAGATCATTTTTTATATGAAAGTGCATAGTGGAGATCATTTTTATATAAAAGTGCATAGTGGAGATCATTTTTTATATAAAAGTGCATAGTGGAGATAATTTGTATATAAAAGAGCATAGTGGAGATCATTTTTTTATATAAAAGTGTATATTTGAGGTCGTTTTTTTATATAAAAGTTCATAGTGGAGATAATTTTTACTTAAAAGTGCATAGTGGAGATCATTTTTATATAAAAGTGCATATTTGAGGTCGTTTTTTATATAAAAGTTCATAGTGGAGATCATTTTTTATATAAAAGTACATAGTGGAGATAATTTTTTATATAAAAGTGCATAGTGGAGATCATTTTTTATATAAAAGTGCATAGTGGAGATAATTTTTATATAAAAGTGCATAGTGGAGATCATTTTTATATAAAAGTGCATAGTGGAGATCAATTTTTATATAAAAGTGTATAGTGGAGATCATTTTTATATAAAAGTGTATAGTGGAGATAATTTTTATATAAAAGTGCATAGTGGAGATAATTTTTATATAAAAGTGCATAGTGGAGATCAATTTTTATATAAAAGTGTATAGTGGAGATAATTTTTATATAAAAGTGTATAGTGGAGATCAATTTTTATATAAAAGTGCATAGTGGAGATCATTTTTATATAAAAGTACATAGTGGAGATCAATTTTTATATAAAAGTGTATAGTGGAGATCATTTTTATATAAAACTGTATAGTGGAGATAATTTGTATATAAAAGTGCATAGAGGAGATCATTTTTATATAAAATATTTTTTTATATAAAAGTGCATAGTGAAGATAATTTTTATATAAAAGTGCATAGTGGAGATAATTTTTATATAAAAGTGCATAGTGGAGATCAATTTTTATATAAAAGTGCATAGTGGAGATCATTTTTATATAAAAGTGCATAGTGGAGATCATTTTTATATAAAAGTGCATAGTGGAGATCATTTTTATATAAAAGTGCATAGTGGAGATCATTTTTATATAAAAGTGCATAGTGGAGATCATTTTTATATAAAAGTGCATAGTGGAAATCATTTTTATATAAAAGTGCATAGTGGAGATCATTTTTATATAAAAGTGCATAGTGGAGATCATTTTTAAATAAAAGTGCATAGTGGAGATCATTTTTATATAAAAGTGCATAGTGGAGATCATTTTTATATAAAAGTGCATAGTGGAGATCATTTTTATATAAAAGTGCATAGTGGAGATCATTTTTATATAAAAGTACATAGTGGAGATCATTTTTATATAAAAGTGCATAGTGGAGATCATTTTTATATAAAAGTGCATAGTGGAGATCATTTTTATATAAAAGTGCATAGTGGAGATCATTTTTATATAAAAGTGCATAGTGGAGATCATTTTTTATATTTTTTATATAAAAGTGCATAGTAGAGATCATTTTTTATATAAAAGTGCATAGTGTAGATCATTTTTATATAAAAGTGCATAGTGGAGATAATTTGTATATAAAAGAGCATAGCGGAGATCATTTTTTTATATAAAAGTGTATATTTGAGGTCGTTTTTTTATATAAAAGTTCATAGTGGAGATCATTTTTTATATAAAAGTGCATATTTGAGGTCTTTTTTTATATAAAAGTTCATAGTGGAGATCATTTTTATATAAAAGAGCATAGTGGAGATCATTTTTTATATAAAAGTGCATAGTGGAGATAATTTTTAGATATTTTTTTTATATAAAAGTGCATAGTGGAGATAATTTTTTAGATATTTTTTTTATATAAAAGTGCATAGTGGAGATCATTTTTTATATAAAAGTGCATAGTGGAGATCATTTTTTATATTTTATATAAAAGTGCATAGTAGAGATAATTTTTTATATAAAAGTGCATAGTGGAGATCATTTTTAAATAAAGTGCATAGTGGAGATAATTTTTTATATAAAAGTGCATAGTGGAGATCATTTTTTTATATGAAAGTGCATAGTGGAGATCATTTTTATATAAAAGTGCATAGTGGAGATCATTTTTTATATAAAAGTGCATAGTGGAGATAATTTGTATATAAAAGAGCATAGTGGAGATAATTTTTTTATATAAAAGTGTATATTTGAGGTCGTTTTTTTATATAAAAGTTCATAGTGGAGATAATTTTTACTTAAAAGTGCATAGTGGAGATCATTTTTATATAAAAGTGCATATTTGAGGTCGTTTTTTATATAAAAGTTCATAGTGGAGATCATTTTTATATAAAAGAGCATAGTGGAGATAATTTTTTATATAAAAGTGCATAGTGGAGATAATTTTTATATAAAAGTGAATAGTGGAGATAATTTGTATATAAAAGAGTATAGTGGAGAGCATTTTTTATATAAAAGTGCATAGTGGAGATCATTTTTTTTATTTTTTATATAAAAGTGTATAGTGGAGATCATTTTTATATAAAAGTGCATATTTGAGGTCGTTTTTTATATAAAAGTTCATAGTGGAGATCATTTTTACTTAAAAGTGCATAGTGGAGATCATTTTTATATAAAAGTGCATATTTGAGGTCGTTTTTTATATAAAAGTTCATAGTGGAGATCATTTTTATATAAAAGTGCATAGTGGAGATCATTTTTATATAAAAGAGCATAGTGGAGATAATTTTTTATATAAAAGTGCATAGTGGAGATAATTTTTTATATAAAAGTGTATAGTGGAGATAATTTTTATATAAAAGTGCATAGTGGAGATAATTTTTATATAAAAGTGAATAGTGGAGATAATTTGTATATAAAAGAGCATAGTGGAGAGCATTTTTTATATAAAAGTGCATAGTGGAGATCATTTTTTTAATTTTTTATATAAAAGTGTATAGTGGAGATCATTTTTATATAAAAGTGCATAGTGGAGATAATTTGTATATAAAAGAGCATAGTGGAGATCATTTTTTTATTTTTTTTATATAAAAGTGCATAGTGGAGATAATTTTTATATAAAAGTGCATAGTGGAGATAATTTTTATATAAAAGTGCATAGTGGAGATCATTTTTATATAAAAGTGCACAGTGGAGATCATTTTTATATAAAAGTGCATAGTGGAGATAATTTGTATATAAAAGAGCATAGTGGAGATCATTTTTTACATAAAAGTGCATAGTGGAGATCATTTTTTATATAAAAGTGCATAGTGGAGATAATTTTTATATAAAAGTGCATAGTGGAGATCATTTTTATATAAAAGTGCATAGTGGAGATAATTTTTTAGATATTTTTTTATATAAAAGTGCATAGTGGAGATCATTTTTTATATAAAAGTGCATAGTGGAGATCATTTTTATATAAAAGTGCATAGTGGAGATCATTTTTTATATAAAAGTGCATAGTGGAGATCATTTTTTATATAAAAGTGCATAGTGGAGATCATTTTTTAGATATATTTTTTTATATAAAAGTGCATAGTGGAGATCATTTTTTATATAAAATTGCATAGTGGAGATCATTTTTATATAAAAGTGCATAGTGGAGATAATTTTTTAGATATTTTTTTATATAAAATTGCATAGTGGAGATCATTTTTAAATAAAAGTGCATAGTGGAGATCATTTTTATATAAAAGTGCATAGTGGAGATCATTTTTTATATAAAAGTGCATAGTGGAGATCATTTTTTATATTTTATATAAAAGTGCATAGTAGAGATCATTTTTTATATAAAAGTGCATAGTGGAGAGATCATTTTTAAATGAAGTGCATAGTGGAGATCATTTTTTATATAAAATTGCATAGTGGAGATCATTTTTATATAAAAGTGCATAGTGGAGATAATTTTTTAGATATTTTTTTATATAAAAGTGCATAGTGGAGATCATTTTTTATATTTTATATAAAAGTGCATAGTGGAGATCATTTTTTTATATAAAAGTGTATATTTGAGGTCGTTTTTTATATAAAAGTTCATAGTGGAGATCATTTTTTATATAAAAGTGCATAGTGGAGATCATTTTTTATATAAAATTGCATAGTGGAGATCATTTTTATATAAAAGTGCATAGTGGAGATCATTTTTTATATTTTATATAAAAGTGCATAGTAGAGATCATTTTTTATATAAAAGTGCATAGTGTAGATCATTTTTATATAAAAGTGCATAGTGGAGATAATTTGTATATAAAAGAGCATAGTGGAGAGCATTTTTTTTTTATATAAAAGTGCATAGTGGAGATAATTTGTATATAAAAGAGCATAGTGGAGATCATTTTTTTATATAAAAGTGTATATTTGAGGTCGTTTTTTTATATAAAAGTTCATAGTGGAGATCATTTTTACTTAAAAGTGCATAGTGGAGATCATTTTTTATATAAAAGTGCATATTTGAGGTCTTTTTTTTATATAAAAGTTCATAGTGGAGATCATTTTTATATAAAAGAGCATAGTGGAGATCATTTTTTATATAAAAGTGCATAGTGGAGATAATTTTTAGATATTTTTTTTATATAAAAGTGCATAGTGGAGATAATTTTTTAGATATTTTTTTATATAAAAGTGCATAGTGGAGATCATTTTTTATATAAAAGTGCATAGTGGAGATCATTTTTTATATTTTATATAAAAGTGCATAGTAGAGATAATTTTTTATATAAAAGTGCATAGTGGAGATCATTTTTTATATGAAAGTGCATAGTGGAGATCATTTTTATATAAAAGTGCATAGTGGAGATCATTTTTTATATAAAAGTGCATAGTGGAGATAATTTGTATATAAAAGAGCATAGTGGAGATCATTTTTTTTATATAAAAGTGTATATTTGAGGTCGTTTTTTTATATAAAAGTTCATAGTGGAGATAATTTTTACTTAAAAGTGCATAGTGGAGATCATTTTTAAATAAAGTGCATAGTGGAGATAATTTTTTATATAAAAGTGCATAGTGGAGATCATTTTTTATATGAAAGTGCATAGTGGAGATCATTTTTATATAAAAGTGCATAGTGGAGATCATTTTTATATAAAAGTGCATAGTGGAGATCATTTGTATATAAAAGTGCATAGTGGAGATCATTTTTTATATAAAATAATTTTGTATATAAAAAAAGATCATTTTTTATATAAAAGTGCATAGTGGAGATCATTTTTTTATATAAAAGTGCATATTTGAGGTCGTTTTTTTATATAAAAGTTCATAGTGGAGATCATTTTTATATAAAAGAGCATAGTGGAGATAATTTTTTATATAAAAGTGTATAGTGGAGATAATTTTTATATAAAAGTGCATAGTGGAGATAATTTTTATATAAAAGTGAATAGTGGAGATAATTTGTATATAAAAGAGTATAGTGGAGAGCATTTTTTATATAAAAGTGCATAGTGGAGATCATTTTTTTTATTTTTTATATAAAAGTGTATAGTGGAGATCATTTTTATATAAAAGTGCATAGTGGAGATAATTTGTATATAAAAGAGCATAGTGGAGATCATTTTTTATATTTTTTTATATAAAAGTGCATAGTGAAGATAATTTTTATATAAAAGTGCATAGTGGAGATAATTTTTTATATAAAAGTGCACAGTGGAGATAATTTTTTATATTAAAGTGCATAGTGGAGATAATTTTTATATAAAAGTGCATAGTGGAGATAATTTTTATATAAAAGTGCATAGTGGAGATCATTTTTATATAAAAGTGCACAGTGGAGATCATTTTTTATATAAAATTGCATAGTGGAGATCATTTTTATATAAAAGTGCATAGTGGAGATCATTTTTATATAAAAGTGCATAGTGGAGATCATTTTTATATAAAAGTGCATAGTGGAGATCATTTTTATATAAAAGTGCATAGTGGAGATCATTTTTTATATAAAAGTGCATAGTGGAGATCATTTTTATATAAAAGTGCATAGTGGAGATCATTTTTTACATAAAAGTGCATAGTGGAGATCATTTTTATATAAAAGTGCATAGTGGAGATCATTTTTATATAAAAGTGCATAGTGGAGATCATTTTTATATAAAAGTGCATAGTGGAGATAATTTGTATATAAAAGTGCATAGTGGAGATCATTTTTTATATTTTATATAAAAGTGCATAGTGGAGATCATTTTTTATATAAAAGTGCATAGTGGAGATCATTTTTATATAAAAGTGCATAGTGGAGATCATTTTTTATATTTTATATAAAAGTGCATAGTAGAGATCATTTTTTATATAAAAGTGCATAGTGGAGAGATCATTTTTTATATGAAAGTGCATAGTGGAGATCATTTTTATATAAAAGTGCATAGTGGAGATAATTTGTATATAAAAGAGCATAGTGGAGATCATTTTTTTATATAAAAGTGTATATTAGAGGTCGTTTTTTTATATAAAAGTTCATAGTGGAGATAATTTTTACTTAAAAGTGCATAGTGGAGATCATTTTTATATAAAAGAGCATAGTGGAGATAATTTTTTATATAAAAGTGCATAGTGGAGATAATTTTTTATATAAAAGTGTATAGTGGAGATAATTTTTATATAAAAGTGCATAGTGGAGATAATTTTTATATAAAAGTGAATAGTGGAGATAATTTGTATATAAAAGAGCATAGTGGAGAGCATTTTTTATATAAAAGTGCATAGTGGAGATCATTTTTTTTATTTTTTATATAAAAGTGTATAGTGGAGATCATTTTTATATAAAAGTGCATAGTGGAGATAATTTGTATATAAAAGAGCATAGTGGAGATAATTTTTTATATTTTTTTATATAAAAGTGCATAGTGAAGATAATTTTTATATAAAAGTGCATAGTGGAGATAATTTTTTTATATAAAAGTGCACAGTGGAGATAATTTTTTATATTAAAGTGCATAGTGGAGATAATTTTTATATAAAAGTGCATAGTGGAGATAATTTTTATATAAAAGTGCATAGTGGAGATCATTTTTATATAAAAGTGCACAGTGGAGATCATTTTTATATAAAAGTGCATAGTGGAGATAATTTGTATATAAAAGAGCATAGTGGAGAGCATTTTTTATATTTTTTATATAAAAGTGCATAGTGGAGATCATTTTTTATATAAAAGTGCATAGTGGAGATCATTTTTAAATAAAAGTGCATAGTGGAGATCATTTTTATATAAAAGTGCATAGTGGAGATCATTTTTATATAAAAGTGCATAGTAGAGATCATTTTTTATATAAAAGTGCATAGTGGAGATAATTTTTAAATGAAGTGCATAGTGGAGATCATTTTTTATGTAAAATTGCATAGTGGAGATCATTTTTATATAAAAGTGCATAGTGGAGATAATTTTTTAGATATTTTTTTATATAAAAGTGCATAGTGGAGATCATTTTTTATATAAAAGTGCATAGTGGAGATCATTTTTATATAAAAGTGCATAGTGGAGATAATTTTTAAATGAAGTGCATAGTGGAGATCATTTTTATATAAAAGTGCATAGTGGAGATCATTTTTATATTATAGTTTTTTTTATATTTTATATAAAAGTGCATAGTAGAGATCATTTTTTATATAAAAGTGCATAGCGGAGATCATTTTTTAGATATTTTTTTATATAAAAGTGCATAGTGGAGATCATTTTTTAGATATTTTTTTATATAAAAGTGCATAGTGGAGATCATTTTTTATATAAAATTGCATAGTGGAGATCATTTTTATATAAAAGTGCATAGCGGAGATCATTTTTTAGATTTTTTTTATATAAAAGTGCATAGTGGAGATCATTTTTTATATAAAAGTGCATAGTGGAGATCATTTTTATATAAAAGTGCATAGTGGAGATAATTTTTTAGATATTTTTTTATATAAAAGTGCATAGTGGAGATCATTTTTTATATTTTATATAAAAGAGCATAGTGGAGATCATTTTTTTATATAAAAGTGTATATTTGAGGTCGTTTTTTATATAAAAGTTCATAGTGGAGATCATTTTTACTTAAAAGTGCATAGTGGAGATCATTTTTTATATAAAAGTGCATATTTGAGGTGTTTTTTTATATAAAAGTTCATAGTGGGGATCATTTTTTATATAAAAGTGCATAGTGGAGATCATTTTTAAATGAAGTGCATAGTGGAGATCATTTTTTATATAAAATTGCATAGTGGAGATCATTTTTATATAAAAGTGCATAGTGGAGATAATTTTTTAGATATTTTTTTATATAAAAGTGCATAGTGGAGATCATTTTTTATATAAAAGTGCATAGTG
Organism: Lithobates sylvaticus; assembly: GCA_028564925.1. Taxonomy (NCBI): domain Eukaryota; kingdom Metazoa; phylum Chordata; class Amphibia; order Anura; family Ranidae; genus Lithobates; species Lithobates sylvaticus. The sequence continues at coordinate 67,809,272 of CM053033.1, read as the reverse complement.
GAGATCATTTTTTATATTTTATATAAAAGTGCATAGTAGAGATCATTTTTATATAAAAGTGCATAGTGGAGATAATTTGTATATAAAAGTGCATAGTGGAGATCATTTTTTATATAAAAGTGCATAGTGGAGATCATTTTTAAATAAAAGTGCATAGTGGAGATCATTTTTATATAAAAGTGCATAGTAGAGATCATTTTTTATATAAAAGTGCATAGTGGAGATCATTTTTTATGTAAAATTGCATAGTGGAGATCATTTTTATATAAAAGTGCATAGTGGAGATCATTTTTATATAAAAGTGCATAGTGGAGATAATTTTTTAGATATTTTTTTATATAAAAGTGCATAGTGGAGATCATTTTTTATATAAAAGTGCATAGTGGAGATCATTTTTATATAAAAGTGCATAGTGGAGATAATTTTTAAATGAAGTGCATAGTGGAGATCATTTTTTATGTAAAATTGCATAGTGGAGATCATTTTTATATAAAAGTGCATAGTGGAGATCATTTTTTATATTTTATATAAAAGTGCATAGTAGAGATCATTTTTTATATAAAAGTGCATAGTGGAGATCATTTTTTATATAAAAGTGCATAGTGGAGATCATTTTTTAGATATTTTTTTTATATAAAAGTGCATAGTGGAGATCATTTTTTATATAAAAGTGCATAGTGGAGATCATTTTTATATAAAAGTGCATAGTGGAGATCATTTTTTAGATATTTTTTTATATAAAATTGCATAGTGGAGATCATTTTTAAATAAAAGTGCATAGTGGAGATCATTTTTATATAAAAGTGCATAGTGGAGATCATTTTTAAATGAAGTGCATAGTGGAGATCATTTTTTATATAAAATTGCATAGTGGAGATCATTTTTATATAAAAGTGCATAGTGGAGATAATTTGTATATAAAAGAGCATAGTGGAGATCATTTTTATATAAAAGTGCATAGCGGAGATCATTTTTTAGATATTTTTTTTTATATAAAAGTGCATAGTGGAGATCATTTTTTATATAAAAGTGCATAGTGGAGATCATTTTTATATAAAAGTGCATAGTGGAGATCATTTTTTAGATATTTTTTTTTTTATAAAATTGCATAGTGGAGATCATTTTTAAATAAAAGTGCATAGTGGAGATCATTTTTATATAAAAGTGCATAGTGGAGATCATTTTTTATATAAAAGTGCATAGTGGAGATCATTTTTATATAAAAGTGCATAGTGGAGATCATTTTTTATATAAAAGTGCATAGTAGAGATCATTTTTTATATAAAAGTGCATAGTGGAGAGATCATTTTTAAATGAAGTGCATAGTGGAGATCATTTTTTATATAAAATTGCATAGTGGAGATCATTTTTATATAAAAGTGCATAGTGGAGATCATTTTTTAGATATTTTTTTATATAAAAGTGCATAGTGGAGATCATTTTTTATATTTTATATAAAAGTGCATAGTGGAGATCATTTTTTTTTATAAAAGTGTATATTTGAGGTCGTTTTTTATATAAAAGTTCATAGTGGAGATCATTTTTACTTAAAAGTGCATAGTGGAGATCATTTTTTATATAAAAGTGCATATTTGAGGTGTTTTTTTATATAAAAGTTCATAGTGGAGATCATTTTTTATATAAAAGTGCATAGTGGAGATCATTTTTAAATGAAGTGCATAGTGGAGATCATTTTTTATATAAAATTGCATAGTGGAGATCATTTTTATATAAAAGTGCATAGTGGAGATAATTTGTATATAAAAGAGCATAGTGGAGATCATTTTTTTTATATAAAAGTGTATATTTGAGGTCGTTTTTTTATATAAAAGTTCATAGTGGAGATCATTTTTACTTAAAAGTGCATAGTGGAGATTGTTTTTAATATAAAAGTGCATATTTGAGGTCTTTTTTTTTTTTATATAAAAGTTCATAGTGGAGATCATTTTTATATAAAAGAGCATAGTGGAGATCATTTTTTATATAAAAGTGCATAGTGGAGATCATTTTTAGATATTTTTTTTTTTTATATAAAAGTGCATAGTGGAGATCATTTTTAGATATTTTTTTTTATATAAAAGTGCATAGTGGAGATCATTTTTAAATAAAATGCATAGTGGAGATAATTTTTTATATAAAAGTGCATAGTGGAGATCATTTTTTATATGAAAGTGCATAGTGGAGATCATTTTTATATAAAAGTGCATAGTGGAGATAATTTGTATATAAAAGAGCATAGTGGAGATAATTTTTTTTATATAAAAGTGTATATTTGAGGTCGTTTTTTTTTTATATAAAAGTTCATAGTGGAGATAATTTTTACTTAAAAGTGCATAGTGGAGATCATTTTTATATAAAAGTGCATATTTGAGGTCGTTTTTTATATAAAAGTTCATAGTGGAGATCATTTTTTATATAAAAGTGCATAGTGGAGATCATTTTTATATAAAAGAGCATAGTGGAGATAATTTTTTATATAAAAGTGCATAGTGGAGATAATTTTTTATATAAAAGTGTATAGTGGAGATAATTTTTATATAAAAGTGCATAGTGGAGATAATTTTTATATAAAAGTGAATAGTGGAGATAATTTGTATATAAAAGAGTATAGTGGAGAGCATTTTTTATATAAAAGTGCATAGTGGAGATCATTTTTTTTATTTTTTATATAAAAGTGTATAGTGGAGATCATTTTTATATAAAAGTGCATAGTGGAGATAATTTGTATATAAAAGAGCATAGTGGAGATCATTTTTTTATTTTTTTTATATAAAAGTGCATAGTGAAGATAATTTTTATATAAAAGTGCATAGTGGAGATAATTTTTTTTTATATTAAAGTGCATAGTGGAGATAATTTTTATATAAAAGTGCATAGTGGAGATAATTTGTATATAAAAGAGCATAGTGGAGAGCATTTTTTATATTTTTTATATAAAAGTGCATAGTGGAGATCATTTTTTATATAAAAGTGCATAGTGGAGATCATTTTTATATAAAAGTGCATAGTGGAGATCATTTTTATATAAAAGTGCATAGTGGAGACTTCTGCTCTTTGCGCCCTCTGACTGCTTATAAAAAGCTGGATGCTGCCGCAGCTGCCAGCCTCCTGAAGAGGACCGGTCTGCGCTCCCACCCACCCTCCCTCTTATCCTTAATGTTATATGTCACAGTGCTATTCAGTGGGGGTTCGTCTTCCAGTATGTCTGGAGGGACATGGTGATTCAGATCTGATATTGGATCATTTTGTTCATTTTAAAGTTGAATTCCATGCTGAAATCTGATTTTGGTGAATGTGAATGTAGTAATTTTGGGTTACCCCTTGAATAAACACCGTGGCCATTATATGACCAATTAAATATATTTTGTGTCAGTTTCGTTTATTTTATTATTAGCTACTTTGTACTGTCCCATGCCCCGTACACACGATCGGACTTTCCGACAACAAATCCGTGGAATTTTGTTCAAAGGTTGTTGGCTCCAACTTGTCTTGCATACACACAGTCACACAAATGTTGGCCAACAATTACGAACGTGGTTACGTACAAGATTTAAAAGACGTACAACGAGACTATAAAAAGGAAGTTCAATAGCAAGTGTGCCACCCTTTGGGGTCCTTCTGCTAATCTCGTGTTTATCTTGTGTTAGTAGAAGTTTGGTGAGTGACGATTCACGCTTTTCAGCCTTGTGCTTTTCAGTTTGTTTCTGCTTTTCAGGTTGTGCTTGTCGGTTCGTATTTGTTCTTCAGTGCGTGCTTGTCAGGTTATTTCTGGCTTTCAGTGCATTCTATTTATAGTTCACTTCTGATTTTCAGTGCGTGCTTGTCTGGTCGTTGCTGATTTTTAAGTCGTTCTGTCAGTCTGTTGAGAACAGTCGTTCGTTTACTAGCCATGTTGCGGTTGCGTTCTTGTAGGAGAGCTCGTGCCGTTGTTGGGCTTGGTATTGGAGTTAGTTATTTTACCCAAGTCCTGTCCATGAACAGGGGGAGGAGGATTTCTTGGACCAAGAATTGGTTACTTAATCGTGACCAATTCTGTCATATGCCTTTGCTGTGGGAGCTCCAGGAGAATAATCCTGACTATTTCAGGAACTATCTCCGGATGACGGACCCTGTATTTCACCATCTATTGGCTTTGTTGTCCCCATATCTTACGAAGCAGGACACCTGCATGCGGCAAGCCATTACTCCCAAGCAAAGGCTCATTCCCACCTTGCAGTACTTGGTGACGGGGAGAAGTCTCCAGGACCTGAAGTTCACTACTGGGATCTCCCCCCAGGCTCTGGGAATCATTATTTCAGAGACCTGTTCTGCCATCATTCAGATCCTGCAGAAGGACTATATTAAGGTATATTTTCTCCTTTAACATCACAGTCTATGTATTTAATGTTTGCTAATGTATTGTATTAATTTCTTCATTCCATAAATTACCATGATTGTAATATGCTGTGAATGTCCACTTTGTCCTCATGCATGCTGTAAGCTTTTAATGCTCCTTTTTTGTCCTTCATGCATAGTTGCCTTCACTAACCTCCCCAGCATGCTATCCTGGGCCCATACACACCTAGCCTAGTAACTTAATGTATTTTGTCAGCTACATTGTAGTGCTTACCCTAAACACCCCTAAAATGTGTCCAAATGTTATTGTTGTCCTTAAATTCAGGCAGAGTGCAAGAGGCTTTTTGTTTTTAGGGCCCAAACTCATTTGAAACCCCCCTCCCCCCAACCGCTAAGTCAATCAATACCAATACTCTATCTGCTGACTTTGCCAAACCCATACACAGTATACCTACCTCTTTTGTGGTCATATTTATGGATGAATTCACCAAAGCATGTAGTGCAAGTGCCTGCCTGAATACTTTCAAATGGTACTGTTTAAAGTTTTGTTCTTCTATTATCTTGATAGGTAATTGCAGAATGTAAAAATTTGCTTCAATTTGGATAGTGTGTATTCCTATTTTTGGATTATGACACTTCTTACCTGTCCAGTGGGCTGCCAATAGTGTAAGTAAGGAGGGGCTGGCCAAAGTAACACACATTATTTATGCATTCAGCTCTCAATGAAGTGGAGAGGGTTACCTGTCCAAAACATCTCCCACCCCCCTCCCCCCACACCATAACATTTTTACAAAACTGTGTTGATTTTGCCTTCATCATCTGTAAAAGCCAAATTTTGAAGATGCACACAAATTGGGTCTCAAAATTTGGATTTACCTCATGATCCCATGTCTAAAATGTGTGTATTTTCCCTACATCTATTTTGCTAAAGCCACAAAACACACAGTGTGTCAACATGTGCTAGCTCCCATCATGGGATATCAATGTATGCGTTTTGTAGGTGCAACCCCTTCCTCCAAACTAAAGTAGGTGAGAGGAAGTGGTTGCACCCCCAAAACACGTCCATTGATCCCCCATGATGGGAGCTAGCACATGTTGACACACTGGGCCTTATTTCAGAAGGACGATCCACATTGCCGTACAAGTGCATTTTCAAGTGCACTTGCATTGGTGTGCAGTGGTTTTACTTTTTTTAAATAAACCACAGTGTCAACATGTGCTAGATCCCATCATGGGGGATCAATTGACCTGTTTCGGGGGTGCAACCACTTCCTCTCACCTACTTTAGTTTGGAGGAAGGAGTTGCACCCACAAAACGCATACATTGATATCCCACAATGGTAGATAGCACATGTTGACACAATGTGTGCATCTTCAAAATTTGGCTAATTCTGCAGGCCCTAAACAAGGGGGATGAGGGGCGAACTCACACGTCAAATACACCTCTTGCTCCACATGCTCCTCCACCTAGCTGTGCATGTAGACGAGTGAGGGGAAGATGGCCCCCACCCGTCTCCATGACACTGCAGGGCGGAAGCAACGTCAAAACGTCACCTCCGTCCATAGCTCGTAAAGGGCCATTTTTTTTTTTTTTATTGTTTTAAATTACAAATTTTTATTTATTTATTTTTTATTGCATTTTAGTGTAAATATGAGATCTGAGGTCTTTTTGACTCCAGATCTCATATTTAAGAGGGATGTAGTTACAAAAAAAGTAAAACAGTGTTCAAACCACACATGTGAGGTATTGCCATGATCGGTAGAGAGAGAGCAATAATTCTAGCCCTAGACCTCCTCTGTAACGCAAAACATGCAACTGGTAGAATTTTTTAAATGTTGCCTATGGAGATTTTTAAGAGTAAAAGTTTGTCGCCATTCCACAAGTGGGTGCAATTTTGAAGCGTGACATGTTGGGTATCAATTTACTCAGCGTAACATTATCTTTCACAATATAAAACAAAATTGGGCTAACTTTACTGAAAAAAAATGTATAATGTTTGAGGGTTCTTAATTTTCTAGCAAAAAATAATGTTTTTAACTTGTAAACACCACATCTAAAAAAGAGGCCCGGTCTTAAGGTGGTTAAGGTTTGACCTCATATTATATGGTTTTGGTAAATCTGAAGACAAAAACCTGCAGAAAATCTAATAGTGTGTATGGGGTCTTATAGAAAACTATCTCCACAATTTTCCTTCCACTGTTAAAATTTTCAAGGTCAGCTTATTATATTGTTTCTTCTTTGATTTGTGTACAGTATTTGTTACAAAGTATCCATTCACAATTTGTGTCCTTTGAAACTTAACATTGGTTTCCCTCTAGTGGCTACCTGGGGAACTCAGTATGTGCTTCATGGATAAATCTTTTACTATATATTTAGAATACTGCGTTTACTTATTTTCACACTCTCTCCCCACTATGTTTTTATCTATTTTATATTGTTTTTTAACTGTTGATGGAAAGTTTACACAACTTGTTGAGCCAGCTCCTTCCACTTGCTTTGCTGCCTTTCCTGCAGCCCAGCGCTATACTGTATATACTGTGGCATCCCCATTCTCTCTTGGGGATTAAAAAATAGGAGAACATTTTACAGCACTGTACACTTTTTTCCTGCTATTTAATCACTAGTAGCATGAATGAATGTAGCATTATTATGTAGGGGTATCAACCAAATGATCAGGCAAACAGTGATGAACAACTTGTACCTGAGTAGTGTGTGTGTACCTGTGTATTGTAAGTACACGCGTGCTGCGAGTGCATGTGAACTGTGAGTACACAAGTGCTGCGAGTGCATGTGAGCTGTGAGTACACGAGTGCTGCGAGTGCATGTGGACTGTCAGTACACGAGTGCTGCGAGTACACGTGGACTGTCAGTACACGAGTGCTGCGAGTACACGTGGACTGTCAGTACATGAGTTCTGTGAGTGCACGTGGACTGTCAGTACACGGGTTCTGCGAGTGCACGTGGACTGTGAGTGCACGCGGTCTCCGACTACACGAGTGCTGTGAGTGCACGTGGACTGCGAGTACACCAGTTTTGGACAGTATAATCCCCAATCCACATTAAATTAGTAGGTACAATGACAGGTGGGTGTGGAGATGGGACTCGGTGTACATCTTGCGGTATGTGTTCCTTGATCATCCGGTCAAGGGGGAATACTGCTGTGCAAAATGTAAGCACATTGTTACCCTGGAAGCCCAGGTTCTGAATCTAGGGAAGCAACTGTCAGCACTAAGAAGACCCTCCATACTAAAGGAGAGCTGGGAACATACCCGGCAGGGGTCAGCACAGAGGCGGGTGGAGAAAAAGAGGTGCAGGCACTAGAAAAGAGTAGATGGGTGACAGTCAGGAAGGGTAGAGGGGGAAGTGCCAGGGAGGCTGATCCTGGGCTGGAACATCCCAATAATTAAGCCCCGTTGAGTGACATTGGTGAAATCAGTCAGGGACCAGCACTGCTGGAACTGAGGGACTCCCCTAGCTGCCAGGGGAAGAACTCCTCCAGTGAGGGAGGGAGTCAAGGGAAAGGAAAGTCAGATTCTGGTGGTAGGGGACTCAATTCTAATGCCGCGTACACACGATCGGACATTCCGACAACAAAATCCTGGATTTATTTCCGACAGTTGACTCAAACTTGTCTTGCATACACATGGTCAAACAAATGTTGTCGGAAATTCCGAACATCAAGAACGCAGTGACATACAACACGTACGACGAGCCGAGAAAAATTAAGTTCAATAGCCAGTGCGGCTTTTCTGCTTGATTCCGAGCATGCGTGGAATTTTGTGCGTCGGAATTGTGTACACACGAAAGGATTTTGTTGTTGAAAAATTTAAGAGCCAGCTCTCAAATTTTTGTTGTCGGAAATTCCGACAAAAAATGTCCAATGGAGCCTACACGGTCGGAATTTCCCACAACAAGCTCCCATCGAACATTTGTTGTCGGAAATTCCAATCGTGTGTAAGCGGCATTAGAGGGACAGAGACCTGAAGCGCCGAACTGTATTCTGTCTACCAGGGGCTTGGGTTCGGCACATCATTGATTTGGTGGACAGATTACTGGGAGGGGCCAGGGGAAGACCCGGCTGTCATGATGCACGTTGGCACCAATGACAAAGTCAGAGGCAGATGGAGTGTCCCAAAGAACGATTTTATGGACTTAGGAGCTAATTTGAGCAAAAGGACCTCCAAGGTAGTATTCTCAGAAATACTATCGGTACCTCGAGCCACACCAGAAAGGCAGAGGGGGATTAGGGAAGTAAACAAGTGGCTGATGAGCTGGTGTAGTAAGGAGAGGTTTGGGTTCCCTGAGAACTCTAGGGGTTTTAAACTAGGCGATGGGGGGAGGGTTCAGAGGTATAGTCAGCGTGGAACATATTCCAGAGGGAAGTATTGGGGGCATTAGTGGTAGGTTGACTAAAGCACATAAATCCGAGGTAAGTATAGTAACAAGTCCTATTTGCAACCTCGGGACACCCAATATGAAGATAGTATGCGACCGGTCTAAACTATGTGACCTGTTCACCAATGCCAGGAGCCTGGCGGACAAAATGGGAGAACTAGAGATACTGTTGGACGAGGAGGATTTCGATTTTGTGGGAATTTCAGAGACTTGGTTCAACAGCTCTCATGATTGGCTGGCAACCATTCAAGGGTATTCCCTTTATCGCAGGGATGGGGAGGGTAAAAAAAGGGGGAGGTGTATGCCTGTATATCAAGAATAATATACAAGTGAATGTGAGAGATTACATCACTAGGCCTACTGATTACCAACAATACTGACCTGATCACGGATGTGGAAATAAGGGTCAATTTAGGAAACAGCAATCACAGGTCAATTAGCTTCTGTATAAATAACACAAATAGGAAACATAAGGGGAATACAAAGACACTGAATTTCAAAAGAGCCAACTTCCCTAAACTACGAACCTTGCTAGAAGATATAAATTGGGTTAAAATCTTAGGAACAAAGAACACAGAGGAGAGCTGGGTTTGCTTTAAGAGCATATTAAATAAGGGCATTAGCCAGTGCATGCCATTGGGAAATACATTTAAAAGAGCGAACAGAAGTCCTGGATGGCTTAACTCCAATGTAAAAATGCATAAAAAAGCAAAGGAGAAGACCATCAAAAAATACAAGGCTGAGGGATCATCATCAGCATTCAGACTTTACAAAGACTGCAACAAGAAATTTGCAAGGGTGCAATTAGAGCGGCTAAGATAGAACACAAAAGACACATAGCGGAGGAGAGCAAAAAAACCCAAAAAATTCTTTAAATATATAAACAGTTAGAATGGCTCCCTTCACTTACGAGCATTTATTTTGTTTAGTTAATGTGCTTGTCGCGCTTACCACAGTCTATGTGCAATGTTTATATGTAATGTGAAGTTACCTTATGGTTTATATCTGTGTCACATCTTTAAATAAAGAATTAAAAAAAAAAATATATATATATATATAAACAGTTAAAGAGGGAGGACAGACCATATTGGCCCCATAAAGAATGAGGAAGGGATTCTGGTTACAAAGGATGGTGAGATGGTGAAGATATTGGATTTATTCTTCTCCTCAGTCTTCACGAGGGAATCGGGGGGCTTCAATAACCAAAACTGCAATGTTTATTCTCATGACAGGTCACAGGAAGCTTCGTCATGGCTAACAGAGGATAGAATTAGAAATAGACTTGAAAAACTTAACATTAATGCCCTGTACACATGGTTGGATATTCCGATGGAAAAAATCAGATTATGTTGATGGAAAATCCTATCATGTGTGGGCTTTAGCGGGCTTTTTCCGTTGGAAAAAATTTGAGAGCAGCAACAACATCCGATCAGGCTTTTTCCGATCGTGTGTAGAGAATTCCGACGCACAAAGTGCCACGCATGCTCAGAAGAAATTTGGAGACAAAAGCTATTGGCTACTGCCCTGTACGTAGTCCCGTGGTAAGTTTTGTATGTCACCTCGTTCGGAATGATCGGATTTTCCGACAACGTTGTCCAACCGTGCGTGTGCGCAACACAAGTTTCGGACAAAATCCGTCTGAAAAAATCAGACGGATTTTGTGGTCGGAATGTCCGACTGTGTGTACGGGGCATTATAAGTCGCCAGGACTAGATGGCTTGCACCCGAGGGTCCTTAAGGAACTCAGTCAAGTAATTGCCAGACCATTGTTCCTAATTTATACTGACAGTCTACTGACTGGAAACGTACCAGCTGATTGGAGAAAGGCCAATGTAGCACCATTTAAAAAAGGGCTAAAATACATCCCTGTGAATTACAGACCAATTAGCCTAACATTAATAGTATGCAAGCTCTTGGAGGGGACGATACGGGACTATATACAAGATTTTAGTAATGAAAACAGTATCATTAGCAGTATCCAGCATGGATTAATGAAGAATCGTTCTTGCCAAACCAATCTATTAACCTTCTATGAGGAGGTGAGCTTCCATCTAGATAACGGAAGGCCCGTAGACGTGGTGTATCTGGATTTTGCAAAAGCATTTGACACATTTCCCCATAAACATTTACTGTACAAAGTAAGGTCAGTTGGCATGGACCATAGGGTGAGTACATGGATTAAAAACTGGCTACAAGGGTGAGCTCAGAGGGTAGTGATAAATGGGGAGTACTCAGAATGGTCAGGGGTGGAAAGTTGGGTCCCTCAGGGTTCTGTCCTGGGACCAATCAAATTTAATTTATTCATAAACGACCTGGAGGATAGGGTGAACAGCTCAATCTCGGTATTTGCGGACGATACAAAGCTAAGCAGGGCAATAACTTCTCCGCAGGATGTAGAAACCTTGCAAGTAGATCTGAACAAATTAATGGGGTGGGCAACTACATGGCAAATGAGGTTTAATGTGGAAAAATTAAAAATAATGCATTTGGGTGGCAAAAATATGAATGCAATCTACTCACTGAGGGGGGGTGGGGGTAGAACCTCTGGGAGAATGCAGGATGGAAAAGGACCTGGGGGTCCTAGTAGATGAAAGGCTCAGCAAGAGGCATGCAATGCCAAGCTGCTGCGAACAAAGCAAACAGAATAGTGCATTAAAAAGGGGATTAACTCAAGAGATAAAGCAGTATTTCTCCCACTCTACAAGACTCTGGTCCGGCCGCACCTGGAGTATGCTGTCCGGTTCTGGGTACCAGTCCTGAGAAAGGATGTACTGGAAATGGAGTACACAGAAGGGCAACAAAACTAATAAAGGTACTGGAGGATATTAGTTATGAAAAAAGGTTGCGAGCACTGAACTTATTCTATCTGGAGAAGAGACGCTTGAGAGGGGATATGATTTCAATATACAAATACCATACTGGTGACCCCACAATAGGGATAAAACTTTTCTGCGAAAGGGAGTTTAATAAGACACGTGGCCACTCATTAAAATTAGAGGAAAAGAGGTTTGACCTTAAACTGCATAGAGGGTTCTTTACTGTAAGAGCGGTTAGGATGTGGAATTCCCTTCCACAGGCAGTGGTTTCAGCGGGGAGCATCGATAGTTTTAAAAAACGATTAGATGAGGACCTGATCGACCGCAACATATAGGGATATACAATGTAATACTGACATAAAATCACACACATAGGTTGGACTTGATGAACTTGTGTCTTTTTTCAACCTCACCTACTATGTAACTTGATGTTTACTGAATGAACGCAGGGTGAATTGGCAAAACAAATGATAAAAAAGGTAAGCAACAGTCATTTAAAGTAGAACTATAGGCAAAACTTTATTTTTTTTCATTTTATGTTGAGTAAGGGAGGGGTATAACTCCTGTCAGATTTTTATCCACCATCTGTGTTCCATTGTGGAGATTTCTCTTCACTTCCTGTCCTATAGCTAAATAATTGAGAGAAAATCCCTTTAAATGAAGGGAATTCCTTAGGGACCCCCAGGTCATCAGATTTAGTGTGCCCATTGAAATATTTCCCCTCTATTACTTTTCACTTTCAATGATAATGGTAAACAGGACAAATAGAGAGGGTGAATCTCCATAATGGGGGCACAGACAGCAATAAAAACTAACAGCATTCTAATTCCCCCCCATCAAAACAAAAAAAAGTTTTACCTTTAGTTATACTTTAAAGAGGAGGTCCACCTGAAACAATTATTAAAAGCCAGCAGCTACAAATACTGCAGCTGCTGACTTTTAATAAATGGACACTTACCTTTCCTGGAGTCCAGCGATGTCGGCAGCCGAGGCCGAGCAATTGCTCGGCTCTCGGCTGCTGCTGGCGCCATTCTCGGTGAGGGAACCCAGGAAGTGAAGCGTTGCGGCTTCACTTCCCGGGTTCCCTACTGCGCATGCGCGAGTCGCGCAGCGCAATGAGAATGCTCTGCGCTGTCTCTGGGACCAGTCTCTGTCTCTGGGACAGCGGGACAGGAAGAGGCATAGACTCCCATGGAAGTCTATGCCCGGAAGTGGGTGCAAATACCTGTCTTAGACAGGTATCTGCACCCCCTCCCCCCCTGAAAGGTGCCAAATGTGACACCGGAGGGGGGGAGGATTCCGAAAAGTGGAGGTTACATTTTTGTGTGAACTTCCGCTTTACACTAATTTTATAACGGCAATGCTCAGGAATAGTTTACACACTTGACCACAAGATGGCAGCATAACACAGAATAAATGAGTATCAGAAAAATTGTAACACAAAACAGACTGTATAGCACAGATTAAAGTGGAACTATACTCACCTTCAGTCCAGCAATGCAGCATTTAGGAGCTTTCCGCAAGCCACTGACATCTTCGGGTCTCACTCCCAGGTCACTTTCGTTGGGTGGGACGAGTTGTACAGGTGTTCAGTCAGCTTCTGCAAATTTGTACAATAAGCTGCTTGTGCACAGCTTACTGTACAGAGGTGTACAAACAAGCAAGTAACTTTAATGCAGAAGAGACAACACATGATATGGTGGACACAGCACATTACACGGAGGGCACACCACTCTGCATTACATGGTGGGCACAGCACATTACAAGGTGGGCACTGTACATTACAGCACATAACATGATGGGCACACCACACAACACATGGGCACAGTACATGACATGGTGTGCACAGTTACAATACATGACATGGTGGGCACAGTACATGACATGGTGGACACAGTTACAGTACATGACATGGTGGGCACTGCACATGGCGGGCACATTGCATGACATGGTGGACACAGTAACAGTGCATGACATTGTGGGCACTGTACTGCACATGGTGGGCACAGTTACAGTACATGACTAGGTGGGCACTACACATGGTGGGTACAGTACATCACATGGTGGGCACAGTACATAACATGGTGGGCACAATTACAGTACATGACTAGGTGGGCACTACACATGGTGGGCACAGTACATCACATGGTGGTAACAGTTACAGTATAGGACATGGTGGGCACTGCACATTGTGGGCACAGTACATCACATGGTGGTAACAGTTACAGTATATGACATGGTGGGCACAGTTACAGTACATGACATGTTGGCGGGCACTGCACTGCACATGGTGGGCACAGTACATCACATGGTGGTCACTGCACTGCACATGGTGGGCACAGTACATCACATGCTGGTAGTGGCGGCCCATGCATTGTCCCGTTTTAGGACGCCAGACGCGTGGATTCCTATGGTGGGGGTGGGAGGGGGTGGTACTTTTTGAAGCACCTGATTAGAGCCAGAGGCTCTAATAGGCTTCAAAATATGGTGGGCTCGGGTGCAGAGAGTGCACCCTGATCCCACCCAATTGTGTGACGATAGCAAATTAACTTTCACTATTTTTGCACTAACCTTCCTCCCCGCCAATCAGGAGGCAGGGCGTCAGACCTGTTTTCTGATTGGCCAAAGCGCCAGGCCACCCTATTGGATGCCTGGCGCTTAGGAAGAGGAGCGGAGGAGACACACGCTGGAGCAGAGGTCTCCGCTGCTCTGGTGCACTTGGAGAGAAGCTGCTGCCTGGCGGTGAGTGCCAGGGGGGTCTGACAGAGCCACGTGTGGGGGGGGGTTGGGGGTGCTGCCAGAGCCGCCAGTGGGGTGGGTCAGTGTGCACCGTGGCTGCATATGATGGGCACAAGTGGCTACATATACTGGGCGCAAGTGGCTGCATATGCTGGGCACAAGTGGCTGCATTTGACGGGCACATGTGGCTGCATATGATAGGCACAAGTGGCTGCATTTGATGGGCACATTGGCTGCGTTTGATGGGCACAATGGCTGCATATGATGGGCACAATAGCTGCATATGATGGGCACAAGTGACTGCATTTGATGGGCACAATGGTTGCATTTGATGGGCACAAGTGGCTGCATATGATGGGCACATGTGGCTGCATATGATGGGCACAGTGGCTGCATATGATGGGCACATGTGGCTGCATATGATGGGCACAGTGGCTGCGTTTGATGGGCACAATGGCTGCAATTGATGGGCACGGCGGCTGCATTTGTTGGGCACAGTGGCTGCATTTGATGGGCGCAATGACTGCATTTGATGGGCACAGTGAGGCTGCAAAAATGTTTAGCACCAGCCGTCACTGCATGTGGGCACAGCAAATGACATGGTGGTCACTGCACATGGTGGGCATAATACATCACATGGTGGTCATTGCACTGCACATGGTGGGCACAGAGGAGTGGATGATATATGAATTGAGAAGTCACAATAACTGAGAAGTCACAATAATTCAACGCAGAAAAGTTTCAGCATATGAACTTTAATTGTACACATAATTATATAGATTTATTTATTTGAATATAATTTCATATCACTGGATATTTCACATGATAGATTAATAGCGCTGCACTTATATTTTTCATTTTACAATACATCACATGGTGGTCACTGCACTGTACATGGTGGGCACAATACATCACATGGTGGTCACTGCACTGCACGTGGTGGGCACAGTACATCACATGGTGGTCACTGCACTGCACGTGGTGGGCACAGTACATCACATGGTGGTCACTGCACTGCATATGGTTGGCACAGTACATCACATGGTGGTCACTGCACATGGTGGGCACAGTACATCACATGGTGGTCACTGCACATGACATGGGGGAGCAGCAGTCTGCCCCCGGTACAATCATTTAATTTCACCCTCAAAGGTCAGTTTCTGCACAATCCTTCCTGCCCTAATTTTAGCAGCATGGTAGATTTTCTTCCTCCCGGGCTCCTGCAGGATGACATCAGCGCCCCTCCCCCACACAGCTGCCTGAAGCTCCCGGAGACTGAGGGTCTGTGTGTGCACAGATCCTGTGATAGGAGCTGGGCAGCACTGGCAGCTTTGGCGCTCCTCCTTTGCCTCAGTTTGCGACGCCTGGGTACAGTGCACCCTGTGCATTCGCTTCTAGGGGGGGGCACTTGACCCTCCTTGTCCCCCTTGCAGATGCCCATGGGTACAACTGAATCTCTCCCATGCCCTGCAGGTGGCACAGGGTAGTATGTATCTCCTGGGTTTCTACAGAGGTGATACTGCTCCTGAAAGAATTCTCAAAGCAGGGTCCCTCATCCAAATAAATGACAAACAAGAGAAAAACAAAGAAGCACACACCTGTGCAGTTAAAG
Organism: Lithobates sylvaticus; assembly: GCA_028564925.1. Classification (NCBI taxonomy): domain Eukaryota; kingdom Metazoa; phylum Chordata; class Amphibia; order Anura; family Ranidae; genus Lithobates; species Lithobates sylvaticus. The sequence continues at coordinate 67,793,374 of CM053033.1, read as the reverse complement.
CTTTAATGATCAATTAATAAAAAGTATAAAAATCAATATTGGTTGCACTCACTTATTTCATAGACTACGAGCACTTTGAATGCAGCCCCATTTTCCTGAAGTTATGGAACTGCTCACGTCGTGGCCAGTGATGTCCAGTGGTTACTTAACATGAAGTTTGAATCTCTCAATGCAGGCTGACAGGCTGAGGGAAGGCAAACAATTCAGCTTCACATTTGGTTCAGCTGCACATCAGAGTCTGCAACACAGGTGCTCTTACTGTAGTGTGGACGTGGCTACATGTTTTAGGGGCATAGTCCCCTTCCTCAAGCCTGGCTCTTGCTTTCTTTGATCACTCATCATCTGCTGCAGCATCTTCTTGACAGAGGTTGGGAGGTATACTTTGGTATCTGTTCTGTATAGAAGGACTCTTTCCTGTGGGTACCTTGTGTCTTCGATCCCATTGCAACAGGCTAGGTCATGGTTCCCCTGTGAAAACAACTCTGACCACCTATCCACTAGTCTCCTTACTGCCTCCAACTGAGTGGGTGATAGTTCCTCGGTGGTCAGCTACTGTATAGAAGTGGGAATATCTGTTCTCCTGTCCACATTTGGTCTGTTCCCACTGACAGCTTGGTAACATTCACTTTTCTTTTCTGCCACGTTTCTGCTACCATGGAATTTGCTAAGTGTCCCATTTTAGGGCCAATCACGTCAGTGATCAGGGCCAGCTCCACCACTGGTTTCCCTGGGGACAAGCAAGTAGAAGAGACTTGGTGCTATGGATTTTAACATTGTACTTTGTCCAACCACTGTGAGGGTTCTGGCGACAATTGGGGCCACTTTCAAGCACAAGGGTTCCATGAGGTTAAGGGATACCTTGCAGTTCATAACATCATCCAGTAGTCATAGGGAACATGAGCTCTTCCCAGGGAGGTGTTATGATCTCTGCCCCAGAGGAAACCCAGACAACATCTCCCTTCTGCCAGATGTCTGCCAAGCTCACGACAGAGACCACCAGCATGAAGCATGAAGCAGTTGTCAAATTTTCTTAGGTAGACCCAAGTAGGTAGGATGCTTTTTTAACAACTCAGGCTTCAGTCCCAGTATCACCTACACCTGTCCTATTCCAAGTTCACAAGTGACCACTGTGCCCTCCTGGTTGAGACCCTCTTCCCAAAGTTCTACTTTTACTCCTGCAATCAAAACTATTTCTATGGGAGGTTCAACTATGGCACATGATGAGATCCATGGGGTATCTAGGCTCGTGTTTCAGGGGAAAAACACCTATGAAACAGGGATTCCTCCAGGGCAGAGGCTTGTGAAGCAGTATCAAAAAGATGCGCTGTCTCCTGACCGTCAAAAATACATACACACACACGCAATTACGCAATTACCCGCCGCGATCCGCGGCCTTAGGAAAGGCTTTGGCCTAGCTCCGGGCGGCGGCCATCTTGGTGCACTCTTCGGCCGCGGCTTCGGCCTAGCTCCTGAGCGGCGGCCATCTTGGTGCACCCGTCGGCCGTTTACAATGTGATTGCTCCGTCAAATGACGGATCGATCACTTGTAAACAAACCAGCGTCAAGGTGACGCCGGTTCCTCTCTCCCCTCTGTGTACTGATCTGTACAGTGGAGGGGAGAGATCGGATGGCAGCAGCGATGTGGGCTGGATCTGTAGTGCCCACAGCGCTGCTCTGTGACAATTGCAGTCACAGTCATCCCCCCATACCCTGACAATACCCTGCAATACTCTGCAATACTCTGCAATACCCTGCCAATACTCTGCAATACCCTGACAATACTCTGCAATACCCTGACAATACTCTGCCAATACTCTGCAATCTGCAATACCCTGCCAATACCCTGCCAATACTCTGCCAATACTCTGCCAATACCCTGCAACACTCTGCAATACCTTGCCAATACCCTGCAATACTCTTCAATACCATGCCAATACTCTGCAATCTGCAATACCCTGCCAATACTCTGAAATACTCTGCAATACCCTGCCAATACTCTTCCATACCCAGCCATACCCAGCCATACTCTGCTATACTCGGTAATACCCAGCCATACTCTGACATACTCTGCAATACTCGGTAATACCCAGCCATACTCAGCGATACCCAGCCGTACCCAGCCATGCTCAGCCGTACCCAGCCATACTCAGCCAATATTACAGTGGGGGAGATGACGTGGATATTACAGTGGGGACTATATGGTGGTGGAATTTTCAAAGGTTTATGCAAATTCAGTCATTATTTGCTGATCCGAAAAATTATCCGATCCGTGACTCTGATCCGAGGAACGATCCGATCTGTGAGTTTGGGGGGGGACAGATGTACAGAGGGGGAACAGATATATGTGTGTGGGGGGGGCAGACGTGTAGTGGGGTACAGAGGGGGAACAGATATATGTGTTGGGGGGGAACAGACGTGCAGGGGGGTACAGAGGGGAAATACATGTGCAGGGGGGAACGCGCCACTTGCTTACAGTAATACTAGACCCACCCCTTCGAATATAAAAAAAAAAGTCACAGTTACTTTGCTGAGTAACTAATTACTTTTCCAATGTAGTAACTGAGTTACTAACGCAATTACTTTTTAGGAGAAGTAATTTGTAACTTAACTAATTACTTTTTTAAAGTAAGATGACCAACACTGGTTATATATAGACAGTCCAACAATCAGACTTTGAATCAGGAGCATTACTTGTTAGGGAAGGTCATGGAATGCCATGGGTGTTCTCACTGTGTTTTCATTACTTCTCCTTTACATGTTTTAAACATTAGAGGGCGCTCTGACATTATTAATGAAACATAGGTGCATGCCATTCCTTAAAGTATTCCTAAAGTATGTGGTATGATGCAGGAAAAAACTAAAATAAGCAAAGGGAATAGACAAATCACAAACATTGCTGTGATATTATATATTCAAAGAAATAGATCAGATTAAAAGATATAAATGGTATATATAAATATAAAATATAAATACTGCTGACTTTATTCTGAAGGCACTGTTAAGTCGACAATTTTGGGCCCAGCTCTTTTGACAAAAGTTAGTCGAAACTTTGACAGTGTTTGGCAAGCTTTAGCGCTTTCCAAATATCAGCAATGGCAGCTTCCACTTTTCTTTCTTGACTGGTACCCTTTAGCTAAACACATTGAAAACGTGAATAAAGCATTAACTGAATCATGAATAATCAGGCCTTTAAATAAAACTTTTAATTGTGAATTTATATCAAAAGTACATACTTGTAAGTTTAAGCTTGCCATACGCTGATCGGATTTTGGAGGATTTCTGATGAATTGGATGAAGTTAGCTTTGTGGGTGGCCCTGTTTGCACCCTCCAACTGAAAAATCAAAGCAGCCAGGTAGAAAATTGTCCAATCAGATGCAGCTGCTAAGAAAAATCCTACGAAAGACTAAGGACTTGACAACGCTCTCATAAAGGTAAGTGTAGCATCAATGTGTTATCAAAAAGTCCTTTATTCAAAGGAAGTCGCAACACGCTTTTGGGTCTCCCCAATTGGCAATCTCTAACACATGGCTGTTAAGTTCTTAATCAGTTTTCCAATCCATCTGTTATGACTTCCCGTACATATAATGCCATGGACACCACCATATTCTTAATAGTGCTCCTGCACATTTAAGAGACTCTGTATGTGTCTCAAGGGGAAAGATAGAGGAGCCTCTCATAGAGTAGTAAATCCAGTTTAACCGCTTCCTGACCGCCTCCTGCACATATACGTCGGCAGAATGGCACAACTGGGCAAAAGCACGTACCGGTACGTGGTCCTTTAAGAGCCCAGCCGTGGGTCACGCGCGCGCCGCCGGTCGGGAGCTCCGTGACCACGGCCGTGGGACCAGCGGACCCGATCGCCGCTGGTGTCCCGCGATCGGGTCACAGAGCTGAAGAACGGGGAGAGGTCTGTGTAAACAAACCTCTCCCCGCGCTTCCTACACTCCCTGTCATCGGGAAAGCCGATCACTGACGTCAGACGTACAGCCACGCCCCCCTACTGTAAAAAAAAACACAATATGTCACACTTAGCACCTCCCCGCCCCCTAGTGGTTAACTCCTTCACTGCCAGTGTCATTTACATAGGAATCAGTGCATTTAAATAGCACTGATTTCTATATAAATGACAATGGTCCCAAACATGTGTCAAAAATGTCCGATGTGTCTGCCATAATGTCGCAGTCACAATAAAAATTGCTGATCGCTGCCATTACTAGTAAAAAAAAAAATAAAAATAATAAAAATGCTATAAAAGTATTCCCTATTTTGTAAACGCTATAACTTTTGCGCAAACAAATCAATAATCGCTAATTGCGATTTTTTTTACCAAAAATATGTAGAAGAATACGTATCGGCCTAAACTGAGGAAAAAAATGATTTTTTATATATTTTTTGGGGATCATTATTAAAGCGAAAAGTAAAAAATATTGCATTTTTTTCAAAATTGTCCCTCTATTTTTGTTTATAGCGCAAAAAATAATAACCGCAGGGGCGATCAAATACCACCAAAATAAAGCTCTATTTGTGGGAAAAAAAAAGGACGGCAATTTTGTTTGGGAGCCATGTCGTACGACCGCGCAATTGTCAGTTAAAGTGACGCAGTGCGAATCGCAAAAAGGGGCCTGGTCCTTTGGCTGCAAATTGGTCCGGGGTGAAGTGGTTAATAAATAAAAGTGTAAAAAAAAATGCACTTACATCAAGTAAAAGTAGGCAGGAAATGGTAGAAAAACTCTGGACAGCCGCACAACGGAAAAAGACTTAAAATCCTTTGTTATTTATTAAAATTCAAGGGTCACATCACATCAAATGGTCCACCGCAAAGGGAAAGGGGTTTCACACTAGAATCAGTGCTTACTCATAGCTATGAAAGCGCAGATTTCACTACAAAGGCTGGAACTGATGTGTTCTCGGAAGTCCCATCCAACGCATTTTGTCAGCAGCATCTGATGTCATCAGTGGTCACATGCCCAGACCCATCACCTCCTATTTGTACACTGCGTTTCCGCCATATTGGATACTGGAATCCATACCATCCTACTATTAAAATTGACCAATTGCACTCTGATTGTGTGGGATACTAGATTCAGATGCAGCTGCTATTCCAATACTCTGATAGCTGTCAGTGCCGGCTGTCAGTATACAATAGCCGCAGCTGGATATTTGTCCATCGGTGCTGTATAACCTTAGTAGTGTTAATGGTCAGCCTATCCGTTTTGATATTGTTTGTTTTTTAGGCTATAAAGCCTGTATTATCCATGTTTAAGACCTATATGCAGATAACCTGTCTGTAAATAAGTAGTAGAGCAGTTTTAAAAACTTTATTACACTATTTACCCCTTTGTAAATGCTGGTGTACACACCTTGGAGCAGGTTAACAACTCACAAGTACCCTTTGATATGTGTATATTTACCGCCTGTATTGCTTAATTGTGTAGAAACGTTTTACAAACAATACCAAGGCCTATACATATGTGCCCTGATACCGGAATGTGAATGATAATATATACTGTGTTTCTAGGCAATGTGGTTCACACAGCTTGCACCAGAAGGGGTTTCTTTCAGTCTATTTATTCTTTATTTTTTATGTATTTATATATTTATTATTTATTGAGTCTATTTATACTTTCTTTCAGTCTATTTTTGGTGTATATGTCAACTTCTGTCTTGCTATGTGTATATGATTATTGTTATGGGGAATTGTGAAGTGTTATACTGTACTGAATGTAGTCTTTGTTATATATTCCTTTAAGTCTGTGTAGTATTATTTTGAACAGAACAGTTGCACTTTTTGACTTTAGAGCCAGTTTATATCACTGCGTTTGTGTTATGCCGCGTACACACGGTCGGAAATTTCCAAAGGAAACAGTCCGATGGGAGCTTTTCATAATTTTCATCGGATTTTCCGACCGTGTGTATGCCCATCGGTCTTTTTCTGTTGGCATTTCTGGCGGACTTTGGATTGAAAGCCTGTTCTTAATTTTTCCGACGGAAAACCTTTCTATCGGATTTTCCGATCGTGTGTATGCAATTCCGACACGCAAAATTCCGACGCATGCTCAGAAACAATTTGACGCATGCTCGGAAGCATTCCCTTTTATAGTGCCGTTGAACGTGTTTTATGCCGTGGTGTTATTGACCGTCCGAATTTGGTGTGACCGTGTGTAGGCAAGGCAGTTTGAGTGAAATTCCATCGGAATTCCGATGGGAAAACCATCAGAGCTTTTTCCGACAAAAATTCCGACCGTGTGTACGCGGCATTAGTGGGCGTTTTAGGGAGTTCTTTTAATATATCCTAATTGGTGCTTTTGCTGGTCATACATTCGATTTTCGTCTGAACGTTCATAGAAAAATAATTCATCAGAGCATCCTTTCTTACCATCATTGAGTCAACTAATTTGTTTTGAAAGCTCTTAACATTTAGTTCAGACTTACTATTTGAGTGGAATCGCAGACATATTCACAGTTAGAATTGTATTCATTCCATTAAAATTCCCAAGCTGCTTCTTTTCAAATTTGTGTGTCACTCTGGATAAAAACAAATGTCGATGTGACCTCACTAACCATCAGAAAATCAAACGAACACAAAAAAACAACATTTTGGACAAGATTCTGCCAGTGTGGGGTCAGTTTAAGGCGAATCTTTTTATACTTGGATAGCATGGTGAGGGAGCAGGATCCCTGGCACATTTTTATTTCTGTTTTACTGTTTGATTATGCTGATTATCAACTTTTATCGGGAATGAAAGTGAGGTTAATCTGACATTTCGAGTTGCTACCACAACAGAAATAGAGTGGAAATCTTCCAATGGGGACATTTGTTCCCTTAACAACTTTCAAAGAGGGGATTTCCCTCACATTTGACAGATAAATTACAGTGTTTAAAACCCTTCACTGCTCTATCCAAATGAACCACTTCAGACCCGGAAGAATTTACCCCCTTAATGACCAGAGCATTTTTTGCGATACGGCACTGTGTCACTTAAACTGACAATTGCACGGTCATGCGAAGTTGCACCCAAACAAAAATGACGTCCTTATTTTCCCCACAAATAGAGATTTCTTTTGGTGGTATTCGATCACCTCTGTGTTTTTTTTTTTTGCGCTATAAACAAAAAAAGGCCGACAAAGGGGCGACACCAGACGGAGACGGCAGGGGTGACCCATTGCTGTTTTAACTCATATCGTGGGTGTGATATGTTGATAACTAATCCCCCTAGGCCGGTCCCCGTAGAGTGTATGACCACAAAATAGGGGATAGATTTATTATTTACATTTTTTTTTATTAGTAATGGCGGTGATCTGCGATTTTTATTGTGACTGCAACATTGTGGCGGACAGATCAGATACTTTTGACACTATTTTGTGACCATGGACATTTATACAGCGATCAAAGCTGAAAATAGCCACTGATTACTGTATAAATGTCACTGGTAGGGAAGGGTTAAACACTAGGGGGCAATCAAGGGGTTAAGTGTGTTCCCTCAGTGTGTTCTAACTGTAGGGGGGATGGGCTCACTAGAATATGACAGAGATCACTGCTCCCGATCACTGGGAGCAGTAGATCCTGTCATGTCACTAGGCAGAATAGGGAAATGCCTTGCCCCGTTCTGCCTATCCATGCCACGATCGCCACGATCGCCACGATCGCGGGCCACTGGCGAACATCAAGTCTGCGGGATCCCGCGGGGCGCTAGCCATGCAATGACGGAGGGACATACGGGTACGCCCATTTGCGCAGCCACGCCATTCTGCTGACCTACATCATTGTGCAGCGGTCGGCAAGCGTGCGTCAGAGGGGGCGGGGTCACCAGGTGGTCCTGCCCTCCGTTATAAAAGACCTGTCAGACGCAGCGAAGCCTCACACAGCGGGAGCCTCCCATTGCGCGGAGCGGCCCAAGAAGAGACGCCGACGCCATAGAAGAAGATGCCGGACGAGAAGACCAGAGCAAGAAGAAGCGGATCGGAGGAGGAAGAAGAAGATGGAAGAAGAAGATGGAAGAAGATGCCGGAAGGAGAAGATGAAGAAACCGAAGGATGAAGAAAGGAAGAAGGAAGACCAGAAGAAAGAAGATTTTAATAAAGGAATTGTCAAAGACCGTGTCCTGTAATTTTTACAATTTTTGTCACTTTTTTGGTGAAATGGTAGGGGTACTTTTGTACCCCCTTACCATTTCACACAGGGGGGGGGCTGGGATCTGGGGGTCCCCTTGTTAAAGGGGGCTTCCAGATTCCGATAAGCCTCCCGCCCGCAGACCCCCACAGCCAATGGCCAGGGTTGTGGGGAAGAGGCCCTTGTCCTCATCAACATGGGGACAAGGTGCTTTGTGGGTCTTAGACCCCCAAAGCATCCTCCCAATGTTGAGGGCATGTGGCCTGGTACGTCCCCCCTCTTTTCCTGCGGCCTGCCAGGTTGCGTGCTCGGATAAAGGTCTGGTATGAATTTTGAGGGGGACCCCACGCCATTTATTTTTTTTGCCCGGGGGTTCCCCTTAATATCCATAGCAGACCTGAAGGGCCTAGTAATTGAATTTAGGGGGACACCCACACTTTTTTTTTTTTTTGTTTTTTATAAATGACTTTTTTTTTATCAATGACTTTCAATGAATGACTGTTCTCTGTGTTAAGGGAACCCAGCAATTCATTAGCCACAGATGGCTGCCTTAGATGACACAACAAGATGAAGAAAGGAAGGAAAGTGTTTTAATGTGATACTGCAATGCTGTACTAACAGCACGCACACACTAATCCCCAGAATCACAGCACAGATAATGTCAGCAGTCAGCAGCACTGCAGAATGGATCACAGCCACATATCACTGACACGCTGGAACACAATATACGAGGCCGCTGGGGCGGCGGCCTTTTATACTGTGGGGCGTGTACTAAACCCCCTGAGCTATAATTGGTCACAGGCATCCTGCCTGTGGCGAATTATGGATATTGGTCAAGCATGCGGGGTCACAGTGCATGCTTGGTCAATCATCAGCCAGCAATGCACTGCGACTGGCGCAGTGCATTGCGGGCCGCTCGCATCACACGAATTTGATGCGAACGGCCCAAATAGTTCTGGGCTCGCCGAACGGGCGAACGCCCGATGGTCAATTTGAACATGGGTTCGAATCGAACACCGGGCCCATCCCTAGTGATCACATTCCCTCTGTTCTCAGCTGCATACGAGCTGGGGAAAGGAGTAGCAGCAGCACACGGAGTTTCCCAGTGAATGGCTGTGAAGCAGGGGCATGTCAGGACAGGTCTGATCATTGGAGGAGAGCACACTGAGTTCCCAGCATAGCTAGAGAACTGACCACAGTGTGCTCTCCTGCTTAGTGTGGTCAGTTTTTAATAGGAAAGTAAGGGGGCCGGCAGGAACACCAGGGATTTCACATAAAGGAAGCAATACGAAGAGAACAGGATACTTTCTCATACAAGTACATGGTACAGCAGGCACATATCAGGATTATGAAGTGCTGGGGTAACAAACGCTTTAAGAAGATGGGGTCAAAATTAAATTTTTACCATGCCATCAAAATGCATAGTAACTTTCATTCCTATTGGCCCCCTTTAACAGGTGTTACCTTGTAAAAATAGTGCAGAGTATTATGCTCATTGTGCTGCAATGCAGTGATCCAAGAAGCCCATCAATGTCCCCAAATGTATGTGTGGTTAAATCAAATATTGTAATTCACTATTTATACTATTCAGGTTCCTTATAATGAAGGGGTCAATATTCATTGTTGCTAGACTTATATGGCTACCTTTGGCAACTACTTCTTAAGAGGCTTTTAAAGTACAACACAAGCATACTATTCTTGATTTGTCCTCAATGAATAAATGCCTTTAATTGCACATAAGTGTAAAGCTATAGTTTGCAACCCCTCCCCCTTCCATTCTGTTGCCCTTGCACATAGTGCAAACAGTAGCTTCTCTAAACAGTAGGACTTGTTATGCACACTACAGAGGCAGAGCTGCTGTGAAGAGGAAGGTAGGGTTGTAGGCACAGCAGGAGTAGGAGGAATCCCCACTGAGTGGACACAGGTATAGAACAAACGGAGGCAACAGGAAGTCACAGACGGAGCCCTGCTGTCACCACTGACCCTGCCACTGGAAACTCCAGCACTGATCTCCCCTCACTTCCTGCTCTAGCGAGCGACAGAAGGTCTGAGGGACAGGAAGTGATGGTAAATCGTTTCAAGGGGGACAAATTAGGGAATAAAAATGCCTTTTGCAGAGTGGGAAAATTGTAATGCCCCGTACACACGATCTGACTTTTCGACAACAAATCCGTGGAAATTTGTTTGAAGGTTGTTGGCTTCAACTTGTCTTGCATACACACGGTCACACAAATGTTGGGCAACAATTACGAACGTAGTGACGTACAAGACGTACGGCGAGACGATAAAAGGAAGTTCAATTGTCATGTGATATCCTCATTACAAACGCTAGTTTTACCCGACCGAGCGCTTCCGGCTCGTACTTGATTCTGAGCATGCATGGACTTTTGTGCGACGGACTTGTGTACACATGATCGGAAATTTCGACAACAAAAATTTGTTGGCGGAAATTTGAGAACCTGCTAGCCAACATTTGTTTGCAGAAAGTCCGACAAGAAATGTTCGATGGAGCATACACACGGTTGGACTTTCGGCCAACAAGCTCACATCCAACATTTGTTGTCGGAAAATCCGATCGTGTGTACGGGGCATAATATTTATTTGCAGTCTGTGTCTTACCGTCTTACCGTCCTGGTGACACCTGTTTCTTTCATTTTTTGAACAAGAAGTGGGGGTAAATATTTCTAGAGGAGTCACATACAGCAATAGCAGATGTTCTAGCCCATCTGCACTGTATCCAAATAAAAAAAGAATGGTTTTGGCAGAAAATGGGCTTTAGATCTTTTATGTTCTTCCATACCTTTTCTGCAATTTAGTTCCAAATCAGTCATCATGCAGTTGGATGATTTTACCCAACTTAAAGCGGAAGTAAACCCATCGATTTAACAGTCTAAAAAAAAAAGGCATGCCGTGAATGCTAACTTCACATTGGCTGTGCTCTCAACCAAACAGTCAAACCATCCAATGGCTGGTGTCATAACGGATCACATGTGCAGCACTGTGGCAGTTGAAGATTAAACAGAGGCAAAGATGGCAGCTTCCTTGGCTGAAAACGATAGGGGCGTTTACTTCCACTTTAAGGGCCATACACACGATCAGACTTTTTGACAACAAACATACAAATTAGCTGTTTTGGACCAACATCCGACCGTGTGTACGCTCCATCGGACCAACTTTTTCAGTTTTCATCTGACTTTTGTTGGCTGTGCGGAACAACTTTCTGCCAACAAAAGTCCGATGGAGCAAAGTCCGACTGTGTGTACACAAAACCATCGGACTTTTGTACAAAGTACAAACACGCATGCTCAGAACCAATGTAAAAGATCAGACAACAATACAGAAGTTGACCAAAGGTGGCGCTGGAGTATTTGAACGTCCTTTTTTGAAGTGTCGTCAGTACATTGAAACGTCACTACGTTCATGTTTGTTGCCTAAAAAGTCAGATCGTGTGTATGCAATACAAACTTGGGGCCAACGCCCTTTGTACAAAAATCCACGGGAAAGTTGGTACAAAGTCCGATCGTGTGTATGAGGCTTTAGAGTATGTTGCCTCCTGTCTGCATGGTGACTCCGTAGATAAGGAAATATTGACACCTTTAAAACTTGACTGTCTCCTTTAGGCCCCCCTAGTGTTTATAACACGGTGATGCCTCACTTGATACCGCATCAATCAAGGCTTCACAACAACAGGACAAATGCAAGCAGGATCAAAACCCAGACCACACATATCTGAATATAGAGCACTGGTGAAAAAAAAAAAAAGGTCACACTTCACTTGAAAACCCACGGTCTGCTTTTATCAGAACTATAATAGAGAATTTATGAAAATCCAATTTTTTCCTAGTAAGAATTCATAAGCTATGTTGTACTAGCTGTAAATCTTATCAATGTGTGTTATTGTAAATCGTATCATTGTGTGTTGTTGTGTTTAATTGATAATCAAGTGAGAAACAAAAAATGCTCAGCTGAAAATACTAGAGCCCCCAACCATAGGGACTCACTAGAGTGGGGGTCAGCAACCTGTAGATCGTGATCTACCAGTAGATCGCGGACAGGTGACTGGTAGATTGCGGTCTGGGCTTGCTGACTTACCATCCCAAAGCATCAAACAGAGTGCAATGCAGAGGGTCTACTTAGAGCTGTAGTAGGGAGTGAAAGCCGCATAAGCTGATGTCTCCTCTATAGTGCTGGCTCCTGTCCCATGCGGTGTGGCCCCATTTACTTGAATGTGTCAGGATTGGCAAGCAGTAGCATGCACCAAAAGCTTAATTCCTGCTGTGGCATGTGTACACCTTTGGCTGCTTCCTTAGCTGCTAAAGGGGGTATGGATTGGGGGCAGTAAAACCGCAACTCAACCGCAGGGTTTTAAGCGTGAACAAGCCCCAAGAGTGCCGCTGCCGAATGCAACTAATGGGCTCATTTACAAGTGCAGCAGGCACCGCTGCTCCTCTAAAAGGTGTTCGTGCAATGCACGTGATTGCGAAATGGTAGTACGCCAATTACAGGTTTAAAACTGGTGTGAAGAGGTGACACTGTGCCGGGTGATCTTTGACATCTCCCATGTTGTTCAGGTAGATCTCCACCTCTTTAAGGTTGCCTACCCCTGCACTAGAGGCGTCAACTAAATTGGCAAGCACATGTGATATATATACAGTAATAACTTCACAGAGGCTATAAAAGAGCTATAGTCCTTTTACATAGATGCTTAAAGTGTATCTAAATCCCAAAACAAGAATAAGAAAAGGAATATATTGTAGCTTATCAGTCCTTACATGAGGTGGCAGCATTAGATTTATTTTCTCTGGCTTTTTAAAAATGTATTTTCACCTGCGTGCGAACAACACACTTGTCCCTAGATGGATAGGCCAATTCCATAGCTCCCAACTGTCCCTGATTTCGAGGGACTGTCCCTGATTCTGAGCAATGTCCCTCTGTCCCTCTTTCCCCCTCATTTGTCCCTCATTTTGGTCTGATCTATATAGTTGTATATAAAATGCACTTTTTATCTTTCAAAAAGAGTTTCCCAGTGCTAAACCTTCCATCCAAATTCTAAATTGCTGCATTTGTAAATTTTTAAAGCCAATATAAAGGAAAAGTAGTGGTAAAAAAAAAGCACTTGTGGATTTAAGTACCCTTTTTTTTGGTAATTCTCCTTTAAGGGGGTGTGGCAGAGGGCGTGCCCTAAGCCTACATACGTTTGCTAGTAGGTGTCCCTCATTCCCATCTCAAAATGTTGGGAGGTATGCCACTCACTCCACTGTATCTATGGAGGGAGCCATGGTTGTCACCCATGCTTGATTTGAAACATGTCTGGCTGCACTCATTATGGATGAGCTCAGGACCAGCTTCAGCTAACCTGCTGGGAAGTTGTCAAAGCCGACAGCCAATTGTAGGTACCAGAGGCATTCCTCTCCCCACGGTCACATGTATGCAAGGGTCATGAACTGTAGGGGTTAAATTCTACCATTGGTCTCCCTCTTACCTTGCCCCAGAGCCCTGGAAGTCCTGCTTAATCAGACACAGAAACGGGAATGAAGAGCAGAGACTTGTTTATTTTGCCTTGTACTGGACCTTAACCACTTGACATCCGCGCTATGGCCGAATGACGGCCACATCGCGGATCTCAATTCCCGGGAGGCCGTCATATGACGGCTTCCTCTGTGCACGCTCCCTGCATGCGCCCTATAGGCACTGAGACTCAGGTGATCAGTGATCCGAGTAGGGTCCCGGCCTCTTACCATGTGATCAGCTGTCAGCCAATGACAGCTGATCACATGATCAAAACAAAAATTATAATTTTTTTTTTTAATTCAGTTTTTTTTTTACATTTTAACAAAAAATAAAAATCGCAGAGGTGATCAAATACCACCAAAAGAAAGCTCTATTTGGGGGAAAAAAATGATAAAATTTTCATTTGGGTACAGTGTTGTATGACCGCGCAATTGTCATTCAAAGTGCGACAGCGCTGAAAGCTGAAAATTGGTCTGGATATTGGTCTGGATAGGAGGGGGCTTTAAGTGCCCAGTAAGCAAGTGGTTAAAATGGAGTTCTACCCACATATTTTTATTTTTTTTAAGGCATCTGTTCTGCTGTTCTAAATTACATTCTGTAAAGCCATGTTGTAATAAAAACAGCCGTTCTATTATTGTTGTTTTATCATTTCTGAGTGCATCCATCTTGATTGTGGGCATGTGAAGCCCACAAGCACTTGTTTTGTTTGGGTACAACGTCGCACGAACGCGCAATTGTCAGTTAAAGCGGCGCAGGGCCGTATCACAAAAAATGGCCTGGTCATTAAGGGGGTAAGTCCTTCTGGGGCTGAAGTGGTAAAGCAGAAGTTCCACTTGTGGGTGGAACTCCGCTTTAAAATACGTACTGTTCGTATTTTATTTTGAATTAAAATACATTGAATTTTAAATGTAAAAGTGGCACATTTTAAAATTACCTGAATTTGGCGCACTAGTTGTTGTCAGAACCAAAAGTGTTACTTCATGAATTTGGCGCAATAAATTAACAAGGGGAATTAAAGCCAGAAAAGTGGCACAGCAGCTTTATTGAATTGCCCCCCTTATCCATACTGTATCATGCTGCTGTTATTATTAACCACTTGAGCACCAGCCTGTATTACCCCTTAGTTAACAGGCCATTTTTCAATTTGCAGTGCTTTCATAGTCTGACTGACAATTACGCAAATCAAGCAACACTGTACCCAAATAAATGTATATGATTTATTTTATTTTTTTTAGACAGATAAAACTTTTTTACGGTGACGGCTTATTTCCCAGACATCAGCAAGCGCAATGATTACCCTTTCACACTTATACGACTTGTCCCACAATTTGGGACTGCAAAGTAGCATAACAAGTCGTTCCCCATGATTTCCAATGACAGCCATTCATATTAGTACGACTTCAAGTCGTTCCGACTTTAAAGTAGTCCCTGCACTACTTTGGTCCGATTTTGATAACAGTGCTCTATCCAGTGTTGTTTATCACATTGCTGTCCACCATTTCACCATTATGGCTCCATGCACACTGAAGCTCATAAACTGCAGTTTATTGGAGTTTGGGCGTTTTTTTTAAAAGCCCATAAAGTCCACTCTATGTTAGCCTATGTGTCTATGCACACATGGACGTTTTTTAGCTTTAATGAGCAGTGGAGTTTATGGGCTTTTTTCTGAACGCCAGAAATTTGCGCTCAAAGTGACGTTTTTTACCGCCAAAAAAAGCCAAACGCTGATAAACGCTGATGAATCCTCGTTAATTAGCGTTCTATTTTTTCAATGCATTGTGGGAGTTTGGAATACATTGTGGGATTTTTGGAGTGTCCTCTGTGTATTTTTATTAAAAACGCCCATAAACGCTAACGCTATAAAACACTCATAAACGCTCATAAACGCTAGTTCAAAATGCTATTAAAAGCACATTTTTCAACCAGCGTTTTCTGCCAGCAATCTGGCGTCCAGAAAAACTTTTTTGAGCTTCAGTGTGCATGGAGCCTAAGGCGTACAGCAGTAGTGAAGCAGTTAATGTCATAAACATACACAACATTACGTATGTTACTCATTAAGTAAAGTTACTGTATTTAGGATATAACCAGTAACAGAGGCCTTGGATAGCAGCGTATCTGGTTATTTTGTATATTCAGTAAGAAGTAGATTGTACATGAGTTCCTCCTAACAGCTGTATTTCATTAGTGTATTCATTACTCATCCATGTAGATATAATGCATTACAAAATAAAATCCCCTTGGGGGCAATGATCCAAAATTAGTCTCTTTTTTTAGTTAAACTGCTATTGTTGACAAAAGGCATTCAAATTTCCCACAGCTAGTCATAAATATCGCCTGAGCCCGTAGTGAAAGGGTTAAGGCTTTGATCTCCTGAGTGACATACTGTGTGACATATGGGCCTCAGTCTGAATTCCTGCCATACATTTCCTAGTTGCAGTGACCTGGGGCAGATTTGAAAACAAGGGGCAATAAATCCCCTCCCCCACCACCACCACCACATTACTGGCATATACAGTTAATGACAGAGCGTACAGATGGGATGGGAACAGAGCGGAGACAAACAATGGTGGACAGGATACAGCCAAGGCCATAAGAATGTCACATTGTTTCCTCACTGTGACAGATATAACCAATTATAACACGGTGTCTCCAGAGCCAGCCATTTCTACAAATGTAACAGTCCACAAAAGTGCTTTGAAGGACAAATGGCTCTCTGTCAATACTTACATTCATAAAGTCTGTATGCATTGATTATGATCTTACAAGGCAGTTTTTACAAATATCATAACCAATAATGTAGGTCAATCCTATATTACATGGCCATGTTCCAAATGAACAAGAAAATAATTGTGTATGAAGTGACACCACACCTAAGAAATGAATACCAAGCACTGTGGGCTTCATCAAGTGGGCTTGCCAAGACCCATTAATGTTTATGGAAAGGCTGCCAGTCATATGTTAGATAACCTTAAATGATCAATCCACCTAAAACTGATATTTAGGTTGCAAGGTAGTCAAACTGACTATCTGATGTGTCCATTATGAAGAGGCATTCGCTTTCCAAATGTGTCTCAGCTCATCAGACTCCATCTATAACTATAATAGCAATGGATTTAAAGGCCTACTTATTATGAACACACAAAAGACACTGCTAATACAAAAAATGTCATAACATAACAATCGTTGACTGATATTGCGTACAGCATAACAATCGTTGACTGATATTGCGTACAGCATTTTTCTTTTTACTTAAATCCATAAGTCCAATCAGAAAGAACCTGAGTTACGCTTAGGCCTCCAAATACTTAAAAAAAAAACCTTCTTATGTGTCCCTTTGGGGAGATCTTCCTTCACTTGCTGACCCATAGGAAAAACAGTAAGTCAGAGGAAATCTCTCCAAAGTGAGGGTATCCCCGGTTGTCACCAAGGTCCCCAGAACTAGTGTCCCCATTAGAAGATTTCCCCTCTGTTCTGAGGACAACTCAGAAGTTGAGTTTTTTGTTTGTGCATGAAAAGATTTATCATTTTTAAATGGCAACATCATTCAATGAACACAAAGGGTTCATTTACTGAATTAAGTCTCATACACACTACTATATATATTATATATATATATATATATATATATATATATATATATATATATATATATATATATATATATATATATTTTTTTTTTTTGCAGGATTAAACAAAAAAAACCTGACAGCGCAGGTCAGAGCTGCTGTACTAACAATCAGATATTAGTACAACAATATCCCCTGCTGTTATATTGTGTTCTGACAGGGGGACGCCCCCCACCAGAACACTGCAATCAGTGGTCTCAGCCAATAGCCGAGAGCGCTGATCGGGAGCCGTTCGGCAGACCTTTTTTGGTCATGAGCCTTCGACAGAAGCTGGCCGAACTGTTGGACTGGATGCCATACACTTAGGCTGAATGTCAGCCAGTTTCTATTGAACCAATCGATGCCGGCCGACTTTTTGCATTTTGCAGATTTGCACTACAGAACGTGTTCCATAGGAAACCATGTTAAATGGACTGTAGTGCAAATCTGCAAAAAGCACTAAAAATGCATAGGTGTGAATCAGGCATAAAGCAAAACTGCGTCCACTTTCAATACACAGTTGTAATCAGGGGAATGTTAAAAGCTGTAATTTGCCTGCATATATTGGCTTCACTTTGTTCTTAGGCTATGTAAAAATTCTCTATTAATTCAGTAAATTAAAACAGTATTAAACCCAAAACCAACACTGGAAAATATTGCAGCTTGCCAATCATTAGATGTGGTGACTTGCCTGAGTTTTTTTGGGGGGGCTTTTTACCTATGTTTTTACCTGGTGATCAGGCTTGTAACACACCTCCTATATTAGAGTGCCTCCACTCTGGATGAAAATGTACTACTATTTAAGCGGTTTAAATGATCCATATAAACTTATACTTTCAGTTGGAGAGCTTCTGCTGTGAAAAACAACAGACTTGCTGGCTGGAGCACCATATGAAAATAGAAAGAAAGCCTAAATAAGCCTAAAAAAACAAATACAGGCATTACATCTAAGAATTGGTAAGCTGTTATATATTAAATGCTTGGACAAAACAAAGGGAAAATGGACAGGACTTTAAAACAGAAGTATGGGTTTGTTTTGTTTTTTTACCATCATACTTACCTAGGTGGATGCTGCATCTGTCCCCCTGGCGCCTCTACACTGAGGACTGAGCAATCGAACATGGCCGATGGTTCGATTCTGACAGCAACCCGAGCAGAGAGCTGCTCACTGTCTGCCCCCCCCCACAATAACTGGAGCGCTGAGCTGTGGAGGGGTGGGGAGTGGCTGTCTCAGTCTCTCAGCTGCTCGCTGAGAGGCTGAGACTGGATCCGCCAGGTGCCTGGACTGATGCCTGACTTTATTGTCGTGATGACGCAGTGCCTGGACTGATTCCAGTGATGTTAGCAGAGAGAGGACTTCAGACCACTCTCTGCTGAAAACAGGTCACAGGAGTGCAAAACGAATTGCACTCCTCCTGTGACCCATAGGAGAACCCCAGCCAAACAAGCTCAGGCTGGACTTTTTCTTTAAAGGCATCAGGAGACACTTAGAATTCAAACAATAATGTTGAGTTAAAGAATTTTATTGATACAGACATTAAAATCCATGTAAAATTGAAAGCATGATGCATACAATAAAGTAGGCCATACATGTCAAAATCCAAAAATGGCACATAGTGTTATACCTCAAAACAATGCTGCAACACAATACCCCTACGCGTTTCAACTATAGCAGTCTTCTTCAGGGAGTTCTATGTTGAGGACTACATTGAATGGACACGAAAAGACAAATGTCAATCAGAGACACATTCTACAAAGTCATGTTTAGATATATACATCAAACATAGTAGGTACGAGTATATCTTTCACAATGTAAATAGAGAAATCATCAGCAGACACCAAATCCAGCTCCAAAGAGATTCAGAGAATCAAGAGGCCATTCAAGAGAAGGCTGTATAATATATAATGGAGATTAGATCAACATCTCATATATAACAGTACCCCAATAGGGGGGTGCGGAGCCCACAATTAGTGGAGAGAAACACAAAAAGATGTACAACTAACGTTTAGGAGGAAATACTTACTAATTAGTTCCACAAGGGCCCAATAGGACCAAGGGCATGGAGTCCAGACTTTTTCCAGGCAAAGTAGAGGAGACGCCGTGGCTCCAATGGTCAAGACTTATTAACCGGGTATATTTAAACAGGAGTATAGAGATTTTAGTAACCAGAACAGAAATCTTGATTTTTAACAAACAGAACCTGTATAAAAAAAGAGTCCCAAAAGAGAACAGGGGATACCTATTAAAATACAGCCCAATAAAAATGGGCACCCCAAGAAAGGGGCCAGTTATAAACAGCAATGTCCACCTATATCTCCTTGATTTACACAGTATGGTATTCTTCTGATAAGTAATGACCATCTCCACAAGCAGCAGGGTGAGCATCCGCTAAAATGGCGGATCTCAGCCTGTTTATGTATGCAGGGTTAGAGCTAATTGTCTCCAATCGCTGCTTAAGCATGAACAGCCTCCATGTGATCTCAGGCTTTGCAGGAAGGTCCTGCCATCAGCCACCATAGTCATCCCTCATCTCACACCACATGATAGCGCATCACTTCTGGTGGGTGGAACGTCCTAACCAGTTGTGACAAAATCAGCGGTGTTTGCATCAAGATGATGCAGTGATGCCAGCACATACAGTGCAGTCCACACACCCGGAAGGAAGCACTGACGCGACACCCGAAATGGAGATTGCACAAAAAAAACCTCCCGGACTGACTGTCCTAAACCAGAGGTGGATGCAGACTGAGCCGCAGTCAACCAAGGAAAGGAGTTGGTCCCCCACTCCAGGAATACTGTGTGGGGACTACCCGTACTGGAAATAGTCTCCTGGGCCAGATTGAAGGAGCGGAATAGTGTCAGCTAATTACAATCACAGAAATACAAAGTATGAATTTTTTTTTTACAAAAACAAAAGTAGATGAAAATAATTCTATAAGATAAACACAAAAAATTATATCAGTGTAACCACCAAGGGGAAGAAGTAGAAAGAAAAAAAAATAAAGTATTAAATGAAGTGTTTGGTCTTGCCTGAGATAAAAATTTGCTCTAATCACCTCCTCGACTGTTTTGTTCCACATGCGCCAAAGCCCAAAAAGTTAGCTTTGGAACGTGAGAATTGTGTACTTGGACAATGTGTCTTTGTCAGGTGAGTACTTACCAAGGCCGAGATGCCGAGAGCGGTTTGCCCTTGCGACTAAGCGCACCCCGCCCCCTGGAGATGGTACAGGGAGTGGGTGGCACGAAGAGCCACAGGCCACCAGCAGGTAGTAGAGTTCCTTAGGAAATGGCCGTTGAGCTGAAAAAAGTTAGCTTTGGAACGTGAGAATTGTGTACTTGGACAATGTGTCTTTGTCAGGTGAGTACTTACCAAGGCCGAGATGCCGAGAGCGGTTTGCCCTTGCGACTAAGCGCACCCCGCCCCCTGGAGATGGTACAGGGAGTGGGTGGCACGAAGAGCCACAGGCCACCAGCAGGTAGTAGAGTTCCTTAGGAAATGGCCGTTGAGCTGAACCAGGGTTAGCAGGAATTCCGGAACTGTCTGAGGATCAGGCACAGGAGGTACAAGGTAAGTCCGAGGTGCAAGCAGAGGGTCAAACACTGGAGAAGGCAGGCAGGTTCGGGTCACAGGCCGAGGGTCAAACACTGGAGAAGGAAGGTAAGTCCGGGTCACAGGCAGAGGGTCAAACACTGGAGGCAAGGCAAGTCCGTTAAGCAGGCTGAGGGTCAGGTCCAGGAGACTAGCAGAGTAGTCAGGAACAGTCCGGGTCACAACAGGTAATAAAATGCAGGAAACAGGAAGCAGATACAAACGGGAAGCTGACGTTAAACCAGCAACCCGTTTGAGCGCCAGAACCATTTTAAATATCCCCGCCAGACCATCACGTCAGGCGTGCGCGCCATTCCAGTGGGCACGAACGCGTGTGCGCTGGAGCGCCATTCTGCCGCGCATGTGCCCAGGGATACGGCTAATGCGGCTGGAAAGAACCCTTCTCTGACAGTCTTCCTATAGTGGAATATATATAATGCCTATTTCAGCAGCGTGAGTATGGTCATAGATCCTTCTCCAGAACTCCCTGAAGGTCTTGCCTATGTAGAAGGCACCACAAGGGCAAGTCATGATGTAGATAATGCCCATAGTTTGACAAAGTTTGACATAGTTTGGGCCGAAAGATACATCCATCAGGGAGAAGAGGAGTGTGATCAGTGCAAATATAATGGCAAAACTTACAAGTGCCACAAGGAAAAGTAGCCGATTGGGCATCTCCAACCACAGATTGATTGTCAGATATATAATTACTGGATACTAGCCTGTCATGCAATGAGGGTGCCCGCTTGAATGTAATTTGGGGATAGTCACAAACAGCTATTTGAGGATCAGATGTCTAAAGATGACAGTATTTTCCTACATGTTTACGAACCATTTTATCTTGTGTATTGTAGGATGTAATAATACACAAAGTAGTTTTGTCCTTACGTGTTGGACAAGAGCCAAAAAGTAATTGTGGTCTGGATTGTTCAATCACCCGATTGAAAGCTTTCCGTAGACATGATTTGGAGTAGCCTCCTTCAAGTAAGCAAAGTTTGAGTTTGTCAGCTGCCAATTTGAATTTTTCTTCATTGTAGCAATTGCGTCTAAGTCGCAAGTACTGCGACTAAGGGATGGAGTGTATTAAAGGTCTGGGATGGAAACTCTGGGCCTGCAGAATTGTATTTCCAATTGTCTGTTTTCTATATAGATTATTCTTTAAAGTTCCATTGTCATCAACCTCTGCCACCACATCCAAAAAGGTGACTTTTTGGCAATCATAGGACATAGTGAACGTAAAATTGTAGGGGTTGACATTCATTATTGTTTGGGGGATAATTATTGCTTTAACTCCAATGATGGGAAGCAAATTTAGACTGTCATCTCTATTATATCAAAACTGGGGATACCTTGGTTTACACACACATATAGTTGGAGGATCCATCAAAGATGGCAATCAAATGAATGAGTCTATCTTTCAAACATGGACAGATACCGAAGACAATGTTCACTTTGATGCAGTGCATGGAAATGCAAGCCATTCAATTTGATACAATCTGCCTTTTTCAGGGATTTTCAAACAATAGGCAGGTAAAAGGAAACCTTGAGCACAAACCTTTAATGTCTGTGTACCCAGGGCCTAACACCCTCTGAAAATAAAAGTTTTGGCCACAGGAACCAATTCTGTCGAATCTGGAGTACAAGTTAGAAAATGATAGTCATAAGACTGAATTGTGATTTTTTTTTTAACCTATGTGCTTTAAACTGAATATTTGTTAAGAATTATTTAAATTAACAAATAAGACATGATCTATAAATAATTCATTGAGTATAATTGTTAAATTAAGGTACAGTCTAGTCTGTATCACTCATGCCGCACTGCGATGCACCTGTTTAATAGAATGGTTCCCCTTGAAATGATATTCAAATATTGGGAACTATGGGATGGTCATGTTGTAAAACAGGTCTAAAGTATGGAGGGAAATCCTGCAGCTTTGTGTTGATGTCTGTTCAATGTCTGGGAGGGAAAGGAGCCAGTAATGTTCCCAACTCTCAATTGTTATTCACATCAGGGTGCATTGAAATTGGGGGAGTGGTTCCTCCTCTTTTATTGTGAAGCAGAGTAGCCCTGTTTCCTCTCATAGGTCACCACAAGGTCATGACTGATGTAGAAAGGTTATCATAGTCACAAGGACGACCACTGCAGCCGCTTTAATTATCCACCCCCCAGGATCGGCTACAAGGCAGACTCCCATAATACCAAAGACCTAGCAGGGGGCCAGTGTGAGCATCCATTTCAAGCTTGTCTTTGAAGCAGATAACCTATAAACCATGTTGTTTCTCTATGACCTTGAAATTTAACTTTTTCATTCATAGTGGCCACCTATACGTTCCTAAGCACCAGCACAGGAGCATAATTTACCTATGGTGTCCTGTTATGAATTATTATACATTTTATAGTACACAAACATAGTGATCTCTGTGATTGGCTAACTTAAAAAGACCAGCAAAAATGACCAGTTCCCATTTTTAGCAATTGTTACCTAAATATGCAATGTCTAATGATAGTTATTCAAATAAGCTGTAAGCTTTTCTGTAATATGAACAGATTTTTAAAACTTGTATGGATGATATTTACTCTGTACATCAGGGGTGCCCAACCTTTTGAAGAGCGAGGGCCACTTAAGCGACTTGGTAACCGGTCGCGGGCCACAATGAGCAGAGCGGGTGGATGACATGTCCGTGTCTGCTCTGCATATGCAGAGTGGACAAGGACACAGCCCACTATACTAATTTTTATTTTTTATTGGATTGGAGGTAGGACGCAAGTCAGTTTATGTCTGCTACTACTTAGAGGTGAATGGAGGGTCCAATTGGTCGGACCGTCAGACCATGTGAAAGGGGCCCAAGGCTGCTTTCACACTGATGCGCTGCGGTTTACCCGCACTGCGGGTGAAACGCAGTGTACTTTTGGCTTTCCTGCACTTTGCAATAAACTTCTATTATATTCTGCAGGTTTGGTGCACTTTCAGAAAGCTCACCAAACTCTCAGGTAATAACAGAAGTCTATGGCTCAGTGCAGCTAACCCGCAGGTAAACTGCTCTGCACCTGCAGATCAGTTTGAAAGCAGCCCAGTAACCACTGCAGAACAGATATGCCCATATATACACTGTTATTTTAGTAATAAACTGACCTTTAAAAAACAGTATTCTATTCCATCCCAGAGCAAAAGGTCGCGGGCCACATCAGAGGGCTCCGTGGGCCACATGTGGCCCCCGGGCCACTGGTTGGGCACCCCTGCATAGTATGCAGTTAAATGAATTAGAATATGTTGAAAATAGTCGCATTTTCTAAGCTTTGAAAAACAAATTTTAACTAGGACAATTATTTGAATAAATTATAATGATGATAATAATACTAATATAGATTATTGTACAGTCTTAGCTTGTGCACACATTATTGCAAGTAAGAGAACATATACTGAAACATGAATATCTTAGTTTCTCAATGTTATTCTTCTGCTTCTTTAAAGTACTTATAATTCAATATATTTACAGGAATCCATTATGTGCCCCGTGAAAGGATGACTATTTCTGCAGATAATACTCAAAGCATTTTTTTTTATGTGGATGATCTATCAGTATATGCTACCATCATACATTTTATTACCTTGCATGGTTTGGTGTGATTCATTAGCACTGACCAATCCAGCACCTCAACACTTGTGTGAAATGTTAAGATCTACTCATTTATGTACACTTTAGATTTCATAGCATCAAGCTGATACATGTTTTTGCAGCTTGTTTACGGTACAATTCATTTTATTCCACAACATTGAAAAATAATACACTTGGCCTCAAGAATGTTCAGGTCCCATTTCTGTCTCTGTAAAGCTAGCCATGCACATTTAGATTTTCACGATTCATAGATTTTGATAAAATAGAGTGCATGAAGGAATAGCCCCTGCCGGCTATTGTATTTAGAACCCACAGCTGCTGAATGCCCATACAGGGACTGCATCTGATTGAATGCAGTCACTGTTGGGCCAACAATCTTCCACCCACCTCTTTTGACAAAAGTAAATTGAAAAATAGTCATACAAATGTGTCTTTGTCGAGTAGTGCCGAAAAAGGCCCCCCTAAATCTCATATTTTGGATGATGCAGCATAAATCAGTGAAATTCTATCTGTGTATGGCCAGTTTGACCTGATGGACTCTAGAGCAGGGTTTCTCAACCAGGGTTCTATGGAACCCATGGGTTCCTCCAGAGGTTTCTAGGGGTTCCTTGAGCAGTGAGCGATTTCTGACTTTCAGATAAGTTCCCTCTGACACCATTGATCTTTTTATCTATCTATAATCTGAAAGGTGCTAATTCATCCCAATGTCCACAAGTGTAACGAGCATTCTTCCGACTGACCATCACACTAGTGTATAGTGAAATTTTATATTTTTAGCAGAGGTTCCCTGAGATCAGAAAGTTATTTCAAGGGTTCCTCTGTCTTGAAAAGGTTGAGAAAGGCTGCTCTAGAGTATGCATGTTTCACCTGTAAATTACTGAGTTCCAGGGCCAGCATAGGCTACATCATCCCCATCTATTTTTCAGATGAAACCCCTTGAGATTATTTAGTTATGAATACAACACATTGTTATGTAGTTTTTCTAGTGGGATTAATTTTCAAAGGAAAAGGGGAACTCCAGGTGTTCGCTATTTGTTAAAAAAAACATTTCCTGCCCTAAATTGGACAAACAGAAATCTAAATTGACTCTAAATTGCACAAACCATTACATTCTTTAGAAGAGATTAATCTTGTGAACTTTACATGACATGATTCAGTTGTAGCCTTGTACAAATGGAAGAGATGACTCTGCTACAAAGTAATTAACTTGGGAGCAGTACCTTGTAATTGCCAGATAATTTTACAGAAAAATAATAAATACTGCTATAATAAATTGGCACAGGTGCTGCTTTATCCGCATCACTAATAACCTCTTGTTTTAATGTAATTTTGCATCTTAAATGTTCACACTGGCACATATTTATATTAAATTAATGTATAGTGGTTTTGTACATACGTCTTTTTTTTTTTTTACTAAGGTAATTACTAAAATAAAAAAAAGATTTTAAAGTGGAACCATGTTTAAAAATTAAAAACCTGTAAGCAGACAGGCTATTTATTGCAGAAGAAAAATGGCATGTTTATAATCTTCTTCCAGGTTCAGTTTTTTTGCCCATCTTTATTGGAAGGGGCCAGTATGACATAACTCTGGGAACATGTGCACAGGAGTTCATTCATTCTGGCACCAAGTTTTGCTGAGAATGTACACTGAACAGCTCAGTGTACATTCTAATGAAGATTATGAATAGGCAGGAGGCAGGGACATTTGTTGCTTTGTGGACCTTGCTTTGTGCACTGGTCCAAATCATTTGGTGGAGGGGGGATTATGGTGTGGGGTTGTTTTTCATGGGTTGGGCTTGGCCCCTTAGTTCCAGTGAAGGGAACTCTTGAGGCATCAGAATACCAAGACATTTTGGACAATTTCATGCTCCCAACTTTGTTGGAACAGTTTAAGGTTGTCCCTTCCAGTTCCAATATGACCGCACCAGTGCACAAAGCAAGGTCCATAAAGACATGCATAAGCGAGTTTGGGGTAGAGAAACTTGACTGGCATGCACAGAGTCCTGACCTCAACCTGATAGAACACCTTTGGGATGAATTGAGTGGAGATTGCAAGCCAGGCCTTCTCATACACATTCTCATAGACACACCCCTAAACCTTGTGGACAGCCTTCCCAGAAGAGTTGAAGCTGTCATAGCTGCAAAGGGTGTGCCAACTCGATATTGAACCCTACGGACTAAGACTGGGATGCCAATAAAGTTCACGTGCGTGCAAAGGCAGGCATCCCAATACTTTTGGTAATATAGTGTATATGTTTACTGTTTTACCTACCATAGGATTTGCAATTTTAGCTAGTCAATCTCTGCTATTTCATTTTTTTTTATATAAAGTCGTTTTTATTGTGTTTTTTACAGTATAGTAAACATACAATAGTAGGCAGTCATCCTATAACTTACAGGTTAGATACATCGTGTCATGACATTTATGTTTAAACCAACTTAAGCATAGAACTATAAAAGTAACTCATCTTTTCCTTTACAAGCTCTATATCTTCATGGTAGGTTGAAAAGCTTATGCTTCAGTTGTCCACATAAAAAATTGATTGATCTTAGATAAGTGTACAGATGAGGACAAATGAGAGTTAAGGCCCTTTTTTTGCAGAGGTAGTTGCCAGAAAGGTGATTAAGGGGACTGAGGATTTAGCCAACCTTTGTGCCATATCACAGTTCAAGGTATGTCTTAACTGCAGATATTGGTGAATTTTTGATTCAGGGGATGAAACCTTGCTTGTAGTTCTTGGAATGCTTTTTTTTAGGACATCATTGGCATACAATTGGTGGATTCACTGAACATCCTGCTTGAGGCAGAAATTATAATCCTGCAGCTTGTATATATCTTCAATTTGAGTATTGTGTCGGAATGGGGTATATGAATTGTATTTGTCATGCATGAGATGTTTCAGTTCGACTCAAAAACTCTGTACAAATAAAAAAATGTATTACTTTAGTGGAGAGGGAAGCAGGTAGTTAGAGGAGAGTGCTAGCAATATGCCTTAAAAAGGATCTCCTCTATTCATTTCTCCCCACTTTGCCAAATGTCACATTTTGGAGTCCTCCCCAGTCCTTAAGCAACTAAAAAATGGGTAGTTTCTCAAAAGGGTTTTTCAAATTAGGTCCTGAAAAAGTGAGTCAATTAATGTGAACATTTCAGTTTAAGTCATATTGGAGAGTTATGTAAGAAGTCTTACTGATGGCTGCTACCATCAGGTGAATGGGTAGGGGTACATCGTACCCCATACTCATTCACATAGGGTGGGGGGCCAGGATCTGGGGGCCCCCTTATTGAAGGAGGCTCCCGGATTCCGATAAGCCCCCCGCCCGCAGACCCCGACAACCAACGGCCAGGGTTGTCGGGAAGAGGCCCTTGTCCTCATCAACATGGGGGCAAGGTGCTTGGGGTGGGGGGGGCCGCAGGGCCCCCCCTTCCCCAAAGCACCCCCCCATGTTGAGGGCACGTGGCCTGGTATGGCTCAGGAGGGGGGGGCACTCGCTCGTCCCCACCCCCTTTCCTGACCGGCCAGGCTGCGTGCTCGGATAAGGGTCTGATATGGATTTTTTCAGCGTCGTTTTTTCGGCGTAGGGATTCCCCTTTAAATCCATACCAGGTGACGGGGCTAGCAAGGTATCAATCTCGCCGATCGAGGTGGCGACATTGACTTCCTTTGCTAGTCCCGTCTACCTGGAGTCACTTTATAAATGAACAGACTCCGGCAGATCATTTTGAGTCAAAACTTCTTACTAAGTCCGCCGGACTTTTGGAATAGTCCGATCGTGTGTACGGGGCATAAGATGGTACATGGTCCCGGCAAGACTGGCTACCTTTATCCTGGGGGCGTCTCCCTTATGTTTCCGTGGATGCAGACAGGAGGGAACGATGCACCATGTGTGGTGGCAGTGCCCTAAGGGTGTATAACTTTATTTACACTCTCACCCAAGTAAAACCTTATCAAGTCCTGAGACAGGCACTGCTGGGTTGTAAGGTGGAGTCAGTGTCGAAACCCCAGAGACGTCTCATAGCATTTATATTCATAGCAGCAAAAATTATAATTAGCGATATCTTGGAGATCGGGAGCAGTGCCGTTCGACCAGCTCAAATACAAACTTTCCTGGATTATGCTCAATGAACGTATGACAGCAAGCTTAAACGATATAATGCAGATGTTCAAGAAAATCTGGGAGCCATGGGTAAGGTATCTGATGGGGGACCCTCGATCTATGCCAGTTAGAACGGCCTCAGGGTGGCGGGAATTGGAGAGCAGGGGCATTCTTTACTTCTCCTTCCTTCTTTCTTCTCTCATTCTTTATCCTTTCTCTCTTTAACCCTATGTCATCTTGCATACTCCCTGACATGCCTAGATTGGGGACTACTCCCTGGCCAGAGTCCTCAATCGGGAAGCCAAGGGAAGGGATCTCTTCATTTGAAGTGGTAGACTACTTTCAGGGAAATATCAGATAGATACTCAGCATATCTGTACATTACAGAGTGTCATAATCTGATCATTAATTTGAACTTATTTAAGATAGTGGTTTATTAGTCAAGTTACATTTAGAATAACAAACGAATACAGGGGTCACCCCATAGAGATATGGAAAATACCAACAATATCTTCAGCAGAGACCTCAAGTTGAAAAGAGATGATACTCTGATCTGCAAATGTTTGGATAATTATACATTATGTTTATATTTGATGTTAAACGGACTCATTACAAACACTAAAATTCACATAATAATTATTGACAAAAAAAAAAAAAAAAAGGTATATCAACATCTGTTATAATAAATAATTT
This sequence comes from Lithobates sylvaticus, assembly GCA_028564925.1. NCBI lineage: Eukaryota > Metazoa > Chordata > Amphibia > Anura > Ranidae > Lithobates > Lithobates sylvaticus. The sequence continues at coordinate 67,764,151 of CM053033.1, read as the reverse complement.
TCTATAGAGCTATTCCCTCACTACCTGTCCTGGTAACAACGCTGTCACTCAGACAAGAAGATCTTCTTAATTGGGCCACAGAAAGCAAAACATCCTCTATGCAAAATAAATCTTCACATTAACTCAGCTCCATTTACCCCAGAATGGGACGTTTCTGGCATTTGCACGTGCTCCCTCTATAATTAAAACATAAAATTAAGAAATGATTATCTATTCTATATAATGTGGCAAAATTAAAATTGAGATGTCTAAAGAAACCAGTAGTTTATCTCAGAAAATAATATATCCATTTTCCATATGAACTGGCAAAAAGCAAAGCTAAAAAAAGGATGTGAGAGTTTATATATTCTCTATTCATGAACTCATGAAGAATTGCTAGATTGCTTTTTCAGTTGGTCTCTGGGAATATTACCCTGTAATGACCCCTCGCACCACTCTAGGTTAATTGCATATGATTGAACAAACAGATTCTAGCTGGAAATATTATATACACTATTCACCTTCTGAAATATTGCTGTACTCTGAAAATATTGTTTTTCATTATTGTATTTTAAATTTTCTTTTGTTTGAGAGACAATGATAAAGGTGACCAAAAATGTTACAAATGTTAACAACCTGTGGGGCTGTTTGTACCACAGGGTATTTAAAGTTTCAATTTGAATTTCCCCTTACTTTTTGTTGTACCTCTGAGGACACTAAATGCATATAAATCTCAGGAAAAAAAACCTGATAAAGGATTCTGATCATCCTTATTCTATTAAAAAAAAGAAAAAATTATTTGAGGAAACTAACATTGCAGGTAGGAAGGAAAGGTATTGCCGGAAAGGTGAGAATAATTGCTCTTTTCTTGAAGATAACTTTAGGTACAATTTTGTTCTAAAGAGATTACAGGGTCTCTTTAAAGTGAAATCTTTATTATGGCTATTCACTGTAAAGTATTATACAGGGGGTCCCAGAGTTATGAACTCGTTAGGGACTGCCCGCCTGTTAAGTCGGAATTGTTTGCAATTGCAAATTGCATGCGCAGACCGACAATTACGGACAGTTACGAACATTTCCGGACATTTCCGATGTTCCGTCTAATGCCGTTCTGCGCGTGCGTGGCAAATTACGGACATTTCCGAAGTTTGCCAGCATTTTCCGAGGCTCCGTATGGCCGCGCATGTGCATAACGGCCGGAGGACGGCGGAAAATGGAGGAGGGTCCCCGCAGCGCCCCGTTCGTAAGTAGGGGATGCTCGTAGGTCGGGCGTTCGTAAGTCGGGGACCCCCTGTATACAATTTTTCTGTAAAGCTAAACTTCACATGTTGTATTTTGTAAATAAGCTTTTATTTTTCTGAAACTAAAGTAATATATTAAATAAAAATGTATTTGTAGGAAAGCGGATTTATTTTTTAAATTATTCCATAACTGTATCTACTATAAAAAAAAAATGTTTGAATGTAACCAATCTGATGAGCAAGCAGAACATATATTATGCTTAAGCCCCGTACACACGGGCCGGATGTCGGGCAGCATCGGCTGGTTCAATAGAAACTAGCCGACATTCAGCCCTGTGTACTGCAGCCGGTCTGACAGAGCCGACTGAACGCCTGGCTGTCGAAAGGGCTTGACCGAAAAAGGTCTGCTGACCAACTCCTGATAAGTGCCCTCAGCCAATGGCTGAGAGTGCTGACCGGAGTGTTCTGGCGGGGGCCATCCCCCTGTCAGAACACAATAGAATAGCGGCGGAGATTGCTGTACTAACACCAGATTGTTAGTACAGCAGCTCTGACCTGAGCTGTTAGTTTTTTTTGGTTCAGCCCGCTGGGTTGAACGGAAAAAAAAACTAGCAGTGTGTACTAGGCTTAAGTCCTACTCAGTAAAATTATTTTTTCGTTACTTTGAAGGAAAGTATTTTGTGAAGTGACCGCAAACAGAGTATTTGTTACCCTGAACCAGCTCACAACAAACGTACAGGATTCTCCTGGGAATTCAGTTTGTGTGTATTATTATTATGGACCCACTAAACACATTTGAATCTTCAGTTGCACAATGTATGCAACAGGGTTGATTTACTAAAACTGGAGAGTACAAAATCTGGTGCAGCTGGGCATGGTAGCCAATCAGCTTCTAACTTCAGATTGTTCAATTAAGCTATCACAAAAACAAAAACCTGGAAGCTGATTGGTTTCTATGCAGAGCTGCACCGGATTAGGTGGATTAGGTTTATTAACCACCTCACTACAGTGCATTTTCACCCCCTTCCTGACCAAGCCAATTTTCAGCTTTCAGCGCTGACGCACTTTGAATGACAATTGCGCAGTTATACAATACTGTACCCAAATGAAATTGTTATCATTTTTTTCCCCACAAATAGAGCTTTCTTTTGGTGGTATTTGATCACCTCTGCGGTTTTTCTTTTTTGCGCAATAAACAAAAGAAGAGCGACAAATTAAAAAAAAAAACAATATTTTTTGCTTTTTGCTATACTAAATATCCCCAAAAATTATATAAAAAAACATTTTTTTTCCTCAGTTTCGGCCGATACGTATTCTTCTACATATTTTTGGTAAAAAAAAAATCGCAATTAGCGATCATTGATTAGTTTGCGCAAAAGTTATAGCGTTTACAAAATAGGGGATAGTTTTATAGCATTTTTATTAATATTTTTTTTTTTTACTAGTAATGGCGGCGATCAGCGATTTTTATTGTGACTGCGACATTATGGCGGACACATCGGACATTTTTGACACATTTTTGGCACCATTGTCATTTATACAGCAATCAATGCTATTTAAATGCATTGATTCATGTATAAATGACACTGGCAGTGAAGGGGTTAACCACTAGGGGCGGGGAGGGGTTAATTATGTTCCCTAAGAGTGTTTCTTACTGTGGGGGGAGGGGACTCACAAGGGGAGGAGACCGATCGGTGTTTCTCTGTACAGAGAACACACCATCGGCTCCTCTTCTCTGACAGGACCGTTGATCTGTGTGTTTACACACACAGATCAACGGTCCTGCTGTGTTACCGGGCAATCGCGGGTGCCCAGCGGACATCGCGGCCGCTGGGCACGCGCATCGGGTGCCCAGTGACACGGCGAGAGCGCGCGCGCCCTGCAGTGCACAGAAGGGGAGGACGTCATATGACGCCCTCCTGGAACGAGAGCTGCGCCGCCTGGCCGTCATTTGACGGCCGGCGGTCGCAAAGCGGTTAAACAATAATGTACCTGGATGGCGGATGGCAAAAATTCTATTGTGGCCTGTAATAGGTTATTATTATTGTAATAGGTGTGTATACAGTGCATGAAGTGCCCATGACATGGCAGCCCAAATTGGTCAATTGCAGCTGCTGATGATTATTTTAATGCCTAGGGACTCCAGCAGTTCTCAGTGGACATCCCTGGCTAACCGAGCTGAGGGAAAATAGCAACTGGGTATGCTCATATTTTTTGTTGTCTTAACATTTGTTTGTTTTTGCCTCATATAGATTATCGCTGGGGAAATCATTCTGCTCTCTCCTGTCCATCCGCTGCAGCCATAAACACGCATGCTTAGGTGAGCAATGTGTACATGGTTATCAAAAGATATTTTCAAAAGAAAGATCCAATTGCCCTTTGATGTCTACGGCTAACAATCTACAGTCACAGTCTGGTTGAATAACAATGACCACACCATTAGTTGACTGTATTGATCCATACAATAATTATACTTCCTGAAGCTTTATTACCACTCCATTGTAAATGAAGGACCCACCAGATGTTTTCATAGCCCTTGCAAGAATTACCATGGGTGCATGTTGCTTCTTACCCCTTAGGATACATGGAACCCAGGCTGCAGCATAATTAATAGAACAGGAAGGCTTCCATAGACTTTCCACTTTTTACAGAATTGGCAAAGTCACAGATTGTAGAATGTCAATATTGGCCTAATAAGTGAGGGTTACAGATAGGACTGTGATATACAATGCAGCTTAGTGGTTATTACTGTGACCTTGAAGTGCTAAGGTCTTGGGTTCAGTTCTTCCCACTGTACACCTAGAACTTGTGCTTTGTGGGTTTTCTATTGTAATCCCAAAACAGGATTCATTTAAAGGAACCCTTACCAAATTGGACCTAGAAGGGTACTTGGCAGGAATAATAATAATTCTATAAGTGACTCTAAATTCCAGGCATCCCTGTGTGGGCAAATTTGTGTTAGCCATATTTTTTTAACAATTTTACATTTTTTAATCAAATTTACTATTTTCGTTAAAGTCTAACTAAAGGCAAAGCTTTTTTTAAAGTTTTGGATAGAGTGAAGAGGGATTAGAACACCTGTCAAGGCCTTATTGCTGTCCGTGCCCCCCCCCCCCCCCGTTGGGGAGATTTTCCCTCTCTATTTGTCTAGATAACTGTTATAATCAAAGGTGAAAGAAAATCCCAATTATTGGGTTGTCTCTGGAATAGTATAAAGCCCCATACACACGGTCGGACCGTGGACCAACTTTCCCTTGGACTTTTGTCCGAAGGGCGTTGGCCCTCAAGTTGGTACTGCATACACACGGTCGGACTTTTGAGACAACCAACACGAACGTAATGACGTTACAACGCACTGACGACACTTCAAAAGAGGACGTTCGAATACTCCAGCGCCACCTTTGGTCAACTTCTATATTGTTGTCTGATCTTTTGCATTGGTTCTGAGCATGCGTGTTTGTACTGTGGACAAAAGTCAGTTGGTACTGCATACACACGTTCGGACTTTCGTCCTTCGGACTTTTGTTGGCAGAAAGTTGGTCCGTTCGCACAGCCAACAAAAGTCCGATGCAACCTGGAAAAAGTTGGTCCGATGGAGCGTACACACGGTCGGATGTTGGTCCAAACCACCTAATTTGCATGTTGGTTGTCAAAAAGTCCGACCGTGTGTACGGGGCTTTAGAGGGCATATCTTCCTATGGGGACAGTAGTTCTGGTGACCCTGGTGACAACAAGGCATTCCCTCACTTTGAAGGGAATTTCTTTCACTTTCTTTTTTTGGCCATGGGACAGGATTCATAGGGAAATCTCCCCAATGGTACACAGATGGAAAGAAAAAAACTCTGGCAGGGGGGTTATAACTTACTCTATCCCAAATATAAAAGTTTTACCAATAGTTCTACTTAGTTCTTTGACATTGCCATTTTCACGTACTAAATATGGATTAGTATAAAATGTGTTAAAGCGGAGTTCCACCCAAAATTGTAAGCTCCGCTTATCTGTCTCCTCCCCCCCTCCTCTGGTGCCACATTTAGCACCTTTCAGGGGGGAGTGTGTACCTGTTTTTGACAGATACCTGTCCCCACTTCCGTTGGACCTCGCCACGACGAGATACATCAGAAGTTCGCCCCCCTTCTCCTTCCCGCCTCCAGACTTTTTAGAAAGCGCAGTGCGCTTTGCACATGCGCAGTAGTGAATTGGCTGTGAAGTCACAAGGCTTTACTGCCGGTTTCCCTTAAAGGCTATGGTGGCGGCAGCACCCGAGAGCCGATGGAAACATCGGCTGGAGTGCCGACATCGCTGGATTCCAAGTTAGGCCTCTTTCACACTGGGGCGGGAGCCACAGCGACGGTAAAGCAGTGCTATATTTATTTTACCCCCCCCGCGAGCGGCCGAAAAAGGGTTAAAATCCCCTGCAAAGCGCCGCCGTAGCGGCGCTTTGTGGCGGTATTGCCGCGGTATTACCGCGGTGTCCCATTGAAATCAATGGGTAGGAGCGGTATAGGAACGGTGAATACACCGCTCCTATACCGCTCCAAAGATGCTGCTAGCAGGACTTTTTTTACCGTCCTGCTAGCGCACCGCTCCAGTGTGAAAGCCCGCCGGCTTTCACACTGGAGTGAATGGGGCTGTTTTTTTCAGGCGGTGTACAGGCGGTATTTTTAGCGCTGTACCGCCTGAAAACCGCCCCAGTGTGAAAGGGGCCTAAGTGTCCTAGTATTAAAAGTCAGCAGCTACAGTATGTGTAGCTGCTAACTTTAAATTTTTCGGTGGGGGGGCTGGAGCACCCCTTTAATAAAGATGAACAAAACTGACCACAGCTTAAAGAGATTAGGTGTACAATATAGAACCTATGACATGGAACTGTGTAAGGAGGATTGCTTAATCATGATACAGTTGAACATTTCATCCTCTGTCCACTACGTAAAGACATTTTAGCCACAGTTGGAAAACTTTACATGATAAATGGCTTTTAATCTTACATTTTTAGAAAGCGCAGTGCGCATTTTTTAAATGGATGCCAATTTTCTCCTTAACTATCAAGTTAGATAATAATACAGTAATTGTCTAAAGCCCCATACACACGGTCGGATTTTCTGATGGATTCTGTCCTATCGGACAATGTTGTCGGAAATTCCGACTGTGTGTAGGCACCATCGGACATTTTCCATCGGATTGTCCGACGGACAAAGTTGTATCTCCTGCTCTAAAAATTTTCCGACAACAAAGTCCGATCACACCAATTCCGATCGTGTGTAGCGAATTCCGACGGACAAAGTGCCACGCATGCTCAGATCACATTACAAGACCAAAGCTATTGGCTACTAGCCTCTACGTAGTCCCGTCGTAGGCAACAAACGTCACCACGTTCAGAATGATCGGATTTTCGGACAACTTTGTCCGACCGTGTGTATGCAACACCAGTGTCGGACAAAATCCGTCGGACCAAATCCGATGGATTTGGTGGTCGGATTTTCCGACCGTGTGTATGGGGCTTAACACTTACTATCATTATGTGAGAGTATGATCTTACAGTAGAAATCTGTTATAGACACAATAGAAATCTGTTATAAACACATATTTTGTAAGTGCCCACATTGCTTCATTGATACAATACAGAGACCATAGCAATAAATATATATAACAGAGACATGAGAGCAAAAAAGAGACAGACAACAAACAAGGCAGGTGGGTCACTATTGATATGAAGCACAATAGATGTATTGGTGTCACTTCCTGTTTGTTTGTGGCAGGCCCATAAACCTGACCCTTTGCCTTAGGCCAAAGGTTGTCTAATTCACTGCTGGCTCTCACCTTACAACAGCCAGCAAGACTGCTCTTTACCAAAAATGTTTTCCCTAGCCTTTAATGACAGCAGGACATTGGGTGGTGCCATTAACATCACAACACAGAGGAGAGGCCAGCTTTTGAAATCCAAATGAAAGTGTGAATGGGGTGATAGTTTCAGGAGGGACAGAGGAAGAGGAGGGAGTGCACTTAGGATGAGGTGGCTGCCTGTCTGGCTGGCTAATGTTGTATCTTTGTGTAAGTGGATGGATATGTGCTAAGAACAACTGGACTTTCTGGTCCTTTATCTGATGTCCTGGTGCTTTGATCTCTGTGGGGACTAACTGCTGCCTTTACAGTGTATCACAATTAAAGACAGATAAATCCACACAAACCTTCTCTGAAAAACAAACTGAAAACATTTAAATCACACAGATCACACTGAAGCTCTTGAAAGGGGAGTGTGGCATGTGTAGAAAAGAATGTGTGAAATGCTTATTTATTCAGAGGGCAAAGTTCCTTAAATGTAAAATGTTATTCCATGAATTAATTTATACTTGTTAATTATATCACAATTAGATGTGTTCAAAATAGTATTAATACATTTTACAGTTACATCTTAATTGCCTCAACACTAATGATTAATCTGTAATATTAGCTAGATCACGTTATAATTTGTATTGCTGTTGACACATATACTCAAGCATACTTAAGACTCATTACCAAAAAGAGTGTACATGGACCTAGAATGTGTATAACACATGTTACCAACATCCCAAGTAAAAACAATATATATAAAAGAAGGAGTAAGAAACCTTCAAGGTTCTAAATAAAAGGCATAAAGTACATAATTTATAATTAACAAAAACTAATCATTTTTATTTGAACAGTCATAAAACTGTACATAATATAGCCCAATACAACAAGACTCACACATAACAAAAGTCTTAAAAACCGCAGCAGAAAGCTCGTATTCCATGTTGCATGTCTGTAAGTATACATGATAAAATTATGCATTTGTACTTTTGTGGTTTGTATTTTGTAGATACTATTGGTATTTGTATTTGTAATTATTTATAGTCTCTTTTTGTATTATATACTTTAGATTGTTTACCGACCATTAACTCCTGAACTAGAAACATTCAGCGAAAGTGTTGGGTCGATTGCTCATATCTCTCCAATATTGTGTTTGCACTATAAATGTACTTTTAGAAGAGGGTCTTCTCATTATTCAGAAGATGGGGAATTTTTGCAAGGTGGTGTGCTTCCTAAGATGTTTTAGAAATGTGCGAGCCTTGTTGTAATGGGCTTGGTTAAGTGCAATAGTTTGCCTGTTCAAATAAAAATATATATTTTTTTATTATACCGTGTGTACTTGGACTTTTTATCAGTACCTTGAAAGTCCCTTGCTCTTTCTCTCCTACACATTATTTAGGACTCATCTGCATGGACAATAAAAATTTTGTTTTGTCTTTTACTATACATAACATCTATACTGTACGTCTACTGTTTGTCTTTCTATTCTTATCAAATTTTTGCTTATACTGCCAGAATTGAGGAGGAATATGTCAGAACTGAGCTGGATTACGATAACTGAAATTATTTTTACGTATCGTTGCTAAGCTAAGATTTATGTGTATTGATTGAGTAGTAGTGTGTCCCTAACTAAAAATTTAGCTTTAGAAATGATCCAGAATTTCAGTATACCATATACCAGGTCTGTGTGCCATACCATTGTGTGAAGTTTTTCAGTGTTAGTGACAAGGCCAATTTTTCATAGTGTCACCAGCCATTTTATTAAGCATAGGTCACCATTTTATTCATTGGGATTCTCCAGTAAGCATCTTTTAAAAAAATTAGTCATTCCTTAATTTTATAAAATGACAGGCTATCTAATTCAGATTTGCCATACTGTTGACGGTGTATACTTTATACAAAGACACTTCTCCCACTTGAAAGCATATGTATCATCAGCATCCTTTCACTGTCTGCAATGATTAATGGATGTATGCATCATGTTCTATAATTTATTAAAGCATTTTAAAGAAATAAATTTTAAATTAAATTAATTTAAATTTTAAAATATCGAATGAGTCTTTTGACATAGAATGTGGATATATGGAAAGGGAACTGTTGCAGAGAATGGCTGATAAGAAATAACGTTTCTAATTTACCAATTTTTTTTTTGCGAATCGGACCCAAATGGAGTTACTTTCTATCATCTTTGACACGCAATTTACTAAACACAAATTTTTAATAAATTCAGTTGTTTGATATAAACATTATTACACTGATGTATTTCCTCAGGAAAAACAGCTGCAACCATTTTACTACAGTAGAATATAGTTGCTAAACCATCTTTTTTTTTTATTCTGCATTCTTTTCTATCAATCCTCTTATCTCTAATTATCACCACCAACATTCAGCTTGTGTTCTGTTGTCGCCTTCAACTGAAATACAGGAGAAGACATACTATGATGGCCCACCATCATAGTAATCATGGGAGGGCTTTTACTCCACTGATGACCATCCAATACAAGACCCAGAGCCTAACCAATAATATACAGCAGCTCCTTTTTGCTGCTTATAAGTATGCTAAAATGATCAAGGAATCAGCTTGGTGGAAAGCAAAGCACTAGCTTGATAGAAGTTGTACCGACAGACAAATTTAAGAAGCAAAATTAAAATAAAATTTGACACAGAGCTAGCAATATTCTGCAAAAAAAAAAAAAAAAAAAAAAATTTTTCTCAATGCTGTATCATAATGAGTTACAATTTTCCTTTCTTTTTTAATGTGTACTCTTGGAAGTACCGGTAATACTATCAGTGCACGTTGCACGGTTCTATTGGATAAGTCTGTACCTGCCTCTAGATATATCAGAAATAACACCACTGTTTTTTGGATATGATCCAGCCCAGGAGACCGAAGTTTCTGGCATCTGACATTGAATCACTAGAAGACTGACTTGAATTACTGGCTTGTAAGTTTTCTTTGTGAGCTACCAAATCTAAAAGAAGTTGTTTTTCGGCACATACAGCTCATCAGCAGGGAAAAGCAGGTTTTAGTCTATTCACACCTGTAACTAGAAGAGCAGGGCTGTGTTTTACAAATGGGGGTGACACGTGTTAATGTGAGCTATACAAGGTTTTAAATGCTTGCACTTAAATTGAATGTGGCCATTATAAATGTTACCCACACTCAGGCTTTAAGGTGGTGATAACAATGACAGACGTATTATTCCAGCCAGAAATCCGTTGGGAATGTAATGTGGAATTTTACAACTTTCAATTGTAATGATACAATGTGACATTGTATGTGGGCCAGCACCCTGCCTATGAGGCAATCATCAAGGGGACAGCAGAGTGCACAGAAGGAAGACCATTAACAGCTACACAGTAATTAAACAGCAAAGTCAGATTTTATGTGTTAATGGATTGCGTGGTAAAAAATGATTACACTTTTGTCACACTGTTCTAGTCTGTGAGACCCAGGAGAGTGGTTACAGTTTAACCATGACAAGAATATTGAGCGCTATAAATGATCAACTTTGCTTAAGCCTATAGCACTTAATGAAAATATAAAGAGTGCTACATGCCTTGCACAGATCCAAATGGCATTCTATCTATAGGGAGGCTGTGTGGATAAAACATTCAGCAGCAGAAGACTTAGCCCCAGTAAACACGGTTGGACATTCCGACCACAAAATCCAATTTCCGACAGATTTTGTCCGAAACTGGTGTTGCATACACATGGTCGGACAAAGTTGTTGGAAAATCCGATCGTTCAGAACGTGATGACGTTTGTTCCGTACGACGGGACTATGTTCAGGTTAGTAGCCAATAGCTTTGGTCTCGTAATTTGATCTGAGCATGTGTGGCACTTTGTCCGATCGGAATTCTCTACAAATTCTCGGACAAACTCAAATTTTTTCCGTCGGAAATTGCGACAGAAAAAAATTGAGTGCAGGATCTCAAATTTTCCGACAACAAAATCCGATCGGACTATGTCTGATCGTTTGTAGAGAATTCCAATCGGACAAAGTGCCACGCATGCTCAGATCAAATTACGAGACCAAAGCTATTGGCTACTAGCCTGAACGTAGTCCCGTTGTACCAAATGCAAAAGTCAGACAGAGCCCACACACGGATTTTCCGACAATATAATCCGATCGGACCGTTTTCGTTGGATTTTCCAACCGTGTGTACAGGGCATAATACTAATGGTGTGTACACACGACCAGACTTTCCGGCATAAAAGGTCAGACGGAATCATTCCATCCGATATTCCAATCGTGTGTGGGATAATCCGATCGTTTTTCTTCCGACGGACCTATAAATAGAACATTCTTTAAATCTTTCTGACGGAATCAATTTCTATCGTTCGTCTGTATGCTGGTCCAACGGATCAATTACGACGCAAGGGCAGCTATTGGCTACTGGCTATTGAACTTCCTTTTCTAGTCCCGTCATACGTCATCGCGTTTGAAATGAACGCACTTTGGTCCGATCGTGTGTGGGCAAGTCCGTTCGGTCTGAACTCCGACGGAACTCCGTCTGGAAGACCGTCAGAGTTTATTCTGACGGAAAGTCCAGTCGTGTGTATGCAGCATAATACTTAAATCAATGATATGTTTTATGACTAACTGCAGTGAAATAAATATGCATAGTTCTGTAAATGACACGGTATTCAAAACACAGGTCATGATCAATACTGTGAAAAGCTCAATAATGTGGACTCGCTCAAATCTTCACATCTGCTTTCAGAAATGTACAGTATCTCACAAAAGTGAGTACACCCCTCACATTTCTGTAAATATTTTCTTATATCTTTTCATGTGACAACACTGAAGAAATGAAACTTTGCTACAATGTAAAGCAGTGAGTGTACAGCTTGTATAACATTGTAATTTTGCTGTCCCCTCAAAATAACTCAACACACAGCCATTAATGTCTAAACCGATGGCAAGAAAAGTGAGTACACCCCTAAGTGAAAATGTCCAAATTGGGCCCAATTAGCCATTTTCCCTCCCCGGTGTCATGTGACTTGTTAGTGTTACAAGGTTTCAGGTGTGAATAGGGAGCAGGTGTTTTAAATTTGGTGTTATCGCTCTCACTCTCTCATACTGGTCACTGGAAGTTCAACATGGCACCTCATGACAAAGAACTCTCTGAGTATCTGGGGAAAAAAAGAATTGTTGCTCTACATAAAGATGGCCTAGGCTATAAGAAGATTGCCAAGACCCTGAAACTGAGCTGCAGCAAGGTGGCCAAGACCATACAGTGATTTAACAGGACAGGTTCCACTCAGAACAGGCCTCGCTTTGGTCGATCAAAGAAGTTGAGTGCACGTGCTCAGCGTCATATCCAGAGGTTGTTTTTGGCAAATAAACGTATGAGTGCTGCCAGCATTGTTGCAGAGGTAGAAGGGGTGGGGTGTCAGCCTGTCAGTGCTCAAACCATACGCCGCACATTGCATCAAATTAGTCTAAATGGCTGTTGTCCCAGAAGGAAGCCTCTTCTAAAGATGATGCACAAGAAAGCCCGCAAACAGTTTGCTGAAGACAAGCAGACTAAGGACAGCGATTACGGGAACCATGTCCTGTGGTCTGATGAGACCAAGATAAACTTATTGGGATCAGATGGTGTCAAGCGTGTGTGGCGGCAACCAGGTGAGGAGTACAAAGACAAGTGTTTCTTGCCTACAGTCAAGCATGGTGGTGGGAGTGTCATGGTCTGGGGCTGCATGAGTGCTGCTGGCACTGGGGAGCTACAGTTCGTTGAAGAAACCACGAATGCCAACATGTACTGTGACATACTGAAGCAGAGCATGATCCCCTCTCTTCAGAGACTGTGCCCCAGGGCAGTATTCCAACATGATAACGACCCCAAACACACCTCCAAGATGACCACTGCCTTGATAAAGAAGCTGAAGGTAAAGGTGATGATCTGGCCAAGCATGTCTCCAGACCTAAACCTTATTGAGCATCTGTGGGACATCCTCAAATGGAAGGTGGAGGAGCGCAAGGTCTCTAACATCCACCAGCTCCGTGATGCCGTCATGGAGGAGTGGAAGAGGACTCCAGTGGCAACCTGTGAAGCTCTGGTGAACTCCAAGCCAAAGAGGGTTAAGGCAGTGCTGGAAGATAATGGTGGCCACACAAAATATTGACACTTTGGGCCCAATCTGGACATTTTAAATTAGGGATGTACTCACTTTTGTTGGCAGCGGTATAGACATTAATGGCTGTGTGTTGAGTTATTTTGAGGTGACAGCAAATTTACACTGTTATACAAGCTGTACACTCACTACTTTACATTGTAGCAAAGTGTAATTTCTTCAGTGTTGTCACATGAAAAGATATAATAAAATATTTACAAAAATCTATTTGTCAATAGACAAATCTGCAGTGCCCGTTTTTGTAATTTGACAGCCAGTGGCAGTGGCTGTCAGAATACTCACACAGTGGCTGCAACTACCTGGATGCAGGTGCTGAAATCTGGTGTAGCCTACCTTGGCTTTTTTAACGGAAGGATGTTGAGCAGGAGGTTCCTGAAAGGGCCACCCATGAAGCGAATATCAGTCAGTTCATCAGGAATTGTCTAAAGTTCTTTTTAGTGTATGGCCAGCTTTACCTCACCCCATTTCAGATTGGACAGAAAGCAGGCAGTACGTGACTTTGCATAGGCTTGGCATTGCCATCACAGTTTGGACAGATTTACTAAAGCTTAACTATAAGTGGGGCAGCATAGTGGCTAAGTGGTTAGCACTTTCACCTAGCAGCACTAGGGTCACCAGTTCAAATCCCAACCATGGCACTACCTGCCTCTGATTTGCATGTTCTCCTTGTGCCTGCGTGGGTTTCCCTCAGGTACTCCAGTTTCCTCCCACACTCTAAAGATATGTTGGTAGGTTACTTGGCTCCTGTCCAAATCAGCACTTGGATGTGTATGAATGCGAGTTAAGCTTGCTATACATTATACATTTTTCTTTAGATTTACCTTCAACTATGTAGTACTTGCCTGATTGCATACAAACTACAAACTGAAAGTGTTTAGGTTTGACCTTATATTATATGGATTTGGTAAATATAAAGGAAACTTGTAGAAGGAAATTGTATAATGTATGGCCAGCTTTAGGGACCTTAAATTGTAAGCTCCTTGAGTGCATGGACAGATGTGAAGGTATAATATTATATATATATATATATATATATATATATATATATATATAGCGCTGCATAATTTGACGGCGCTATATATACTTACCTGTAATAAATATTACCCGTTGCCATTTAGCTATTGAAAGCCCACCGAAATTGGACTTAACATGCTGTAAAAAAAAAAAAAAAATCCTGATTTCCTATAGTTAATTTACTGTTTTGAATGATAATTTGTCGCTTGACCTTACAATAGTAGCTTAAAAGACGTGCTCACTGAAAATACCATAACGGCCCTTTAATATGGTGATTTATTTTATCAGTACATACAAGGCACTTTAGACTGCTGTTGTTGGAAAGTGACCTGGTGTAGAAAAGGTCCTCAGAGGGTAATGTTGCCGTTAACCATTGTGTGGCACTTATTTCTCACTTCCACTAAAGATCAATGTGGACATAAACAAAGAAACCATTCAGTGGTGGTTGTTCCAAAACTGCTCAAATGACAGGTATCAAAGTGTGGACATCTCCAGTTTATTGGTGAATTTATAGCTAATTATAAGCAGCTGTTATACAAACTGTGAAACTAGTCTCAATCAAGTTAACATGGGACTTACCGATGCCTAATGTAAAGCAAACATAATAATGACACACACAGTAAACACCTACTGTAAATGTGGCTGAATTGGTCCACCGCCTTCATAAATCATAGCTAATCCCAGTCTTTACCATTTCCTATATAGAAGGCAATATCACAACACTTCATTAGCATATACTTTGTAGCTCATTATTTCTAAAGCTGGTCATTCACTAGCAGATTTTTTTTTTTGACAATTCTTGTTTTTGTTAGTTTGATTTTCTAATTTTCAGTAGGATAGGTTCGACCATAGTGATGAAAAAATTCAAGTGTGAAGTGTGAAGACAATTTCTTCAGAAGTAAACAGTATTCAAGAAATTATATCCATTACTTTCAAATGGCATTCATCAAGTTCTGTAGGCATTACCAAATGTACTGATGAGATTTTTCATATGATTGTACAAAAAATCTATCAGTGTATGACCACCTCAACACACACAGGGGCATCCTAAGACTCATGGGCACTGCTGATCTTTTACCTAATTTCTATTCCACTTCTTTCATGAATATCAGTAATAATCTCAGTATATCCTAGCTACTAATCCCACCTTTAAATATTTATCTTATTTAGGTTTAAGTAACATATAAGTCTGTAAAAAGAAGAAGGGTAGGATAATTCATCTGTACCTAACCCTAAATCAGTGGTCTCCAAACTGTGGCCCAGGGGGGCAAGATGCTTTGCTTGCTTTTATCTGGCCCTTAGGGTGCTATTTTATTCACTGACAACATTGAAGGGCACAACTCCTGCCAATGACACCAACAATGGGGCCCAGTGACACCAATGATAGGGCACAATTCCTCCCAATGACACCAACAATGGGGCCCACTAACACCAGTGATGGGGCACAATTCCTCCCACTAACACCAGTGATGGGGCACAATTCCTCCCACTGACACCAGTGATAGGGCACAATTCCTCCCACTGACACCAGTGATGGGGCACAATTCCTCCCACTGACACCAGTGATAGGGCACAATTCCTCCCACTGACACCAGTGATAGGGCACAATTCCTCCCAATGACACCAGTGATAGGGCACAATTCCTCCCACTGACACCAGTGATAGGGCACAATTCCGCCCACTGACACCAGTAATAGGGCACAATTCCTCCCACTGACGTCACACCAGTGATGGGGCACAATTCCTCCCACTGACACCAGTGATAGGGCACAATTCCTCCCAATGACACCAGTGATAGGGCACAATTCCTCCCAATGACACCAGTGATAGGGCACAATTCCTCCTAATGACACCAACAATGGGGCCCACTAACACCAATGATAGGGCACAATTCCTCCCAATGACACCAACAATGGGGCCCACTAACACCAGTGATGGGGCATAATTCCTCCCACTGACACCAGTGATAGGGCACAATTCCTCCCACTGACACCAGTGATGGGGCACAATTCCTCCCACTGACACCAGTGATAGGGCACAATTCCTCCCACTAACACCAGTGATGGGGCACAATTCCTCCCAATGACACCAGTGATGGGGCACAATTCCTCCCACTGATACCAGTTATGGGGCACAATTCCTCCCACTGATACCAATTATGGGGCACAATTCCTCCCACTCACACCAATGATGGGGGATTGCATACTCCTGATAGCCACAGTCCGGCCCCCCTAAAGTCTGAAGGACAGTAAACCGGACCTTTGTTTAGAAACTTTGGACACTCCTGCCCTAGATTATAGGCTTTTTTGACAGGATTTACAGTATTTTGGCTTTATTGTATATGTGCTCTTCCTGGGCAGTGATAGGTATGTGTTGATTACAATCTTATGTTGTATCTAAGCTCTAAATCATTAAGGCCTCAATCACCACATTTGCTTTATTACGTGCGTGGGCATGTGTTTTAATGCGAGTCGGTGCTGCAGTCACGCTGATTGTGCTTGCATTTTTCTGGCGCACTCATTCATTTTTTTATTAACCCTTAATGAATCCAAAGGAAACCTGCTCAAAAGGTCATCAGAATTATTGCTCTTTTATTGCACAAATATGACACGCAGATTTTACAGCATCTTAGTAATGAAAACAACACTTGGCCCTCCACCTATATCTAAAAAAGCACATGGCAATAATGCTCTGCAATGCATACACTTGTAGACACCTAGGTTGCTATGGAAATAGAAATAATTTTGTTATTTTTGGATGCATATTGAGGTCCCATAGGAAATTGATGTGTGCATGCTACAACACATATAAATGTGCGTCAGCGTCGGCACAAGAAGATGCGCTTTGCAATGTCTGTAGTATGTGCACACTAAAGGAAGCCTGCGCTAAGAGAAATATGGAGGTACCGTTACTGCTGACCTCTTACTGAAAATGCTAGATTTCTGGCTGCCTCTAACCTCAATTTTTTTAATCACTGGCCCGACTGAGTGAAAATAAGGCAAAGCCAGAGCTTCGGATCTACAAGTTTCCTTTGAGTGAATGAGTAGGAAAATGCTGAACCTCTGGATGTGCGTAACAGCCAGGTAACTAGTATTTTAAAAGGAGAGTTCAGCAACAACAGCAGGGTATAATACTATCATACTATTTGGCTATAGTGCATTCGACTAGAAGATGTGTAACCAAAAAGTAAAAAAATATGGTTACAGAACTTTTAAATATTGCTGTATTTATTCCTTTACATCCCAGAGTAGCTGATCCTGGACACTAATGTAGAGTGAATTCGCATAAGGCTGTGTTTGTATTTTGTCCACTAGGTGGCAGTCTTGTTTTTACTTTTGTTTGAGCACGCAATAAGCCGTATGAAGAACATTTATGTGACAAAAAGAAAACTTGCATAACCATAGGAAATGGGGGCGATAGTCCCCCAAATAGACTAAATGATTGATTATGTTGTTACTCATTAATATACTAGAAGTATAATTATACTATGTGTAAGATTCCACAATTGGACAAATAACTATCACTCCTGTCTGCCCATGTGTACTGTACAGTTGAGTCTGACTAAATATATTAACTAAACACAAAAAGTTGCACAAATACAAATAGTGAACATGTGTGTGTAAAAACACCCTTAAAATAATTAATGTAATTTTGTAAAAATCGTAATAAAAATGCAAAAAAACAATGTATGTGTAAAAATTAAAAAAATCTATATACAATCTATATACAATTGAAGGGACTATGTGAAAAATATAAATAAAATAAATAAATAAGTAAAAGCGAGTCATATATGTTACATGTGAAATGACGACAGTGAGAATTATTAATATATTAGCGGTTGTGATGTGAAACTTTATGAATAGTATAATATGTATTATCCTGTTCCTTACTATTGTGAGGCTCTGACATTAGAGCCATCACTTTCGTTTAGATGGCGATTGTTGTGCTTTGTTTTGTGTGTTACAATATTAAAAAAAATTGAATAAACACCTTTAAAAAAATAAAAATAAAAAATATATTGCTCCCTGTCCCCAAAGAACAATGTGATATCTTTATCACAATCACACAGACTTAAATGCATTATACAGTGTAGAAGACAGTTAACTTTTGTAAGGGGAAACTTAATCTGGCCATACAATTTTCTTATTCAATTTCCTTTGGAATTACCTTCAACTACGGTGCCTTGAAAAAGTATTCATACCCCTTGAAATTTTCCACATTTTGTCATGTTAGAACCAAAAATGTAAATGTATTTTATTGGGATTTTATGTGACAGACCAACAGCATGTGGCACATAATTGTGAAGTGGAAGGAAAATGATAAATGGTTTTCAAATTTTTTTACAAATAAATATGTGACAAATAAGTGTGACGTGCATTTGTATTCAGCCCCCCTAAATCAATACTTTGTAATACCACCTTTCACTGCAATTACAGCTGCAAGTCTTTTTGGGAATGTCTCTACCAGCTTTGTACATCTAGAGAGTGACATTTTGCCCATTCTTCTCTGCAAAATAGCTAAAGCTCTGTCAGATTGAATGGAGAGCATCTGTGACCAGTGATTTTCAAGTCTTGCCACAGATTCTCAATCGAATTTAGGTCTGGACTTTGACTGGGCCATTCTAACACATAAATATGCTTTGATCTATACCATTCCATTGTAGCTCTGGCTGTATGTTTAGGGTTGTTGTCCTGCTGGAAGGTGAACCTTCACCCCAGTCTCAAGTCTTTTACAGAGTCTAACAGGTTTTCTACTAAGATTTCCCTGTATTTGCCTCCATCTTCCCATCAACTCTGACCAGATCCCTGTCCCTGCTGAAGAAAAGCATCCCCACAACATGATGCTGCCACCACCATGTTTAACGGTGGGGATGGTGTGTTCAGGGTGATGTGTAATGTTAGTTTTCAGTCAAAAAGCGTTTTGTTTTTTAGCCCAAAACGTAAAAAAAAAAAGAAGGTCTCATTTGACCGGAGCACCTTCTTCCACATGTTTGCTGTGTCCCCCACATGGCTTCTTGCAAACTGCAAATGGGACTTCTTATGTCTTTCTTTTAATAAATGGCTTTCTTCTTGCCACTCTTCCATAAAGGTCAGATTTGTGGTGTGCACAACTAATAGGTTTCCTGTGGACAGATTTGCCATCTGAGCTGTGGAACTCTGTACTTCTCCAGAGTTACCATGGACCTCTTGGCTGCTTCTCTGATTAAGGCTCTCCTTGCCCGGCCTGTCAATTTAGGCAGAGGGCCATGTCTTGATAGGTTTGCAGTTGTGCCATACTCTTTCCATTTTCAGATGATGGATTGAACAGTGCTCCGTGAGCTGTTCAAAGCTTGGGATATTTTTTTATAGCCTGACCCGGTTTTAAACCTCTCCACAACTTTATCCCTGACCTGTCTGGTGTGTTCCTTGGCTTTCATGATGCTGTTTGTTCACTAAGGTTCTCTAACAAACCTCTGAGGGCTTCACAGGACAGTTGTATTTACTGAGATTAAAATTACATACAGGTGGACTCTATTTACTAATTAGGTGACTTCTGAAGTCAATTGGTTCCACTTGATTTTAGTTAGGGGTATCAGAGTATAAGGGGGCT
This sequence comes from Lithobates sylvaticus, assembly GCA_028564925.1. Classification (NCBI taxonomy): domain Eukaryota; kingdom Metazoa; phylum Chordata; class Amphibia; order Anura; family Ranidae; genus Lithobates; species Lithobates sylvaticus. Next base: position 67,744,363 of record CM053033.1, on the reverse strand, counting down.
GAATACAAATGTATGCCACACTTTTCAGATATTCATTTGTAAAAAAAAATTGGAAAACCATTTATCATTTTCATTCCACTTCACAATTATGTCGGAACTTGTCGGAAAAGACTAAAGTTTGCTACTTTGTATCAAATAATTGCTCTCTGTGTTTATCCATGCATATGTACAAGTGTTACTTGAACGCTGAAGTCTTTAGTTAGAGCTAAGTAATAGTACTTATTCCTGTAAATTATTGTCATCCAGTATTTGCATTGGTGACATGCAGGGGCGTTGCTACCGTGTTTCCCCGAAAATAAGCCCGGGTCTTATATTAGTTTTGGCAACCAAAAACACAATAGGGCTTATTTTCGGGATAGGGCTTGCCATGCAGGAAACCCCAGTATGAACATAGTAAAAGTGGTTGTAAAATCCTAGAACCCTCTTAATTACAGGACTATACAATGTAAAAGGTGTGTGTTGCTGCAATATAATTGTGCAAATACCTTCTTATATTGTCGCTCAGTGCTTCCATGGCCTGCCCCGAGGTGTTGAATAGCAGAGCAGCGAAGATCAGCTGAGCGCCTGCAGAGGGATGGGGGCCAAGATCCCCCGCTGACACCCGGGAGATGAGGAGAGCAGCGGAGATCAGCTGAGGGCTGCTTGGCGCCCCATGGCCCGCCCCAAGCTGTCTTCCCCACTCTGAACACTGCAGGGAGGGGCCAAGATCCCCTACTGACAACCAGGAGAAGAGGAGAAGAGATCAGCTGAGTGCCGAGCGGCGCTGTACCGAAGGTACTTGATACAACCATATTACAGAAACACCCCCCACACACTACATACTACTGCAGGAGAGTGGACTCTATCATTTTACAACCAATTTAAACTAGGGCTTATTTTTGGGGTAGAGCTTATATTGCAGCCCTCCCCAAAAATCTCAGTAGGTCTTATTTTCAGGGTAGGTCTTATTTTCGGGGAAACACGGTGGGTGGGAAAAAGACCAGGGGCTTCAGCCTGAAAGGTAAATTTTAAAATCCCTCCCACATTTTAAAGTAAAATACGATTTCCTACTTTACAGTTTTGAGCATTATTACCTGTAAATAATACATTTAAATTATTATATCCTTTAGTTTACCACTAGATTTATGTGTTTCAATATATTGAAGTATAAGAAAAATATCACACCATGCACACCAAGCCCAAGGCAACCTATTGCAGTGTTTATTACCTATTGTTGCATGTTGAGGTAGGTGCGTTGGGGTGCCATTAAAAAAAAAATCTTAAATGTTGATTCTTGTACGTTCCACTTCCACATAAAATTCTATTATAAAGACAAAAGCAATACAATAGAAAAAATAATAATTTTCTGGTTGTCAGCATTTTCAAGCTTTAAATTGTTTGTGCATCTATTCTGCTGCATAAAGATACCTGTGTGCTAGTGCACAGGGCAGCGCGGTCTGTGTCACTCCTGCCTTCTGTTCTGGTCCTGGGCCACTGGGCAGCTGGCTGGACCAAGTAGTACTACACTAGATCAAGAGCACGATCGGATCTCCCACCCGGAGTGGCCGCTGGCCCAGTGTCACTCCCGCCTTCTGTTCTCTCTGGGCCGCCCACCGCCCACAGCCCACACACAGATCAAGAGTGTGGTTGCCGGTCAGATCTCCCACACAAAGTGGTCGTGGGCACAGTGTCACTTCTGCCTACTCAGAGCAAGAGCGAGCGCGCATCTCCGACTCCAACCTGCCACTCGCACATGCGCAGTGTCACTCCCGCCTTCTGTGTCTGTGGCGGCGCCTATAATGGACATCACACGTCCCGAAGTAGTGGCATTGGACCAGTGTGATGTCCATCATAGGCGCTGCCGGAACTTTGTGTATGTCACTCGGCTGCGCTCTGCGCTGAGTGAGTCAGAGACAGAGTCTCTTTGTACACAGTGGCTCGTGGCTAATAATACAGTTATACAGTCTGGCAAAGTGGCAATAATACAGTTACAGCCTGAGACCTGGGTATTTTTGGGGGCCAACTTGGGGCTATAGCCCCACTCAGCCCCCCTCCCGACATCCCTGCTGACATGTTTGGACAATCTGTGGGGTATGGTACATAAGGGGCACTGTTAGATGCAAACCTGGCATATGATAAACACAGATGTGTAGATGGCTATCCTACTGCTAAAAATCATAGCTGCCTGGCTGTTTCAACCCACTGGTCTTAGTGCCCAAAAGTCAATGGCCTAGTGCGCACATCAGGAACATCGGACAGAAGTAGTCTATAGTTATTATCACTGTACTATTGTCTCAAAGTACTTAAGCCAAAATCACCAGCATGCCAGCCAAGCGACTATCATTTTTAGAGGAAAAGATTAGCAATGACAGCCTCCATGTTTCTCTATTTCTCTCATGAAAGTTCTCTTTAAAGTGGATCTAATGCAAGACCTTAACTTTGCTTGGCCTGAGTCCAACTGCCAACTTCCTCCCTGACACTTATACATCTTAGCCACGGTAACGCAGCAGTAGAGATTGGCTGCTCAGCCTTAGGTCTGCATAGGGAACCCTGCAGGCCCAATGTACATTTTTAATTGTAGGCTCCTTAAAACAAAACATGAAATAATTGTAGGCTACCACTGCTGACTGAACATGGTAATTTTATGGTCATTATACTGACCCATTGGCTATCATATGTTTTAAGCAAGTGAACTTAGGACTACCAATCTACATACAATATCTGCTCTGGATCAATGGCACAAAAATGCTGAAGCCAGGACCGCAGATAACTAACATTTTCAGAACAAGGTCAGCACTTACAGCCTAAACGTTCTTTCCTTTAAGCTGCCTCTAGACATCAGATGACTGTCCAAATTGCAGGCACATCTGGCCATCTGCAGATGTCTGTAGATCCAGCCTAAAGCATAAATTGGAGTGCATGGGCAATCCGAAGGTTTAACTGCTATAAGTAGGGTAGGTTAGATCAGGAAGAAAGCAAGAGCAGGCACTAACCTGGCATTACTGGGATCAATAGCAGTCGGACTAGAGTTACTAAATGGTCTGATTTTTTGTTCCCAACAACCTTGGTTGGGCAGTGTCTGCCCAGTCCCCCCCACAGACAATAACTTGTCACCAGAAATGTATATGGGCACCTTACCCGCCTCCGCAACTTGTGAAAGTTCATAACATTTTCCATTTGTTTTCATGGTCACTGGAGATTTAGGAGTTGTAGAACATTCAAAACTCAAGTTGTGTCAGGGCTGGGCTCAGCCCTTCCTTCTCTGAGCTGACCGCTCAGCTGTCGGCTAATTGCCAGCTCCTATCTATCCACAGCTACTCACCTGTTGATGATATCCTGCTCGTCAGACCTGCCTACTTAAGCCATCCAGGCCTTCATCTTGGTCAACATCACAGAGACTATCTCTTGCATTCCTGTTTAAAGACTTGCTCGGCTGACATCCCTTCTGGCTCCAGATCCTGCTTGCTGTTCCACTACACCGATCCCCGACTCTCTGGCTTGGCTGACTATCCGTTCCGGTTACTGAAATTTGGCTATGTTTTGACTACATTTGTTCTATTTATTTTTATAAACAAGTGTGATTTAACTGTACTTCTGTCTCAGTCTGATTTCATGGTTTCTGACAATAGGCGAAGGCCATGAATTCAGAAGATACAGTCAATTCACTTGTTGGTAATATTTTTTTCCAGATTGGATGAGCAGGATCACCGCATGGATCAGTTTGCCATGGCGTTACAAATGCTCCTGAGTTGCATGGCTCACCTGGAATCTCCCACTGTGGCTGCTCCAGTACAACCTTTGTTGCAGGCCATCCCTACTGCTGCTCCAGTCTCTGTGCAGGCACCCTCCTCGAGTATTACCTCTATAAGAGGTATGTCTGGTTCCGCTCTGCTTCCCCAGTGATTTGGGGGTGATCCAGTCCAATGCAGAAGGTTTCTCAACCAAGTTGAGATATACTTTGTGATGCTGCCCCAGGCGTTTCCCACGGACAGAAGCAAAGTAGGTTTCGTGATATCTTTGCTTTCTGAGAGAGCCTTGGCCTGAACAAACCCTCTATGGGAGACACAAAAACCTGTTGTCTTGAGTCACCCTGAGTTTGTGGCCTCCTTTAAAAGGGTATTTGAAGTTCTGCTGCCAAGTGCCTCTTGTCCATCAAACAGAATACGAGAACTGTTGCCGATTACGCCACTGAATTCCGTACTCTGGCAGCAGAGGTTGCTTGGAACAATGAGGCCCTGTACAGGTTGAGAACCATGAGGAGTATGAAGTACAGTCCATTGTGGACTCCCGTAGGTTCCGTGGGCGCATACAGTACCTGGTGCATTGGAAGGGGTATGGTCTGGAGGAACGCTCTTGGGTCTCATCCTCGGACGTACATGCCCCTGTCCTCCTCCGTGATTTCCATAGACGTTTTCCCCTCAAGCATGGTGGTCCTCCGAGGGGGAGGGGTTGCTGAGGAGGGGTTACTGTCAGGGCTGGGTTCAGCCCTTCCTTCTCAGAGCTGGCCGATGGTTGATAAAATCCTGCTCGTCAGACCTGCCTTCTTTGCCTTGGTCAACATCACAGAGACTATCTCCTGCGTTCCTGTTTAAAGACTTGCTTGGCTGACATCCCTTCTGGCTCCAGATCCTGCTTGCTGTTCCACTACACTGATCCCTGACTCTCTGGCTTGGCTGGCTATCTATTCCGGTTTAACGAAATTTGGCTATGTTTTGACTACATTTTTTTTTTTAGAGCATATTTAACATCTAGTAGTTCCTGGTATTCTGTTAGTTGTTGCTGTATTTGGTTCCTCATTGCTGCTATCTCTTTACTATCCAGCATTTTCCGGTACTTCTCACGATCACTGGACAGTAATTCCTCTAGTTCACAGATACGATCCTCTGCCGTATTCACCTGCTTCTGAAGACCAGAGAGTTGGTAGCCAAGGGACTCAATCCTCATTCGGAACACTTAATATTGTCCAACTTGGCTTGATAGGTTTGTTCCAGCTCTTTGTAGAGCTTTACTTACTCGTCATGCTGTTTCCTGAGCTCATCTAGAGCTTGTGCCAGTTTGGATTCATAGTCATATCCGTTACCCCTGTCCACTTCCACGTAGCTGCACTCATGGCGTTTCCTGGTTTCTCTGCATTCCTCTTCATATATGTTTTTTCTGAACTCCTTTTCCAGCTGCTTCTTAGCAACAGCATGACCATCTTCAACCATAGCAAGTTGAGCGTGCAAATCAGCCTTTAGCTACTGCCTCCAGCTTCCTCTTGTCCTCTAGGGTGGTTGTAAGCTCTGCCTCGCTCCGGAAATGCAATGCCTCCAGGTCCTTATTGCGATGTTGTGCACTAACCAGCTCAGCATCTTTTTTCTTAAAATTTTTCGTTAGCTCATCAAAGTCAGACCGATACTTCCCCAGCTCTATCTGTAGCCTGGCTCTGTGTTTCGCGGTTTTATCCAAAACTTTTCAAGCATCAGCAAGCTTGATTACACTGACCTCCTGGGTGGTGCCCTCCTCTTTTTCTGAGACAGTTGGTCATTCTTCAGCTCCAGAGATCGGACCCATCTATGTAAACCACCAGGTGGTCATTGAGTTGCCGCAGTTCTTCCTTCTCCTGAAGATGGCTGATACGAGTTGGGGAGAGAGGGGTGCAAACTTTTGTTCTATTTACTTTTATTATTAAACAAGTGTGATTTAACTGTACTTCTGTCTCGGTCTGATTTTATGGTTTCTGACAAGTTGGCCAAAGACTCAAAGCTCAGGGGGGGCCTCACCAGGGTCCTTGCTGGCTAAAGCGCTTCAAAGTTATGTCTTTCAAACTTTTCTGTTAAAAAAAAAAGTTATGTCTTTCATCAGAGCCCTGCGTCAGCCAGCTGGGACCCTGGTGAGGTCCCCCATGACCACTGGCCTGATGAGCGTTTTAACTACATATTTTTGTGAGTAGATATTTATTATTCAACAAAAATTGTTTGGTTAATGCTCTAGGCCAGTGCACCCCTCTGTGTTTATCTATTTTCACAGTGATTCTGAGAACAACCCCAGTCCTAGAGGGCAACACGCAAGGCTTCAAGGAGATTATTCATTTCTGCAATTGAGCGACTTTACCTATTGGGCTATGACACCTATGCACAGGGGATTATCGTTGTAACATTCAAAACTCAGCCTGACAAAAAAAAGGATTTTGGAACAGCTGGAAGTTGCCCTATTAAAACAACATTGATTCTACAGTATAACTTGGCAGGCGACCATTATTCATGTCGTCTGTAGCTTGTAACACATGCTATGTGGTTTCTTCAACTACTGCTCCATATTTTTTACTTTAACTTGAACTGAATACACACTTCAAAAAGAAAGAAAGTATTTATCTGTTTTTCTAACCCCCAGATTCAATCACTCACTGGATGAAAGCAATTAGTAGCTGTGCATATATGAGTTTCGAAGACTGACCACACATATAGAGCAGGCAATTATTTCCTTCCCTACAGTTAAAATAACACCAACACTGGGCCATAAATCTGAAGACCACACAACAGTGAGTATATAGTCTGCTAGTGACAAACCTCAGTGCAGATAACAAATTGTTCCTTGTTTATGTGTTTGCAAGTAATCAGGTTGGATGAGCCACATGCAAAGTTATCCTGAAAATACACTACCCAATTATCTCTATTACCACAAATAATTTCACTGTAATTTTTGAGGTAATTGTAAATGTGTTATAAGTGGAACTAAGAGAAATTGTGATTTTTCATTTTCTTGAAATCTTTGCAAAAATAGTGAGATTTCCGGGGAATTTCACTATTTTGGAGTAATGCATCAGAGACAATAGGAAGGCAAAATAAGGTGGTTTTTAAACTGTCCAATAGGCTTTAAGTAGCACCTGGGGGCTGTCATGTTTTTAATGCTGCCTGCATTCCCGCTGGGGAGATTCACACTCCCTGTGTCCTGATGGCCATTGTCAACGGGAGAAGGGGATTGAAATCCAACAGGATAGAGTGGAATTCTTCCAATGGAGATACCTCTTTTGGTGATAACTGTAAGTGGAGTGTTGTGTCTCTGGGACAGGAATTAATCATAAATGTCCTCAGTGGGACACACATGCACAAAAACAAAACACGGCAACAAGGTTATATCAATTCCCTACCTTATGCAAAAAGAAAAACTTTAGATACCCTCTAGGTTGAGCCTTTCCAGTTGGTGGCCAACATTGACTATTTTCAACATCACAAGTGGAAGATTCTTGTGCTTGGTACACGATTTCTGTTCATAGACACGCACACCACATCATCTTTCCTATGAAGGAAATTAAGAAAACATGGCAGGTGTTCACAAAGCAAGAATTGAAGTTTATGTCCCTTGTGTGTGTCCTCCACAAAATATCATAACTAAGCAGCTTATGAATGGTTTAAAGTGTTACTAAACCCAGGATCCTGCATTCACTATATCTGGTCCAGAACATGGTACAGAACATGGAAATGCAATTAATTTAGTAAATATAAATTGCTAAATACCTTTTCTCATCAGCAGTATATGACAGTCTTATGATTTCCATCAGTGTCTGGTCCAGTACTGGTTAAAGTTTGTAGGAGGAGTTTTCATTCTCCTCTGACAGTTCTATGAGGCTGCATGATCCCTGACCTTCTGTCTGGACAGTACTGATTGGCCCTGTGCTGATCACATGCACCCTCTCAAAAAAAAAAAAATAACTCTCTAGTAATACACACCAAACTGAGCATGTGCAGAGTGCCCCCAAGGCTCTGTATTATCAGCAAATAGATTGGGGGCAGTAAAAGAAGGGGAGGATCAGAGAAGACAGGATCAAACTGCCTTTTTACACAATGCAAAGAATTAACAATGAGTATAACAAACATGCTTTACTGCATATACAAACTGATTTTACTGTTGTGGGTTTATGCCTGGACTGCATATTACTTACTCTTGCACTTTGAAACAAGAAAAAATAGTAAGTGTTTGCAAAGTTAAATATGAGCGTCGATGTAATTAACCACTTCAGCCCCAGACCATTTGGCTGGCCAAAGACCAGAGTACTTTTTGCGATTCGGCACTGCGTCGTTTTAACTGACAATTGCGCGGTCGTACGACGTGGCTCCCAAACAAAATTGACGTCTTTTTTTCCCCCACAAATAGAGCTTTCTTTTGGTGGTATTTGATCACCCCTACGGTTTTTATTTTTTGCGCTATAAACAAAAAAAGAGTGTAAATTTAGAAAAAAAATTCAATATTTTTTAACTTTTTGCTATAATAAATGTCCCCAAAAAATATATTATAAAAAAAAAATACTTTTTTTCCTCAGTTTAGGCTGCTACGTATTCTTCTACATATTTGTTTTGGTAAAAAAAATCGTAATAAGCGTTTATTGATTGGTTTACGCAAAAGTTATAGCGTCTACAAAATATGGGATAGTTTTATGGCATTTTTATTAATAATTTTTTTTTTTACTAGTAATGGCGGCAAACTGCGATTTTTATCGTGACTGCGACATTATGGCGGACACATTGGACACTTTTGCCACTATTTTGGGACCATTCACATTTATACAGCGATCAGTGAGATTAGAAATGCATTGGATTACTGTGTAAATGTGACTGGCAGTGAAGGGGTTAACCAGGAGGGGGCGCTGCAGGGGTTAAGTTTGTCCTAGGGAGTGATTCTAACTGTGGGGGGGGGGTGGGCTACATGTGACACGACACTGATCACCGCTCCCGATTACAGGGAGCGGTGATCAGTGTCCTGTTACTAGGCAGAACAGGGAAATGCTTGTTTACATCAGCATTTCCCCATTCTTCCTCTCCGTAAGACGATTGCGGGTATCCTTGTGGACATCGAGTCCGCGGGTCCTGCGGTTGGACTCACGGAGCTCGCGGCGGACGCGCGCGCCTGCTAGCCAGACCTCACGAGATCACGTACAATAACATGATTTCGCACAGCAGAGTCAACCTGCCACAGTAAATCAGCGCCGGCTGGTCCACAAGCGGTTAAAAAGCAGGTTATCATTCAAAATTGAATCTGTATGTTAATAACGCCTGTGTAATAACATACAGCAATTTCAAGTAAGCCTAATAAAATATTGTGGTTCAATCTGCGTAATCTTTATACAATATAGAATGTGTGCATTAAAATTAAATACAATACGTGCCTTTTCTTGTAAAAATAAACTTGCTACTTACACTTTCTAGTGTTTCCACTATTCTACCATAAACAATATATAAATTCCAGTATAGGGAGGAGCCGAGCCTGTGACGTCACACAAACAGTTACCCGAGCATCAGCGATTAGCTGAGAGCAATCAATGCTTGTTTTTATGCTATTTTTATAAGTTTGTATTACCATTGTTTTTAAAGATAAATCATTGGAAAATAGTGAGCACTATGTTTCTCTCCTTTTTATCTTATGAAATGTCCCAATGAATGAGGAACAAGCATAGGGGACAATCCGGACACCTGATTTGGATATAGGAGGAGGAGGAGAGGTGGTGAGAAGTTCACAGGAGGTAAAGGCCAGTTAGACTCTGTAGTGGGGTCTGATCAGTGGCGGCTGGTGCTCAAAATTTTTGGGGGGGTGCAAACAAACAGCCTCACTGTGCCATCAAACGCTGCCACTGTGCCCATTAAATGCTGCCACTGTGCCCAAACGCTGCCACTGTGCCCCAAGTGCTGCCACTGTGCCCCAAGTGCTGCCATTGTGCCCCAAGTGCTGCCACTGTGCCCCAAGTGCTGCCATTGTGCCCCATGTGCTGCCATTGTGCCCCAAGTGCTGCCACTGTGCTCCAAACGCTGCCACTGTGCCCCTTAAGTGCTGCCACTGTGCCCCTTAAGTTCTGCCACTGTGCCCCTCAAGTGCTGCCACTGTGCCCCTCAAGTGCTGCCACTGTGCCCCTCAAGTGCTGCCACTGTGCCCCCTGCCTGCCCTCTGCACTGTGCCCCATCAACTGTGCCCATTAAATGCTGCCACTGTGCCCAAACGCTGCCACTGTGCCCCAAGTGCTGCCACTGTGCCCCAAGTGCTGCCATTGTGCCCCAAGTGCTGCCACTGTGCCCCAAGTGCTGCCATTGTGCCCCATGTGCTGCCATTGTGCCCCAAGTGCTGCCACTGTGCTCCAAACGCTGCCACTGTGCCCCTTAAGTGCTGCCACTGTGCCCCTTAAGTTCTGCCACTGTGCCCCTCAAGTGCTGCCACTGTGCCCCTCAAAGTGCTGCCACTGTGCCCCTCAAGTGCTGCCACTGTGCCCCCTGCCTGCCCTCTGCACTTACCTTGTCTCGGTGTGCAGCTGGTGACAGCGCCAGGCGGCGAGCGGTGTCTCCTCATCGTCCGATGTCTTCTCCCGCACTCCTCCTGTCTTCTGCTATGATTGGACGCCTAGCGTCCAATCACAGCACCTGTGACTTCAGCCAATCAGGTGACAGGTAACAGACCCGGCAACCTGATTGGCTGAGAGGCAGGTCTGTGTTAGGGAAGCAATGTATTCGCTTCTCTAACACAATACTGTGTAAACAGCGAATGCACAGCAGTGCGCCCGCTGTTTACACTTATGGAAGCCTATTAGAGGTCCCCTATTAGAGCTTACAGCTCTAATAGGGCACTTCCAAAAACACCCCCCCTCCGCTGTAATTCAGATGCCCGGCGCCCGACAAGGGGCCGGGCACCTGAATAGGGGGCGGCAGCGGTGACAATAGATAGATTCATGCAATGCATGAATCTATCTATTGGTGATAGAGCGGTGCAGGAGAGAGGGGGCGGCGCTCCTGCGCCCTCTATGCACGCACCGCCACTGGGTCTGATTCTGGAGGTGAGCAGACATTGCACTCAGAGGTGGTGGCTCACAGGACACACCTAGGAAGATTTATACTGTCACTTGCTCAAGACACAGTGGTGTGATATCGGAATACTGATATCTGGAGTTATATGAGAGACTATTGAAGACACATATTGCTACACTGTTATATAATCCGTTTTTCATTTTGATTGAGGTATGATTTGTGTTATGTAAGGATTTGCATTGCACTATACTAAGATTTAAATATTGAGTAAGCATCATAAAATCATATAAAGTAAGCCCGAACATAGCTTTAGATTTGTACAAAGCTACTTGTATATACTGAAGAGCCCCTAAACCCAAGTGTGCATGCATGGGTATGTTGGTTTTTTCCTCCCACGTTGAGTTCTGTCCCTATGCATCTGAACACATGACAGATGGCATCTCTATAGACTGCAATGTGGAATGCCAAAAGAAGAAGGCTGGAGGTCACATTGAAGGTAAGTACAAGGGGCGTAACTAAGGGGCGGGTCTAGTATTACTGTAACCAAGGGGCGCATTTATTATTACTGTTATATATCGAGCTCTGCCCATTAATTTAACATTGGCCCTCTTCTGTAGCCATCCGCCCCTTACACGATATAATAATAATAGACCCGCCCCTTGCTTACACGCTATAACAGATCTGCCCCTTGGTTAGAGTAATAATAGAGCAGCCCCTTGGTTACACGATATATAACAATAATAAAAAATGTGCCCCTTGCTTACAGTAATACTAGACCCGCCCCTTAGTTACACCTATAGAATATAAAAAAAAAGGTCACAGTTACTTTGCTGCGTAACTAATTACTTTTCCAATGTAGAGTTACTAATGCAATTACTTTTTGGGAGAAGTAATTTGTAACTTAACTAATTACTTTTTTAAAGTAAGATGACCAACACTGCTAATAATGTCCTCTTTTCCATTTACGCTTGAGTTCTCCTTTACTAGTAAAATAATATTCAGGAAATATGTATTGTTTATTTTCTTTGACATACACATTAGGTCACACTACCTCCCCTCTAGACACTGTGTAGGCTCCTATTCCGTAACAAAGAGAGACATTTAGAAAGTCTCAAAATGTGTGTTTATATGCACACTGAAGAGTTAGAGGTGCTTCCAATAAGTAATAACCAGCTTTGCAGAGGAATGTATTTGTAATGCTTGAATATACAGTCTTTAGTAATTATAGAGCAGGACCAGACTACAATCTTTAATCTACAAAGACTTGGCTTCCTGTTTTCAGTACAGAACTGCCCATCATTTATTGTACAAGTTTTGACAATACAAATAAATGATGTCTTGCCACAGCCTGAAATCACATGCTGGTCAAATCTCCAAAAGCAATGATCAGGAAACATTAACTAAGGCGTACCTGTACTGACACAAACGTATAATCATGCAAGCAATAACTATCTTCAGGTTTTCTGGGAACCCCTAAACATGGGGTACTTTAGGGTCTGTGTGGATGGGCATATTTTTGCTTCAAACAGGTTTTGCATTCCCATTCAGGTCTATGTGAATGCAAACCCTGTTTGAAGCAGGCCTATTTCAGGTCAGGATGTCAAGTAAGGTCAAACACACCTGTCAATGAATTTTGAATGATCTCAGAAGCATCACAATCTGATCGCCAACTGATGACATCGACATAAGCCCCAAGCCTGTTGCCACAGACCTTTAATATGTAAATACTTACTTTATGTGGGAAGTGGTTCTTAGTTCTACCCCTGTATTTTAGGAGGGCAGATTTGTATATGGTGAAGTCTTGCAGGGATTTACTTTTATGCCACAGTCACTCAAGAGATTTCTAGTATCTTTAGTTTGTCATCAGTTGGGGCCTGATTCTGTTTATAGTTAGAGGAGCAAGTGCGTCCAGTGAGGATGAGAGTAGACTGTTGTAGACAGAGGTCGCCAGGTTAGGACAGAACAGGGGTGAGATTTTATCATAGAGGTGGTCAGTAGCAGAACAGACTAGTGAAGGGTTATGCCCCATACACACGGTCGGAAATTCCGACCACAAAATCCGTCAGATTTATCCTGACAGATTTTGTCCGACACTGGTGTTGCATACACACGGTCGGACAAAGTTGTCGGAAAATCCGATCATTCTGAACGTGGTGACGTTCGTTGTGTACAACGGAACTACGTAGAGGCTAGTAGCCAATAGCTTTGGTCTTGTAATGTGATCTGAGCATGCGTGGCACTTTGTCTGTCGGAATTCGCTACACACGATCGGAAAAAGTCCAATCAGACTTTGTTGTCGGAAAATTTGAGAGCAGGATATCAAACTTTTTCCGTCGGAAATTCCGACGGAAAAAGTCTGATGGAGCCCACACACGGTCGGAATTTCCGACAACATGGTCCGATAGGACATTTTCCGTCGGAAAATGCGACCGTGTGTATGGGACATAAGAGTGACGAAGGTTTCTACGAGTAATCATTTGATGCTTTAAAGGATAGATGGTCGAAGACAAGGAACCTGTGAAACTGATGCGGTTGTGATCCAAGAGAGGAAAAGGGGTGTTGGCGAGGTTGCAAGGAGTACAGAAATGGAAGAATACAATGTCAAGGATGTGTCCATTGTGTTAGGTCAAAAGATGAGGTTAAGTTTGGAAGTTGAGATGTAGCTGGGCTGTTAACATTAACAGGGATTATTAAAGTCACCAAGAATGATAGTGGGTATTTTAGAAGAGAGAAAGTAGGGTAACGAGGTAGAGAAGTCATAAAAAAAAGGGTGATACTAGTACAGGAGGCTGATAAATCACTGCCATCCTCAGAGAAATTGAAGAAAACAGATGAATACAGTAAGTCTCAAAAGAGGAGAGGGAGAGAGAAGGAGGGGTAGAAAGGACCTGGAAGGTGGGTCTTTGTGAGTGAGAGGAGGTCACCATGGGAGAGGGCAGCAGGAGAAGAAGAATCGTGAAGCCAGGTTTCAGTAAAGGCAAGATAAAGAGGTCATGCACAGATGTAAGCTTGTTACAGACAGAGTGAGCATTCCAGAGGCACATTAGATGAAGGGGCTTTCTTTTGGAAGCAGAGGAATAAAAATGAAACTGTGTGGATTAACGTAAAATTAACAGTCAAAAATCAGAAATACTGAATATCACGTTGTCAACTACACGAGTACAGGCTCTTCAATTCTCATTCTCTTTTCCATGGGCATCTTCTTCTCTGATATACCTAGGAGTCAAATTGACTTCTTCAGTAGATAAAGTCTTTCAGGCAAATTTCCCACCACTATTGCGGGAACTCTCTTCCAATTTGGAAAGATGGAATAAAGGTCCCTATACATGGATGGGCAGGAATGCTATTCTTAAAATGAATATCCTACCAAGATTATTGTATCTTTTCCAGACTCTGCTAATAGCTATTCCTAAGTCCTTTTTGAGATCATTACGTAGTGTTTTTATTAGATTTATCTGGGCAAAAAAACATCCCTGTTTATCCTTCTATTACTTGGCTATGCCAAAAACCCAGGGAGGTATGGCTTTCCCAGATTCGATAAGATACTATAAACCAGTACACCTCGCTAGGGCACTAGCTTGGTGTAGAGACGAGGGACATAAAACCTGGGTAGCGACTGAACAATCATGTACAGAGATACCACTCCGATGTCTGCCATGGCTACGGCTAAGAACCTTAAGATACCACCCCCTAGGGGCAACCTCAAAAGTAATCCAACAAAGCCATAGGTTTTCAAAATTGGACGGCTCCATCCAGTTTTGGGAAATCCGTCACCCCCCCACCCCCCGGTTATACAGATAGCCGTTTTAAACAAGCTCTGGGATATGGTAAATTCCAATTAGGGGACTTTCTTGAAGCATCAAGCGGAAATACAGTTGCTGTTTAGTCCACCATTGGACCCATAGCAGATGCAACAGCTTACCCACTTTCTCAGCTCTCTTATTCGGGGGGAGAGATCGGACTGATTAAACACACCATTGGAAAACCTATGTCTGATAGAAAAGCCCACCTCCCATGGGGTATCTGAGGTATATAAAATACTAATAGATCCTCCCGTGGACTCTGTTCCTAAATTTCTTGAGAAATGGGAAAGAGACTTAGATACTACACTCTCTAAAGGCAACGGAGCCATATTCTATATTTTGCTCACTACTCTTCAACAGCTAGTAATTATCAAGAGCTATGCTATAAAATCCTTACAAGATGGTACAAAGTTCCATCATTACTCCAGAAAAGCACGGGGTCTGCCGTGTCATCATCCTTTGACACGGCCGGATTTTTATTGGGCGCATTTGGCCGAATGTTTACTCGTTGCCATGGATCCCCCTGTGCGCCGCGGGACGTCAGTCATCTGGGTGTCAAGTCCCGCCCCTCTCCTTCCGGGTGGATGACGTCATGACGCTGTTAACAGCATCATTCCCTGTCTCGGCTTTCCCTGCCGAGATGACCCTCCGGGGGGCGGGCCTGCACACCGGAGATTTGGAGGGCACTACCTCCTTTCAATCCTGTCCCCACTCTGGTCACAGCTGTGGGAGATACAGCTGATTACAAGGAGATGCCCTTTATAAGACGGACACTTTTTGCTCAGTCTCATGCTGCCTTTTGCACCGTGCAGACTGAGCATCTTTCAATCCGAGACCGTAGGTAATAGTCAGACCTTTTTGTATAATCTTGCAGAGCTCATTTGAGCTGGATGCTATCCACTACTCATGGATCTGCATCACTGCACTTTTTATATTTTATATATATATATATATATATATATATATATATATATATATATATATATATATATATATATATATATATATATATATAATACTATCTTGGCACATATGTGTACGGTCCATATTAACTATTATTTTTTTTATAGATATTTGATGTGACCTGTCCGGTCTTATGCACATCTCTTTCTCCTCGTCTGCCTGTTATCAAAATGTCAGCCATTTATAAGGTGTGTGCACTATTTAAATGACCAGTCTTTTTCATATTTACATATAGAACTTCACTATAAAACTGTGCACACTTTGTAGTAAATAGACTCTCTCTCCCCTTTATTCTTGTTTATGCCCTAGAAACTTGAGGTGTATTCCTGCTTCAGCTGTGGCATGTGTGGGGCTGGGTGGACACAAAGGGCCCTCTGTGTTTGGTCTTGAATCCGGGCCTGCCATGCCCTCTTCCCTCACTGGCTTTCTTCACCTTGGATTATATATGGCAGCAGACTTCCTCCCTGCTTTTAATAGGATGCAATATTGGTGATATCCAAGAAATATATGGTCAGAATCAATATTATAATATATATATTGTAGAGCTTTTGTAATTATGTTTAATGATGAATTCGTACTGCCTTTTGTTCTCTATTAATTGTAGACAACTAATTATTGACCCACTAGCCCCTGAAGAAGAGGATTACCGTTATTAAACTTGAAATGCGTCAAGATTTATCTGTCCTTTTCTGCTATTCGTTAGTCAAGTGGTTGTCTGTATATGTTTTTTGATATTACACCTGAGTTATATATGCATCCAACTTTGACTTTTATCAATGTTATATATATTTTTTGCTTTTCAAATAAAACATAAATATATTTTCATTATTATCTGAATGTCAAGGAGTTTCTGCCTTTTAAAGTCCCATAGAGCAGTGGTCATCAACCCTGTCCTCAGGGCCCACTAACAGGCCAGGTTTGCAAGATAACGGAAATACATCACAGGTGATATAATTTGCAGCTCAGTGATTGCAGTATTCTAGTCTGCATCTCCCCAAGGTAATACTTAAAACCTAGCCTGTTAGTGGGCCCTGAGGACAGGGTTGATGACCACTGCCATAGAGGACACCATTGGTGTCACCCACTCTTTTTACATATAAATTAGAAAATCCTCCCAGATTGCGGTAATCTTTTGATACCATTCCAGCTATTCTAGTACTGAAAACTATAACCTATATGTAGTATAAGGTTTGGGCTTAGTCCCCTAAAGTAGGTTTTCTCCCCGTTGGTCTTACTCATTGGTCTACAACTACGTTTATTGCTGGTTAGGAGGTTTTAAACAGCAGGAGAAACTTTAGACCACAGTTTAACCTGGAATGCTATCTCATTAATGTACAAAATTTGCTTAACTAGTTGTTGTTAATGCCTAGTACTGGAAGTGGTTAGATGACATGTTTGATTTATTTCCTTTTTGTACAATCCGCAATCCTTAAATAAAGATTAAAAAAAAAAAAAAGTCCCATATAGGAAACTGTTTTTGTTCTTGTATTTGGGTGGATATTAAAGCCCAGATTAGGAAAATTTTGGATATAGATATCCCTTTAACTCCAGTTCCCTTCCTCCTCCATGTACCCACTATCACGCTTTGTCATTATAAATGCTGTGCTTTGCTGCATTTCTTGAATACAACAAAAAAGTTAATTACCAATCTATTGGAAGTGGCACAAGATCACAAAAGTTAATGAGATTATGGAAGCAAAGGACTGGATAGCGACTTGCAGGTATACACGGGATCGTTTCCGTAATACTTTGGCAGCTTGGTGGGACTACACTACTGACACAGACCCTGTTCCATCAAGCCTAGATGTTGCCCTACTGGCATTAGCAGTTAAAACATAAATACTTGCGCTAAGTGACAAATAATAAAATAAACCTGCACCAGCTGTCCACAGAGTGCTACAACCCCAGAACCCCAGGGAAGCTGGTCAGAGTTAATGGGAAGATGGATGAAGCCAAATACAGGGCAATCTTATGTCCCGTACACACGAGCAGAAATTCCGCCAGCAAAAAAGTCTAATGAGAGATTTTGGTCCGAAAATGCGACCGTGTGTATGCTCTGGACTTTTGTTGGCGGAATTCCAGCCAGCAAAAGACTGAGAGCATGTTCTCAATTTTTCGGTCAGAAAATGTTCCGATCGTCTGTACCAATTCCGACGTGCAAAATTCCTACGCATGCTCGGAAACAATTCGACGCATGCTCGGAAGCATTGAACTTCATTTTCTCGGCTCGTCGTAGTGTTGTACGTCACTGCGTTCTTGACGGTCGAAAGTTCAGCGAACTTTTGTGTGACCGCATGTATGCAAGCCAAGCTTGAGCGGAATTCCTTCGGAAAAACCATCCAAGGTTTTTCCGACGGAAATTCCGCTCGTGTGTATGCGGCATATGAATTAAAACTGTTAGAGTCTGCAAAAGACTTAAACTAAGGCGGAGGTTCGCCTTCCAGCAGGGCAACGACCCTAAACATACAGCCAGAGCTACAATGGAACGATTAGGATCAAAGAATATTCATTCATGTGTTAGAATGGCCAAGTTAGACCTAAATCCAATTGAGGATCTGTGGCAAGACTTGAAAATTGCTGTTTACAGACGCTCTCCATCCAATCTGACAGAGCTTGAGCTATTTTGCAAAGAAGAATGGGCAAAAATGTCACTCTCTAGATGTGCAATGCTGGTAGAGACATCCCCAAAAAGACTTGATGCTGTAATTGCAGTGAAAGGTGGTTCTACAAAGTATTGACTCCGGGGGGCTGAATACAAATGCATGTCACATTTTTCACATATTTATTTGTAAAAAAATTTGAAAACCATTTATCATTTTCCTTCCATTTCACAATGATGTGCCACTTTGTGTTGGTCTATCACATAAAATCCCAATAAAATACATTTACGTTTTTAGTTGTAACATGACATAATGTGGAAAAAGGGTGTGAATACTTTCTCAAGGCACTGTATATAGCATGGAGGTGGTTAAACATGGATTTTCCAAGCAGCAGTCACTCACCTGTGAGGAAGCAAAGAAAACATAATACTGAATGTAACAAAAGCTGTCTTCAACTGCTTTACCACTAGGCAAAAAATTTCCGTCTGCTATTTAGTACTCTTTCTCTGAATTATTCTTGTAGACAGCAGGTTAGGATTTTGAACATTATCAATAGATAATACAACATTTTCATTAGACCATTTTTGGCTACAAAATGCTGAAAATGATAAATTCATTGAATACTATTTGGTTTCATTTTACAAACAAAAATGTATTCTTTGCCAGGAAAGCTGACAATATCTGCTCCAGTGTAATTGAGAACAATTCTCCCAGGGCACGCTCAGCACTGGAAAAAGTGACACGATTTACGTGGAGTCACATACTGTAAAGTGGTCAGCATTGCTGGGGATTGGTGAATGGCTTGTGTTCCCTGATTGTGTTTTTCTATTATATATGTTTATTTTTAGTAACTACACATAAAGCATTGTACAGGCAATAGAATAATGTGAGAAAAGAGACAAAACAATGTAACATATGCTACAAAAGAGGTTTTGTCTGGCATAGTTCCTGTAGTTACACCATGTAAATTTTCACCAATAGAAGGAAGAAGAAAACTGCAAGAAGAAAACTGCATAACTTTACGGCCCGTACACACGATCTGACTTTTTGACAACCAACATGCAAATTAGCTGTTTTGGACCAACATCCGACCGTGTGTACGCTCCATCGGACCAACTTTTTCCAGGTTTCATCAGACTTTTGTTGGCTGTGCGAACGGACCAACTTTCTGCCAACAAAAGTCCGATGGACCAAAGTCCGACCGTGTGTACACAAAACCAACGGACTTTTGTACAAACCAATGCAGAACCAATGCAAAAGATCAGACAACAATACAGAAGTTGACCAAAGGTGGCGGTAAAGGGCAGAAAAACCAAGTGATTTCGTGAAAGTTGGCTGAAAAAGTCCTGCCGTGTGTATGCAATACCAACTTGGGGCCAATGCCCTTTGGACAAAAATCCACAGAAAAGTTGGTCCACGGTCCGATCGTGTGTATGAGGCTATACAATAACATCTGTAATGAACATAAAATATATTGTGTATATATTGTGTATATTGTATATTGAGATACTGATTATATATATATATATATATATATATATATATATATATATATATATATATATATATATATATATATATATATATATATATATATATACAGGGGTGTTGCTAGGTCTACAAAAGATCTGGGGCTAGAGCCCATAGCAGCATAGTAAAGAAAGTCATATACTTGGGCGGGCATACACATATATATATAATATATGTGTGTGTGTGTATATATATCCCCAGAGAGCCCCCCCTTAAGTCAGGGTCCCCAGAGAGCCTCCCCCTTACATCAGGGTCCCCAGAGAGCCCCCCCCCCCTTAAGTCAGGGTCCCCAGAGAGCCTCCCCCTTACAAATTAAAATGTGCTGAAAAACTCGACTTATACTCGAGTATATACGGTATCTAAGATCAAAACTTATTTTTTATTGCAATCTAATGTCATGGTTGGGAGGATTAACCCTCTCTATTTATTTATTACAGATACTTATATAGCACTGTCAATTTACCATTCATATTAGCCCCTACCCTTAGGCCCCTTTCACACTTATACGACTTGTCCCACGATTTGGGACTGCAAAGTAGCATGACAAGTCGTTCCCCATGATTTCCAATGACAGCCATTCATATTAGTACGACTTCAAGTTGTTCCGACTTCTAAGTAGTCCCTGCACTACTTTGGTCTGATTTTGATGCCACTTACACAGGCATTCCTTGAAATCGCGGCAAAAATCGTGGTAAAATCGCGTGACTTTGAAGTCGCACACATATACTGTACATACCAGGACCAATCAAGACAAGAGTCAATTAACCTACCAGCATGTCTTTGGAGTGTGGGAGGAAACCGGAGTACATGGAGGAAACCCACGCAGGCACAGGCAGTCACAGGAAAAGGGACTGGATTTTTTTGCATTACAGCAACTGCAATACACATCATGCATTGGGGGGTCCTGCAGTGTAGTGTGTACAGGTGCATTGTGGGGGTTTGTCAAAATAAATGGCATTTTGACACAGCAACACATGAAGGGTCTGTTACTATGTGTTGTGGTAACACCATAGGGACCGTCCTTTTATTAATTCCCTGCACTCAGTCAGTGATTAAGTGTTTATTACTTTGTTAAGAAGTTATAGTTTGTTAAATGACATTTAAATAGAAGAAAGTGTCTCATCTTCTCCTTTTCTAGTAATTGCAGTAAACTGTCAGCTTCATAACTATTAGAATTTATGAGATACGACTCGCCCTTTGTGGTTGCTGAGGCTGATAGTATATATTGTATTGTTATAGTTTGTTTCTAGGACAACAAGTGTTATGTTGCCGGAAATATGTTAGGCGGACACATTACAAACTCCACGGCGCCTCTTAAATGTTGCCAATGTTAAATGTTTAATGTGCTAAATGGGCATGACAATGAACAAAGTACTTGTTCTGAGTATGTAATGGAACAAAGAATGAACACCTGAAAGTACTGCTGACTTGTCTGTATTGTGTAATGCTCCTGCTTATACGTATTAACAAGCATGTACACGATAACGGCAGGGTGAGATATTACTGGAGTCTTATGAAGTCTTATGTTGTATTATGCAACCTACAGTTGTCACATGATGGCTTTATATTATTAGCCTTATTGTCAAAATGAACCTATCATATATGACAGGTATTAACCACTTCAGCCCCGGACCATTTGGCAGCCAAAGGACCAGAGGTCTTTTTTCAATTTCGCACTGCACTACTTTAACTGGTAATTGCGCGGTCATGCAATTTTGTAACCAAACGAAATTTGCGTCCTTTTCTTCCCACAAATAGAGCTTTCTTTTGATGGTATTTGATTGCCTCTGTGATTTTTATTTTTTGAGATATAAACGGAAAAAGAGCGAAAATTTTGAAAAAAAAAGAGATTTTCTACTTTTTGTTATAAAAAAAATCTAATAAACTCAATTTTAGTCAAACATTTGGGCCAAAATGTATTCAGCCACATGTCTTTAGTAAAAAAAATGCCAATAAGCGTATATTTATTGGTTTGCGCAAAAGTTATAGCGTCTACAAACTAGAGTACATTTTCTGGAATTTACACCGCTTTTAATTTATGACTGCCTATTTCATTTCTTGAGGTGCTAAAATGGCAGAGAAGTACAAAACCCCCCCAAATGACCCCATTTTGGAAAGTAGACACCCCAAGCTATTTGCTGAGAGGCATGTTGAGCCCATTGAATATTTTTTTTTTTAGTCCCAAGTGATTGAATAAAGACAAAAATAAAAAAGATTTTTTTTTTTTTCAAAAAGTTGTCACTAAATGATATATTGCTCACACATGCCATAGTTATATGTGGAATTGCACCCCAAAATACATTTTGCTGCTTCTCCTGAGTATGGGGATACCACATGTGTGGACTTTTTGGGAGCCTAGCCGCGTACGGGGCCCCGAAACCCAAGCACCGCCTTCAGGATTTCTAAGGGTGCAAATTTTTGATTTCACTCCTCACTACCTATCACCGTTTCGAAGGCCATAAAATGCCAAAATAGCACAAAACCCCCCCAAATGACCCCATTTTGGAAAGTAGACACCCCAAGCTATTTGTTGAGAGGCATGGTGAGTATTTTACAGCTCTCATTTGTTTTTGAAAATGAAGAAAGTAAAGAAAAAAAAAAATTTTTTTTTCTTTTTTCAATTTTCAAAACTTTGTGACAAAAAGCGACATCTGCAAAATACTCACAATACCTCTCAGCAAATAGCTTGGGGTGTCTACTTTCCAAAATGGGGTCATTTTGGGGGGTTTTATGCCATCTGGGCATTCCATGGCCTCCGAAACTGTGATTGGCAGTGAGAAGTGAAATAAAAAAATTACACCCTTAGAAAGCCTGAAGGCGGTGATTGGTTTTTGGGGTTCCGTACGCAGCTAGGCTCCCAAAAAGTCCCACACATGTGGTATCCCCGTACTCAGGAGAAGCAACAGAATGTATTTTGGGGTGTATTTCCACATATGCCCATGACATGTTTGAGCAATATATCATTTAGTGACAACTTTTTGTAAAAAAAATATATATTTTTTTTTTTTTTTCATTATTCAATCTCTTGGGACAAAAAAAAAAAATATTTAATGGGCTCAACATTGCTCTCATCAAATAGCTTGGGGTGTCTACTTTCCAAAATGGGGTCATTTGGGGGGGGTTTGAACTGTCCTGGCATTTTATGCACAACATTTAGAAGCCTATGTCACACGTCACCCACTCTTCTAACCACTTGTAGACAAAGCCCTTTCTGACACTTTTTGTTTACATGAAAACATATTTTTTTTTTGCAAGAAAATTACGTTGAACCCCCAAACACTATATATATTGTTAAAGCAAAGGCCCTACAGATTAAAATGGTGGGTGTTGCATTTTTTTTTTTTCCACACAGTATTTGCGCAGCGATTTTTCAAACGCATTTTTTGTGGAAAAAATACACTTTTTTTTATTTTAATGCACTAAAACACACTATATTGCTCAAATTTTTGATGAAATAAAAAATATGATCTTAGGCCGAGTACATGGATACCAAACACGACATGCTTTAAAATTGCGCACAAACACGCAGTGGCGACAAAACTACATACATTTTTAAAAGCCTTTAAAAGCCTTTACATGATACCACATTAGATTCACGGAGGAGGTCTACTGCTAAAATTACTGCCCTCGATCTGACCTTCGCGGTGATACCTCACATGCATGGTGCAATTGCTGTTTACATATGACGCCAGACCAACGCTTGTGTACGCCTTTGCGCAAGAGAAGGGGGGGCAGGGGTGCTTTTTTTTTTTTTTTTTGTTTTTTTTTTTATTTATTTAGCTTTTTTATTTTATTTTTAAACTGTTCCTTCCATTTTTTTTCTTTGTTATGATTTTTATTGTTATCTCAGGGAATGTAAATATCCCCTATGATAGCAATAGGCAGTGACAGGTACTCTTTTTTTGAAAAAATTGGGGTCTATTAGACCCTAGATCTTTCCTCTGCCCTCAAAGCATCTGACCACACCAAGATTGGTGTGATAAAATGCTTTCCCAATTTCCCAATGGCGCGGTTTATATCCGGGAGGGGGGACATTCCCTCCCACTGCTTGTAAAAGCAGTCTAGAGGCTAATTACCCGCTAGAATTGCTTTTACATGAAAGCCGATCACTGGCTGAAAAGAATGATACCAAGATGATACCTAAACCTGCAGGCATCATTCTGGTATAACCATTCAAAGTCCAGCAACATACTGGACATATATTGTAATCTTTTTTTTTTCATGCAGCCTCTTGGCTGAACGAAAAAAAGAGATTGATTGGTGGGTATGCCCACCATTAGAATACCTCCCTTCATCCACCCACTTCTAATGATGGGCATACATGCACCATTTATATATGCCGATGCATGGGGGCATCCTCCCGCAAAAGTTATGCCGTGTACACACGGTCGGAATTTCGACCGTATGTACGTGGCATTAGGAGCCAATCGCTCCTCCCCCCCCTGCTGCCCCCATGCTTCGGCATATATGCTCTTTTTTTTAACTGTGGTGGTGAAATCACCTCCTACAGCGTTGGAGTCGCGGCTTTATGTATCGTGGGAGCAAACGCTGTTGCTGTCAAGATAAATAAATCCGCGTTGCAACTGAATGGCGCACCTGAAAACAAAAAAATGCTCAACACTAAAACACAGTAAACAAAATTACATACCTGAAAAGCAAGCGTGATAAAACATGATAAAACATAATAAAACATTGCAGAATAGAATGGAGTAAAAAAAAAGAGCAACAATAGAGAGAGAATAGAGTGAGAGAGAGAACAATAAAACGACAACTATTTTATTTTTTTTTATTTTTTTGAGATTCACAGGTAAAAAAGCTCCTGACTGAAGCGACTGAATCAAAACGCTACCACAAAAAAACTGTTAGCGATCGCAGGGATCAGGCCTGACTCTGCGAACGCTGCAGTTATGTGTGCTTAGTGTTTTGTAAGTGACAGTGATCGATCGATACTGCACTTGGGTGGGCTGGGCTGGGCGGAGGGGGAAAACGCAGGTGCTAGCAGGTATCTGGGCTGATCCCGCTAACAATGCGTTTTTTTTTGGAACCCTAAACTGCTGGGACGCTAGTATAGATCTGATCAGATCAGATATCGATCTGTTCAGATACTGTGCCACTAAGGGAGGTGTATGCTTTGCGCGTGGGTGTTTGCGGTACTGGCACTAACCTGGGGCGACGCAGACCTTATTTGACCCTAAAACCTAATTGATATCACCCGCCGGGCGATCAGGGGGTTAAACCGTTATTGGGTAATAAATGGCGGGTGCCCTGACAGTATAAAAAACAAGCTAACTAACCAGCGTCACCCGTAACAGTAATACAAAAAAAAACTGGTTACCTAGCGACACTAATGCAGCGATCAGAAAAACGATCGCTTAGTGACACTGGCAAAAGGGGGTGAAAGGGTTAACTAGGGGCAATCAGGGGGTTAAACCTTTATTAGGTAATATATGGGGGTACCTGACGCTATATAAAAACCTGACGGGGAACCTAAATAACGAAATAACTAACTGGCTAACCAGCGTCACCAGTGACAGTTATACAGTGATCACTGGTGAAAGGGTTAACTCTAGGGGCAATCAGGGGGTTAAAACCTTTATTTAGGTTGTAATATGGGGGTACCTGACCTATAAACCTATTTATGAACCTATATAAACATGGCGGTTACCTAAAAAAAAAAAATGGTTACCTAGCGACACTAATGCAGCGATCAGAAAAACGATCGCTTAGTGACACTGGCAAAAGGGGGGTGAAAGGGTTAACTAGGGGCAATCAGGGGGTTAAAACCTTTATTAGGTAATATATGGGGGTACCTGACGCTATATAAAAACCTGACGGGGAACCTAAATAACGAAATAACTAACTGGCTAACCAGCGTCACCAGTGACAGTTATACAGTGATCACTGGTGAAAGGGTTAACTCTAGGGCAATCAAGGGGTTAAAACCTTTATTTAGGTTGTAATATGGGGGTACCTGACCTATAAACCTATTTATGAACCTATATAAACATGGCGGTTACCTAAAAAAAAAATGGTTACCTAGCGACAGCAGTGACACTAATACAGCGATCAGAAAAACGATCGCTTAGTGACACTGGCAAAAGGGGGTGAAAGGGTTACCTGGGGGGCAATCAAGGGGTTAAACCTTTATTAGGGGGGGGTAGGGGGCTACCTTGGACCTAAAACTAACTGCCCTGACAGTTATTACAGTCACACTGACACTAAATGCAGTGATCAGTAAATAAATGATCACTGCAATTAGTGACACTGTGACTGGGGGGGGGAGGGGGTGATCTGGGGGGTGATCAGGGGGTGACAGGGGGGTGGAATATGTGCCTAACTGTACTGGTGTCAGTGTAGTGTTGTGCACTAACCTGTACATGTTCGCCGCTCGGCGTCTCCGGTCACATAGACCGGCGCACCGAGCGTGACATCACTTCCGCCTTCCTGTCTATACAATAGACAGGAAGGGGAAGTTTCTCATTGGCCAGGAGCGATCGCGAGGGGGTGGCCAGAAACCACTGGCCGTCCCCTCGTCCCGGATCGCTCCTGAAGCGATCCCGACCGTCCCCGCCGGCGGAGGGGGGTCCGATCGGACCCCCCAACCGCCGGAAGAATGTCACGTACAGGTACGTGATTCTGCCTGTACGTGCCATTCTGCCGACGTAAATATACAGGGGGCGGTCGGGAAGTGGTTAAAGATGACATAGAACGATAAAGACAATCATGAATAAGTGCCTACACTTACCTTTCTTCATCTTCCAGACCGTGGTAGAAGCACCAATATAGCAATGCCAGTTTCCACCTCTGTTCTTGGAGCATTGCCATGTGCTCCCTGCAGTCTACTGAACACTGAGATAAAGCACACGACACTGAAAAATACAGTGGTTATTCCTGAGTGTCATATACATAGTAGGGGAGGGAATTCTATTGACACTTTTCTGGTTGTATGGCCCTTAAAATGGCCTGGAAATTTTCAGAGCTCACTAGACTGGAGTGTTCTCCCAAGATTTTACATAGATAATGTACTATCATCCCTGATTAATATGCAATAAAAAGATTATTGGAGATTTGGGACTGTCTATGGTACATTCACAAAAGAAGAGTAATTTCATAAAGATATAATAAAATTGCTTGTTTTATTAACAAAGAAAAAGTTTTTTTGAAAAAACAGAGAAATACATACAATATTAGACTCCATGTACAGCAGTGTATGAATCATAGGGTTCAAAGAAATTACATACAGTTCCTAATAGAGCACCTATATTATCATACATTCAAAGTACACAGGTCATGATACTTGTCCAATCACTCGACATGTTTCGCCTATAAAGGCTTCATCAGGAGACAAGGATAAAATATATTTGCAGATGGACGGAAGTTTTTTAGAGATTTTTCGTGTTCTATGGTATGTATACAAAACAATATATTGGTTAGTATATATAAAACAGTTGATAATCGTTAAAACGTTATATATGCTGCATAGAATGTGCAGTGACAGGGATGTCTGGTGAAGTCAATTTACACATGCATGGTTCCCTACCTCCAATGTTATAGTGATCATACGCATGGTCAGGCTTCCAAATAGAGATGCCAATGGTTGCACTGGAGCACCCCCCAAGAAGGGAACCCACACAGGGACGTACCCAGCGAGCACCACCTATCGTGGCTGGGGAGTTGTAGGGGGAGAGGAAAGTCCTATAACTTCATCCAATAAAGTATTTGTAGGGCCTGTGGAGTACAAATGTACTTATTAATCTCAATTATTTTCACATAAGCCATAATCATTCGTACGGTGGCAAAGTGGTGTGACCGTGCCCACTATCAGTTGTCACGCTTTACCTACCTCAACGAAAACTTGTAAAGATCTATACTTGTAAGAGGCTCGGGTCGATCAGCCCCCCATGCAAATAGAACCGAATGGGGGGAAGCGAATGGGAACTGCTGGGTCTTAGTTTTGAGTGTTTATCCACTGAATCAGGACAATTTCTAAAAGGTAACAAAGCAAAAGAAGAAAAACCCCAGTGAAAATGCATAGGAACCATATCCAGTACATTTCATGGATCCCCAGAAAATGGGGGCGTTATATTCCCGTACCTTATCATAGAATATATATGGCATCAGAGCGTGTCATGCTTGATGGCTGGTCAACCCATATATTGCCCCTAGACGGGGCTGGGTAAAGCATCCAAGGCCTATGAAAAGGACATTAGAGATAGTTGTAGTAGTTTCATATATTCGAGTTTGCGGTGGACAGAAAGTCCACCAGTTGAATAAGTTTGGTTGAGTCAATTTACCTGTTCTAGACCGTTCCCAGAGCGTCCCGAGCCTCACATCCACCTCAGTCTGACACAGCGTCAGACTGGGTTTAAGTAGTCTCCCCCCGTGGCGCCAAATGCGCACGGCGTGTGACGTCACGCCGTGCTGACGTCACGCGGACGTAGTGCGGAGATCAGGCGGCGCCTAACCCGGACCAGGTGACCGGAGTGTTTCCTGTGGGGAAACACTTCCGGTGCACAGTTCAGCTGGGACTGACCCGGCATGCCCTGCCGACAGCAGCCAAGCTGTACTGTCAGTTGAGGGCATGATAGGGTCCCTGTAGATGGAGACCTCAAACTTCATGGCCGGGTCAGGACTAGCAGCCGATCCCCGACCCGGAAGCGCGGCGGGCAGGAGACCACCCTAGGGTGGACAAGACCAACCACGCCACGCAACCGGATAAGTCCATACAATTCCCCAAAGCCCTGGGGCGATCGCCAAATGGGGCACTCCCCGTGCATTGTCCCCTGGGGCCTGTGCCAGCACAGAGTCCACCGGAATCAATCTGAACTTGTAAAGAGAAAAAAGGAAGAAGGAGAAAAGAAAAACAAAAAAAAAAAAAAAAAAAGGAAGATTAAAAAGGACACCCTGCATATACACCTTCACTGCAGCATATAATTCTTATTCTTTTTTATTGTGAAGTTATTGTTGTACATGTAGTTTTTTAACACAAAAATAAACATATTTGCAAGGCAAAAACCATATTAATCAGCACTTTCACCCCCACATAAAGGGGGGGGCGAAATATTGCATGAGCAAGCACGTCTCAGCACACACAGATCGAGGCCAAATTCGGGCCCTATATGGCCCTCGTATGAGGCCTAGCGGTGCTCAGCTGCTCCTGCTGGCAAGGAGAGGGAAGGGACGTGGGAAGGGAAGGGAAGGGGAAGGGACGGGAAAGAGGGGGATGAGGGAAGAAAGGAGGGGGAGGGAAAGGGACAACGATGGGAAAAATACAGCTGGCGAGAGAGTGAAAAGCAGAAGGCGAGGCATAAGGAACCACATATTAAAGGAAGGGTTTAAAGCTGATTCCTTCGTTGAGGCCCGGATATCGGGTAGCCCCCAACAAATAAATCCATCTAGTTTCGATCTGTAAAAGTTTCTTGTCTAGATCACCCCCTCGTTCCTGTTGGGGGAGGTGCTCAAGGCTATAGAAACCAATGAATTTAAGATCAAAATTGTGATATAGGCCTACATGGCGGCTAATTGGTGTCTCCATTTTGCGTTTACATATTAGTGATACATGATCCCTCATACGACAGAAAAGTGGGCGTTTTGTTTTTCCCACATAGAATGCTCCACATAGGCATTTCATCAAATATACTGATCCTATTGATTGGCAGTTAGTGCGATGTTTTGGAGTCCATATTCTACCATCTGGCAGACCTATGTTCTTTCCTTCCAAGATAAAGCGGCAAAATTTGCATTTACCACATTTGTATGTACCTGGGACTTGTTTCTTATTGTTCTGATCGCTCGAGTAATGGCTACTTACCAAAGTGTCACGTAATGAACGTGACCTTTTGTATGTAATTTCTGGATAAGGTTTGATATACTTGGATATTTTCTCATCAGTGGATAATAAATACCAAAATTTTTTGTATATGTTGCGTACCTTCTTATGTTGTCGGTTGTATTTAGTAACAACTCGTGTACTCTCCTGGGTCTTAGCCCGTCTAGGTTTGTATAGTAGGAGTTGTCTGTTCATGTTCGCTACCTGATTGTAGGCTTTCCTGAGACATGTTTTACTGTACCCTCGCAGTAGGAGGCGTTCACGCAGAAGATTCGCCTCTCGCTGAAAATCATCGAGGTGCGTACAATTTCGCTTTATCCTTAAAAATTGGCTGTAAGGGATGCTTTTAATTAACTTCTCAGGGTGGGAGCTACTCGCGTGCAACATGCTGTTGCCTGCTGAGGCTTTTCTATAGAGGGTGGAACACAATGTCCCTTTCTCATCAACAAAAAGTTCGACATCCAAGAAGGTAATCCTTTTCTGGTCGTAATTAAAGGTAAATTTTAGATTGTATTCATTATTTTGTAATTCGTCCAGAAATGCAATAAGGTCCTCCTTCGATCCCGACCATATCATGAGGACGTCATCAATGTAACGACTCCATGATAAGATCTGACCGATCGATAGGCTTTTACTCTCATCAGAGAATAAATCTCGCTCCCATCCCCCCAGATACAGGTTCGCATATGAGGGTGCACATTTTGCCCCCATAGCGACCCCCTGTATCTGGAGGTAATGGGAGCGTTTAAACACAAATATGTTATGCATCAACACGAAGCTGAGTAATTCCAATACAAACTCATTATATTTCCATGAATCAATGTCTCTTTCTGTCAAAAATTCCCCTATCACCTCGATACCCTTTTTATGTGGGATCGAGTTATAGAGGGCCTCTATGTCAATGGCTACAAGCCATGCATTTGTAGGGATCTGTAATCCGTCTGTGCTTTTCAGAAGTTCTATAGTGTCTTTGACATAAGAGAATAAACATTTTACATGCGGATACAGATACTCATCAACCAATTGGCTGGCTTTTTCCGTCAGGGACCCACATCCTGAGATTATGGGACGGCCTGGTGGCGATGTCAAGTTCTTATGTACCTTGGGCAAGGCATAAAACGTGGGAGTAGTGAATGAGGTCATATCTAGAAAATCATAGGTTTTAGCATCTATGGTGCCGTTTATGCGGGCCTTAGTTATTATGTTTTTATATTTATTCATATAGTAGTTTACATGTGAGGCTGGTACCGATCTGTACCAGGTTTTGTTTGATATTATATCTAAACACATTTTTTCATAATTCTCTACATCTAGAATAACCAAGTTCCCTCCTTTGTCTGATGGTTTAATTACAATATTGCTATTTGTTTTGAGGGTTTTCAATGCTTCTTTGAGTTCCTTCGGCAGATTGGTTTGAGGTCCAGTCTGCCAGTTAATGGATTCTATTTCCTTTGTGACCTGTATAACAAAGGCCCAAATATTGGTATTCCCCTGTAGGACAGGAAAGGATTTTGATTTTGGTTTATACGTTTTAGGGTTGCCAAAGTTTTGAGCGCCAGGAGCCGATGGATCCGTGGGGCGGGGGCAGGGGGGAGGAAAATTCACCCCCTGTTGGATAATGGGGGTAGCGGATGGACTGGTGAATGTCCAACCCTCCTCCTCCGGATTGCCCTCGTCCCACAGATCCATCAGGTCCTGTAGTGCCCTTAAATCTTCAAAGGTGACTCCTTCTATATTGGCGTTGTTTTGTTCGCCAATAGGAGTGTCAAGTGATGTTTTGTCATAGATAACTTTGTACATCAGGCGACGTGCGAAGAGGTGAAGGTCCTTGACCAGTTCAAACTTATCTGCATTTTCATCGGGACAAAAGGTAAGACCCAATTGCAATACCTTAGTCTCGTTGTCTGAGAGAGGATAGGAGGACAGGTTAATGATATCAAACTTGTCCCGACTCGCCAAAACTTGGGAGCCGGGACGTGTTATTTTAAAGGCTGGCTAGTTTTTTTCATTGGAGTGGTTAATGGCAAAGTGCGTTTCCGATCACTCGTAGTGTTTGAAAAAATTGGAGCTGTTTTCACCTCCACATGAGGGTCCAGATTTGTCCCTCCACAGGCCTGTCCCTGTAGTGGATGACCCACCACCAGGGAAATTGAATCAACATTCCTGGTGGGGGTGATGGGTGATACCAAAGAGTGGTTCAGTGTACTATTTGATAGAGTTGTATTTAATGTAGTGTTATGTTTGTTCTGTTGAGAACGTGATTTTTTGTCCTTACTGCTCACTTTGTCTGACCGTGGTCGACTCTGTAGGCTAGTTTCACTTTCTTTTTTTCTTTTACGTATTGCTCCCTCATGTTGTAATTTGTCCTTCCGCAAAGCTATAGGGACAAAGGATGTTGAAGAGGTGGATGATATATCCAGTTCTCCAAGATCCAAACTAGGGATTTGTAGGTCCTGATTCAAATTCCCTCTTCTCACGGGATGTTTGTTCATTTGGTTCCATTTATACGCCTGTTCATAAGTGTATGCTTTTTTATCACGTTGATATTTATTTTCCTTTGTTTTAATTAAATTAGTTGCATACTTTGTTAGATGGTCCCTAAGGTTCTTTTCTTTTTCTGGGAAACAGATATGAGATCCAAGGTTGGCATTCTCCTCCTGCCACCTGAGGATCTCAAAATCCAATTCAACAATGTCCTTCTCATATTGTTCGCTTAAAATTTTCATCATTTGCAAAGAACATGTTTGCAAATTCTCCTCCCACATATTTTTAATGTTAGGTTCTACTTTTTTCATATTCGGGAAAATCTGTATACGAAGTCCCCAGGGTACTATCCTGTTGGATCTATATTTTTCAAAGAATTCTTTGTGCCAAAATAAACGAGTCTTTTTTTCTATCAGCCGTTGAAGACTGGAAAAATATGTACTCACATCTGCCTCATTAATGTCTTCCTTAGAACGGTAGAGATTAACATCCGTTACAAAGCCTGCCCAAGCCTGACCGCAATAATCTGACATGTTGAGTGTATGATCCTTTACTCACCAACCGCTTCTCACTTCTCTGTGGATTTGACTCACCAGCTGATCCCCCTCTCCCTGTAGATGTAACGCGCCTGGAGTAGAAAGTGGATTTGGGGGGCACACAGAAAGGGGTACGCGGGCCACGCCCAAATCTCTTCTCGCCTATGTGTCTAAGACGTGCTTGCCATGAGAACAAAAATATACAAAAAATACACAAGATTATTTGAAATTCATGCAGAAAACGTCATACATCATAAGTCATTACTAGCATATACAACTAAATCCTGAGAAGAAGCTCCGGTCTAGGTATATGTTCTATAATAGCATCTATTTGAGTTAGTTGATAAAAATATGGAGAACAAACATAGCTAGTGAAAAAGTATCATGGGTGTTTAAACCACCCTGGGTATAGAAATTTTCAGAGCTCACTAGACTGGAGTGTTCTCCCAAGATTTTACATAGATAATGTACTATCATCCCTGATTAATATGCAATAAAAAGATTATTGGAGATTTGGGACTGTCTATGGTACATTCACAAAAGAATGGCCTGCCCCAGATTAAAAAAGCCCCGCTGCCAGTTTCAGTAGGTTTACCAATACATGCAGCATATTCAGGTAAGTTCTTAATAGTGGCAATTTTACAAAGCGGAGCCGGGCTACACCAAATTCAAAAAGAATTACCTCCAGTTAGTAGATATCAAATTGTAGGTAATTAAAGCGGTTCTGCACCCATTTTTGAACGTTGGTGCCATTGTTTTTAAAATTCTCTTCTTATTGCTCAATGCTGCTTTTTTTTTTTCCACCTACCTTCTGGTGTCCTGGGATCTCGAATAAACCATCCCAGGAGTCAGTGCACCTAGCCGTAGCGAAATCTCGCAAGATTTAGACGACGTGACGTCATCACGCTCGCCTTATCTCGCCTTATTCTAGGGCAAACAACGCCGCTCGTAGCTGTAGCCACTGAGTTTGTGCGGGAACCAGCAGGGAATGCTGGTTCCTCCGAATGAGGGAAGGAGGAAGTGATAGCTTGTGGGCTTCAAATGCCCACAAGCAAGATGAGATCGGCCGAAATTTGCTTTCTAAGGAATCGATTAGGAAGAGAAAAGAAGATGGATAACGGGAGAAGATACTAAAAGTAAGTATATTAATAACATAGCATTGTTTTTACTCATTTAGGAAAAAAATAAAACATTTTTTGTCTGTGCAGAAATGCTTTAAGATCAATTCAAACTTAGCATACAGAGACAGGTAGAGTGCCTGTCTCTGTACACTGTGTAGCAGGGTGCCTCCTGCCGCTACCACCTCCCCTCCCCAACTGTCATAGGTTGTTAAGGAGCTGTTGGCCTCACAGAAACCAGTAATGTTGACAGTGGGTAGAACCTGATGGGGAAGCTGAGGGTCTATTTTCCCATCCTGTTGGCTCTCTCCTTGTGATAATCTTCAGGGAGTACCGTTTACTGTGCTGTTGCTTTTTACAACAGGTACATGAATGTGTGTTGCTTGCACCAACATTTGTCATGTGGAGACACCATAGAATTCTAAAGAATATTGCAGACACGAATCTAGGTTTGGTGACTGGAGGATAAAGACGTGTAGCCACCATTTGGTGCCAGTTCTGAACTTGTGTCAGATATAACGGAAAACTCCTAGTATATACTTATATATTAAAATCTAACATCCTTGGTGCCACACCATGTGACCACGACAGTGCTGACAGGCACCATTAAAATGGAAAATTCATAACATATAGCTACTGAAATTATTGGCGCCATTGTGATGACAGGAAAATAAGTTTACTAAAAGCTCGACACCAGACAAAACTTGAGGACAAGGTTAGAACTTTAAATGAGGTCTATGACCTAGTTAGAGAGATTTCTCCTGACTTATGCCCCGTACACACGGTCGGATATTCCGATGGAAAAAGTCTGATCGGATTATGTTGTCGGAAAATCCGATCGTGTGTGGGCTCTAGCAGGCTTTTTCTGTCGGAATTTTCGCCGGAAAAAATTTGAGAGCAGGATCTCAAATTTTCCGACAACAAAATCCGATCTGACTTTTTCCTATCGTGTGTAGGGAATTCCGACGGACAAAGTGCCACGCATGCTCAGAACAAATTAAGAGACCCAAGCTATTGGCTACTAACCTCTATGTAGTTCCATAGTACGCAACGAACGTCACCACGTTCGGAACGATCGGATTTTCCGACAACTTTGTCTGACCGTGTGTATGCAACACCAGTTTTCAGACAAAATGCGTCGGAAAAAATCAGACGGATTTTGTGGTTGGAATTTCCGACTGTGTGTACGGGGGCTTACTGTTCTGTTTCATACCGGTCTTCTGAATAGGAAGTAAAGGCAGATCTGCCTAATGGGGACACAGACTGAAGTAAAATCCCGACTAAGGTTCTAAACCTCCTTCACTCTATTTGAAATGAGTTTATACTGTTATCTCTGTCCCTGTATAAATTTTCCTTCACTTTCTGTTCTGTCTGACACCCATCAAACAGACGAGAAGTAAGGAGAAATATTCTATACTGGGGTGTGCATAGGGATAATAATTTGACAGATGATCTGAACCTTTCCCATTCTACCGAAAACAAAACATTTGGTTGGTGTTGGATTTGTAAGCCTGGTTCACACTATCGCGGGTATGTGGGTCGCATCTGCATGGGCACGACAGCCCATTCATTTGAATTGGCTGCTTTGCCTACGTTTAATGCAGCAAAAACAGTTCCTGCACCATTTTTGAAAGCGTATCGGCTGGGAAGTCGCATACGATTTCCTAGCAGTTCCTGCACCCAGTAACGCCCTGTGTTTTTAGATGCGTGGGGGTGCCCTTCAGAATGAATGGCAGCCCCACACGTTTTTAAAAAGCAGTGTGTTTTGGCTGTGGGTGGTTGTGGGTGCGGGAGGTGTAATTCCCGCACCCGCAATAGTGTGAACCAGGAATTAAAGAGGAGTTGCTCTGAAAAAAAATTAACAAATACTGCAGCTGCTGACTTTTAATAATCGGACACTTACCTGTTCCAGGGTCCAGCGATGCAGGGGAATCGAAGCCCCGCTCGTTCCCCCCTCCGCTCAGCGGCGCCGGCATTCTAACTGTCGGCACCCGGCTGTGACTTCACAGCCGGGTACCCACTGCGCATGTGCGAGCGGTGCCGTGATTGGCCGCGCAGTAATCTGGGACCTGTCACTTGTCCCAGATGACTGACAGGAGTAAGGGGGCAGAGCTGAGCCCTTCCTGCGCCAAAGGGAAGTGTTGTCACTTAGCCCGGGCACTGAAGGAGGCAGACTACGAGGGACCCCCTAGCAACAGGCATTTAGAGGTGAGTTCAATTTTTTTATTTTTTTTAGGAATTTTAATCATCTTTTTTTGGGGGGGAAACACCACTTTAAAGCGGAGTTCCAGACGTTTCTGTGTTTATTAAAAGTCAGCAGCTACAAAAAGTGTAGCTGATGAGTTTTAATAAACATACACTCACCTGTCCCACGATCAAGCGATGCGGCTGCCCGAAGCCTCGGTTCTCTCCCCGGCATCACTAGTGTGGGCACTCGGCTGTGACAGCTTGCGGCTTCATAGCTGGTTGCGCACTGCGTGAGTTGCGCTGTGCCTCCTGAATGGTCAGGCAATCTTCTGGGACCTGTGACAGGGAGGGAGGGGGAGAGGAGAACTTTTGCTCGAGTTGCCTAGGCGGGCCAAGCGGAAGTGGGAGCTGGGTACCTGTCAAAGCTAGGTACCCGCTCTCCCACTAAATGTGGCATGTCAGGGGATCAGGAGTCCTTAAAGTGGAAGTTCCACTTTTGAGTGGAACTCCGCTTTAAGTCATGCAACTTAATAGAGCGCTGCTAACACAAATCTAGTAATGAATGAGATATTTCAGGTATGGACAGATGCTTAATTGCTGAATCGCCATAGACAAAGAGAAGACATTTCTCCATTATTTCATATTCTCCTTTTGTCTGAAAACATGTTTTAAGTAAACATTTGATTCTAGTGGAAAGGACATCTGATTCCTGCCTTGTCCCAGACTGGTCACCTGTATGTAGATCCACCCTCTAGACAAATGTTTGATTGCTTTGTCAGTTTTGGCTTGTGTGCAACTACTTAATATAGTTAGCAAAAGTCCTGCTCTGTGGTTAAGCCTAGTACTTGTGACCATTACAGATCACACCACACGGAATGAGTACATAATATCTGCCATCAGGACATAGAAATACATAGATTGGTAAGATGACGCTTTGGCACCTAGTCCTTTTTTCCAGAAAGTGGCTCAAGTAGGCAAACATACACAATATTGTCATTGCAGTATTAACCGCTTCAGCACCGGGCCATTTTACACCCTTCCTTACCAGAGCACTTTTTGCGATTCGGCACTGCGTCGCTTTAACTAACAATTGCACAGTCGTGCGACGTTTCACCCAAACAAAATTGACGTCCTTTTTTTCCCACAAATAGAGCTTTCTTTTGGTGGTATTTGATCACCTCTGCGGTTTTTATTTTTTTGCGCTATAAACAAAAGAAGAGCGACAATTTTGAAAAAAAAAAAACAATGTTTTTTACTTTTTGCTATAATAAATATCCCATTTTTTTTTAAAAAAAAAAAATGTTTTTACTCAGTTTTGGCCGATACGTATTCTTCTACATATTTTTGGTAAAAAAAAAAAAATCGCAATAAGCGTATATTGATCGGTTTGCGCAAAAGTTATAGCGTCTACAAAATAGGGGATAGATTTATTGCATTTTTTTTTTTACTAGTAATGGCGGCGATCTGCGATTTTTTTTTCGTGACTGCGACATTGCGGCGGACACTTCGGACACTTTTGACACATTTTTGGGACCATTCACATTTACACAGCGATCGTTGCTATAAAATTGCATTGATTACTGTGTAAATGTGACTGTCCGGGAAGGGGTTAACACTAGGGGGCGCTGCAGGGGTTAATGTGTTCCCTATAGGAGTGATTCTAACTGTGGGGGGAGGGGACTCACAAGGGGAGGAGACCGATCAGTGTTCCTCCGTACTGGGATCACATGATCGGTCTCCTCGCCACTGACAGGATGTGGAGCTGTGTGTTTACACACACAGCTCCACGGTCCCGCACGGTCCCGTTGTTTTAACGGGCAATCGCGGGTGCCCGGCAGACATTGCGGCCGCCGGGCACTCGCACCGGGTCCCGAACGACGCCGCGGGCGCGCGCGCCCCCTAGGCGGCCGGGAATGGGAGGACTTCATATGACGCCCACCCAGGATGGGAGATCCACCTTGTGGGCGTCATATGACTATGGGCGGGTATTGAAGTGGTTAAAGTAAAACATGGGAAAGTAAATAATACAAATAGAAGCTGATAAAAATTCATCTTTAATTTACCCAAAGAAATGGGATGACTTCCAGCTAGATTGGGTGATGTTCTAATGTCCATAGAAGACCCCTGACCTCACCAGAATCGCTCAAGTTAGAAAACCTGTTCTCACAGCTGTTACTCTCTCCCGAAATAAGTTTCTATTGTGGCTCATCTCCTTTGCCTTCTCCAGAACATTTGGCTAATAGCAAACACAGGAGGAGCAGCTACGCTCAACCATCTGGACTGACGGAACTGGATTACCGGTGCTCGGGCTGGAGGAACATTACATTCCACAGATCATCCATCTAACAGAAAACAGAAAAAGGCCGGCTA
This sequence comes from Lithobates sylvaticus, assembly GCA_028564925.1. Classification (NCBI taxonomy): domain Eukaryota; kingdom Metazoa; phylum Chordata; class Amphibia; order Anura; family Ranidae; genus Lithobates; species Lithobates sylvaticus. The sequence goes on along the minus strand of CM053033.1, from coordinate 67,706,201 downwards.
CTTGGTATCATCCAAAAAAATATAAATGCTTTATTGGCTCCATGGTAAGATCCAGTGGAAGGGCATGCTTATGCCTTACAGCTAGAAAGCCTTATGCTCCGTACACACGGTCGGAAATTCCGACCACAAACTCCGTCTGATTTTTTCCGACGGATTTTGTCCGACACTGGTGTTGCATACACACGGTCGGACAAAGTTGTCAGAAAATCCGATCATTCTGAACGTGGTGACGTTCGTTGCGTACGACGGAACTACATAGAGGCTAGTAGCCAATAGCTTTGGTCTCATAATTTGATCTGAGCATGCGTGGCACTTTGTCCGTCGGAATTCTCTACACATGATCGGAAAAAGTCTGATCGGATTTTGTTGTCGGAAAATTTGAGAGCAGGATCTCAAATTTTTTCCGGCGGAAATTCCGACGGAAAAAGTCCGATGGAGCCCACACACGGGCGGATTTTCCGACAACATGGTCCGATCAGACATTTTCCGTCGGAATTTCCGACCGTGTGTACAGGGCATTAGTCATAGCACCATATTCAGCTAATAGCACTTTAAGGCTTCGTTCAAACGTGCGCCTGGGGGGCACCTGTCTAAATGCTGATATGCAGCTGCTCACAGCTGTAAACATGCCATGAGCATGATGTTGTGCCTGCAATAATAATAAGCATGTTGCCTTTGACTGGTTGGCGCTGCCGCTGTTAAACGCGACTCATGCAAGTCTATGGGGCTGCGCCGCAACCGCGTGCATGCAATTTCAGTGCAGTAGTTCTGCATACATACCTTCCAACTTTTTGAGATGGGAACGAGGGACGCCTATTAGCAAAAGTATGAAGGCATAGGACACACCCCCTGCCACACCCCCTTAAAGGAGAATTATACAAAAAGATTAGTTAAACCTATAAGTGGCTTTTGAAATTTACAAATGCAGCAATTTAGAAATTGGATGAAAGGTTTTAGTGCTGGGAAACACCCTTTGTAAGTAAAAAAGTGCATTTTATATACAACTACCTAATGAACAGACCAAAATGAGGGAAAAATTAGGAGAAAGGGGGGACAGAGGGACTTTGTTCCAAATCAGGGACAGTCCTTTGAAATCAGGAACAGTTGGGATCTATGGTGCATATAAAGGGTTAAATTGGGCAGCAAAGAAGCAACATATCGCCTCTTCTCTGCCTTTCAAATGCCCCGTAAAAGTGATCAAACATGGTTTTCTCTTCAGAAGGCACTGTACATCTTAATAAGGCCTAAGGCAGAAGTGCCAAAAGGAGATCAGAAAGGGGGGGCTGATTTACTAAAGGCAAATCCCCTTTGCACTACAAGTGCACTTGGCAGTGCAGTTGCTGTAGATCTGAGGGGGAAGAGCTAAAATTAGGGGAAGCTCTGTTGATTTTATCATCCAATCACGTACAAGCAAAAATGCTGTTTTTTATTTTCCTTGCATGTCTCCCTCGGATCTACAGCAACTGCAGTTCAAGTGCACTTGTAGTGAACTGTGGATTTCAACCCCTATGTAACCGTGTTCAACTATCCCTGGAAGTCCCTAGGAAGCCAAATGGAATTGTGTTTAAAGCGGTTATAAATCGCTGGATGTTTTTTTTTTTCTTACCTGCAAGGTAATGGCATTATGTGCTAGTATGCATCACATACTAGCACATTATGTGAAACTTACCTGAAAACTAAGCATTCCAGCGATGCTGTGGCTGAACCCATCTTGCTTTCGGGTTCACGGACTCCGGCTCTGTGATTGGCCGGAGCCGAAATGACGTCACTCCCGCTCACGCGTGTGGAAGCAGCCAGTCACGGCACGGGGCTCTGAAGGAACAGCCCGGTTGTCCGTTCCTTCAGAGTGCATGCGCCAGTGATGTCACTGGCTGCATGTACAGTAAATATCTCCTAAATGGTGCATTTTTCGGAGACATTTACACTGCCTATAGGTATTCTTATTATAGGCTTACCTAGAGGTAAAATTTAATGATGGAACTTTACTTCCTCTTTAATGTAGCAGTCTTCTCTCACCATGGGTGAAGAGGAAGAGAAATGTAAAATATTTATATTTAGAATGATTTTAGCTACGGATGATGGTGTTTATCTATACTTTGACATCTTTACCCAACCATCTCATTTACATTGCAGAATTATCGGGACATTCCATCAACATTCTTGGCAAAGCAAGTCATGTGAGATAGAAAGTAACAAGGGAGTGCACACAGGACTGCATACAGGGGGTGGAGGTTCTGATCTGTGCCCTCAGGCAGATTGTGTCCTCTGCTGGTGTCAGTACAGTGCTCATTATGTTTCTGTGGACATACTGTATTTGTGGTTATGTCAGTACCAGTACAGTGGTGGCTGGTGCTCAACATTTTTTGGGGGGCGCAAACAAACTGAAAAATTCGGGAAAAAAACATCAATTGCTGCCACTGTGCCATCAAACGAGCCACTGTGCCCATCAAATGCAGCCACTGTGCCATCAAACGCAGCCACTGTGCCATCAAACGCAGCCACTGTGCCATCAAACGCAGCCACTGTGCCAAATAAATGCTGCCAGTGTGCCCATCAAATGCTGCCAGTATGCCCATCAAATGCTGCAAGTGTGCCCATTAATTGCAGCCAGTGTGCCCATCAAATGCTGCAAGTGTGCCCATTAATTGCAGCCAGTGTGCCCATTAATTGCAGCCAGTGTGCCCATTAAATGCTGCAAGTGTGTCCATTATTTGCAGCCAGTGTGCCCATCAAATGCAGCCAGTGTGCCCATTAAATGCTGCCAGTATGCCCATCAAATGCTGCAAGTGTGCCCATTAAATGCTGCCAGTGTGCCCATCAAATGCTGCAAGTGTGTCCATTAATTGCAGCCAGTGTGCCCATCAAATGCTGCCAGTGTGCCCATTAAATGCTGCCAGTGTGCCCATTAAATGCTGCCACTGTGCCATTGAATGCGGCAAGTGTGACCCCCCGCCCGCCCGCTCGCTATCTGCCTGGCACTAACCCTGTCTTGGTGGGGCAGCTGGTGACGGCGGTGAGTGGGGTCCTTCAAGCCAGCGTCTCCTGCCGTCCTCTCCTCCTGATAGGCGTCCAATAGCAGCGCTTCATTCGCTTTCCTAACACAGTTGAGTGAACTCGCAGGTCACCATTTTTGATGCCTTATAGAACCTTTTTAAAGTTTTTGCAATAGCGTTTGTTAGCATTTTTACGCGTAAGCATGTTTTTTCCACTGGATCAAAAAAGTTAAAAACCCAGGTGAGCCATGCTTTTGATTGTTTATCGACGTTTATGAGCATTTGGCGGTTTTTGTGGTTAGAAAAACGTCTCCTGGACGCAATTTTATGGCGTTCAGAATACAGCCCATAAACTCCACTGCTGATAAACATCCGAAAACGTCCATGTGTGCACAAGGGGGTTATTTACGAAAGGAAAATACACTTTGCACTGCAAGCGCACTTGGAAGTGCAGTCGCTCTAAACCTAAGGGGTAGATCTGAAATGAGGGGAAGCTCTGCTGATTTTATCATTCAATCATGTGCAAGCTAACATGCTGTTTTTTATTTTCCTCGCATGTCCCCCTCGGATCTACAGCGACTTTATTTCCAAGTGCACTTGCAGTGCAAAGTGTATTTTCCATTAGTAAATAACCCCCATAGAATAGCATAGAGGGGAGTTTATTTGCTGTTAAAAAAAACGCCCAAACTCCCAAAAACGTCCGTTTATGAGCTTCAGCATGCATGGAGCCTTAAGCCCCTTTCACACGAGGCGGACTCCGATTCCACGGAGCCCGCCACTGTCCGCCGGCTCAGCGGGAGATCTCTCCGTTGATCTCCGCTGAGCCGGCAGATGACAAGTCCCTCTCTGCTCACTGAGCGGGGAGGGGCTTGCGAGCGCCGCTGTTCTCTATGGAGAGATCGGATGAAAACGGACAGCGTGTCCGTTTTCATCAGATCTCACCCGATCCGATCCGCCAGCGACGGATCTGGACGTAGAGCCATACGTCTGCTTTTGTCGGATCGGACCGGGTCGGATGTCAGCGGACATGTCTCCGCTGACATCCGAAGCTCCATAGACTAACATGGAGCGCCCGTTCAGATCCGCCGTCAAAACTGACAGGCGGATCTGAACGGTCCGTCCATGTGAAAGGGGCCTTATAGAGGACCTCGCTGCTGTCAGAATACACTGATCAGTGCTGCCGGCTATAGCCTGTGCCGTGGATTGAGCGGCAAAAACCCGACAGGTCGGTTGCACAGAAGTTGATCGGTAATGAAGTCGATCAGTAGATTGATTTCTGTACAACCAGCCTGCCCATACATAGAAATCTGATCGGTCCCTGCTGAACCAGACACATTTTGATCCATGTAGGCTGGCTTTTATGGACTGATAATACTGTACTATTATATAAATAGCTGTAATAATGAGTAGATTAGTGATCAGTGAAATATCACAGGGTACATGTCCTTGTATGATGTATGTGAGCAGAGGGGGGACTGGGAGTGTAGAAAGCACATCTGATGGTAAACATAAGGAAACAATGACGGAGCGATGGGTTGTTGTCATTATTGTGCAGCACAGAGGAGGACAGAGGAGACGATGACATGTACACAGACCAATCTCCGGTGTCGTCTTACCTGTCCGCCCCGCCCCCTCTGACTGTCCGCCCCGCCCCCTCTGACTCACTTCCCTCTCCACCCAGGTGAGGCGCCTCCGACGTTCCGGGCAGTGCCGTCCCCAGGTGAGCTCTTCTCCCCGGACCCCACACCTGGCGGTATGTACTCAGGACTTACCTTCCTGTGTCATGTCAGGTCACTGACCTCTGGGCCGCCCTCATTGTGTACTGAGCGCAGCTGTTTCCCTCCGAGGACTGCTGGGACTTGTAGTTCCACACCCTCTGTAGGAGAGTTGCCCTTTGTTCTGCCTCTATGGGGAAACACCTGGTCTTAGATAAAGGGGCACGTGCTATTTATTTTAACCCCTTGTTACCTGGGTGGAGCCATAACAGTATGTCCAGCTGCACCTCTCACACAGTCCTGTATTGTTTGTGACATCATCAGGAGGACAGCTGTGTGTCTCTGGGGGTCCTACATCGGCCTGGACCCTCAGTTTTCACCATCACATGCATGTACCTAATTAGATTGTAAGCTCTTGTGTTTTATTGTGTTGTAACTATACTGTCTCCCTGTATATTGGAAAAACACTGTGTAAACTGATCGGAACCTCCATTCACCCCTATGGAGCGGTGGATGTCAGCCAGCCGTGACATGTCCGCTGACACCCGCCGCTATCCGATCCGCAAAATCCAGATGGATGGTGGTCTTATTTTCCATTCGTCTGGCAGAACGGATGTGGTCCGTTTTCACCTGATTTCCCCATAGAGGTGAGGAGGACTGGGTCCGTCTCGGCTCTGCCCAGTGATTGGACACGGACCTGTCATCCGCCTGTTCAGTGGTGATCAACGGAGCGATTCGCCACTCAGCAAGTGGATTCTGACCAATGGAGGTGCCTGTGTGAAAGGGGCCTGACGTATGTATTTTATATGTGTGTGTTTTACTTTTTATCTGGAGTTTCGCTCTAAAGTCATTATTTGTTCTTTTTAATTATGTACTGTAGTATATTATGAGAAATATTACAGCTTTTATTTGCCATAAATATCTGTGTAAATAATTAACTTTTATTATACACTGATACATGCAACCAATTACAAATGTTGGAAAGATTGTCCTTAACATAGAACTCAAGGCAAAACGTTCTTTTTTTTTTTTGTTTTTTCATATTGGATAGAGTAAAGCCCGGTATACACATATTGAATTATCATCTGGTCCTGCTGAACCAGACGATTGATCTGTGTGTACAATAGACAACCACTGTCGCTAGAGAGACCCCCCCCCCCCCCCCCCCCCCACTGTCGCTAGAGAGACCCCCCCCCCCCCCCCCCCCCCCCACTGTCGCTAGAGAGACCCCCCCCCCCCCCCCCCCCCCCCCACTGTCGCTAGAGAGACCCCCCCCCCCACTGTCGCTAGAGACCCCCCCCCCCCCCCCCCCCCCACTGTCGCTAGAGAGACCCCCCCCCCACTGTTGCTAGAGAGACCCCCCCCCCCCCACTGTTGCTAGAGAGACCCCCCCACTGCCGCTAGAGAGACCCCCCCCCCCCACTGCCGCTAGAGAGACCCCCCCCCCCCACTGCCGCTAGAGACCCCCCCCCACTGTCGCTAGAGAGACCCCCCCAACTGTCGCTAGAGAGACCCCCCCAACTGTCGCTAGAGACCCCCCCCCCAACTGTCGCTAGAGAGACCCCCCCCCACTGTCGCTAGAGAGACCCCCCCCCACTGTCGCTAGAGAGACCCCCCCCCCCACTGTCGCTAGAGAGACCCCCCCCACTGTCGCTAGAGAGACCCCCCCCCACTGTCGCTAGAGAGACCCCCCCCCCCACTGTCGCTAGAGAGACCCCCCCCCCCCCCCCACTGTCGCTAGAGAGACCCCCCCCCCCCCACTGTCGCTAGAGAGACCCCCCCCCCCCACTGTCGCGAGAGAGACCCCCCCCCACTGTCGCGAGAGAGACCCCCCCCCCCCCCCCCCCCCCCCCCACTGTCGCGAGAGAGACCCCCCCCCCCACTGTCGCGAGAGAGACCCCCCCCCCCCACTGTCGCGAGAGAGACCCCCCCCCCCCCACTGTCGCTAGAGAGACCCCCCCCCCCCACTGTCGCTAGAGAGACCCCCCCCCCCACTGTCGCTAGAGAGACCCCCCCCCCACTGTCGCTAGAGACCCCCCCCCCACTGTCACAATACAATAGTGCAGGTGGGGAGATCCCAGCATTTTACATTGATTGTGTGGATGCAGGAATATGTATTTCTGCCAAGACCCCTTTTCTTTTATGTGAGGAACAGTTCTATATTACATTTGATTGTTTCATCCTGGATACCCCGGAGCTAAACATGTTCTTCATTTCAAAATGGATATTGACACCAGGAGTCCCTGCATGCTCCTCATATTGTCTCCTCTATAGTACTGTATGTACAACCAAAATGTTTTTGGTTTTGTATAAAATAGGAAATTGTTAGAACCACTTCAGTATTCTTTTTCTGTTTTGTCATCTGTGTCTCATTGGGAAGATTTCCCTTCACGTTTCGTCCTTTTATATCTCATGCACATGGATGGTTTGGAGCTGAAAAATGCAATCCTGTAAAATCCCAGCATTTTCCCCTGCCTGGGGAGCAGTAGGTGACCTGTACAGCTGGCCATAGAAGTGAATGGCTGTTCACACTTATACTCGAATATACACCAATCAGCCATAACTTTATGACCACTCACCTAATATTGAGTAGGTCTCCACTTTGCTACCAAAACATAGTCTAAAAGAGTCTAGCTGATATGTACTACATTCAGCACAGTCATTTTATGTTTTTCAGCCTACCTTAACTCCTTCAGATCCGCGCTGTAGCCGGGAGGCTGTCAATAGACGTCCTCCCCTTTGCACGCTCCCCACGCATGCTGTGATCAGAGTCAATGATATCCCGGCCCCTTACCACGTGATCAACTGTCAGGCAATGACAGCTGATGATGTGTTGTAAACAGAAGCTCTGTGACCGGCTTCAGTGCAAGGGACATCGGTCCTGAAGAGGAAGCAGCGAAGCCGCCTCATCTGTGCCCACCAAAACCACCTGCCAGTGCCCACCAATACCGCCTGCCAGTGCCCACACAGTGCCACGAATCTGCATAAGTGCCAGCAATTGGTGCCACCTATCAATTCCCACCAGTGGTGCCAATCAGTGCTGCCCATCAGTGCCGCTTTATCGGTGCCCATCAGTGCAGCCTATCAGCGTACATCAATGAAGGAGAAATTACCTGTTTGCAAAATTTATTAACAAAATCTAAAACGGTTTTGTATTTTTTTTTTATAAAAAATTTTGGTCTTTAATTTTTTTAACAAAAAATAAAAAAAACCCAGAGGTGATCAAATACTAACAAAATAAAGCTCTATTTGTGGGGAAAAAATGATAAAAATTTCATTTGGGTACAGTGTTGTATGACCGCGCAATTGTTGTTCAAAGAGTGACAGCGCTAAAAGCTGAAAATTGGTCTGGGCAGGAGGGGGGTTTAGGTGCCCAGCAGCGGCGGTGCGTCCATAAAGGGCGCAGGAGCGCCACCCCCCCTCTCCTGTCACTCACTATACACCATAGATAGCTTCATGCAATGCATGAATCTATCTATGGTCGCTGCTGACACCCCCTATTCAGATGTCCGGCCCCTTTTCGGTCACCGGGCGCCTGAATTACATCGGTGGGGGTGTTCTTTGGAAACACCTGATTAGCGCCGTAGGCGCTATTAGGCATCCAAAAAGGTGACAAGCGGGCGCAACGCTGTGCGTTCCTTGTCACTCAGCAGCAGTATGTTAGCAAACCAAAGGAATTCGGTTTGCTAACATTGTACGGCCCTTAGCCAATTAGGAGCACAGGTCTGTGTTACCTGTGCCCTGATTGGCTGAAACGACAGGCGCTGTGATTGGGCACCTATCAGGTGTCCAATCATAGCAGAGGATGAGAGGAGGAGCGGGCAGGAGAGGAAATGGAGGACACCGATGCCGCTGTCACCCGAGACAAGGTAAGTGCAGGGGTGGGGGGGCACAGTGGCAGCTTCTTTGCAGAAGCCTTCTTTGCAGGGACAGCTTTATGGCAAAGTGGCTGTGTGGCTGCGTTTGATGGCACAGTGGCTGCGTTTGATGGCACAGTGGCTGCGTTTGATGGGCTTTTTTTTTTCCAGTTTATTTGCCCCCCCCCCCCCCCCCCAAATTTTGAGCACCAGCCGCCACTGGTGCCCAGTAAGCAAGTGGTTAACCACGAGTGGCCGCTGTAGGCAAAGCTACATGGCAGTATGTCCCTGCCTACTTTCAGGTTTAGGGTGTGCGCATGCGTGCCCCCCATCGGACACCCACTGTACACAGTAGGAGCCTGTCAGCAAGTCTCGACCAATGATTTATGGCTGGGACCTGCTGATTAGCTGTGTCTAATCACAGCCCAGAGCTCTGTGTTGATAAACTGTCTACAGAGGAAGCAGCACACATGCATAGTTAGGCACACATTTAACCCTTTGATCACCTTAGATGTTAACCCCTAGTGACAGTGTATAATATTAATTAATGTCACTGGTGATGCTCGTGGCAGTTAAGCAGGCCATACACTGTTCAAATCTTGCTGAACCGGCCGAAATTTGAACTGTGTATGGACAAGCTGAATGTACCCAGTTGATTGATCAAACTGGGGCGGCCCTTTTAAAAATGAATAAAACTGGCGATTTATAATTCTTGCCACAGTCACAAATTAAAGCATTGTGGCTCCAGCATGTGTACACCCCCAGCTACTGCCTTGTCAACAATTCACTTAAGCTGCTGCATTAGAACATGCTGTGCTTTCTTTTTTTAACCACTTGCCAACTGTGTATATATGTATGTATATGTGTGTAAATAGTGGCGGAGCGGCTCTCCTGTGCAGCATCACGTACCTAGTACATGATCCTGCACTTCCAAATCTGGAAGTGCAGCACACACGCCGCTCTCAATCAACTGCCACTGTGATTGTACACAGAGGGAGCCAATCAGCAGATCCGGCGGATCGATGTCCACCGGCACCTGAAATCGCTCGGGACACTAGCAGAACAGCAGTCTGCCTATGTAAACAAGACAGACTGCCTTTCTGTCAGTAGGGAAGGTATTGATCCGGTGTTCCCGAAAAACAGGAACATGGATCAATGCCTTCCCCTAGTAAAAGCACCTCCCACACAGTAACCAATCACAGGCTAGGCACACAGTTAGCAAGTACACCCTAGACAGAGTTAACCCCCGGGTATCATTAGTACAGTGACAGTGCATGTTTTTATCACTAATCACTGTATCGGTGTCTAGAAACTATATATACTTTGATTCTTGAGAGTAGGTGCGTAAATTGGGGAAGGCTTGTAGGGGTCCCATTGCATTACTTTGCCCAGGGACCCATGATGCTATTAAGATGGCCCTGCTCATCGGTGCCCATGAGTGCCACCTCATCAATGCCCACCAGTTCAGCCTATCAGTGCCACCTCATCAGCGCACATCAGTGAAGGAGAAAAATTACTAAATGACTATTTGGCAATCAGCAACTGTTGAGTCAATAAACAGTCTGGTTGGAAGTGTGGTTAGTAGTGGCTCATTGTAAAAATCAACCTCCACCCCATACCTGTATTTCAGAGATGTACTAAGTGTTTTTATTTATTTTTTTGCAGGGTAAAATTGTTTTGTTGCCCCCTCCCCAGTAGCATATACTCACCGTCTGTATGCTCCCCTTCTGCTCTGGTCAGCCACTGGTAGCAAGGACAGAAAGCCATGTGCCAATTCTAAGTCGCTGTTGGAGCTTAGCACATGGTTCATGACTCTTCCTATCTGGCTGCATTCGTTTTCATTTTTCAGGCAATGAACAAATTAAGAGCAGAACATTCCTGATATTTCCAAAATGCCATGTCCTTGTCACTGCCTGAAATGCAAGAAAAGAACATTGTATCTTCTGTGAACTACTGATCCCCTCACCCTTGTGTAACCGAGATGTTCAGGGAGACGGGTGTACAGTATCGCCTGTGTGACAACTATGGCTCCCTCCGTAGCTACAGGAACATGAAATGTCAGTCACAGCATTACAAGGTGAAAATAAAGGGAAAAGAGCCTGAAAAAAAGAAAACTAATGCAGACATCTCATCCAAGGACTAAAAGGCTGCAATATTAAAAATGTTGTTTTTGGGTTTAGATACACCTTAAAGCAAGCCTGTTGCTTTGCACTGCATGGATAGAAATATGAGTGCTGCGTTGTTGGCTTGTTTTTGTAGGTGTTGGATGCTGTCCTTAATTCGTGACTTGGCAACCAGAAGGATATTTGCATATCGAGTGCCCCTGGTGCTTCATGCTTTTTTGGATACGAAATAAGTAAAGCAAAGGCAAAAGTAACCCCCCTGCCCCAGAACTGGCATTGTCTCTTAAAAAATAAATTCACCATAGCAGCTCCAGTGATTACTCTTACAGGTTCCGTTTTAAAAGAATATAAACCAGTATCTAAGGTCTGTCAAGAAAGTATCCAGCCATGTGATAAGAAAAGTCGAGACATTCATTGAAGACGATACAAGGTGCAAGAAACATTGTGCGTAGGACAATGAGGCCTCAGTCTCATTCGAAGTAGGCACTTTAGGACTTCACACAGTTCATTTATCATCATCTCTTGCACAAGATCCTGTGTCAAAATCTCGGAGACAGTCGTTTTTGGAATACCCCAGATCAGCTCCTAGTTTTCGCACTCAGTCGCTGATCTTTATTTGCATTCTCAGGTGTTCTGCTTATTGCAGGCATTTCAGAACGTGGATCACTTACAACAGATTCTCAACCAATTTTAAGGCTGGGTGCACACTATTGTGACTTGGATGCGGTTTTCCCCGCATAGGAGATTGTGACCGGCTCTCTATAGCGCTGGTTCATACATCTCCGCAGCTGCTCCGGTGCGAATTGCACAGGCGCTCTGTGCGTCTTTTGGTCTTTCAGGTCAGAATTCAGCCAAAACATCGGGCTGAAATGGTGAATGGAGACGCACCGGACTCCTGCTGTGAGCCAGAGCGTCCTGCAGTGTGAACCCAGCTTGAAGCATTTGTGCCACACTTCTATTTGCATCGTCCCCAAAAGCCTTCTGAATCATCCAAATAGTTTCATTTTATGCAGATTCATTGCTTTGCTGGCTCAGTCATTTTGCATGCAATAACCACAAAGTAAACATGCTCACTCAATGGCATCTAGTGCCCCTACTGGCTAGTACAGTGAAGAAGTTGTCATTGTTCACGCATGTGCATTCCAGTCCACTTTCTATGGTTGCCAGGTTATATCAATGTCACGCAAGCTGTTCTCGTTACAAAGCCTGGACTTTAGATGGACTGACCTTGTATACATGTCCACACCTACCCAACACTCGTCAAATTTTAGCTGGTGCAGTATGCGGTTGTGCTTGTATATGGCTTTTTTTGTAAAACAGGCCCCAGTCTTGCATTGGTCTCCTTACATATATTAAGTCTAATGATAGAATTAGTGGATGATTTAAGAGGGTTTATACTCCAGTTCCTGGCCACGTGTACAGTACTCAGTTCTCCATCACACGTTTCAGGAGACCTTAATATATTCCTTGTGGCTTTGTACGCCACAATGTGTGTGCTAATTACCTGGAGAGGGTGTGACGCCCAGATCTATTTTTAATTCTCTTTCTGTCCAAGAATGAATGTGTTTGGTGTGTCCAACTACCTTTCCTTCCATCCCAAGGGAACACAAATTGTTCTAACTTGCTCTTTCCATGCTATGAAACGTAATCATAAATCCGTCATCTGGTTCTCGGGATTGTTTGGAGTGTTCTTTTCTGAGAAGCCCTAATACTTTTATACTGGTTATAGGAATGTGTGCTCATATAGGGGCTTGCTGTATGCTTTATTAACACATCATTAGCTGAACCCTTACCTGTTTTGTACATGCAGTATAATGCTTAGCTTCTTAAAAGTGAGTAGATGTAGCTGGCATGCTATGTAGCAAATAGTATATGGTTTTATGGTCTAGTTTAGCCTTTTTCAACCAGGGTGCCTTTAAGTTTCTTCAGGAGTGCCTTGACAAAATGCCTAAAAATTTTATACAAGCTACCGGGTGGATGAGGCACCATTACAACCTTCCAGCCACAGCATCCTACCAACCAGTGACATCATTGGTTGATAAAGGGGATGTTGGGTACCTGCACAGCATCCTTAATTGCCTCTCCTGTGCCCCTCTTTGTCAGCACTGGGGTCACATTAGCTGAGGGAGGGAGAGTAGCACTGGAATAGTAGACTATACTCGTTTCATGGGAGGGAGGGCACTAAACCCAGGAGTCCCTCAAGAAGTGCTTATGCTGGTGCCGGCCCTGCTTGCACTTTTACCTAGCTTAGCACAGCAGACATGGCGCACGGTGACAAGCAACACAGCCCCGGCGCTGTCTCTACATGCTGCCATCGGCTCCTCCTACCTTCTCCCTCAGATGCAGGGCAGATGATGGCCTTTCGCTGCACACATTTTCTCTTCCTCCAGCCCCCGCTATGAACAGACCCCTCCCACAGAGTCCCACTTCCAGTCAAGCACAGAGACAATCCCAGCTGAACTGGTGGCAAGTGAAATGAGGGGGGACCTGGGAGGAGCAGGGTGAGACTAGGAAGAAGGGCCAGCAGGCACAGGAGCGGGAATGGCACAGGTGACGATCCTCGAGGGAAGGTAGGGCAAGACTTGGGTGTCTTATTATGTCTGACTGTCTGTGCTGCTTATTATACAGTCTACTGCATGTACATCATGGGGGACCCTCTAGAGGTGAACAAATGAAGAATAGATGGGGACATAGACACAGAGCAAGGGAAGAAGAGAGATGGGGCAGTTAAAGAAGCTACATGGGGACAAAACGGAAGACATTGACAATAGGGCCCCTTTTCACACAGGATGGAGGAAGCTGTCCCCACCGGGAGAACACAGTGATTATTGCTAGCGGCTATAACAGCCACTAGTAATAATTGCATGTAAAATTCAGCAGGCTGGTTGTATCCAAGTTGATAAATCGAGCATTCAGCCTGCCCATACCTGGATCATATCTCGGCCGGTTCCTGCCGAGATTCAAACCCTCTATGGCCGGCTTAACACTACAGTAACTCTGAACTCACTCTTGTTGTGGCTTTGTTGAACACGTGATTCTAGATCACTGTTGCACTGCACAGGTATTGAATATAAATTTTTTTTAAAAACATGTGTTTATAACTTTCTTCATGTTGAATATATTCTCGTTGTACCAAATACACATTGAACTAGATGGACTTTTTCAACCCAACTAACTATGTTATAGTATAGTGTATAGTATAAATTGCCTGTGAAATTTTATAATTCTGTCCAGCCAGTCCTGCGATTTACCCAAATCTGCCAGACATCAAAGCCAGGCTGGTGTTCTGAATTTTTTTTTTTCCCCCCCTACTGTAGTTAGGTAATACAGCTACTTCATCTTCCTGCCCCCAGCCTATTGGGTGGACAGTGAAGGAGAACCAGTATACAAAAGATCTCCTCTCTCTGCTTAACCACTTGCCTACTAGGCACTTAAACCCACCTCCTGCCCAGACCAATTTTCAGCTTTCAGCACTGACGCATTTTAAATGACAATTGCGCGGTCATACAACTATGTACCAAAATGAAATTTTTATCATTTTTTTCCCCACAAATAGAGCTTTCTTTTGGTGTATAATTACAGCTGGGATTTTTATTGTTTGCTAAACAAACAAAAAAAGATGCAAAAGTAAAAAAAAAAAAAAAAAAAATCAAGTTTAATAGTTTGTTATAAAATTTTGAAAAACGGGTAATTTTTCTTCTTCATTGATATGCGCTGATGAGGGGGCACTGATGGGCACAGTTAAAGCGGTACTGATGGGTGGCACTGATGGGCACTGGTAGGTGACACTGATGAGCACTGATATGTGGCACTGAGGTGAGCACTGTTGAGGCAGATTGTGGGCACTGATGCTCTCAGAATACACTGATCAGTGGCCACAACTGTCTATCGATGGAAAATGTTAACGTTTGTCCGGGACTCCTGTTCCCCCCCCCCCCCCCCCCCCCCCAGGTCTAATGAATAAACCCTTTTTATATAGTAGATGAAGAACTCCCTGGCTGTGTAAAAGTGTCTTTATGGAAAACGTTACAAAGTTTACTAAAGGATTAGTAGATACTTTGGTTCTAATCCACTTTATTATTGCCCAAGTCAGATCTTGGAATGTATCTGTTGGATACATTCTGATATTTTTTAGGAAAAAAAAAATACAGGTATGTTTCCTATATTAAAGCAGCCTGAAAAATGAGAACGGTTGTAGGATATGGAGTAGACCAGGGGTGTCAAACCTAATTTCATTGTGGGCCGCATTAACATTATGGTTGCCCTCAAAGGGCCGTTTGTATCCGTAAGACTATATAATTGTATTTACTCTTTTTTTTCATATTAAATCAGCCTCTGCATTTGATTAGTAATAACGTGAGACTTAAACTTTGAAGTGCAGGTGCAGACCAGTATGATGGCCACTCGCATTCCTATCCTAAGTCTGAAAAGGATGGTCGCACACCGCTGGTATCATCCATAAGAAACTTTATTGGAAATTGGTCAGACAGAACATGGTTCTAACATGGTGTTCTGTCTGAGAAGTCTCCAATAAAGTTTCTTGTTAATGATATCAGCAGTGAGTGACCCTCCTTTTCTACTGGCATACTGCTACTGGCCTTGTGTTTGACACATGCAGAGTAGACGCTTACTTTTATTAATGTGCAAAGATAAATGTGATTGTAAGTTCTCATAACTTGTGTTTTTTTGTTTTTATATTATAGCAACATGTGACATCTAGGGATCCATGATTATCACTTTACTACTAAGAAAGGTATGTAATTAATACACCTCTTTTCTTGAGGACACATTTCAGTTACACTTTTACTGTAACCTGAAAGTATTCATTTTTTTTTTTTTTTTTTTTTTTTTTTTAATGTGACTTATTTAGTGTGAAGCATATTATGTAAATCTAATGAGCAAGTATGACTTCCTCCATGTGTATGCCCTCCCTATTCCATGTATTCCAGGTGATGCCCAGATTCAACCACCATGCTATTTCAAAGCTCCTGTGAGCCATGTTGTACTGTGCATGGGTGTATATTTCCACAGGACATATTACTGAGAATGTGTCTCCTTGTATACCTGCTTTCCATTAGACTGTATGGATAAAGTTTGTGCATGCACAGTAGAGGGGAAATTTCAACTTTATTCAGAAAAAGTCCATCCAGTCCAGTGTTGTCTTCTGTGCAACTGATGCTTCTGGGGGTTCCTGCTCCTCCTTGCTGCCATCTTGGTTTTGGGAGCCAGATATCACTTCCTGATGACACACAATTGGCTCCCTATTACACATGTGCAAGACACCACAGGGCTACTTCTACTCCCAACACCAAAAAGAAGCAATATACTTGCCTTTCCAGTGGCCTCTGTATTAAAAAGCTGCCACATCTCCACTTCTCAGCCGCTGTAGGTGTTCAACTAGCAGATGCGTTAAATACAGGTTTACGTTAAACTATAAGATGTTGCCCCACACAGAGTTCAGTAAAAATATCTATTTCTTAAGATCACATTTATAAGCATCGGTGGACGCAGAACACCAGGACTTGTGTCTAATGCCCTCTGATATAAACACCAATTTTTCACACAGTTCTAGAAAAAATTTCAGTTTCCTCTTGGTTAGTGCGGACAACTTCAGTTTTCTGTCAGGTTTTTATTGCTGTTATTGTCAATGTCCCCATTTGGGGATATCAATAAACTCAGAACAGGAAGCAACAAAGAATCTCTCTACTTTCTGATTGGAACATCCACCCCAACTACAACAGAGACAGGAAAAAAAAAAACATTTATATTAGATTGGGGAAGGCTAATATCCTCTGGAATGTGGATTGTATTATGGTCTGTGACCCAACAAGGAGATTTACTTGCAATTTCTATCCAAGTGACTAGTGTACGACAGAACAGGAAGTTAGGGGAGATCTCGGCTGGAAGTCGGTATTTAAAACCTATAAAAAGAAGGTGGAGAGGAGACATTTAATTGGAGTGTGGCTTGAAGAAAGATTAAATCACTTTTATTCATTCACCTAAAATATAAGTCCACAAAGGTATCCATATTGCATAAGGTCCAATAAGCAGATTGTGCAAACTTTCTTTGAGAGGGTATTGTTTAATTTCCTAATATGCCCTGTGTAGGTCATCTCAGGAAAAAAAAACGGAAAAACGATTGAAACTGAGGAGAAAAGCACCTCCAACTATTCTGTCAAAGGCTTAAGGTATATGCATAACTCTCCTGGCCCAGATCAATGAGTAAATTACAGGTAGATGTCAAAAAGATGGACTTTAAATACTGTAACTCTCTTGATGGCAACAGAACCGTCACATGCTGCAGTATTCAGTGTTTGTAAAGCAGTCAAATTTGTAATTCAAGACAACACTAGTTAGTGTAATAGTTGAGCATTTGTGCATCCAAAATGTAATTGTGACATATTTGAACACAACAGGCCCTCTTATACAGAAACTGGTTTGATATAAAGTTAAGGAAGTACAGTAATCCAATTTGGAATACCACAGTTTTGCAACAATTTTTAAATATTTGTACAGCCAAATGTTGTCATGACTTGAGTTATAATTGTGGCATATCCACACACGTATAGACCTGACAAAAAAGAGCCTTGTAAACGAAAAATGGTGTGGTATGCCAATTTCTTTAAAAGTCCCAACTTATCCACCTCCTTGTTCTTTTACAGTAAGTGATGGACTAGAAAATATTGATGTACAGATCATGATGGACGATATAAAAGTTACAATAGACTTGGAGAACAAGTATTTGGAGCTGTTGTTGCATAGCATACACATATGCTGCGTACACACGAGCAGAATTTCCGTCCGAAAAATCTTGGATGTTTTTTCTGATGGAATTCCGCTCAAGCTTGGCTTGCATACACACAGTCACACAAAAGTTTGCTAAACTGTTGAATGTCAAGAATGCGGTGACGTACAACACTACGACGAGCCGAGAAAATTAAGTTCAATGCTTCCGAGCCTGCGTCAAATTGTTTCCGAGCATGCGTAGGAATTTTGCGCGTTGGAATTGCTACAGACGATCGGAATTTCTGATCCAAACTTTTTCCGACCGAAAAATTGAGAACCTGCTCTCAATCTTTTGCTGGCTGGAACTCCGCCAGCAAAAGTCTGGTGGAGCATACACACGGTCGCATTTTCCGACCAAATGCTCTCATCTGTCTTTTTTGCTGGCCGAATTTCAGATCGTGTACGCGGCATTACAGTGGGTATACAAAAGAATCAACCCCCTTTTTAAAATAATCATATTTTGTTGCTTTGCTGCCTAAAATGAAGGGAAGACAGACAGTTTTTGTTTCTGTCCTCAATATCCTTTGTTTGGAATCCTCGCTATTGTTTGTTTGGAATGATCTGTGCACCTTATTTGCAGTTAAGAGCACTGCTCTATGCACCAGGGACGTGCAGTCAGGTGAAGCAGAGCCATGAACATAACAGAAAAAATAAAAAAAAACTATTAAGGGTCATAGCTCAGCTACCTAGGTTTACAGAGACTCCCATTTGGGGAATAGGTAGTCCTACCCCACCACTGGTCGAAATATGGGGCTCCACCTATGGTTCTAGAGATATGGGGCTCCATGCGCAGCCTGTCAGAAGCTACATACACATCTGACTGTTTAAATACAAGCTGGCACACTGTTTGCAGCAGACTGAGAGGATGAGCTCACTGTGCCTCTCACTTCTTGTCAGACACTGAGATCAATAGACAGCTTGGAGCCTTGGACCAATGGTAAAGTACCATTGGTCCAAGCTGTCCAATAAAAATACTGCAGTAGAGGCTCTCCTTTCACTGCTGTGTCATAGAAGCGGGGCATGTGTCCAAAGGACAAAAACTTTTTTTTTTTTTTGTGGAATGGCACCAAACTTCAGTACATAAAAAAAAAAAAAAATCTCCATAGGCGACGCTTTAAACATTTTTACAGGTTACATGTTTAGAATTACAAAGGAGGTCTAGTGCTAGAATTATCTCTCTCCAATGTTCACTGTGTATGTAATGTGTGTGTGTGTATCTGGCTCCGATACTAGCCAGTGCCTCACCAGCCACTGACCTCACGTCCCTGCTATGCACACTACAAATCCTGTGATCCAAAGTCACTGGTCTATCTCGGGAGTAAACAAGAGAGTGGCTTTCTACATACAATGGAGGATGAACACAGCCACCCTCTAACAGGATGTCAGATTACAAAGGCAAAAAAAAATTTAATTTGGAGAAGGTTGAGAGCAATAGAAGAATAGTATATAGAATACCTTTTTTATGTTAAACCAGGGTTTAGTGTCACCTTAAAAAATTCCCTATGTTTTTATGACCCACACATCTTAGGAACAATGTGGTAGGCTAACTGGTTTCTGACCAACTTGCGAAAGACCTTTTCTGTTTGTAGAGGGACGATGTATTGTAAGCTTCTCTGCAGCAGTGACAGATGTCAGTGGCTATATATATATATATATATAAATTTCTGTGAATATCTAAAGGAGAAGTTATTGGATTGAATCTTCCATTGATGTTTTTCTGGCTCTTTGAGTATATTGTTTAGTCACAGAGCAATGAAAGCATTTATCGTCTTCTTTATGTTCTTTTTCTGCCCTTGAATACTTTCTGTATTATGTATTGTCATTTTGACTTCAGTAAGGAGGGATGTGGGGAAAAGTCAGGTTTATGTTGCTGATAAGGACGGCACTAGAAATGTCTATGGGATGTTGGATTTTAGCAGACTGAGACTTTGCTGTTCCTTTTCCTAGAAGTGTTCTGGAACAGGTCATTACATACACGTAGCAGGGCAGTGAATAGGAGGCTTTGTGCTCTGGAGTTTATCCTCCCGCCTAGTTTACTTCGCTCTTCAAACTGTGGACTTTAGGTTCTTGTGAGTTTGAATTTCCTGTGGTTGGAATCCTTGCTGGTGTTTTGTTGGTGTCAGCATTTTATAATACAAGGAACCCTTTATAAGTGTAACAGCAGCACCACCTTTCAATTAACAGTGTTTTTTTTATTCAGTAACCGTTACTTTTTGCAATACACACAGATTTTGAACGAAATCCTTATGATATCCTTGCAGTTTTTGTGTGTATACTTGTATGTAGGTGCTCATTTGTTTTGACATAATCTGAATTCTAGCATCTCAATCATATTTCGCTTATTAAGTTAATTTTGTGTATCCCTGTGTGTGGTAATTTGTCCTATTGAGTGAAATGTGCTGTTACAACTTGTCCAAATTAATTAAGAAAGAGTGATCGGACATGCTGTCAATCCACCCAGGGCATCTGCGTCTGTGGCCAGAGCCCTAAACATAATTGGGGGAAACACTACAGACACCTCTGTCAGTTTATTGAGGGGAAAGCAATAGTGAACAAATGGTTTTCAATCCTGTCCAATCACGATTCCTTCCATGAAGACTCTCCAAGCATTGTGTAGGAGTAGCTTGTAGACATAGAGTATTCAGGATTGGAAGATCCTCATCTAATGTCTACCAGCACCCTGGATTCCATTTGCATGTTGGACAATCTTTACCAGTCCTTACCAGCTGCAAATGAAAAGGGTGGGGGAGACTTATCGATTGGCCAGAATGGAAAATTTGTACAACTGCCCATCACTCTCTTAATTAAATGCAAAGCAAGCAGTTCTAGAAGCATAAGGAGGGAAAAAATCTCTAGGGCTGCAACTAACGATTATTTTCATAATCGATTAGTTAGCCGATTTATTGTTTCGAATAATCGGTTAATAACCTTAAAAAAAAAAGCGTGGTGTATAATTTAGTTAATATGTAAAGTTTAAAAAAAAAAAAAGGCAATTTTATTATTCAATATCTATATGCAGTGATAAATATAAATAACCAGCTATATGGTTAGGGAGCAAAATATTGAATCCGCTCTGAGAATAACAGACAGAAGAGATATACTTTTTTTTTAGGCCAATTAGGCAGATTAAAAACACAAATTGCTGCAAAAACGCTTAACATGCTTTTCTGCAGCTTCTCCATTGAAGTATATTGAACCAAAAAAGTACAGTTTTGCGTTTAAAAAAAAAAAAAAAGAAAGTCCCTGACCCTTTACAAACAGCAGTGGTTGAAAAAAGCATAGATGTGAACGTGTCCCATAGGAAACCATGTAAATGAACTGTAGTGAGTTTCTGCAAAAAACACATAGATGTGAACCAGGCCTGAGACGTTTAGTAACCTAATGGGGGGTTAAAAAAACTAAAACTAGCCCTTGATGGTACAACAAAAAAACAGATAATCACTACTGTAAGGGCTTCTTTTTTTACTGTAGAAACCGTGAAAGTAATATTTACAGTAGTGATTATTTGCTCTTTTTGTACTATAAAGGGATAATTTTTTTTTAACCCCATTATGTTACTGGCCAATTAATCGATTATGAAAATAGTAATTGATTAGTTGTCGATTTAATCGATTAGTTGTTTCAGCCCTAAAAATCTCTGATTTGTGATTGCTTCCTAATATTTTACCATTGCAGATGTATGTACTTAAATTTCAGTACTGAGTTGGAAACTAGCTTGAGTCAGTTCATGTAGTCAATACTGGACTAGCTGTCCTGTGTATTGTGTATGGACGATGCAATTTAAAGAGCAACTGCAGGTAACCAGTAAAATGCTGGTGCAGAAGTCCAAAAATTCTATCTAGTTTACCATTACACAATTTTTATAGTTTCCTCAGGAATGTCACAGTGCTTTTTGGTTGATCCTGCAGCAGCTTATTCCATGATTCTGTGCTATGCAACCTCTAAATCTGAGCACTATAAGGAATGGAGTGTTGAATCAGGGAATACACTATACTGTATTTAGGGGCATTTTCACAGGAGTGGGCTTAAGCGGATTTAGAAAAAAGGATACCAGCTGCAACTAAAATGTAATGGCCAGAGCTCAGTGCAGAATTTAGAGTATTTCCAGCTTTGCATAGAGTAGGGAGGGTTAGCACCCTTGTCAGGATTTTACTGCTTTCAGGGGCTCTGTGAGATTGATTTCCCCTCATTTCCTGTCCTGCTGACAACATTTTACCAGACAGGAAGTAAAGGGAACTCGCAAAGCAGGGGAATGCTTGAAGCCCTGACAGAATTTTTTTGTATGTATTGTTGTTGCATTTTTCTCTCTTCGTCTTTCAGGACAGCACCTTGGAGAGAGCGCAGCTCCGCCTTTACCCAGGAAACACTGCATGACAACGCCCCTTTTTAAGATCAGCTGCTTCCACCATGCCTTCAGTTTTAGTGTTTCCTCCGCCATGGTGGAACACTGCTGGGGAACCAGGGGTGCTGCGCTCTCTTTAAGGAAAAAACAAGGGTTTTGGCAGTGCCTCATGCTTACGTTCGCAAAGACCAGCCCAGCACCTTCCCGAACGATGGGTTAGGTGTTCCGGTGTTCCCTTCCTTCGTCGGCTCACAGGAGTAATGGACTGCCGGAGGTTGATCGCCCGTGCGTTCGGGGGGCCGCGGTTGTGCTCAGAAACGAGCGTTCCATGCCAGGCCTCAGCATGGCGGCGCCGAATCCCGGACGGCGGGGGACGCCAGTTCCGGTGGGTGGAGGCCTCCGGCAGGGCGTAGCAGCAATTGGTTCCAGCTGCTGGAACGCAGGAGGAAGGGGCAGGTCCTCTGGCCGGGACTTCCGTTTGTTTGGCACGGTCGGAAAGCCATTCAAAGCGCGCGGACGGCGGCTGCTACGATCGAAATGGAGGACGAATCTTCAGCAGCTATGGCGGATGCAGGCGCCCAGGCTCCCAGGCAGTCCCAGGTAGGAGAGGTACAGAGGGACCTCTTTCCTTTACATCACTGGGTGTTTTTTGTTCATGTATTAAGTTAAACCTGCAGCTGTCTGCTTTGGTGTAAAGGTCCATTAGCAGTTCAGCAGGGATTGAGACTCTAGGCACTTAGGGTGTTTGGCGTTGGGGTCTATTTGTTGTACTCTTTAGTGGCTGCAGTTAAAGAGGACCTGCGGGTTCTTTTATTTCTGTTGTGTCAGAAATCTACTGCTAAGTCAGAGAGAACTTCAAGAAAATGCCCCTCATGTAAAAATCCTTTAAGGGACTCTTGGCCTAAACCCCTGTGCAGATCTTGCATTGCGGGTTTAGTGAAGGAGGAGTCCTCACAGGGGTGCAAGGAACTCCTGTCTTCAGTGAGAAAAGAAATAGCAGAGGCCCTAGGGACAGTACGCTCCCTGGTGAAAAAAGTGGTCAGAGTTCCAGCCAAGAACAGAGTTCTCAATCCAGTCTCCCTCCGTCCACTTCTGTGCAAGTTGAAAGTGAGTCTGAGGAAGAAAGGGAAAGTATTCCTCCCTCAACGTTTGATTCTGATGTTGAGGAAGAGGATGAAGAAGCCAAGGCTTCTAGATATAAACTGTCGCTTGAGGAAGTTGATGATTTACTCAAGGCAATTTATACTACACTGGAGATCCAGGAAGAAAAAATTCAGCTGTCAGTACATGACAAAATGTACCAGGGGCTGGAGGAGGTCAAGCATAGTCTTTCCTGTACACAAAGTGTTAACAGACTCCATTAAAGGAGTGGAAGGACAGAGAATGGACAGTTCTTCTCTAAAGCCCTTAAAAGGAGGTTCCCTTTTGAGGAGAATGGGGAGTGTGTTTGGAATAAGAAACCAAAGATAGATACTGCCTTCTCTCAAGTGTACAGAAAGACGGGCTTAGCCTTTGAGGATAGGGGAATTCTCAAAGTCGCTATGGACAAAAAAGCAGATGGGCTACTGAAGAAAGCATGGACTCTTCTTTAGCCAATCTGAAACCTGCAATGGCAGCCACCGTGGTGGCCAAAAATTTGGAATGCTGGTCAAACCAACTCAAAAATCAGGTGGTGGCAGGTACCTCCAGGAAAGAATTATTAGAGTCCTTCCCTACTCTATTAAAAGCCGTCAAATATATGGCTGATGCCTCGGCAGAGTCCATCAAAATGTCTGCCAGGTCATCAGCACTGGTCAATTCCGCAAGGAGAGCCCTCTGACTTAAAACCTGGTCAGGGGATTCAGCCTCTAAAGCGAAACTGTGTGGAATTCCCTTTTCAGGGGATTTGTTGTTTGGTCCAGAATTAGAAGACTGTACTTGATAGGATAGCAGACAAAAAGAAAGCTTTTCCTCAGAAAAAGGACCAAACAAAGAAAATTGGAATCCTCAGAGAGGAAGAGGCAGGGGTGGGGTATTGTTCAGTAATCCTGAGCAATCCCCTAAAAAACAATGACCAGCTCCCAGTAGGCGGGAGGCTTCAGGACTTCTGGTTTAGTTGGGAAGAAACAACAAGAAGTCCATTTGTTCTAGGGATAATCCAGCAGGGTTACCATCTAGAGTTTTTACAAGACCCCCCCAAATCGGTTCTACATAACAAACTTGCCGAGGGATCAGGAGAAGGCTCTGGCTATGAAGTCCCTTCTTCAAGAGCTGATGCTACAGAATGTCATCTCTCAGGTCCCAGAGGGGCAAGAAGGAAAAGGGTTTTATTCCCATATATTCTTGGTCAAGAAACCATCAGGAAAATTCTGCCTGATCCTCAACTTAAAGCTGTTGAATCGGTCCATAAAGTACAAAAAAATTCAGGATGGACACGATTTTTTCGGTGAAGAACTTGCTGACCCCTAGGTGTCACATGGCCTACATCGATTGGAGAGATGCATAGCTCCATATCCCAATAGCACCCCAGTCCCAGAAATTTCTGCGCCTCGCAGTCAATCTGGGAAAGGGGGAGATCTGGCATCTACAGTTCAGAGCCCTGCCAGTCCGTCTCTCCTCCTCACCCAGAGTATTCACGAAAGTGATGGCAGAAGCATTGGAACCCCTGAAACTGAAAGGGATCCCAATAGTGCTCTACTTGGATGATCTGCTACTTTTCGCCGACTCAAAAAGTCAGGTGGAAGTCAATCTTCAAGTGACTCAAGCACATATAAGAGGCTTGGGTTGGCTTCTCAATATTCAGAAGTCCAACGTAAAGCCTGCCCAAAGAGTAAGGTTTCTGGGGTACAAAATAGACTCACTGGAACAGAAGATGTGTCTACCCCAAGAAAGAATAGAAACAGCTCTAAAGGCACTTCAGTCCAATTCAAGGTTCTCAGTATGAAACCATGTCGGCTCTGGGTCGACTGACAGCAGCAATCCCCGCAGTACAGTGGGCCAGACTGCATGCTCGTCCGCTGCAGGCGGACATGTTGGCAAATTGGTCTTTCCAGGAATCTCTGGAGGAAAAGTTCGTCATAGGGGTAAGAGCAAAAAGATGACTCTGGTGATGGGTAGGTCACTAAACTGGAGAGAGTTTAAGGCTATTTCATCTGAGTCTTCTGTCCTTCCAGGAACTTCTAAGAAGTCAGCATGTCCAGATTTGGTCGGACAATATGACCGCAGTGTTATACCTAACAAAACAGGGTGGCACAAAAAGCAGAACTTTGTTGGAGTTAGCCTGCCAAATACTGAGATGGGCAGAGAACAATTTGGCCTCCTTATCGGCAGTTCCACTTAAAAGGGACGGAAAACGCCTTGGCAGGTCTCCTCAGCAGGAGAAAAGTAAGAGCAGCAGAGTGGTCTCTGAATCAGGATCTATTCGAGACAATAGCCAAGAGGTGGGGTTGTCCTCAGGTGGACCTGGTGGCAAAACAAGAAAATGCAAAAATACCAGTGTTCTTCTCCCCCCAGAGAACAGATCAAGCTCTGGGGATAGATGCTCTGGCCCACAGATGGGACTTCTAGCTGTCCTACGCTTTTCCCCCATTTTCACTGATTCCAAGGGTATTAGCCAAATTTAGACTGGAATCCACGGAACTAATTCTGATAGCTCCTTATTGGCCAAAGAGACCGTGGTTTGCAACCCTAATGAACCTCTCAGTAAAACCTCCTTGGAAGTTACCTAACAGGTCAGATCTACTGAGTCAGGGCAAGTTTTTTTTCATCCAGATCCAACGTTTCTCAACCCGGCAGCTTGGTTTCTGAAGAACAAATCCTAAGACAAAAGGGCCTATAAGAAAAACTCATTACTACCCTTCTTGCAAGTAGGAAGAAGGTGACAGACATTTATTTTAAGGTCTGGAAAGTATATAATACATGGTGTTCCAGAAAAGACTTTAGTTTGTCTAGTACAATTTCAGTTATAGAATTCCTTCAAGAAGGATTGGAGAAAGGCCTAGTAGCTAGTACACTCAAGACGCAGGTAGCGGCTTTATTAGTTTTTTTTGAAAGAACCCTGGTAAGGGAGCCCCTGATAATTCGTTTTTTCAGAGCTATGGCTAAAGTAAAGCCTAGATCTGTGGTTATTTTTTCCAAATGGGATTTATCTTTGGTTCTTCAAGGGCTAACAAAGCTTCCGTTTGAACCCATAGAAGGATCATCACTTAAGTTTTTAACGTTTAAAACGGTGTTGTTGGTGGCAGTAACATCAGCCTGTAGAGGCAGCGAGTTACAAGCTCTATCAATTAAGGAGCCCTTCATGAGATGCTTACCAGATAGGGTAGTCCTAAAAACAGACCCAGCCTTTCTACCGAAGGTGAGCCCTGCATTTTCACCGGGCACAGGAGTTTATTTTCCCTACATTTTGCCCCTCACCGTCGGGGCCAGGAGAAGAAGCCTTCCATACCCTGGATGTCAGGAGATATCTTCTTAAGTATCTGGAGATAGCAAAGGACTTTAGAAAATCATCCTCACCCTTTGTTCTAATGGAGGGCGCTCACAAGGGATGTAAAGCTTCCAAAAACACCCTTGGAAGATGGCTAAAGCAAGTTATTAAAGAAGCATACGCCTCTCTAGGTTTGGAGCCTCCAGAAGGAATCTTGCCCCATTCGACCAGAGCAGTAGCGGCATCATGGACAGAAAAGGCCGGAGCATCGCCTGAGCAAATTTGTAAGGCTGCCATATGGTCCAGTTTCTCAGACTTTTATAAAGCATTACCGCATGGATCTGCTCTCAGCCTCAGACCAATCCTTCGGGAGAAAGGTTTTGCAGGCAGTGGTCCCGCCCTGAAGTAAGTTTCTTGATTATCCTCTCCAAGGTGCTGTCCTGAAAGGCGAAGAGAGAAAACCTTAGTTAGACTTACCGGTGACGGTATTTCTACGAGCCTTTCAGGACAGCAGCCTACTTCCCTCCCTAGGTTATGATGTATAATGTATAATTATAGGGCATGGTAACTGTCTGCTTATATTTTCCAGCATGTCGGAGGATTTCTCGATAACAACTGATGGCATGGTGGAAGCAGCTGATCTTAAAAAGGGGCGTTGTCACGCAGTGTTTCCTGGGTAAAGGCGGAGCTGCGCTCGTAGAAATACCGTCACCGGTAAGTCTAACTAAGGTTTTTTTTTTTCCCTCCCGTCCTCTCTGGTAAAACATTGTCAGCAGGACAGAAAGTAAGGGGAAATCTCTATCGGCACCCTGGACAGCAGTAGTGTACAACTGGAGTTTTCTAATTCTTCATCTCTGTTATGCTTACACTTGTAAATGTGAGTGGTATTTGAACACGATTTTAATAAATTCTTAGCGGTTTGTACTATGAAGTTTTGTTCTCCTGAGTCCCTGGAGGGAGAGTTATACTGTGAATGGGGAACCTGTGGAGCTTACGTCTTAAAGTGACATTAGACCTCGGTTACAGTGGTGAGGTCCATCGCAGGAGGTGAGGACGCATACACTGGTTCACTCTTTATGGTAAAGATGGTTCATACACTGAAAGTGTGGTGTTGATTTACTTGTCATTCACAGGGAATATTTATTGGATCAATGAACATATCTTTATTTTTTAATTGATAGTAGGTGTGCAATTATTTTTTAATAAGTGGAACGCTTCACTATAATATACTCGTATATTAACAATTGATGTGTTGTAACTACACATTTTAGTGGTAGCTGCACTTGGTAATTATTTTATATATTTATTTGCGGTTGGATCAGGAGTAATGCAGGGATGATGTTGTGTGTGTTGTTTTTTTTTTTTTTTTCTTCCAATATTTTTGAGAGGTGTGTGTGTGTGTGTGTGTGTGTGTGTGTGTGTGTGTGTGTGTGTGTATATATGTGTATATATATATATATATATATATATATATATATATATATATATATATATATATATATATATATATATATATATATATATATATATATATATATATATATATATAATATACAATTTAAAGTGTTTTGTAAACAATCATCTTATAAAACAACCAATTCAGTTTAAAATCAAAATGTAAGGCAAAATGTTTGTATATAGATACAAAAAGGGGTTATGTGTGTGTGTGTTGTGTTGTGTGTTTTTTTTTTTTTTTTTAAGAGATCACTGTTTTCAGCTGCATTAGAGCTGGGGAGAGGAGAAACAGCACACTGATCTTCCCAGTGAAAGGCTGTGCCAGGTTGGCGTTTAAGGACAAGTCTGATCATTGGAGAAGAGCAGGCTGAGTTCCCAGCATATCTAGAGAACTGACCACGGTGTGTTCTCCTGCTTAGTGTGGTCAGTTTTTAATAGGAAAGCAGAGGGACTGACAGAATCACCAGGGAATTCACACAAAGGAAGCAATGCAAAGAGAACAGGACACTTTTTTTTCATACAAGTACATGGTACAGCAGGCACATATCAGGAATATGAAATGCTGGGGTAACAAACACTTTAAGTGCCAGAATAAAAATTTGGGACCTTCATCAAAAAGCCTATGTCTTTTCAGTTAGTTTAGATGACAGTATACTTCTAAAAACTTGTCTAATGAGTTAACTATTGGACATCTCTTAGGCTGGTTTCACACGGGCTTTCTGGTCCGCCTGTTAGTTTTTCAGGCAGACCTGATTGATCGGACCCTTCAGTCTCTTCTATGGAGCAGCGGATGTCAGCGAATACATGTCCCCTGACACCCGTAATCCAAAAACGGATGGATGGTGGTCCTAGTC
The DNA here is from genome assembly GCA_028564925.1 of Lithobates sylvaticus. NCBI lineage: Eukaryota > Metazoa > Chordata > Amphibia > Anura > Ranidae > Lithobates > Lithobates sylvaticus. The sequence continues at coordinate 67,677,671 of CM053033.1, read as the reverse complement.
CCCATCTGTCTGGTGGATCGGATGGAAATGGACAGGCGGTGTGTTTCCATCCGATGGTCCCATAGAGGAGAGCTGGACTGTGTCTGCTCTGCGGAGCGGACACAGACCTGTCATCTGCCTGCTCATCGGAGCAATCCCCCCTGCTGAGCAAGTGGATTCTACCTAGCGGAGGCGCCCATGTGAAAGGAGCCTTTAAACATGAAAAATAAACTTTATGAAATCCTGATCATACACATTAGGGAATTTTTCTTCTTATGATGGCTGTGAAGTTTTTAGTGTGTACAGGATAAAAAAAATGTGGTAGCAACAATTTATCTGTGCAGTGAGTTTTAGAAATCTTCAAGCATACTTGAAAATGTCCTTTTAAACAAGCATAGGAGTATGAAAATGAGCTATAGAAAGAATAATGACTTTGCTATTACTGCTGCCTCATACCTCCCAACTGTCCCTTTTTTTTGTTTTGAGGAGCTATCCTCCTTTTGGAATCAAAACACTTGTCCCTCATTTTGAACAGATATGAATGCCTCTATAATACCTGCAATATTTAAAGCGGTTGTAAAGGCCATATATCTTTAAAAAAAAAAATAACAAACATGCTATACGTGTGCAATGGTATCATACAGAGTGACCATGAACCTCCTCTTCTGGGGTCCCCCACCGGTGCTCTTGGCTCCTCCTTTTTTCTTTGTGCACCCCTATAGGAAGCTGCTTCCTGTGATGGCACACCTGCAGGGGTGTGTGTCCTTCATGTGTCCCTCTTTCCCATCTCAGAAAATATGGAGGTATGCTGCCTGATGCTTTTTTTTATTTTTTTTTTTATATATATTTTTAAAAAGTTGTCAAGCACATTTAATTTGATGAAACGTCTTTAACCAGCACACTAAGTGCGTACACTGATCAACCTCTAGAGAGTGTAATATTTTATGCACTGACTGCCTTGTCAAACATTGACATTGCATGAAAGTAAACTTTGTGCTGAAAAGCTTTTAACATTTTATAGGTGGTATGTCTAAGGCATTCCATTGGTAGACTGTACATGGGTAGTTTAATCCTATAAATATACAGACTTATCAGCTGATCATGATAGTTATAACATGAGATGATACTTAACAATTTACAGGTATCCTATGCAAGTGGAGCTGTATCTACAATGGTGGTGCTTAAGCTGGCCATACATACAGTAAACCCCCGCTATATCGCGGTTCAGTTTTTGCGGTCCCGGTATATTGCGGTATTTTAATTAGGACCTGTTATTCTGATATTGTGGTAATATTTCGCCATTTTCGCAGTTATGTCCTCTATTTTTTACTGTACTGTACAGTATACTGTACTGTTAAGACAATATTTTTGTGTTTTAAAAATCCTCTTGATCTCTCTCTATCTTTAATGTGTTTCTATTGCATAAAAGTGTGTTTAAAGACCTTTAAATGCTATTAAAAAATTAACAAAACATGCCTATTGTGTATTTAAATAGGGTCTTTCTATTTCGCGGTTTTTCACTTTTCGCGGGTGGGTCCGGAACATAACCCCAGCGATGGAGGGGGGTTTACTGTATATAGATTCCTCCATCCATGCTACACAGTGCTGATGGACAAATCTCCCACTCCAGCTTTTGCGTTTTATTTATTTTTTTGTTTGCTTTTATTTAAGGGTTTTGTAATCTACAAAGGGACAGATTCAGACAGAGCCCAGTGTTTGGTATTTGACCAGGCCTGTCAAGGATAAGAGGAGAAAACGGGAAGAAAAGCCAAGGAAACTTTTTTGGAATAAGGCAATACATAGGTATCCAGATAGAGAGTTGACATAGTTAACAAGTGGAAAAACTTGCACTGCTCCTTGTCCTTTAAGAGAGGATATGTACACCACAGACATTAGACATTGGTCTGACATGCATGCACAATTCAATTGTCTCCTGATCAGGAGTGTTTAGGACAGTGGGTGGGAAAGAAATGTGCAGACAGTCACTCTGGATGCTGATGAAAACAAGTGATCGGGTAGTGGTTTCTAACATGACACTTTGTTCCCAGAAAACACTAGTTTGTGGCTTTTGTGCAGAAAAACTATAATCCACTGTCGCCCAATTACAATCCAATCTGTCCAAAAAAAAAAAAAAAAAAAATGATCTTGATAGAGGTTTTCATCCAATGTTTGTATGAATGCGAACCTGTGCTTCATCTTTGTGTTAATGGAAGTTTTCTGGGTAGGCTAACTTGAGTGTTTGGGGGGTTTACAAACTCTCACAGTTTCCATCATGTTTTTGGGCAGTCAATATCTGCCATGGCACATTTCATGGTGACTGGTGGGGTATGTTGTGACACACATTAAAGCGGTTGTATACCCGCACTGAAAATTTATTATTATTAATAATAGTTCTCTCTGTGTTTCTTCCGGGGTTGTGGCTCCAGCGCTGTGAGTGGCCGGAGCTGTGATTACGTCACATTACGTTACGTCGCATGCGCGCGGGAGTCTCCTTCCCGGCAAGGTCCGGCAGTGTCTGCCTTCAGCTGGGCCTTCACAGTGCATGTGCCGCTGATGTCAGAGGCTGAATGCAAAGTGAATACCTCCTAAACCGTACAGGTTTAGGAGAGATTCATTGTACCTACAGGGTATTGGCTTACCTGTGGGTAAAAATAACAAATAAGGGTATACAACCACTTTAAAACTGAGCTGAATGTGACTAACTACTTTAAAGTGTTACTAAACCCACAGCAGTAAAATCTGTATTTGCAGTAAAGCATGCTTGTTATACTCGCTGTGGAACCTAAGGGGTTAATCCTCTGCATTGTGTATGAAGGCTGTGAGATCCGTATTCTCTGATCCTCCTTCTTTAACTGACTTCAACCCATATCTTGATAAAACAGAGCATTAGGAGTCGGGCTGCACATGCTTAGTTGGGTGTGCATTGCTAGAGAGTTTTTTTTTTTTTTTTTTCTTTTTTCTTGGGAAAGTTCATGTGATCAGCACAGGGCCTATCGGCACTGTCCAGACAGAGGATCAGGGAAGAATGAAAACTCCTCCTACAAGCTTTACTAAGACTGTTATATACAGCTGATTGAGAAAAGGTATTTAGCAGTTTATATTTACTAAAATAATTGCATTTCCCTTTTCTGTGTACTGTGGGAGACCAGATATAGTGAATGCAGGGTCCTGGGTTTAGTAACTATGATCTGGGTTAATGTAAACTTTTCACAGACAAAATGCTTTTATGAACAATTTGATGTTACTTTGGTAATCAAAATGTTACTTTTTGCCCATGGACCCGAAGTTTAGAGCTCACTTTGTTATAGCACAATAGGCTTTCTATTTATTGGCAGCGCTGCGCACTGAACAAATAGAAACAGTCAGACAGCTAGAGCAGAATGTTTTCTAACTGAAAATTATGACTCAACACCGCTGTTCTAGTGGGTGCTCGCCCTTCTCCCACCTATTCTGCAGACAACTCCAGATGATGATATTATTGGGGATTCCCTATTGTCTGGATTTAGATGCTAGACACACAGTTCTTGCCCCTGGCAAAACAGCTCATGTCAATAACCCCTGCACATTCAGCACATTCTGTGGTGTGCCTGCTCCATTTTATCCTCTTTATCCATGTATCGCATGGTCTTTGAAAAAAGCCTACCTGTCAAGTTTAAAAAAAAAAAAAAATGCCTAAAGGTAGAAAAATAGTATCAAAGATAATGTAGCAAAGTTATTTTGTGTGTAACCATATTTTCTTATTACCTACACACCACCCGTTTCCTGCTTTTGGTAATGCAGCATGCTTGTTGTTGTGCTTTATTGCGCCTTTTCACAATATAAGTTTGAGTAGGTGTATTAACAAAAAAAAAAAGCCACTCTGTATAGCCCTGATACCTTCTCTGTAAGAGGAAGTAAACTTCCATCTTTTAGATAAAATTAATATTCCCGCGCTACCTGAACCAGGAATAGTAGGGCACTCAGTTGCAGCAAACTCCCGCATTGATCAATCCACTAGCTAAGGAAGAAATAAATAAAATCAATAGATGGGGCTGCTCTCTAAGTGATAGCAAGCAGGTAAAACGTAACTGCTATAAAGTGCTGAGTGTTTAAATTCATAAATTCAAATTCATAAATTCAAATTCATAAATGATAAACTCCAAAAAACACAGTATAAGTGCAAATAATAATAATCTTAAAGTGCTAAGTGCTCAAAAATGCATAGACGGTAAACTCCCAATGTACAATGTAGGTGCAAATAGTAATGAAAAGGAATAGCATCCAAGTCGATCCTAAACAAGATAAAGTGCTAGTGTCAAAAAACAAAGGAATAAGGTCCAAAGTGAGCATAAGTCTTCAAACAGATGCTGGTGGATACAGTGCAAGAAATAAAGTGCTGGGCTCCAACTGACACTCTGCAGGTGTGGTAATGTGAATTAGTGGTTTTCCTCTTCAGTGCAGTCACACCTCAATGTGCAATGGCTCCTTACCATACCACTGTAAGGTAACAGCGTGAAATTAGCCAGTGGCAATCCAGAAATATATAGGGTCCTGCAATAGGTCACCGTAAGAATTTTTCGTATGGGTGGCAATATTATAAATGTCATCTGTGGAGCCTGGTGGATGGTTCTCATTAGAATAATATATCTCCTTTTGTGTAAGTCAGTAACGGTGGAAATCCTCCCAGGTGGACACATCCAATTATATGGAGAACGAACAGGGGACCCAAATAGTGAAGTATGTAAAACTGGGTATTTATTTAATAACAACCAAGATTGGTACTCACATAAAATCAGATGTATAAAACAAAACGAGCAGTGAGCTCGCAGCCTGACGTCACTTCCAGTGCCCGTCTATTCCAACGCGTATCGTCGCGATCACGTGACTTCCCTGATGAAGTCGCGTGATTGTGATGATAAACATCGTCACAATTGTACATTGGAAGTTTACCACCTATGCATTTTTGAGCACTTTAGATGTTTGTTTATTATTTGCACTTATACTGTGTTTTTTGGAGTTTAACATTTATGAATTCGAACACTCAGCACTTATATAGTTATATAAGTTACCTATATAAGTTGCCTATATACCTAACTATAGTTACCTTTTTTACCTGTTTTATCACTTAGAGCGCAGCACCATCTATTAATTTTATTTAAAACTTCCATCTTTTGCTTTTACCCATAGATGAGCCTATAATAAGGCTTACCTTTAATGTAGTGCAAATATTTTCTAAACGTTCTCCATTTAGGAGATATTTACATTACATGCAGCCAGTGACCTCACTGGCACATGTGCTCTGAAGGAACGGCCACCCGTACCGTTCCTCCAGAGCCCTGTCCCGTGAACGGCAGTCACAGAGCTGGAGTCTGCCAACCCGGAAGCAAGACGCATGAAGATGGGAGCCCCTTCAGTGCTGATTTCTCAGCACGGGAGGGCTTCGTTAACAAATATACACTGATCAGCCATACCATAACCACCCGCCATAACCTGTTCAGGCATTGACTCCACTAGACCTTTTGAAGGTATGCTGTGGTATCTGGCATCAAGCTGTCGGTAGCATATCCTTTTAAGTCCTGTAAGTTGTGAGACGGGGCCTCCTTGGACTGGAATTTTTCAGCACATCCCACAGATGCTCGATTGTATTGAGATATGGAGAATTTGGAGGCCTAGTCAACTCGGTGAACTCTTTTAATGTGTCTTTGAGCCACAGTAGCTCTTCCATTGGTTTGGACTACATGGGCCAGCATTTGCTCCCAACATACATCGAGTCTTGGCTGCCCATGACCTGTTGCTGGTCTTCCTTCCTTGGACCACCCTTTTGGTAGGTGCTGATTACTGCAGACTGGAACATTCCACAAGAGATGCAGTTTTGGAGTTGCTCTGACCCAGTCATCTAGCCTTTACAATTTGTCCCTTGTCAAAGTTCCACAAATCATTACTCTTGCCCATATTTCTGCTTTAAACACATCAACTTCAGGGACGACTTCTTCACTTGCTACCTAATATTTGCCATTGTAACGAGATAATCAATGTTATTCACTTTACCTGTCAGTGGTGGAAAAGTTATGGATGATAAATAAGCATTTATCAATGTGAGTGTCACAATCAGTGTTTTTGTCACTGGGGGCAACAGCCTCCCCAATCTTCTGGAGGTGGCTCAATCCTGACCCTTTCTTACAAGAAAAGCTTTTGTTGGCTGGCCTGGGCCTCTTGTGCATTTCTTTTGACCAGTAAAGCTGACAATCATGATGGGCCAGTAGGAATGTGTAGGGTGGAATTTATCGACAAGCTCCAAGATTACCGGGAGAATGGGCAAACATTTGGCCAGGACAGATTGGTTGTAGCAGCCCCCCCTACACCAGCTTTACATTAAATACTACTGTAATAAATGTACAATCTATATTCACTATACCTTTAAGCCATGTGGAGGAAGATGAGTTGTATTGTTGAGGTGCCAATACTGACAAACCTAAATGATTTCTATATCTCTGCAACTGACAGAGAGAATTCCATAAGAGGAAAATGGTAAACGCACATATAATCCATGTCTGAAAGGAAAGGAAAAGTTTAATCATTCAATTAGGTGTATGACACCACTACAGGTTTCCATGTAAGGTGATCCATACCTTTCTTGCTATTTAAAAGAAATTGAAAACTGAGATACCACACTGGATCACCGCTATGGTGAAAGCATGAAATGTAACTTCTGGCACCTGCAACAAAAGTTACGATCTATAAATAGTTTGTGTGTCACAGTACATTGGTTATCATTATAGTAGAGCTTCATCCAACCAGATGACATTTAGTATATGCAACAAGTTACTGTGCATCATAAACAAATTACATTTTGTTTTCACCTTCCTTTTTATTAATTTTTTATATATATATATATATATATGTGTGTGTGTGTGTGTGTGTGTGTGTGTGTGTGTGTGTGTGTAGATAGATGGATATAGATAGATAGAGATATATATATATATATATATATATATATAATCTCTATCTATCTCTCTATCCTTTTTTTATTATTTATTTTATTTAAAGTTTGATATCCCAGTGCTGCTGATTTCCTGCGGCCTCTTTTAACCAGCTCTATATGCACTCACCCCAGCATCTGCTGCACATCATTGCTTTTGACTAAAGCATAGTATACGTGACGAGAATATCGGACAAATGACTGTTCTGTGTTTTGTTTTTTTGGCATGCTAGTCTCATCGAAAACTAATGGGTTACTAAAGTCACAAATTCTTGTAAAACAGAATATAACTTCAGAAGTGATGTACTGTATTATAATGTATTCTTTTGTTTCTGAGCATGTGTTCTCTTGGTTGCTGAATTTTTTTCCGACAAATACTATACAATACTTACACAAAAATCGCTTGTTCTGTTATCTTGCAAGAAACATTTTTTAATTGTCTTTTCATATATTTTCATATGAACTGTAGTGATTGGTTCTCGAAAGCTGTGTACTCACGAATAGATTATTGTACGATTGCTCCAATTGTATTTAGTTTTCACCAGCTTGGTCCAAACAAACTATTTAAACTTACTTAAAACATGGAGTTTGCTGGTTTGAGTCAGCCCCTGGTATCTTTGTGTCATATACGCCAGCAGCAAAATAAATCCACCATAATTCCTGACTCTGCTTCTGGTGGTCTGTCCTTACCATGATATGTCCTGGAACCTCACAGCTATGTTTTGGTACCTTGGCCTAGTTTCCCTTTCCCCTTCTTCCTTCTTTTTTTTTATTTTTTTATTTATTTATTAATTCATTTTTCAGCATAATGTCTTTTTTTTTATTTTAAATTTTTTTCAACATGCAGTCTGGTTAGATAAGATTCCAGTATTTTATTATTTTTAGTGTTGTTTTTTTTATTATTTTTAGTGTTGTTGTTTTTTTTATTCTTTTTTTTTTTTTGCAGTTTGCCTTATTAAAATACAACCTTCTACCTAGTACTTGATGTCATTGTCCTGTTTTGAATGCCAGATCAAGTTGTTTAATCATTACCTTTTCAATGTTAAATATCTGTCTGTAGCTGAGATGAAGAATTGGGTGGTAGTTATGAAGAGTTCCTTCTCATGAAACGGAAGATGACTAGGCCTCTTTCACTCCTTACTCCCCCCACACTGCTCCTCCCTGCACAAGGTGCTTGTTAATACGATGGAAATTCCTGGCATGTCACAGAAGAGTGGAGGGTTTTGGCAAGAGAGTTTTCTCAGCTGCTTACTCACCTATTCGCTGGGCAATCTATTAAACTTCTCTGAGGAAGGAAGATATTGCCATACAGCTGTGTTGGGACAGTCACTTTCTGCATGACATTCCTGAAATTTGCCTCTTCGCAGTTACATTGGACTAAGGAGCGAAGCTTTTGGGGTATGTGACCTTTGCATTATTGATCCTATCAATAAGACACTTCGGGCATTGATTTACTAAAACTGCATTATGCAAAATCTGGTGCAGCTCTGCTCAGCTTCCAGATTTTATTGTCAAAGCTTAATTGAACAGGCTGAAGTTAGAAGCTGATTGGCTACCATGCACAGCTGCACTATAGTCTGCGTGCCACAGTTTTAGTAAATCTTCCCCTTCGTGTTGAATCACAACAGGACTATTATTGTATATTCTGTTTACAGCTCTGATGGTAGAAATGCATTGAGTTATGGACAAATCCTTCAAAGTAATGCATGTGATACAAATTATCGCCAGCCTTTCTGAGATGTTTGTTCTCTGTCCATTTTCACAGTTCTTGTTTGGGTCAAATGTCGTTTTTTTTTTTTTTTTTTTTTTTTTTTTTTTTTTTTTTTTTTTTTTTTTTTTTTTTTTTTTTGTCTTTTGTGTCTGGCTGAAAAGTGTCTCTGTTTTGCATGCAGCTTCCTTTTATTCCTTTACACTGTTACCATATGTCTACACTGGATGTTTGTACTGTATGTTTAAATATTGTAATTGGAAAATCCTATTCCTGATAGTAGATACTGAATTAAGAAAACAAATGCTCATTGTCTTGCTTCACTTTCTGAACAGACCTGCCCAGACCTTTGTCCATGTAAACCAGCTTTTCTCATTACACTCAGAAAAGTCTAGTCTAGCTGCCTGTTATGACAGTGGAACAGAGCAATGTCAACGTCTTATTCTTTCTCTCCCATTTTCTGCATTTTATTATATAGGCTCCATATATTGTACCCAGACATGATATTTCATTTTGGGTGGTACAGATAAGTTTGGTCACTGACCATCTTGTAGTTTTAGCCACTGATGAGATTTTACAGCACTTCTGTTGTCTTCAGCTCCTAATAGTTTGATTGCTTCATTTGCCTTTGTATTGGCTGTACAAGCTTGGTGGAGTTGTGATTTCTGGTAGATAAATTTCACCACTAATGTTTAAAGCCAAAAGGCTGATCAAAATTCTGAAGTTTAGCAGAAACCAGACTAATTTTGTCCATCTATGGGCAGGTGGGTTGTACTGAAGTCAGTCTGTCGATCGACTTCAAGCGGTTGTAAACCCGCTGACACTTTTTTTTTTTTTTTCTTTTTTATACACCTGTAAGGGAAAAGGCATAATGAGCTAGTATGCACTGCATACTAGCTCATTATGAAATACTTACCTTAGAACGAGGCATCGGTAACTCACCTGGTCCACGCCGAGGTCGCTGACATGTTGCCTCGGCGTGTCTTCCGGGTATCGCGACTCCAGTGCTGTTAGTGGCTGGAGCCGCGATGTCGTCGCGCATGCGCACGGGAGATTTCTTCCTGGCAAGGTTCGGATTCTGCCGGCCTTTCAGCGGAGAATCCCCCCTGCGCGGGGAACATCTCCTGAACCGTACATATTTTTTATTTATTTTTTTACCTACAGGTAAGCCTCATTATAGGCTTACCTGTAGGTAAAAGTAAATTTTTTTAACTTTACAACCACTTTAAGTATAACCAGCCTGTGTTTGTTTGTTTTTTGTTTATTTTAGCCAGCAGCAGTAATCATTGTATTCTGATTCTGATTGTATTCTGATGGGGGAACCCCCTGCTGTCAGAATACAATGGCGCAGGAGGTATTCCCCCATCAACAATGTTTTGGTGGGGGAATCTAACAATTTTTTATTTTCTTCACCCTGTGGTTGAAGGAAAGAAAATGGCATAATGTATGGCCAAACAGACCTATGAGAAAAAAAAAAAAAAAAAAACAGCATGTGATTTTCCACAGTCATTAAAAATAGCAGTATACGATATGGGTAAAGTTGACCCTCAAGATTTAAAGTATGTAGTGTATAAAGTAGAGCCCAGAAAATCCATTCTATTTTGGTTTACTTGCTGGGAAGCATGGCTTTACCGCTGAACCACTGAATTTGCTCATGGGAACTGAATATACATTGTACTTGGCAAAGAAATCTACTACTTTTCTTGTTCTTATTCTTTAAAACAGATGGTGAAATTCAGCATTAAAAGTGGGATCCATTCTGAATCACACTGGGTAATTGTAGGTCAGGCAACTTGACTTTTTCTCAGAGGAGGAATATTGTTGTTGTTAAATAAGTGGTCCTTTCCAACCCCTTTTTACCATGGCAAGTGAATCATATAGGCATCAATAGGAGCAAGTAATGCACTCCACTCTGCCAAACGACTTGCTCATCACTCTTGTTGTGGAAATGAAGACCACATGTCTAGCAGTGGAATAATATGAAGTCTGATACACATGTGACCATGGATTAATTTAAAGAAACGCAAGGGAGTGATGGAAGAGGTTTTACAAAGACTCTTTCACTTTGTCCTGAATGGCCTGTGTGTATACTGTGTGTTAATGTGCTTATGTACAGTATATTATGTGTGTATAATAAATATATATAAGTGAGTACACCCCTCACATTTTTGTAAATATTTTATTCTATCTTTTCATGTGACATCACTGAAGAAACTGCAGTTTGCTACAATGTAAAGTAGTGAGTGTACAGCTTGTATAAGGCCCCTTTCACACTGGGGCGGTGAGCCGCGGTGACGGTAAAGCAGCGCTATATTTAGCGCTGCTTTACCGTCGTTTTCACCGCGGTTTTCGGCCGCTCACGGTGCGGTTTTACCCCCCGCGAGCGGCCGAAAAAGGGTTAAACACCCCCCGCAGAGCGCCGCCGTAGCCGCGGTATTGCCGCGGTAACCGCGGTATTGCCGCGTTTTTACCGCGGTCTCCCATTGTAATCAATGGGAAGGAGCGGTATAGGAGCGGTGAACACACCGCTCCTATCCCGCTCCAAAGATGCTGCTAGCAGGACTTTTTTTGTCATCCTGCTAGCGCACCGCTCCAGTGTGAAAGCCCGCCGGCTTTCACACTGGAGTTAAAGGGGCAGGATTTTTTCATGCGGTGAACAGGCGCTATTTTTAGCGCTGCACCGCATGAAAAACGCCCCAGTGTGAAAGGGGCCTAACAGTGTACATTTGCTGTCCCCTAAAAATATCTCAACACACAGCCATTAAAGCGGTGTGTGTGAGCTTAAAATTTTTTTTTTTTAAAGTCAGCAGCTAAAAAAAAAGTCGCTGCTGACTTTTAATAAGTACACTTACCCTCCCAGGGCGCCCGCGATGCTGTTCGTGGAGGCCGAGATGTCCGGATCCAGCGCCGCCGTCCTCAGTAAGGGAAACGGTTTTGCGCGGCCTACTGCGCATGCGTGAGTCGGCGCGCGGCCTACTGCGCATGCCGAGTGGGATTTGTGAATGGGGAACGCAATGTGTTGTGGGACACAGTTCCCATAACACACTGCGCCCCATTCCATAGAAGACGGAAGGAGAGAAGATCACCGCGGCGCTGGAGGAGGCAGATTAGGACAATCTACCTAGCAACAGCCATTTCTGGTAAGTAAAAACAAATTTTTTTTCATTTGAAATTGTTATTTAACATTTTTAAAAGTTTTTGTTTTCAAGGTGTCCCACCACTTTAATGTCTAAACTGCTGGCAACAAAAGTGAGTACACCCCTAAGTGAAAATGTGTCAACATTTTGTATGGCCACCATTATTTTCCAGCACTTAACCCTCTTGGGCATGGAGTTCACCAGACCTTCACAGGTTGCCACTGGAGTCCTCTGCCACTCCTCCATGACATCACGGAGCTGGTGAATGTTGGAGACCTTGGGCTCCTCCACCTTCCGTCTGAGGATGACCCACAGATGCTCAATAGGGTTTAGGTCTAGATACATGCTTGGCCAGTCCTATCAGCTTCTTTAGCAAGGCAGTAGTAGTCTTGGAGGTGTGTTTGGGGTCGTTATGTTGGAATACTGCCCTGCAGCCCAGTCTTTGAAGGGAGGGGATCATGCTCTGCTTCAGTATGTCACAGTACATGTTGGCATTCATGGTTTCCTCAATGAACTGTAGCTCCCCAGTGCCGGCAGCACTCATGCAGCCCCAGACAATGACACTCCCACCACCATGCTTGACTGTAGGCAAGACACACTTGTCTTTGTACTTCTCACCTGGTTGCCGCCACACGCACTTGACACCATCTGAACCAAATAAGTTTACCTTGGTCTCATCAAACCACAGAAAATGGTTCCTGTAATCCATGACCTTAGGTTGCTTGTCTTAACCAAACTGTTTGCAGGCTTTCTTGTGAATCATCTTTTAGAAGGGACTTACTTCTGGGATGACAGCCATGCAGACCAATTTGATGTAGTGTGCAGCGTATAGTCTGAGCACTGACAGGATAACCCCCCCCCCCCCCCCCCAACCCCTTCAGCCTCTGCAGCAATGCTGGCAGCACTCATACGTCTATTTTATTAAGACAACCTCCTGTATATGACGCTGAGCATGTGCACTCAACTCCTTTGGTCGATCATGGCGAGGCCTGTTCTGAGTGGAACTTGTCCTGTAAACTGCTGTATGGTCTTAACCACCGTGCTGCAGCTCAGTTGCGGGGTCTTGGCAATCTTCTTATAGCCTAGGCCATCTTTATGTATAGCAACAATTCTTTTTTTTCAGATCCTCAGAGTTCTTTGCCATAAGGTGCCATGTTAAACTCCCAGTAACCAGTATAAGAGAGTGAGAGCGATTTAATACCAAATTTAACACGCCTGCTCCCCATTCACACCTGAGACCTTGTAACACTAATGAGTCACATGACACCGGGGAGGGAAAATGGCTAATTGGGCCCAGTTTGGACATAATCACTTAGGGGTGTACTCACTTTTGTTGTCAGTGGCTTAGACATTAATGGCTGCGTGTTGAGTTATTTGGAGGGGACAGCAAATTTACAGCTGTACACTCACTACTTTACATTGTAGCAAAGTGTAATTTCTTCAGTGTTGTCACTCTTGTGAGATACTGTATATGTAATATATATATTCTTCTTTTGTTCATTCTTGACAAAAAAATCACTTTAGTTCCATGGACAGCTTTCAAAGACCAAGTTAATGACCCAAGTCAGTACCAGACATATGCATAAATCAGAGGTACAGGTCAACCTTCATTATATTTCAGTATCCTCCCACAATATACAAAGAAAACATTCTCACAATCGTCACTAAACCTCCAAGGGAACATGCTCCTTTGTTAGAGAGAGAGAGAGTCCTGAAGCATCCGCCTAATTTACGAGACCCAAACTCCTAATCCTTGTACCCTGAAGCATTTTGCAAGGTCAAATTTCCCTGAACTGAAGTCGAGACACCAAGTAATTTATAAAGTGATATGCAATACCTTCTTTTCACTTCAGCCATGCTAAGCATCAGATAGGACATTAACAGAAGAGTATATACGCGGCATACGCCTACGAACAGTCATATCCATTTCTTCAACTAGCTAAGTGTGGTGTAAGTTCATCAGATCAGATAATAAATCCTATGGGCTATGGTCAGCTTTAGCAGCTGATGGGAATCTCTTCAGTTGAAATGTAAACATTTGTGTTTAGTGTGTTTGCAATAAAGTGGATCCCCAAACAAAAGCTTTTTTTTGGAGGATGGGGGTTATTTCCATACCCAATATCTTTCTTCCACATCATTGGGCTACCACCATCTCTTCTCTAGGGCATGGTTAGTACGTTTGTCTGACATCACAGATTGTAGGACTACTCTGCTTGCATGGCCTGATCTGTGAGGGGTCAGCTAGCAGTTTTGGTTTGTTGTGTACATGGAAAGGCAAGTCTAAACATTAAGAGCCATTTGACATGCCATTCTTTGTACCGGCACACTTCGGCCTGTACTGTTGGTCATGTATGGCCCCTTTATCCTGAAATGTCCTAGTTTTTGTTGGATTTGGAAATGTGCCTATATCATAAAGACTTGTTTATGAGAATGATGTGGCTTTTGTGGGGAGGAATTTAACTGTAAACAAGACTGGTGTGCATAAAACGTATTGCATCCTATACCTTCTACATTGAAAGGACTGGATAATGATTGGGTAGGGTGAGGACAGCATAAACTTTGGGACTTCACTTAAATATACTAAGCAGATTTAGCAGCCTTTAAATGTTCATTCAGTTCTCACTTTGTCCTGTTCTGGGCGGGCCAACTCAATTTTGAACCCTACGGACGAAGACTGAGATGCCATTAAAGTTCATGTGTAAAGGCAGGTGTCCCAATACTTTTGACAATATAGTGTATATGTACATCCTACTAGCAACGATTGTAGGTGCTTCTATAAGGCCCCTTTCACACTGGGGCGGTTTGCAAGCGCTATTGCGCTAAGAATAGCGCCTGCAAACCGACCCGAAACAGCTGTTGCTGTTCCTTCAGTGTGAAAGCCCGAGGGCTTTCACACTGAAGCGGTGCGCTTGCAGGACGCTCAAATGTCCTGCAAGCCGCATCTTTGGCTCGCTATAGGAGCGGTATATTTACCGCTCCTATAGCGCCCAGTCCCATTGAAAACAATGGGGGAGCGCGCCGAACCCGCCCGCAAAACGCCGCTATAGCGGCGGTTTGCGGGCGGTATTGACCCTTTTTCGGCCGCTCGCGGGGGGTCAAAACACCCCGCGAGCGGCCGCAATGCGCCGCTAAAACGCCGGTAAAGCGGCGCTAAATATAGCGCCGCTTTACTGCCAGCGCCCCCACCGCTCCAGTGTGAAAGTAGCCTTAATGTTCCTTTTGAAAGTAGAAAAATCACTCTGGATGAATCTGCTGTTTTGGGTTTTTTATTTACTTTATTATGGTAGTTCTACACTTGCATGAACCTGATCTGTATCATGTGGTTAATGGCCTTGCCTCCAGGTGAATTTTAATGTCTTCACTTTCTTTTTTTGTAATTCAGTATAATGACTCTAGAAATGCATTGTCCTGTCAGATGACATCAGCTGTCAAATCTTTAATTGCAGTAGCTGGATACATACTCCTATTCTTGTATATGGCCAGCTCAGTCTTGTTCACTTAACTAATAAACACAATTTAGAGTTAAGAAGGTTAAATTGTAGAGATTATCGATTTATGTTTTACAATAACACACATTAAATATCTTAAATGGTTTTTTTACATAATATCACTGCATAATATTTTTGCATTCAGAGTTTTTTTTAGTTTTTTGCAACATCAAGGTACAATAACCCTTGCCCTTGGGTCCCATTCATACCAATGATATTTAACATGCATGTTCTATCACACAGGAACGTACTGCTGGCAAAGAAACTGTATTTTTATTCATATCCCTGCGGATGCGTGATTTTATTTTTATGTTTTTACACAGAAATTTGTGTGTGTGTGTGTCTAAACATGGAAACCTAATATATAACAGCTTACTGGTTCCTATGTGGTGGCTGTATGTGTGCGTTTGTTTTTTTTTTTTTTCCCCTTTTATTTTCATCTGGTTATCTACGATTAAACGCACTTCCTATACCTGGGTGTCTATGCTCACTCCTCCAGTGTATCAGTGGAGGCAGCCATGGTTGCCATGAAGCAACATATCTGCCTTTTTGTATATCTTCATTTAATGTGTAGTGATGGGATTAAAATGGACACGAGAGAGAACTTTGTTTTTACCCACTTTTAAGACCAGGACCTTTCTGTCACTTCTTGTTACTGTCGCTGCGCCTGCGCGAGACGACGTACAGCTATGGTGATTCGCACAGGAGAGCCAACCTGCTGCCGTATAACAACGGTGGCTGGTTGGCAAGCAGTTAAAGACCACAGTTGGCCATTCTTGACTGTTGTGTTACCAGATCTCTGTTTGGTTGTGGAAAGTCTCCCAGTAAACAAACTTCCTGTTCGCTACATTTGTGTCTGTTTGCAAGTACCCTGTTTGCTAGGTGTGCCAGTAGGGGTTGAGATGCTTCTTGGGGTTGAAGGGCAGAGTGACGGACTGAACAAACTTAAGCAGCTCCTCCTTGGTATCGCTACATATGCTTTGTCCAGCAGAGGGTGGTACTTCTCAAAAAAGCCCGGGAAAACCTTGAACAGCAGTAGTAACCCTTACCTCTCAAGCAGCACCATTTCTGCTAAGCAACCGTAACTAAATAGTGCAATTAACGCAGTAGAAAATACACTTAGGGCTCTTTCACATGGACGTGTCCGTGTACGGAGCACGCTCTGTTTAGCGGGGGATCGCTCCGTCGATCCCCGCTGAGCAGGAAGATGACAGGTCTGTCTCTGCACTCGTTGCAGGGACGGACCTGTCAGAGCACCGCTCTCCCCTATGGGGGATCGGATGACGACGGACCGTATAGTCTATCATCACCCGTTCCGATCCACAGACGGATGGAAAAATAGGGTTTTCCTCCGTCACACTTTTTCGGAGCAGGACGAATGTCAGCGGACATGTCACCGCTGACATCCGACGCTCCATAGAGGTCTACGGAGTGTCCTTTCAGGTCCGCGTAAAAAACTGACAGGCGGACCTGAACGGACCGTCCGTGTGAAAGGGGCCTTAAAGTGATTGTAAACGATCACTTTGTAAAACAAAAAGTGAAAAATTAGAAATGAAATGCAAAAAAAATAAAAAAAATATAATATTTATTAATATTATGAGTATCTCACGAAAGTGAGTACACCCCACCACATTTTTGTAAATATTTTATTATATCTTTTCAGTGTGACCACACTGACGAAATTACACTTTAGTACAATGTAAAGTAGAGTGTACAGCTTGCATAACAGTGTAAAATTGCTGTCCCCTCAAAATAACTCAACACACAGCCATTAATGTCTAAACCACTGGCAACAAAAGTGAGTACACCAAATTGTCCAGTGAAAATGTCCAAATTGGGCCCAAAGTGTCAATATTTTTGTGTGGCCACCATTATTTTCCTGCATTACCTTAACCCTCTTGGGCATGGAGTTCACCAGAGCTTCACGGGTTGCCACTGGGGTCCTCTTCCACTCCTCCATGATGACATCACAGAGCTGGTGGATGTTGGAGACCTTGCGCTCCTCCACCTTCCATTTTGGGATGCCCCACAGATGCTCAATAGGATTTAGGTCTGTCAGCTTCTTTAGCAAGGCAGTGGTTATCTTGGAGGTGTGTTTTGGGGTCGTTATGTTGGAATACTGCCCTGCAGCCCAGTCTCTGAAGGGAGGGGATCATGCTCTCCTTCAGTATGTCACAGTACATGTTGTCATTCATTGTTCCTTCAATGAACTGTAGCTCTCCCGTGCCAGCAGCACTTATGTAGCCCCAGACCATGACGTTCCCACCACCATGCTTGACTGAAGCCAAGACACACTCTTACTTCTCACCTGATTGCCGCGACACACGCTTGACACCATCTGAGTAATCCATGTCCTTAGTCTGCTTGTCTTCAGCAAACTGTTTGCAGGCTTTCTTGTGCATCATCTTTAGAAGAGGCTTCCTTCTGGGACGACAGCCTTGCAGACTAATTTGATGCAGTGTGCGCCGTATGGTCTGAGCACTGAAAGGCTCACCCACCCCCCCCCCCCCACCACCCCTTCAACCTCTGCAGCAATGCTGGCAGCACTCCTATGTCTATTTCCCAAAGACAACCTCTGGATATGACGCTGAGCATGTGCATTCAACTTCTTTGGCCTGTTCTGAGTGGAACCTGTCTTGTTTAAACTGCTGTATGGTCTTGGCCACTGTGCTGCAGCTCAGTTTCAGGGTCTTGGCAATCTCCCTATAGCTTAGGCCATCTTTATGTAGAGCAACAATTATTTTTGCTACATGCAACAAATAGTTCTTTGCCATGAGGCACCATGTTGAACTTAGTGACCAGTATGAGAGATTGAGAGCGATAACACCAAATGTAATACACCTGCTCCCCATTCACACCTGAGACATTGTAACACTATCCAGTCACATGACACCGGGGAGGGAAAATGGCTAATTGGGCCCAATTTGGACATTTTCACTTAGGGGTGTACTCACTTCTGTTGCCAGCAGTTTAAACATTAATGGCTGTGTGTTGAGTTATTTGGAGGGGACAGCAAATTTACACTGTTATACAAGCTGTGCGCTCACTACTTTACATTGTACCAATGTGTGATTTCGTCAGTGTTGTCATATGAAAAGATATAATAAAATATTTACAAAAATGTGAGGGGTGTACTCACTTTTGTGAGATACTGTGTGTATGTGTGTGTTTGTGTGAATGTGTGTGTGTGATATAGATAGATAGATAGATAGAATATATATATATATCTATCTCTATGTCACATTACCTCTGTTCTCAGCTGCATACAAGCTGGGGGGGAAAGAGGCAGCAGTACACTGCTTCCCAGTGAATGGCTGCACAGTGGAGGGGGGGGGGGGGGGCGCATTGGAAGTGAGCAGGCAGAGTTTCCAGCATAGCTAAAGAACTGAGCAAAGTGTGGTCAGTATTTAAAGAGCAACTGCAGTCTGCTCACATAATTTGTAATAAAAACATCTTTTCATTCTGAAGCTTCCCTCCAACCACTTTGCATATTTTATATATACTGGGATTCTGTACTTGCCAAATATGCTGCAGAAATCTCCCTCCACTGAGTGTGGCTGCAACCATTTTAACTGTGGGCAGCTAAGGCTGCTGCCTGTTTACTTCCTGGATTTACACAGACACACACATCCAGCTCTGCAGCTCTCATGGCCCTCTTATGACTCATCCCCCCTCCCTTCCTGGGAAACTCAGGAGAGAGAGAGCTGTGGATGATGTCATAAGCCTAGTCTTTTTACCAGGCAAACAGGAAGTGGGCTGTATAAGGTATTTACAGTCAGAAAAATGTTTTACTATCCAAAGTTAAAACAACAAGGGCAGAAGATTTAATAGATTGAAAGTTCCGCTTTGTTAGGAAAGCAAGGGGACTGGCAGGAACACCAGGGATTTCACACAAAGGAAGCAATACAAAGAGGGCAGGAGACTTTTTTTCATACAAGTACATAGTAGGCACATATCGGGCTACTTTCACACTGGGGCAGTGCCGGGGTTGGCGGTAAAGCGACGACTTACCGCTGTTATAGCGGTGCTTGGGCACTGCTTTTCAGGCGGTAGCGGGGAGCATTTAACACCCAAGAAATGGTTAAAAGCGCCCATGATGCAGCGCTTCTGGGGCAAGGGCGGATTGGGAGCGGCGTATACACCTCTCCCACACTGCCCCAAAGATACTGCGTGCAAGACTTTTTTTCCCGTCCTGCAAGTGCACCGCACCAGTGTGAAATCACTCGGCTTTCACACTAGGGTGGCTTGAGAGGCAGTTTTCAGGCGCTATTTTTAGCGATAAAACGCCTGAAAACTGCCTAAGGCCCATTTCACACTGGGGCATTTTTCAGGCGGTACAGCGCTAAAAATAGCGCCTGTACACCGCCTGAAAAAAACGGGCCCATTCACTCCAGTGTGAAAGCCGGCGGGCTTTCACACTGGAGCGGTGCGCTAGCAGGACGGTAAAATAAAAGTCCTGCTAGCAGCATCTTTGGAGCGGGATAGGAGCGGTGTATTCACCACTACTACCCATTGATTTGATTGGGACACCGATATGGCGGCGCTTTGCGGGGGATTTTAACCCTTTTTCGGTCGCTCGCGGGGGGAAAACCGCCCCGCGAGCGGCCGAATACCGCGGCTAAAACGACGGTAAAGCAGCGCTAAATATAGCGCTACTTTACCGTCGCCTCGGCTCCTGCCTTAGTGTGAAAGGGGTCTCAGGATTATGAAATGTTGGGGTAACAAACGCTGTAACCTAGAAAGGTATTTATCACAGGCAACACAATAGCTTTGAGCGCTTTCTTATACGTACATATTAAATGGAACAGGAAAGTGTGTCTGTCTATCTCTCTGGAATGAAATAAGGAGTTGGTTATCTGTGGGAGGTTATGTGGTGATTAGTCATTCAGGTTTGTGATATTCTTTATTTTGTATACAAACCACACATTGCTTAGTACAGGCCACAACGTAATGTCTTCAGGAGGTGATTCACTGTAAAGTCATGGAAATTTATGGAGTATCCTGTTCTGCTGTTTTAACCATTGCATAGGCGGGTTTATTTATCAGGGCAGTGCATTGAGCAGTGGTGTCTCGTGCACATTACTGTTATGGTGCTTTAAGTTCAGTAGCCAAGTTTAGCAAGCATGTTTTTGTTTTTTTCTGCAGGTTTGGAAGAACGGACCACGCATTTTAAGTGTTGTCCTCACAATGATTAATAGTCCTGATGGTCACCCCTGTTCTGGCCACAGATACGCATTCACTAGGTTGCAGAGAGTAGCTGGGAAAGCATGCATTCAGTGCCTACTGAGATGGACACAATGCCATGCCTCTTCTGTTTTGTACACATTGGAATCTATTTATTTTATAAATGTTTTTTACATACGATTTTACTAAACTTTTACCCAGCAGTCACACGTTTTTTTAGTCTGAATACAATTGGAAAGGAATGACTCCTGGGTGAATGTTGTATGGATCTTGTGTGAAAACTGTTATAAATCCCACTGTTTTCAGCAATGAACAATTCCAGGCAAAAGAGTCAAACGTTCACCTAATTTATCTTAAACTAGAACTATAGGCAAAACATTGTTTCCACTTTGGATAGAGTAGGGGAGGGTTATAACTAGGGATGGGCCCGGTGCTCGATGCGAACCCACGTTCGCATCGAGCACCGGGCGTTCGCTCGCTCGGCGAGCCCAGAACTATTTTGGCCGCTCGCATCACGTTCGTGTGATGCGAGCGGCCCCGCAATGCATTGCGGCCGGCGCGGCCGGCGCAGTGCATTGCTGGCTGATGATTGGCCAAGCATGCACTGTGACCCCGCATGCTTGGCCAATCACAGTCCCGGAAACTCGAAGAGCCATAATTGGCTACAGGCAGGACGCCTGTAGCCAATTACAGCTCAGGGGCTGTAGTACACGCCCCCCCCTATAAAAGGCTGCCACGCCGTCTGCGCCGGTCACATGCTGTTCCGGTGCAGATAGAGCAGGCTAGATCTGTGACACTCTGCTGGATTTAGTTAGATAGATTTACTGAGAGAGAGTTAGGTTGGATAGATTCATTTAGAAGGATTGAGTTAGAAAGAGGGGCTTGTAGTGTGTTCGTGGCAGGCAGGCAGCGCTCCTATATTTTGTTCCCAGAAGCACCTATAGGACTTGTAGTGTGTTCGTGGCAGGCAGGCAGAGCTCCTATATTTTGTTCCCAGAAGCACCTATAGGACTTGTAGTGTGTTCCTGGCAGGCAGGCAGCGCTCCTATATTTTGTTCCCAGAAGCACCTATAGGACTTGTAGTGTGTTCGTGGCAGGCAGGCAGAGCTCCTATATTTTGTTCCCAGAAGCACCTATAGGACTTGTAGTGTGTTCGTGGCAGGCAGGCAGAGCTCCTATATTTTCTTCCCAGAAGCACCTATAGGACTTGTAGTGTGTTCCTGGCAGGCAGGCAGAGCTCCTATATTTTGTTCCCAGAAGCACCTATAGGACTTGTAGTGTGTTTGTGGCAGGCAGGCAGAGCTCCTATATTTTCTTCCCAGAAGCACCTATAGGACTTGTAGTGTGTTCCTGGCAGGCAGGCAGAGCTCCTATATTTTGTTCCCAGAAGCACCTATAGGACTTGAAGTGTGTTAGTCCCATCACACAATGATCATATATTTTGTTCCCAGAAGCACCTATAGGACTTGAAGTGTGTTAGTCCCATCACACAGACCTATATTTTCTTCCCAGAGGCACCTATAGGACTTGAAGTGTGTTAGTCCCATCACACAGAGATCATATATTTTGTTCCCAGAAGTACCTATAGGACTTGAAGTGTGTTAGTCCCATCACACAGAGATCATATATTTTGTTCCCAGAAGCACCTATAGGACTTGAAGTGTGTTAGTCCCATCACACAGACCTATATTTTCTTCCCAGAAGCACCTATAGGACTTGAAGTGTGTTAGTCCCATCACACAATGATCATATATTTTGTTCCCAGAAGCACCTATAGGACTTGAAGTGTGTTAGTCCCATCACACAGACCTATATTTTCTTCCCAGAAGCACCTATAGGACTTGAAGTGTGTTAGTCCCATCACACAGAGATCATATATTTTGTTCCCAGAAGCACCTATAGGACTTGAAGTGTGTTAGTCCCATCACACAGACCTATATTTTCTTCCCAGAAGCACCTATAGGACTTGAAGTGTGTTAGTCCAATCACACAGAGATCTTATATTTTGTTCCCAGAAGCACCTATAGGACTTGAAGTGTGTTAGTCCCATCACACAGAGCTCCTATATTTTCTTCTCAGCAGCACCCACAGGACTTCTAATGTGTTAGTGGCATCACATAGAGCTCCTCTATTTGCTTTGCAGAAGCACCCACAGGACTTCTAGTGTGTTAGTGGCATCACACAGAGCTCCTCTATTTGCTTTGCAGAAGCACCCACAGGACTTCTAGTGTGTTAGTGGCATCACACAGAGCTCCTCTATTTTCTTTGCAGAAGCACCCATAGGACTTCTAGTGTGTTAGTGGCATCACACAGAGCTCCTATATTTTCTTCTCAGCAGCACCCACAGGACTTCTAGTGTGTTAGTGGCATCACACAGAGCTCCTCTATTTTCTTTGCAGAAGCACCCACAGGACTTCTAGTGTGTTAGTGGCATCACACAGAGCTCCTCTATTTTCTTTGCAGAAGCACCCATAGGACTTCTAGTGTGTTAGTGGCATCACACAGAGCTCCTCTTTTTTCTTTGCAGAAGCACCCATAGGACTTCTCGTGTGTTAGTGGCATCACACAGAGCTCCTATATTTTCTTCTCAGCAGCACCCACAGGACTTCTAGTGTGTTAGTGGCATCACACAGAGCTCCTCTATTTTCTTTGCAGAAGCACCCATAGGACTTCTAGTGTGTTAGTGGCATCACACAGAGCTCCTCTATTTTCTTTGCAGAAGCACCCATAGGACTTCTCGTGTGTTAGTGGCATCACACAGAGCTCCTATATTTTCTTCTCAGCAGCACCCACAGGACTTCTAGTGTGTTAGTGGCATCACACAGAGCTCCTATATATTCTTCTCAGCAGCACCCACAGGACTACCGACTACAATGGCTGGAAGACCGCCAAGGGGAGGCAGAGCGTGCAGAGCCAAGAACACAGGGCAGGCAGGCTCTGTTTCTAGTGGACGTGGCCGTGGACGTGGACGTGCATCGTCATCAGCACGTGGCCATGGGACACGCGCGTCTTTGTTTTCGGCAGCTGGACATGTGGAGCCGCATCATGCTGAAGGCTTGGTAGAATGGATGACCAAGCCCTCCTCATCCTCCTCATCCTCTCTCACCCAGGCTCAGGGTACTGGCAGAGCATCATCAGCCACCCCTTCCCTAGACCCACCATGTCCTCCTGAGGAGTCCCCCGAACTCTTTGAGCACAGTGTTGGGTACATGCTCCAGGAGGATGCCCAACGATTCGAAGGCTCGGATGATGATACCCAGCTTGAGGAATCTGGCAGTACTGTTCCACCAGCTGCAGCTTACTGCCAGGTTTGCTCTAGTGGTGAAGAGGGAGGGGATGATGAGGTCACTGACTCCACGTGGGTGCCTGAAGGGAGAGAGGATGAGGAGGAGGACGAGGAGGAGGAGGATGCGGCGTCACATGTCCAACGAGGCAGGGTGCCCCCTGGAGGCCAGGTAGAGGCCAGCACAGCAACTGTACAACACCGCAGAGCTCCGCCTGTGCAGGGCGCTGCCTCTGCACGTTATCAGAAAAGTTCTTTGGTGTGGGCCTTTTTTGAGACGAGTGCAGCAGATCGCACCACTGCTATTTGCAATATTTGTCTCAAGCGTATCTCGCGTGGCCAAAACATCAGCCGCTTGGGCACCACAAGCATGACCAGACATATGGCGACCTGCCATGCAGCTCGTTGGCAGGCACACATAAAAGACCCACACCAAAGAACTAAGCGGACCTCTCCTTGCTCCTCCTCAGCTGGGATCTCCATCCCCACTACACCTTCAGTCCTCTCTGAAAGCTGCTCTGAGAGGACTGAAGGTGTAGAATTAGGTGTGTCACAACCAAGTACTTGCAGTACACCGACGTCCGATTGCAGCAGGCAAATTTCCCTGCCCCAGCTGCTGGACCGTAGAAAGAAGTACACTCCCAGCCATCCACATGCCCAGCGGTTGAATGCTAGCCTGGCTAAATTGCTAGCACTTCAACTGCTGCCTTTTCAGTTGGTAGACTCGGCCCCCTTCCGTGAGTTTGTTCAATGTGCGGTTCCTCAGTGGCAGGTTCCCAAACGCCACTTTTTCTCACGGAAGGCGATTCCGTCTCTCTACCGGCATGTGGAGGGCAATGTCCATGCCTCGCTGGACAGGGCGGTCAGCGGTAAGGTGCATATTACCGCTGACTCATGGTCCAGCAGGCATGGACAGGGACGGTACCTTTCTTTCACGGCCCATTGGGTCACTCTATTGGCAGCTGGGAGGGATGCAGGACAAGGTGCAGTAGTGTTGGAGGTTGTTCCGCCACCACGCCTCCAAAACGCTACTACTGCTACTGGTTGTGACACACCTCTCTCCTCCACCCCCTCCTCTTCTTCTTCCTCCAGTGCTCTGTCCTTGGAACCAGCGGTGCTCCGTAGGCGTACAAGGGGCTACGCAAGTACGTAGGCAAAAAGATGCCATGCCGTGCTTGCGCTGGTGTGTTTGGGGGACAGGAGCCACACTGGGCCAGAGGTTCTGGCAGCTCTGCAGGGGCAGGCCGAGAGGTGGTTGACGCCACGTCAGCTTAAGCCAGGAATGATTGTTTCTGACAATGGCACCAACCTCCTCTCCGCCCTGCGACAGGGGCAGCTCACCCATGTGCCCTGCATGGCTCACGTCCTCAACCTGGTGGTGCAGCGGTTCTTGGGCAGGTTCCCAGGCTTACAGGATGTCCTGAGGCAGGCCAGGAAAGTCTGTGTGCATTTCCGCCGATCTTATAATGCCAGTGCTCGGCTGACTGAGCTGCAAAAGGAGCTGAACCTGCCCAAGAACCGCCTAATATGTGACATGCCCACCAGGTGGAACTCAACGTTGGCCATGCTGCAGCGACTGCACACGCAGCAGAGGGCCATCAATGAGTACCTTTGCGACTACGGCACCAGGACAGGGTCAGGGGAGCTTGGTTTTTTTCCCCACGTCAGTGGAGCATGATCAGGGATGCATGCACTGTCCTCTCACCATTTGAGGAGGCCACGAGGATGGTGAGCAGTGACAGTGCATGCATCAGTGACACTGTCCCTCTTGTCCACCTGTTGGAGCATACGCTGCGTGGGATAATGGACAGGGCACTTGAGGCAGAACAGAGGCAGGAAGAGGAGGACTTCCTTGCCTCTCAAGGCCCCCTTTATCCGGACAGTGTTCCTCCTGTCCCACCCATCACACCGGAAGAGGAGGATGAGGAGGAGGAGGAGGAGGAGGAGGAGGATTGTGTGAGCATGGAGGTGGAGCCTGGCACTCAGCATCAGCAGCAGCAGTCTTTTAGGGATGATGTACAGTCCCAACAAACCAGTGGACTTGTACGTGGCTGGGAGGAGGTGGCTGGCGATCATGTCATCCTCAGTGACCCAGAAGACTCCGGACCGAATGCCTCAGCTAACCTACGCTGCATGGCCTCCCTGATCCTGCAAAGCCTGCGGAAGGATCCTCGTGTTCTTCGGATCAAGGAGAGGGACCATTACTGGCTGGCCACTCTCCTTGATCCGCGGTACAAGGGTAAGTTGCGGACCTTATCTTGCCGTCGCAGAGGGAGCAGAGGATGAGACATCTCAGGGAGGCCTTGCAGAAAGGTCTGTGCAACGCGTTCCCAGAAACTGGGAGGCTACAAACTCCTGGTCCTGGGCGACGAGTTGCTGAGGCTTCGGTCAGTGGCAGAAGGAGCGGTGGGGAAGGTGGACGTCTGACCGATGCGTTCAGACAATTTTTTAGTCCGCAGCCCCAAGGTATGATCGGTTCCAGCAACCATCGCCAGCGTCTGATATACATGGTGCAGGAATACCTTGGGGCAAGGTCAGACTTGGACACCTTTCCCACCGAAAATCCTCTGGCTTACTGGGTCCTGAGGATGGATCACTGGCCAGAGCTTGCACAGTATGCAATTGAGCTACTGGCCTGTCCTGCCTCCAGCGTTCTGTCCGAACGCACATTCAGTGCTGCTGGAGGATTTGTGACTGATCATAGGGTGCGCCTGTCCACCGCCTCGGTTGATCGACTGACCTTCATCAAAATGAATCAGTCTTGGATCACCACCAGCTACCAGGCACCTGAGGCGGATATAACCGAATAATTTTTAATGTCACATCACATCCCTTCAAGACTGCCTATGCTGATGCTGAGTGACTGTCCTCTTATGTTCACTGACTATCCTCTTCCTCCTCCTCAATGATCCATGCCACCACACCAGTGCCTAAGGCACAATTTTTCAGCCCCTGTTTAACAGGGGCGTGTACATACAATTTTTATAAAAAAAATGCTTCGCAACACTGTGCTCCAAGTACAGTATCTGTGAGGGGTTGCAGTGTTGTGGCACCAGCACCAGTGCCTAAGGCACAATTTTTCAGCCCCTGTTTAACAGGGGCGTGTACTTACAATTTTTTAAAAAAATGCTTCGCAACACGTGTGACTGCTGTGCTCCAAGTACAGTATCTGTGAGGGGTTGCAGTGTTGTGGCACCAGCACCAGTGCCTAAGGCACAATTTTTCAGCCCCTGTTTAACAGGGGCGTGTACATACAATTTTTATAAAAAAATGCTTCGCAACAATGTGCTCCAAGTACAGTATCTGTGAGGGGTTGCAGTGTTGTGGCACCAGCACCAGTGCCTAAGGCACAATTTTTCAGCCCCTGTTTAACAGGGGCGTGTACTTACAATTTTTTAAAAAAATGCTTCGCAACACGTGTGACTGCTGTGCTCCAAGTACAGTATCTGTGAGGGGTTGCAGTGTTGTGGCACCAGCACCAGTGCCTAAGGCACAATTTTTCAGCCCCTGTTTAACAGGGGCGGGTAATTACAAATCTTGATCTAATAGTTCACAGCAGGGCCCATTCCTGCGCCCACCAAGAGTAACTATGAGGGCCTACAGTCTTGTGGCAACACCGTCCACCACCACCGCCAAAGGCCCAATTTTTCTGCCCTGTTCATCAGGTGCTTGCAATTACAAATCTTGATCTAATAACTCACAGCAGGGCCCATTCCTGCGCCCACCAAGAGTAACTGTGAGAGCTTACAGTCTTGTGGCAACACCGTCCACCACCACCACCCCCCAATTTTTCTGCCCTGTTCAACAGGTGCATGCAATTACAAATCTTGATCTATTAACTCACAGCAGGGCCCATTCCTGTGCCCACCAGTCTTGTGGCTACACCAACATCTAATAGGGCAAATTTCTGCAGAGTATATACGCCAGGCCCCTACTTTCATACATCCAACTTACAAACGACTCCTACTTGCAAATGGAAAGAGAAAACAGGAAGTGAGAGGAAATCTACCCCTAGGAAGGGAAATTCTATCCTGTTAGATTTAATTTGGGAAAAAGGTATCTCCTCTCTACTGATACTTTATCACCAATCCTTGTTTCAATTAAAACCCCACTTTTCCAAAAACATTTGTCATTGGGACGGAAAGTGAGGTGACATGTTCTGAACAGATGTGCAAAGACAGCAAATGTTACAGGGGTGATAACCCCTCCCTATGTTCTCCAAAAAGCTTAAAAATAGATTTTTTTGGGATGGAGCTACACTTCATAATGTACCTGTTCAGATTCTACTTAAGAACAAACCTAAAGCCGCAAGTGGTTTTAAATGGCTTCTTTTTTTCCTTTACAAATGACATTTTGTGCAAGGACAGTTCTAAACACGGGAAACACATGCCACTTCACAGGCATACTTTAGACACCCCCCAGGTACCATATTTAAAGGAAAATTTCACTTTTTTTTTTTCACTTTATGCATCATTAAAATGACTGCTCCCGAAAAAACGTTAGTTTTTAAAAGTTCTTTTTGCATTGATATATGTCCCCTGGGGCAGGACCCGGGTCCCCAAACCTGTTTTATGACATTAACATGCATATTGGCCGTTGTAATTAGCACTTTTGATTTCGAACGTTCGCGTCCATTATAACGTATAGGGTTCGAAAATTCGCGCGAACTTTCGGTCGGTTCGAAGGTTCTGGTGCGAACCGAACCCGGGGGTGTTCGGCTCATCCCTAGTTATAACCCCTGTCAGACGTTTAGATATTTTTTTTTGCCATCTGTGTCCCATTGGGTGATTTAACGTCACTTCCTGTCCCATAGCCAAAACAGGAAGCCAGAGAAAATCCCTGAAAATTAAAGTAATTCCTTGGAGCACCCCAGGTCTCAGTCCCCATTGGAAGATTTTCCTCTTGTTACTCTGGGGACAACCCAAAATGTGGCATTTTCTTTTACTTTCAATGATGATAATAGTAAACAGGACAAATGGAGAGGGTGAATCTCCCCACCAAACACACACACACACACACACACACACACACACACACACACACACACACACACACACACACACACACACACACACACACACACACACACACACACACACACACACACACACACTAGGTGTTCTAATCCATCTCAACTCTGTCCAAAACAAAAACATTTTTGCCTTTTTAAGCCGGGTACACACAGACTGACTGTCAGACATCGGCCAGTTAAAAATAAAAACGGCTGACATTCGGCCCATGTGTATGTTGGTCTGTCCGACAGAATGTCCTGGAGATGAGCATGGGAGGAGGAGGACTCTTTTAAAGCGAAAGACGGCTACAAGTGACAGGACACTCAGACGTGAACAAGGGCTATTGAATACAATTGGTTTTTGCTTGAGCGTTTTTTGAGCTACAGGCTACAAAACACTTAGGCCCCTTTCACACTGGGGCGGTTTTCAGGCGGTACAGCGCTAAAAATAGCGCCTGTACACCGCCTGAAAAAACCGGCCCCATTCACTCCAGTGTGAAAGCCGGCGGGCTTTCACACTGGAGCGGTGCGCTAGCAGGACGGTAAAAAAAAAGTCCTGCTAGCAGCATCTTTGGAGCGGGATAGGAGCGGTGTTTTCACCGCTCCTCTACCGCTCCTACCCATTGATTTTCAATGGGACACCGCGGTAATACCGCCGCAAAGCGCCGCTACGGCGGCGCTTTGCGGGGGATTTTAACCCTTTTTCGACCGCTCGCGGGGGGTAAAACCGGCCCGCGAGCTGCCGAATACCGCGGCTAAAACGACGGTAAAGCAGCGCTAAATATAGCGCTGCTTTACTGTTGCTGCGGCTCCTGCCCCAGTGTAAAAGGGGCCTTAGGCTTAATGTACACGGGCTGTTTGAAAACCTCTACTGGAATGTACTGATCCTGTGTTCCTGGATTCATGGATCTTTACATTCCCCTCAGTCAAAGCATTGTTAGTAAGCACTCCCAGGGAACACATTTAACCCTTTTACCACCCCTGATGTTAACCCCCTCCTTGCCGGTGTCATTAGTACAGTGACCATGCATATTTTTTAAGCACTGATCACTGTATTGGTGTCACTGGTCCCCAAAAAAGTGTCAGGTGTCCGACTTGTCAACCGACCAATCAATATACATGTATTGTTGTTGTGTTTTTTTTTTTTTTTGTTTTTTTTTTACCCAAAATATGTAGCAGAATACATATTGGCCTAAATTGATGAAGAAATTTTAAATTTATTTTTTGGGTATGTTTTATAGCAGAAAGTAAAAAATATTGTTTTCTTTTTCAAAATTGTCGGTCTTTTTTTGTATACAGTGCAAAAAAAAAAAAAAGCCATCAAAAGAAGGCTCTTTTTGTGGGGGGAAAAAGACGTAAATTTTATTTGGGTACAGTGTTGCATGACTGCGCAGTTGTCAGTTCAAGTAACACAGTGCCGTATCGCAAAAAATGGCCTGGTCATGAAGGGGGTAAATCTTACAGAGCTGAAGTGGTTAAGACCATGACCTATACACAAATGGTGTAAATTGACAACCTTACTAACACTATATATTTAGAAACTAAAAAGTATTCAATTGCACTTCTAAGTCTTAAAATTTAATTTACTTTTTGTTACTAATTATCATGTCTGAGCACCGCTCAGGAGCGAGCATGCATGAGTGCTCCCATAGCAAGTAGATTTCTGGGGAGCCAGGAATGCCGGCAGGGGACCCGAGAAGAGGAGGATCAGGGCTGCTCTGTGCAAGTGCAAACAAAAGGGAAAAAAAACAGCACAAAGAACCAAACTTGCAGTTAATAGGAAGTATCTTTTGTGCTGTTGCCTCTTCTATTAGCTGAAATCCTCTTCCACCCATGCCCTGCCACTGTAATCTTTGGGGAGGTGCAGCAGTTGTTAATAGAACTAAGGGGCTATCACAGGCACTCATCAAGAGTGCCCAACTATGCCTACCCTTTCCACCCAGCTTCTATGAATGAAACTGGATCTGTGAATGGAGGATGGGTGGATAATTTGCTCAGTGTCTGGCCAGCTTTATTAGCATGTAATGCAATTGTTTGTACTTCATCATTGCTCTTTGCAGTGCCTTTTTCATTCCAAGGGACGATGACCTATACTAAGCAATCAGGATTTGGTTTATTCATGTCGAGGTAATCCTGAAAGGTTGTTGCGGGTTCTTAAACTTTGCACATTAAATACGTTTGGTTGTCTTGTACTGAAATAACTGAGCTGGACTGAATGGGCTGTATAGTGTTTGTTTACACCACATCCATTTTATTCTGCCTTGTATGAAAATTCACATATTCATGTCACAAGTGTAATGCATACTGTAGTCCTACCAGCTGCTTACAACTTGTAAAATTGTCAAAAGCCACAACATGTAATTTTGTGTTTGCTTTGCCTTCATGTGTAGGAGTGTAAAATATGCCACCTATCCTTCCTGGCAGCCTCTGAACTCTGCTATAGAAAGACATATGGTGCACGTAATACTAAAGAGAAACATGTGGCTCAGTTTTGGGTAGTGAAACTGACAGTGTTTACCTTTTTTTTTATTATATACTGTATATTCAAGCAAGCAGCAATTCTACACTGCCCAGACTCAGTTTCACATTAAAACCCCTTTCACACTGCTTCCCATTCATTTGACTGGGTGCTTTCAAACTGGGGTGGTACTGTAGAAAAAGTCCTGCAAACAGCATCTTTGGGGCATGTTTTGGAGCGCTGTAAAAAGTGCTCCAAAAATGCCCCTGCCCATTGAAATGAATGGGCAGTGCCTTGAAAACGCAGCAAAACGGGTCTTTTATTTTTTACATTTTTTCTTTTTTTTTTTTTTCACGTAACCTTAAAGTAGGAATTTGGCCAAACATTTTTTCCATTTTGGATAGAGCAAGGGAGGGTTATAACCCCTGTCAGATTTTTTTTTTTCGCCATCTGTTTCCCGTTGCATGGATTTTCTTTTTCTTCCTTCAAACAGGAAGTGAGAGAAAATCCCTAAAAATGAAGGGAGTTCCTTGGGGACCCATAAGTCACCAGAACTAGTGTCCCCATTAGAAGATTTCCCTCTATTATTTTTCTGGGGACAACGCAACCTCTTTTACTTTCAATGACAATGGTAAACAGGACAAATAGAGAGGGTGAATCTCCTTAACAGGAGCACAGACCGCAGTAAAAACTGACAGGTGGTCTAATCCCTCTCCACTTTATGCAAAACTAAAAAAAAGTTTTGTGTCGGGTTACTTTAAAAGAAGCGACCCGCAAGCACCACAAAAACAAGCGGCGCTTCAGTGTGAAAGGGGTCTCATAGTACCTGGTTCTAGGCTTCTTCCAGTAAAAACCAAGGTGGAATCAAGGAACACCTGTACTGGTAGCAGTATTGAGGTGGTGATTGATGACCTTCTGAAAATACCAGCTATCTGGTTTTTAATACTTTCACTGACCTGGAACAAGCTTGCAACAAGTGAAGTCAGACCTTCTGATCTCCAGAAGAAATGCACCCAGACCTATTTTTAACCACACACTTAAAATAAATAAATAAAAGATCGCAACAATGAAGTCGGGATCCACCCACATGCCTAGATCGACGCTCAGCCTCTCATCGAGCCACTGAGAGCCTTAGCCGGCCGCTCCTGCTGACAGTCACCAACTCTCTGCTCGGGGAGCCCTGAGAACTGAGCGATCGGCGGTGTTTGATCGCTCCGTTCTCAGTGTTAGAGCTGGCAGGTGATCTTTTTAAGCCTTGTACACATGAGAATTGTTTTTTTTTTTTTTTTTTTCTTTTTTTTGCATTTCATTTAAAAAAAACAAGAGGTTACTAAAATTCTACACAACTTCAAAAATGATGCAATGTTTTGTGTTGTAATGTGTTTTCTTTTTCAGCATGCGCGTCTTGGTCTTCCAATTTTATTTATTACATTTTTTTTCAGGCAATTGCTGTACTGAATATATGAAAATCGTACATTTTGGTACTAGCTCATTATGAAATACTTACCCTAGATCGAAGTCCCCGTACACAGCTCTGGCCGGCGCCATCGCTCCTGGAGTTACTTCCGGGTATCACGGACTCGCAGTATCGCGCTGTGATTGGCCCGAGCCGCAATGATGTCACTCCCGCGCACGTGATCCGCCGGTAATGGCACACTACGGCACGAACAATATCGGCACATTTCTGATACAGGGGATATCTTCTAAACTGTGCAGGTATCCGGGGTAGCTACAGGTAAGCCTTATTATAGGCTTACCTGTAGTGAAAAGTGGACTGTAAGGGTTTACAACCACTTTAAGTTGGTTTGTTTACTTGCTCTTTGCTGCAGCATTAGGTAAAAACCTCTGCTAGTAGCGTGCTGGAGAGCTGGACCTCTGCTTGACACATCCCACTGCACACTGCTTCAATCAAAAACACTTCTCAGGATGCATAAGTGCTGTTGATTACAGCAGTGAGCAGGGGGATGTGTTAGGCTGCTGCACTCTGTGGCTTGTTAAGCACATAAATTGCTTATCATTTATTTTAACACCTAAATATGTATCTTCAGAAGCCAGTCATTGGACCTATGTTAAATGCGCTTGGGTGTCTAACAATAAAGTGGTTCTAAAGGCAGAAGGTTTTTTACCTTCATGCACTAAGGTAAAAAAAAAAAAAACACCCGTGTGCAGCTCACGTTCCTTAACGCACTGCTAAAAAAGCAAATGGACCCGCAAGCAAAGCTGGTTATTCAGTGGCTATGCTTTTAGGGGGAATTTTCCTCATTGGGAGGCATGCAATTCTGTGGTATCTCCCAACTTTTGGGCTTGAGAATGATGGACACATTAAGGAACATGGCCACTTGCACTGCACATGCAGCTCACTGTAGCAAGAAGTGGGTGTGGTTAAAAATGGGCATGGCTTAACCCCCTCTTCTTTATACACAACACTACCTACTTATATGCAGGAAAATATCACAGCGTCCCAGGTGTCCTTGCATATGAAAGCACCCTGGGCGTTTTGAGATCCTAATGAAGAATGTGTAGGCATTATGAATGAGGTTTGAGTTCATGGCAGTTTCAGAGCGGAGGAGAAGTCTAAGGTCTAACAGAAGTTTCCCTCCAATCCTGTGTGTTTTGTTGTGACAGGCAGCAGGTAGGGAGAAATGCAGGCTACAGGCAAGAAAATGCAGTGTCGGGACCCAGGACACATAACCTGCATCTCCTGCTTGCTTACCCTGGTTTGTCCATGCTGCAATCCCCTGCAGCAGCCAGTATCTCTCCATGCCGTATGCTTGCAAACTAAATTAGTGTAGCAAAGTGCCAGAGCTCGTTCCAGCATTGGGCTCCGGGACACAGCCCAGACATGTGGGATTCCAGGATTTGGTTGCAATCCTGGACCGGTCCCCTCAGAATGCAGGGCAGTTGGGAGGTATGGAACTGATATGGTTGGTGTTTGCTTGGAGCACCATTTTCCTGGGCCCCATTAACAACATTGAAAATCCCCATGGATCTCAGTTGTGCCCATTCATGGTGTCACTTGAAGCTAAAAGGGGTACATGAGCTTTTTATGAGCCTTAGAATTTCAATAGATAGGATATTGTACAGTCAGATGTTAAGGTGGGTGTGGTATGCTTTAGTAGTTCAGAAATTTAGAAGTATGGTTGACACAAATACTTGGCAGGTACCTCAAGAGAGCAGATTCTGAAATCTTTCCCTCTCCTCTTTCGTGCAGTGGGGTTTTTGGCAGATTTTTCCGCAGAATAGGTAATCAACGCTACCTCAAAATTGCGCCTATGTGGTCTTCCCCTAACAGGCGATCATCTTTTTGGCCCAGGTCTGCAAGAGGCGCTGGAACGTGCGGGCGATAGAAAAAAGGCCTTTCCAGAGAATAAGAGAATAGGAAAAAGCAGACAGCCAGTAAAAAATGTTGTGGCCAAAGTAGGCAGCAAGGTCCTAGAGATGGGGACAATAGGCCCAAAAAACATTGGACAGGGCACAAGGGCAGAGGTAGAGGGGGCGTCTTGTTTAACCCTCCAACCACAGTGACTCATGTCTCCCAGTGGGAGGAAGGAGACCGTGTTTTCAGTCAAAAACCTGCTTTACCCAAACTGCTTCATGGCCACTTTGGATTTCAGGGATGCCTATCTGCACATCCCTATCCAGCCAGCCTTCCAAAGATTCTTGAGACTAGTGGCCAATATAGGAACAAAGATTTGGCTCTTTGAATTTCAAGCCCTCCCCTTCCGTCTGTCCTCAGCCTCACGCATTTCTACAAAGGTGTTGGGGGAGGCGCTGGCTCCACTAAGGTTAAAGGCGATAACTATTATACCTTACCTGGACGACATCCTAGTTGTGGCGAAGTCATACGAAAAGTTGTTTAGCAGATCTCCAGACTGTACAGGACTTCCTTCAATCTCTAGGCTAGTTAATAAACAGTCTTTTTTAATTCCGCCATAGAAAGTGACATATCTAGGGTTCAAATTTTTCTCAGTAGACAAAAACTTTTTTCTCCCACAGGAAAAGGTCTCAAAAATGATGCAAACAATGTCAGCCTTACAGACCAATCAGTCAGTCTCGCTGAGAGGTTTCAAGAGTAGTGGGTCTGATGACCTCTTGCTTTCCCACAGTACCATGGGCAAGATTTCATCAACACCCATTACAGCTGTTTCTACTAAGGAACTGGGACGGAGACGCAAGTTCCCTGGAATCAAGGGTCTTGTTACCCTCCAGGGTAAAAAGAAGCTTGTGGTGGTGGAGGACACACCTCACCTAACACAAGGTCTACCATGGTCCATTCCTATATCCCAGAGGATCACAACGGATGCGAGTTCCTGGGAATGGGGAACCCACCTCAGCAACATAATGGCACAGGGAGAATGGTCCTCCAAGGGAAGCAAGAGCTTCATCGAATCAGGGCGAGCTTCTAGCGGTTCAGAGAGCCTTGCAGGCATTTCAGATGGAAATCAGGGGTCACAATCTCCAGATTCTATCCGACAATATCGCTACGGTTGCATACCTCAACAAACAGGGAGGTACGAGGAGTCGAATACTTCAATCAGTCGCCCAGGAGATTTTATCATCGGCAGAAGGGAATCTAGCCTCAATTACAGCAGTGCACCTGAAGGGGACACAACTGTCTGGCAGATTATCTCAGCCACTACCGAGTATGTCGAGACAATTGGTCCCTTCATCCCAAAATCTTTACAGGTCTCACCAACAAATGAGGATGTCCCAAAGGGTACCTGTTCGCAGATCAGTACAATCACAAGACAGAGAAGTTATTTTCTCTAAACCCAGCAGATCCATCATTGGGGATCAATGCTCTGGCGAATCCGTGGCCATTCGGCCTCTGTTACGCCTTTCCGCCGATCAGGCTAATTCCGGAAGTCCTTTGGAAGTTTCTTCTAAAAGAAACAGATCTTATCCTAATAGACCCTTTTTGGCCCAAGAGGCCACGTTTTCCCTGTTAGACTGTGGTCTCTTCCAAAGAGAGAAGACTTATTATCGCAGGGTCCAGTGTCGCACCCAAACTTAACGGCCTGGTATCTGAAGAAAAGATACCAAGTGCCCAGGGGGCAGTCAAGATCCTGGTAAATTGCAGAAAACCAGTCACTAGAGCCATATATTGCAAGGTTTGGAAGAAATTTAACTCGTGGTTATCTGAAAATCAAAGATTAACTGATTGATGCTCCTTCAATTTTCGATTTTTTTTTTTTTTTTTCAAGAGGGTGTCGACCGATATCTTTTAGTTAGTACCTTTTTTAAAGGTACAGGCGGCAGCTATCAGTGTTTTTTCTCCAATTTTCTCTCTTGGAAAATCCCACTATAGCTAGATTCTTCAAATCAGTTTCTAGGTCCAGGCCAGTAGTGGTTAGAAGTTGTCCAACCTGGGACCTGTCACTGGTGCTTCAAACTCTGATAGAATTCCCTTTTGAGCTCCTAGAGCATCTTTCAGTTAAGTTACTTACCTTTTTAAAAAAACATTTTTCTTGTGGCAATTACCTCAGCTCGTAGGGTAAGTGAGTTACAGGCCCTATCAGTGAGGGAGCCTTTCCTCACAATTTTTGAGGATTGGGTTGATTTGAAAACTGATCCAGGATTTCTGCCTAAAGTGGCCAGTACATTCACAGATCCCAGGACATTGTACTGCCAATCTTTTGTAGTTGGCCAAAGGGCGACCAAGAAAGGAAAATTTTAGTTTTTTAGACATGAGAAGAATTCTCATCTACCTTAAGGTCACCAAGACCTTTAGAAAAACAGATGCCTTGTTTGCCCTCTCTTGAGGAGCACACAAGGGAAAGAGTGCATCTAAAGCGAAAGGTCCCCCGCCAGATAGTGCCCCCCCTGTACTGCGCAGGCTCAGCGCTTGCGCAGTATGGAGGACAAAGGAGAATCTGAAAGTCTCCGAACATGAACAGCTGTTCATGAGCTGTACACGGCACCTGCGCACACTATCCGATGGGGGACCTTTCTCGACAAGACACCGGCAAAAGAAGCTTTGAGTACTGCTTGCGGCACCAGTGCCGGGGGTTGCCTACCCCTGGTGTAAAGCCAGCTTAATGTAATGGCTTTTAATACAATGTATGCAGAGGTGTGGGGTGTGTGGGTTTTTTTTTTTAACACACATCTCTGCATACATTGTATTAACTGTTACATTATGCACCCCTGTAAGGAGATTTTGGCAACAAATCTTTGACCTGTACTGTAAGCTGATGGTGACTTCTATCCAACCCTCGCTTGAGGTGGTCCTCTTGTCTATGCTTCCTGGATCCTTCAAATCTGTATAGAAAGACATCCTGCGACACTTCCTGGTTGCGGCTAGGGTAGTTATTCCTTGCGACTGGAGACTGATGACTATGCCTTCCCTGGGGGACCGGGGGATTTGAGGTGGACCGTATAAGAGATCTGGCTTAGGAAGCTGGACGAGAAGAACAGTTTTCTCTCACATGGTCCGTGTTCCACTACGCAGAGTTCCTTGCTTGGGCAGCGGCTGGTTCTGCTGTCACCCCCTTGATATCCTTGTTGAAGGGAAGTTCTTTCCTTGCTCCTTTTTTATGTTCTTTCTCTTTTTCATCTGGCTTTTCATTTTGCTTCTAGTCACCAGACAGTGATTTCAGTATAATCACTGTACTTCTTTTGATTATTTGATCTTGAATTTGCATATAAGAGATTTTAATTTTTTCTATTTGTATTATCAAAGAGGACTTTTGCTTTTTTTATTTTGTGTTTAACCTTTTTTTTCTTTTTGTATTTTTTGTATTTTTTTTTTTTTCAATAAAATCAGATTGAACTAAAAACGTTACATTAATCTGCCTTTTACACTGACATTTGGCAGGTCTGTTTTTTTGATGGTTGCTATGTTTGTAATATTTTATGGAATCTTCTATAATACTTTACCAATCTTTAGCCCCTGCGTGGACGATTTATATGCTTGCGCTGGATCTTTTACACTGACTGATTAAAACCAATAAATACATTGAAACAGAAATGTGGCAGGTCACTGCCAAATCTGGGTTATAGTGTTCAGATAAAAGACTGTTTTCATTATGGCAATAAAAAAACAAGATCTCCTTTTACTTTTACCAGTGAATCATTGTACAACAGTCTATTTTCACAAGGCAGGTTCTAACTTTCTGCGTGCTGTATGTGAGTCACTGTCTCGTCATATGGGTCTGCTTTGCAAACCATGCCAGCTGGCAATGAAAGGGTTTTAAGTTAGTAGACGCCTACTGCTGTTTCCTCTGTTTGTTTTTGCTCTACAAAAAATCCTATAGCATTGCATTTCTCTGCTGCCGGCACAAGAAGTAGAATACATTGCTGATCTGTCTGGTCATTCTGTGGTCAGTGTCCTGGGTCTATAGGGCTATGTCACGGCTTGCCCTATACAGGTAGCCTAGCAGAGCACCCCGTGCTGGGAGACCTAATGGGAGAGCCCTGGGAACATGCAGGTATCTAGCATAATGCAGACTTCTCTGTGATTTACAGTTTGTTACCTCCCACTGTGTGCTGTTGCAGAAATACCAGAGCAATGCAGTGTACTGCTTCACACTTAATGGTAATAATGCAGCAAGATGTGCAGAAGAGCAGGGAAGTGGGATCAAGTGTGTTAAAGTGCTGCTTTCAATGCAGGACCAGCATGTGGATTCGTTTTCAGTACCTGGATTAATGTTTGACTTCCTTCCAGGGACTCGGAGAGGGAGGCACAGAGGGACAGGTAGGACCTGGCATTTCTGGGAGTTGTTGTCACTGCCCATTCTTCATGTCACTTCGCTGTCATGTGTACACTACTAGACTGCCTGATACTGCAAGAAAACTTTCCTGTTTTTACATATTTAGATTTTGTTTTTGTTAACCATTTGCTTTGCTGGCAATATTACTTTGCTGTATGCAGAAAATGTTGCGTTTTATGCACGTATGTTTATTATTTAGTTGTCTCTTATTTTGAATTGTGCATTTAGACACTTTACTTTATCTTTGCAAGGCCACACCTACTTTTCTTTTTATAATTCTAATTATACCATACAGCTATTCCCTAATGTCCCGATAATACCAGCATGTGCTGGTGACAGCCCTGTTCATTTAATGAACAGCTGTATAATAATAATAATGATGATGATGTAACTTTAATGGCAGAGAGTTGGAACATGACAAACTATTTTCAGAACGGAGACAAAAATAGTTTTTGTTTCGAGAGTAATTTTTTTTTCTTTTTTTCCATTTAGAAAGTCATGCTGTGGCCACCTTGTCTGTAATCCTGGCAGATTCTAACTTGCAGAAAATATAAGGGGACAATGGCTGACTTGGCACCAATAGAAGGGACCCCTGCAACGCTCGAGCTGTGTCCAGACTGTGGGCAGCCTCACCTAAGAACCGAAAATCACATCTACAACTTCCAGGATGAGGTGGACGATGAGCTGGTCTGCCACATCTGTCTGCAGCCACTGCTGCAACCCATGGACACACCTTGTGGTCACACGTACTGCTACAAGTGCCTGAAAAACTTTCTACAACAGAAGGACTTTTGTCCTATGGACCGCAAGAAGTTATGTTTTCAGGATTGTCACAAGTCCAGCCTTCTGGTGAGAAACCTGTTGGATAAGTTGAGTGTCATATGTCCATTGCTAGAAGAATGCAAACAGGTCATGCAGCGCTGTGAGCTGGAGCCCCACCTACGCAACAGGTAAACATCACAGAGCATGTCACTGGAAAATGTTCTACATGTAAAAGCTGCCTTCATTGCTACTGAAACGCGTGTATGCCTATGAATAATTGGAAATTTTTGTTAAAAAAAAAAAAATTATATATATATATATATATATACCGTATATAAATATTAGCAGATATCAGTCATGGGCTTCACACAAATCCGTACCTCATGAGACCCTTGGGATTGTATTGTGTGGCCTGTACATGGAGCTGTGGATTTTACACCCTTCACAATCCATTTCTGTTTTGAAGATTTATGTATCATTTTATTGAGGTGGGTGGGATGAGCCTAAGACTTAAAGCCGTGG
Source organism: Lithobates sylvaticus (assembly GCA_028564925.1). Classification (NCBI taxonomy): domain Eukaryota; kingdom Metazoa; phylum Chordata; class Amphibia; order Anura; family Ranidae; genus Lithobates; species Lithobates sylvaticus. The sequence goes on along the minus strand of CM053033.1, from coordinate 67,637,472 downwards.
TAAACCACCACTGAAACAAACCCTGCCGGATTAAGTCATAATGTACTAGTATATGCGCCACATACTAGCACATTATGATAGATTACCTGTAAAGCGGATCCCTCCAGTGTAGCTCTGTCACAGATACCCGACGCTGCCATCTTCACCCGGTCTTCTTTCTGGGTTCGCAAGCTCTGGCTGTGTAAATGGCCGGTGCAGTAGTGACGTCACAGAGCTATGAAGGTACGGGACTGGTATGCCGTTTCTTCAACTCGCATGCGCCAGTGACATCATCGGCAGGATCACTTGTCAATATCTGTGCAAGTTTAGGAGATATTCACTGTACCTACAGGTAATCTTTATTATAGGCTTACTTGTAGGTAGAAGTTCAAAAGTGGAGTTTATCTCCATTTTAGGTTTACACTTGCAGTTGAGGCGTGGTAAAATCATGCATTTGAGCCACCAGCTTCTCCCCCTTAAGCTGCAAAGGCAGTGGATGGCAGCCACATGCCGTGGCTGTGATGCTTTTTATTGTAGTGCAGCAAAAGTGACTTCCCCTGTCGTGTTGTGACCCATTCAACTTAAAGGCAGTGCACCATAACTACGTACAATTCCATGGTTGTGGCATAATGGAGGAGGGTTAAACAGGTGTTAGGTTGCCTCCTCACTGCCTGTGAAATGCTGTCTGAAAAGCAGTTCACCTCAGATTGCTCTTTGGAGGGAAAGCATGTGTAAATAAGCCCTTAAAGTGGTAGTAAACTATTTTTTTATTTTTTTTAATTTGCGCCCACCGGTGAACTTCTAATGAAGCTTAGCTGTAAGTACAAAGAATCTCTCCTAAACGTGCACCATTTAGGAGATATCCTCTTGCTCTGGAGCTGGTGAAGTCACCGGCGCATGCGGACTGCGCTCTGAGAGGACGGCATACTGAGTGCTTTGCTGCAGTCATGGCTCCCTTGTGCATGCTGAGAGTGGCATCATTGCGGCTCAGCTATTCATACAGCCGCAGCCCGAGAACCCGGAAGGAAGACCAGGGCAAGATGGAAGCCCTGTCAGAGGTGACCAGTGTGCCACCGGGGGGCTTTACTTTGGGTTAAGTCTTTCATGAGGCTAACTTTCTGGATTGACTGTCTTTTTTCAACCTAACTAACTATGTAACTATGCGATGCATACTAGCACATTATGACTTTGTCTTGCAGGGAGAAGATTTTTATTTTTAATCAGCCTGTTATCTTTACTACCCCTTTAAGCTGTCCATGTGCTGCGTGAATTTGCTCAGTGGGTGGCCTCCTCTTACCCAACATATATCAACTGAAAAAAAAAAAAAAAAGTAGCCGGGTGGAAAATTGTTAGCTTAAAATTGGCTGCATCCAATCAGATGCAGCCACTGTTTAGATATTTTCAAAGCCGGTGAGACCAGCTGTCTAAACACAGTAGCCATGGAGGACGATTCATCTAGCTGCTCTGTAAAGTGTGGGTGGAGGAATCTTTTACGCTTAGCCTGCGGGTTTGACCACTGTACCCCCCTAATAAAAAAAGACAGTGCCACCTTTTGTTCAGGCATCGTACAGCATCACAAACTTCTTGAACTGAGATGCTAGCTAGGAGATGGTATACATTTTAGTGCCTGTGCTGTTCTTGGGCTGACTTCACAAATATCGGAAATAGATAAGCCCCCTGCTGCATCCCTTTTCCAATGTCTTGCTACAAAGCTACAATGTGACAGTTTGACTGATCACTAGGGAAGAAACCAAGGATATGCTTCCTCCTGCAAAATGATGACATCATCTCATACTAGGCAAAGTGACACTAAACAATATCCTTCTTCTCCAAAAATAATCCATACACAACGACTACTTACTAGCCCTGCAATTTTGTTTTTCATTAGATCATTTCTTACAGTTTTTTCTGCCACCTTGTAAATCTCTCCTTTTTTCCTTCTCTCCTGTTTGTTCGGAGCGAGCAGTGCTCATTAGTTGTGGTTATGTGCTCTGCTCTAAACACAGTACAAATCTAATAGTCCTTAGTACGTCATAAGGGTGAGCAAGAGAGGGTGACTATGTTGCTACATACAATGGGACCATGGAGAACATACGTAGCCACCCTCTGTCTAGCGTTGCGTGCATTGTGTTCCATTGGTGGTAGGGGGAACTTCCTGTGTGCTGCTGGAATAAAATCAAGTTGGCCCGAGCACTGCTCAGCCATTCACAGGAAGCCGTGTATTTTTATAACTGGCAGAGGTAGAGAGGGAGTCAGCTGTTGCGATTCCCACCTCAGCCAATCAGAGGAAGCCTTGTATTTTTTGATAAAATACAAGGCTTCCTGTGAATGGCTGAGCAGCGCTTTGCTCAACTCAATTTTGTTCTGGGAACAAGACATGGATTCCCCGTACCGCTGCCGGAAAACAGTGCTGTATACTGTATAACAACTAAGGCACACAGCGTGCACCACTTACACAGCCCTAAAAAAAAACTTATCTACAAAGTGATAAGGGGACACCAGCCAACAATGAATTTGCATTGCAGCTGCTATTACACTTATACGGTGCTTTTTACAGTATGAGAGTTAACCATAAGTCCATGTATGAGACCGTCCCAGTGGCAGATGGAGGGCACAGAATAGATCCAATAAACTCCTGCAACTCCAAGGCTTGAAAAAGGGGACAGGGCCCCTGATATGTATAGCGACCCACCCACATCCAACATCACCCTGCAAATCCGACAGCTAGCCATTGCTACTTGCAGCTGTAAATGCTGCTGGTCTGACCGCTCTTTTTGGGTTTCTATTAGCGCTGTATGATCGGCCCTGTTCTGATGTTTCCTAGCATAATGATTAGCCCAGGCTGGACTACGTGGTTTTAACATGCAAGTGTGCTATGTTTTCATGAATGGTGATACTTCTACTAACTCCAGCACCCTGTCTGTGATTTTTTTATTTTTTTTCCTGTATACTGTATGTAGCTGTAGCGCTGACAGCAGCTGCAGCAGTTGGTAAGGAAAATAGTTCATTTGGGCCAGCTTGGACTAAATGAACTATTTAAAGAAACGCAAAACCTGGTGTTAGGACTGTTTTTAAAGTTAATGTAGTGTGTTTTTTTTTTTTTTAAATAATATACTGTTGCTGTGATTTAGTGGTACAGACTTTAAGGCCTTATGCACACGGGCACAAACAATTACTCCTACCTAAGCTGGATCTTTCTTCCAGGAAAAATAAATGTAAAAAAATACTTGTTTTGGCATGTAATTATGTGCATTTTCAGGCATATAGTGTTGAGCGTAAACTCACTCTAAATGCCATTTAGACGCATATGCCTTGTAAATTATGTTTATCAGCTTTTCCCTGAATGCAGCTCCTTCTTTTTTTTTTTTTTTTTTCTCTAAATATATACTTCTAAACACTACTCTTAAAATGCGTAATAAATGCATGATGTGCAAGGCCACATAGGCTGACAAAATAATTGCATTTAAAAGCATAAAACATATGCTGTACATCTGTAAAAGCAGCTTTTTTAATGTCTGTGTGCATGAGGCCCATTTATGATGACCAGCACTTTGACATATGTCTTGTATAGCCATTTGAGCCAGCTAAAGAATAATCTTCTTGCTCTTTTCAAATGTGCATTTGGAGCAGAGCAATAAGAATAGTGTCATTCCTGTTTCTCTTCCACACTACTGTAAACCTAGCCTAAACCAGGGGTGTCCAACCTTTTGACCTTCCTGGGCCACGTTGGAAGAAGAGGAAATGTCTTGGGCCTCACATAAAATGCACTAACAATAAGGATAGCAGATGAGCAGAAAAAGTAGATCACAAGTTAACAAGTTTGTCATATTTTTTTATTGTAAAAGTAAGAGGTTAACATAAAACTAGTTCATAGTTGATGAGCAGTTCCTCCTGTGGCTCTCAGGGGTCACCAGCAGCTGTACCCATTTACGGCTCTCTGCACAGCCAGAGATTACCTGCAGTGATCACTGCTGGGAGCACGCAAAGTGTGTCCAGCAGCGATCACCACAGGTAATCGCTGGCTGTGCAGTTCCGCAAATAGGTCGCTGGCGGCCGCACCTATCATTATAGTGAACAGGGCCGGCAGCCACACCTACCTGTTGAGAGCCACAGGAGGAACTGGTGCTTCAATTTACTCCAACCCCAACTGCCGATGCAAATGTGCTTGGGGGGGGGGGGGGCGCAATTGAAATCTGGGGGGGTGCAGCCCCCCCCCCCAGCACCCCCCTGGTTCCAACCATGCAGCATTTATTCACCTGGCGCCCCTCCATCCTCTGCTGTCGGTGCTATTGCAAACATGGCAGCCCTGGTATCCCTCCAGATGTGTATATGCCTGGCTTGTCAATGCAGGTTGCTGCAGCTGCTAAGCTTGCACGACATCCTTGGTGTCCCTACAAGCGCAAATTTGCAGGGCTTGTCCGTGTCTGCTACTGCGGTTGCTGTGCTTGCACATCCTCACCGGCGTCCCTCCAGACATTCCTGGGCCACATGTCGAACTCTCAGGGGCCATGGGTTGGGCACCTCTGCTGTAAATTAGGCACTGTCATAGACATACATATGATCATTTCCCAGTCTTACCAGTCTTGAAGTTGTGACAATCGTTGTATGTCTCTCAGCAACCCACCTTTTATAAATGTAGGCATTATACAGTGCACCTCTCTGGTTTAGTCTCTGTGTGTAAAGTAGTGTATGTAAGCAATATTCAGCAGTGCACATTAAAATTCTGCTTTCTGTATGAGATCTTGAATATGGAAACACTGATAAATATCTTCCCTGTAAATTGTGGTTATACTTCTCCTGGTTACACTCTGCTTCATGTAAATGCATTACTTTCAACCATGACAGCAGGAATTGTACTCCTTCCATGCTATGTGTGGCTGTGCACCCACCTAGGATGTTCTATATAGTCTCTTCCCAATCTGTGCTAAGACTGTCAAACATTACTAGTCTGATTTATGTTGCTATAGTAAATATTTTAGAAATTAATAATGTACATATCTAAACACATAAATGATACCTAAACACCAAGCTACTTTGTAGAGCACAGATTGTATAGATTATACACCCTATATGACGTCAGATGGATTTCAAACAGAAAATACTGTCAATGGAACGTAAAACCAGGGCTTTGTTATCCAGTACATAAATCCCAAATGAATAAACTCACAAGTGGTGTGAGTCTGTACAATATAGTATCCTCTGCCATACACACTATATGCACAAAGCCTGTGGCAGTTTGACGTGTTAACACTTGATTCTGTTAGCAGGAAAAGACGTGAACCAATCATAAATGTTCACAATTGAGTCCGTCGGGTAAATTCAAGAATAATTGCATCTTATTATTATTATTATTATTTTGAGTAAACAAAAAAAAAAAGTTGCTCCTTCTCGATTAAAAAAAACACTGCTTTCAAGCAGACTAGAAACTGTCTCTGGCTACAGCAAGCATTGTGTGTGTTTTTATGGTATTAAAGGCTGCAGAGTCGTCTTTTTTTACTTTAGAGATCCTTCCTGAGACAATGACAGACAGAGGACCAGTGGGATACCACCATTATAGCTGCTTTCATGTACACATAGAAGTAAAGCGGCATTAAACCCAAAACCAATAATGTAGTATATTGCAGCTTATCAGTCATTGGATGTGGTGGCTGCATCTGTTTTCTTTTCTTTGGCTTTTCCCCTCTGTGTTTTGTTTTCACCTGGTGATCTGGCCAGTAATATACCTCGTGTATTAGTGGGACACAACCCTGGGGGAATGAGCACAGGAGGCACAGCAGAGAACAGCATGGTCTGTCTGGGGAGAGGAGGTGGGAAATGTATTAGCAGATTTAGATACACTACCAAATTGATGCTAAGCTCCAGCTCAAACTTTTTGATCAGTTTCAACAAACAGTGTTCTTTTTCCTTTTCCTTCCGTGATTTTATCTGTGATTCCAAATCGCTTTTCAATCGGTGCAAAGTGCTAAATGGCACCCCAAATGTGGTGCTATTTTGTCACACGATCATGATGCAATTGAGTAGGAGCTTCTTTTGCGTGACAAACGGGCATAGGGCAGCTCATTAAAGTGAATCGCGTGAAAACTGCCCACACAAAATCGTGAGTGGGAACGAGAGTTCCCGCTATGCCAAATGTGAATGGGGCCTAAAAGTTTTGCATGAAGAAATGAAAGCTGATCATTTTAATCACCTCTGTCAGTGTTAGTTTGTCTCATCCATGTAAACTGATACATTCTGCTGTATGCATTGGAAAATGGGTTGTCTAGCCCTCAAAAATTTCCACTTGCTTGCTCTCATTTGGTGAGTAGAAAAATCTTGAGGGAGAGTGTGGGGCTGCCTGGGAGGAGGGGGCAGGCGGGTTGAACAGAAGTCGTCCTCCCGGTGATCGGCCATGGGTTCAGAGAGAGGAGAGCCGGTCGCGTCATCGCAGAACGGGGATCGCTGGATTTGAATTGCCAGGCGCTTGTAGTCGCACACCGTCCTGCCTCCTGGACTGGCTCCTTTGATAGACAGAGCAACGATCCAATGCCAGGACGTGTGACAGATCATTCACCACCATTGCTAGTATGGAAAAGAAAATTATACAAATTCCAGTATACTGTATATACCATAGTTTGTAGATGCTTTAACTTTCATCCAAACCAATTTAATATACACTTATTGAGATTTTTTTTTAACCGTCTTTTTACGTTTATAACGCAAAAAATAAAAAGCTCAGTGTTGATCAAATACCATCAAAAGAAAGCTCTATTTGTGTGAAGAGGATGAACATATCATTTGGATACAGTGTTGCATGACTGCGCAATTACCAGTTAAAGTAGCACAGTGCTGATTAGCAAAAAATGCTCTGGTCATGAAGGGGGTAAAACGTTGTACAACAAACATTCGTATACCTCTGTTCTCAGTCGAGGCACTTAACACTTTTTTTTTATTTTTCTTCCCGCTCAGGTGCCACCCTGCATTGCATGTCCCTATGCTGAACAAAAAAAGAACTTGCCATTTCTAGCCATACCTTCTATATATTGTATAGATTGAATCATGCAGACACAATTAGGGCTCTTTCCAAACATTTACATTTATGGATTTACTTAGCGTTCTCTTTGTAGGCGGTATGTGGTCCTAGCAGGAGAATTGTGCAACGTGCCCTTAAATTCCTACATGTCCTTGATTAATGATTTCATAGTCCAGACGCAGGGACTGCTCTGTAAATATTACACTGATTCATAGAATCGCATTGTACTCTCTGTGATGTTTGTTGAACTCGGAACCATTGACCTGGAAACAGCAAAGCCTATATATATGTAATGTAAATGTATATCATTTTAAAAGCAGGGCGACTTAATATGTATTAACACTTGAGATCAAGGATGTCATACCAGTGAAAAAAAATATTGCTAGATTACTGTAAGTAAACATTATTTTGTTTTTGCTTTTTTTCTTTAATCAGAATGAAAAGATTTGCACAATGGTCACCAACAAGTTGCCCTTATTTTTATTTTTCAGGCTGCATATTGTATCTAAATAATCAATTTTCCTAATATGAGCTCACGATTGCTGCTTGCGATCTGGAGTTTTCCGATCATATGACCGCCGTGGCATCCAATAAATCCTGCTCTACCACACAGTATCCTAAACCCCTTAAAGGGCTGGGAAGGGTTAAGCAGAAAAAATGCTTTTTAATATGCCTAAATGCCTGTAAGCATGCCTAAATGCTAGGCGCATTTAACGCTTTAGTGTTCATATGATCCAGCGCCCGGTATAAATTAATATTGAATGAACACCCAAATACACACCTGAACATGTTCAAAACGTGGCTTTAGGTGCATTTTTTTGTCAGCTGCTTTTTCTTCCTACCAGGAGCGTTCAGAGGAACTGGGCAAATGCCCAATGTGCATGACGCCTTGATATAATTTTCTTAACGACACACATTGTCACACATGGCATATTATTAAAATTTTAAGATGACCACCTTCCCAATATTTATACTATATCCTTTAGGTTCACCAACCATTATTCAATTAATTTCCATTTGGGTTGGCCTTCACACATATACTATGGTACAATCAGATTGCAATATGGGTGGCTGGCACTACTTTTTAATGCCCAAGCAAATATTTGAAATTGGAACTGGATGATATAGACACAACTGAAATGGGACTGCATACATTGAAACCCACAGTAATCATGTGTCTGGGCTTTTAGATAATGCAGTTTTGAAAGTCTGGTTGGTTTTGCTTATTAGCAGCAGTTTTTTTTTTTTTTTTTTAACCATATGCAGCGGTCGCTACTTCATACCAGGTTACATTGAGACATCCTAATCTGTTGTCTTAATTGTGCTGTGTGTGGACATTACGCCACCAAAACTTGTGTTTTCATTAATGTGACATTTTTGGACTGAAACATATTTTTGAATTTAGTATATAATCCTAATGTGTGGCTTGTGTTTTGTGGTTTAGCTCTGTAGGCCACATGTTAGTTTTTGTGGTAATAGTAAATATTTTAGTCTGCATGGTCTTTGTGGAAAAAGTTAACCCCAACTAACCAGCAATGATTTGTCTGTCTGTTTTTCTAGGTGTGTAGGTTTCAGAAAATACAAGGCAGACAAAGAGAGGAAGAGCACCCCAGGTGGTTTGGGCAAGGGTCCCTGTGAGAATGAACGCAGCCAAGCAAGTGGTATCTCCAGTGTCCTGGCAGAGTCGTCCCTGGCTGCAGTGGTGGCTCTGGCAACATCTGAGCCAGGTTTAGTTAATCCAGCATTTGATGAAAACGATGATGGTGAGTTCTTTTATTTTTTAAATTTAGGATTTATGGTATTTTTCCTGTTATTTTAACTTTACTGCAGTATTGTGGGGGGATTTGTATCTATTGTAACCTGGTTTCCATTCTCTCAGATCAACCTCACAGAACAAGTCTGTTAGCAGAGACGAGCACCATAGAGATACATCGTGATGACAATGAAGAGGAGCTTGGCATGCGCATTGTGGGGGGCAGAGACACTCCTTTGGGCAATATTGTAGTGCAGGATATACTAAAAGACTCTTTGATTGCTACTGATGGCAAAATTATGCCAGGAGACCATATCCTAGAGGTAAGAGAGCTACACAACTGTATATAGCATATTTAACAAAGTGATAAGTGGCATCTTTATTAAAGTGAAACGTCTAATCATGAACTTCCCTTATTTGCTCAGCTTCAGTTTGTTAATGATACAATTGAAAGCATTTTGTTATATCTGATAAGTTCACAATATACCTGTTGATCCAGAAATCCAGTGTGCTCCTAACTTCTGTAGTGACCTGACAGTGCTGCACCAAACTCTTATACATTGGTATTAGCACTGTCCAGTTCTGCCTATATAATAAAGATGAGGAGAATGGGAGCTTTTATGTTGTCTAAATCAAGAACCAACAGCCTAGAACAGTGATGGCGAACCTATGGCACGTGTGCCACAGCTGGCACATCAAGCCCTCTCTGTTGGCACGCCAGGGGAATCCCCCAGCCAGGCAGTCACTTGCACTGACGGTGCAGGCAGGGAGGAGCCGGCTCCCTTCCTTCATCAGTTCCAGTGACCTCGGCAGGGGGGTGGGCAGCCAGTCATCTTTCTTGTTCCATGTGTGCCCTTTAGGAGGGGTGTAAAATTCTTCTTCCTCCGCCGTCCCCCTACACTTTTGGTAAGGCATTCAGTGATTCCTTTCTGCAGGTACCCTATTCCAGCTCCCACTGCTCCAGAATGACTTTGGTTCAGTCTGTCCTAGTGCAGCCTGTGAAAAAGTGTAGGGGGAGGGGTGGTGCTCTGAGCTGATCTTCCATGGGGAGAGGTGCAATGGATGCTAGCTGACATCCAGGCAGCGGGGATATGAGGAGCGGCTGGATGGCGGGGATTCCTTCAATACTGCCTGGAAAGGTAAGGAGGAGGATGGATCCTCCAATCTACATTGCACTGTGTGGGGGGTAGTTAGTAGTGCAGGAAGCATGTGTCATGTAGGTGAGTGCAATGGTCAGGTAGGTGGGTGTAATGGTCAGGTAGGTGGGTGTAATGGTCAGGTAGGTCAGTGTATGTTGCACAGTGCATTCTGCATTATTTTTGGTCCCTTGGGGCTCATTTAGAGGGATGTCAGTCCCATCCTCTGTGCAGAGACGCTGGCAGTTTTAATTCTGTGTTGGCACTTTGAAAGAAATAAGTTGGTTTTGCTTCGCGGTTTGGGCACTCGGGCTCAAAAAGGTGTGCCATCACTGGCCTAGAATAACAACCCTGTTTCCATGTGTACAGTAGAGTGAGTAAACGTTCTCAACCAGCGGCTGGTGTGCTGTGCGATGCAGCAGGACAACTGCAGTGCTGATGCACCGATCCCAACACATTGCAATGTTTTTTTTGTTTTGTTTTTTTGTCACTCAGTTGCACACTTTATAAAGTTCTATTGGCCGCTGGTGCGAAGTGATGGGCTGCCTGCTGTACTTTTTTCAGCGAACACCAGCCGAGTACATGGTTGAGCCATTTACCATGTTTTGCGGTGGGACTGCGCCAGAAAAGCTGCCAAATGTAGTCCCACCGCATCTGGTGTGAATCGGCCCCAAGACAGGAAGTGTGTTACTGGCATGTCTTCTGCTTACATTGTGTTCCCCTGTGAACGTTCTGTTTTGTCTGTTTTTCTTTTTAATGGTCATTTATACAGGGGAAAAATGAAAATCTGTTGTTGGGGCTAGATTTAATTTCCCTGATTGGGTCTTCATTAACTTTAAATGCTAAAATTGCTTATAATAAGGTCTCATTCACGCTGCCAGTGTCAAACCTGCATTTGGAGGACATTTTTAAAGGGATATAAATGCAAGTAATTATTTTGTAATGGTGCTATTCTCATTGAGCACCTACCTGCGTTTAGGTGCGGTTTAGCAATGTTTAGAGAAATTGGAACGCTGTGCATCCAGGATCATATGATAAACTTCAAATGAGCTAAACATTTGCAGATGGCTAAATCTGATTTAAAGCAAGGACATCTAAATGCAGGGAAAAGTGATCTGGGAAACCTAAAAGTTGTTCATCCAAGATCACCTCTTCATTTCAGTGCAGGAGTGCTAACAAGGCCTAAGAGGGATACACATTACCCCCCAAAAAAAACAGGACTGGAAGCTGGTCAGTTGAAGGTATATTCAAAAATGATTTAAAGGGCAACTCCAGGATAACTTGTGGGGAAAGAAAATGGCAAAAAAAAAAAATAGCGTATACAATTTCAACAGAAGTGTGGAATTGGATGTTCATAAAAAATACCTTTTTTCGTTTTTAATCTGCAGTTCTATAATTTTCTGTTAAATGCTAAAATTAAAATTTTTGCTAAAATTGTTAAATATAACAACCTGGAGGCGTTATGTACTGTAAGATGGTATACAGAACAACCCCCAGAAACGTCATGTCCTGCTTGTGTGATTGGCGTACTGATTTTTCCCAGAAGTCTGCACTAAGGTACAAGTCAGATTTTGGAAATCCCCCCTGCAACAAAAATGTCTTTTGGTGAAATCCTCTCAATGGGAAATCGCATTTAAAGGAATGCAGATCCTGCCACTTTCCTCATTAAAGCCCTGCAAGTGCAGCAGCTGATTAATGATGATAAACACTCTCATACAGATTCACTGAGCACATGGGCACAGACAAACAAACAGCTATTCCTTCAGAATAACAAAAGGTAGGAAATCTGCAACAAAGTTTGGTAAAATCCTTGCACTGGATCACCCAGAGGGGAATGTTTTTTTGTTTTCTCCGCAAAAGAGGAGTTGGGCTCGCCATACATTATACAATTTTCCTTTTAGATTTGCCAAAACCATACAATATGACAATATGAGGTCCAACCTAAACACTTTTAATTTGCATGCAAACAGGCAGGCCCTTGCACTACATAGCTGAAGATAAATCTATAGGAAATTGAAAAACAAAATGTATATAATGTATGACCAGCTGTACACTTTACTGAATAATTTAGATTTCTTATGGTATTTATGGAAAATTTCTAGAAAAATTATAGACAGCTGCCGTTCAAATGGAAAAGATTGTGTGTGTTTTTGTTTTTTTAATGGCAATAAATGCCAAAATATAACCAAACCAAGTTGCTTTAGCTATTTGTAGAACAAAAAATGTTTGGTGCCTCTGTTTTTTAAAAATGTATCATTTTAATATTGTTTTACACATTTGTGGTTAAATAATAATGCAGATAGGCTATGCGCGTAACTGAATAAGGAAAAACGGATTAAGTTAATAATGATTGTTATGAGTATTATGTTCTGGCTATGAAATGGAAATAGTGGTTAAATATTTTACAGAAAAGTTTGTGCACATGACGGTGTTGTCCATATTTTGCAGTCATTAATGAGTCTTTTGCCTTTGACCTAAAACTTGTCACACATTCACTGGGCTGCAGACTAAAAAGGGAATTTGGAGAGGGTCAGAGATCAGAATGTGACATTAGCTGCTCTAAGCTTACCTGAATACAGATTAGAGCGAATAGGTATAACATTGGTACTGCAGCTGACTATACACGTGATTTGGCTGCCGATCTCTGGGCCATATTAAAGGCTAAGTTCCCCTTTTTGTTTTTTGTTTTATAAATTCCAGCTCCCCCTATGTACCAATATAGCATTCATGTACTTTTTTTGCAAAAACATCAATGCTTTCCATAAAATATACAGATGCATACCTGTCCTACCTGCATGATTCAAAATGTATCTATTGCTTCTGTCTTATGTCCTTACAGACTGTAGGTCATGAAACAGAAAGGAGTTGACCAGCTGACCTCATTAGCACACATTCTGCATCATCCACCCACACACTCCCAACTGCACTTTTTTTAAATGAAATGCAATCACAGTGATCACCCTTCTCGCATAGAATGCATGAAGGTAAAAAAAAACATTTTAGGCCCTTTTCACACATGCATGTTTTTGGATGAAAAACGGACATGCATGCATGTTTATGGGATAGCGGGTGTCAGCGCATGAGCATCCGCTGTCACCCGCTATTGTCCGCCTACGCAATTGTCCGGTTCTGCAGACGGAGGAAAACCCTATTTTTTTTTTATCCGTCTGCAGAGCGGCTCGGATGAACACGGACAGACGGTCCAGGTTCATCCGATCCCCCATAGAGGAGAGCGTAGAACTGACAGGGCGGTCCCTGCACAGTGTGCAGGGACCGCCCTGTCATCAGCCAGCTCAGCGGGATCAGCTGTGCGATCCTTCTGAGCAGCGGATCTTCACGGGGCGGATCAATACGGATCCGCCCCGTGTGAAAGGGGCCTTAGCCTTTAGAACCAGTTTTAAAGTCAAAGCTTTTTTTTGTTTGCCTTCTGTGTCCTCTCTGGGCCAGTTAACAGCAGAACGTGGTCGAATTTCGATCCATGTATGGGCAGCCTGGTTGTAGAGAAGTTGATCTACCAATCGACTTATCCTACAACCAGCCTGTTGGATTTTTCCCAAACGATCATTGCCGCCGTCTATGACCAGCAACACTGATCAGTGCATTCTGACGGTGGGAATGATTCCCCATCCATATGGAATTTGTAGAAGGGGCATTTGGGTCTTTTTTTTTTTTTTTTTTTTTTTTCATTCAAACTACTGGTTGAAGAAAAAAATGATTCGAGAATGGCCTGCCTGCCTTAGGGGCAATATTATGCTTATGAATGATAATTATAAGATTTAACTCTACAGGAAGATAATCGTGTATATTTCCTGATTTAATGTAGAACAATATAAACATACTCTATGAACAGCAATCTGTACGATGATAAATAAAGGAGTGCCTCTGGCATGGTGTTGATGATCCATGCGAGTTGCAGCTCTGCCTGTATTGTAGGTTTTGTAAATGATAACTATTTATGTTGGAACCAGTGCCACGTCCTATTGTTCATTAAACAATATTGTAGGAAGGTATTACAGACAACTTGGCATGAATTTTAATTGTGACAAAGAGTTGGAGCTGGCTGTACACTGATGAAGATCCTTCCATTCACACGTACAAGGTGGAAATACTCTTCCCATCCGGACAGCTGACAGCCCTGCCTGCTGCTATCAGAATATTCTGATCAGTGCTGCAGTCGCCGATTGAAAAGTTTTCCAACTTGTCCATTCAAAAAAAATTGGCCAAAACGAATGACTTTTATATCGAGCAGGAGCACCCACACACTGGTCGAAATTGGGCCGGTTCAGTGTGAATTTCCATCAATGTATGGCCAGCTTTAATCCTTTTAAATTAACTTAAATAATGAAAATAAGCAATAAAGGTAACCGCAGAAAAACAGATGACCAGTTGTAAGGCATCTTTCTACTGGAACTAGCTGCGTTCTTTCCGAGTTATTAACACAATCTGGATAAACAGCTTCTTACAATAGCAATTGCTTTAAACTAGAATTGACCATACTTCTACTATCATCTGTACTGATCATAGTGCACTTACTTTTACTCTCCTATGATCCTGAATCAGCTGACAGCGGGCTAAAGTGTGGGAGGATCTCAACCATATTGTCAGGATCTGCCCAGTTGTCTAATTGACAGCTGGCCCTGGCTCCTAGTATGCCACTGAGAGCCAAAGCCAGCTGCACCCAGGGGCTGCTGGAGGGTAGAGTGGAGAGTGATGACTGACAAGTCCCCGCTCTCTGCTTGGAGAAGACAGAGCTGAGTGATCAGCAGTCATGTGATTTCTCTGTTCTCACTTTAAGGCTGCATTCACACCTTTCAGGCAGAAAATCGCGCGAATTGCGGCGTCTTTTGCTGCGTTTTTTTGCCGCGATTTTGTGCAGAAACGCCCAAATCTGCCCGATTCGAGTGACAAAAAAGGGTCCGGAACTTGTTTGAGCTGCAGGCGTAGGGCTCCATAGAGAATAATGTATTTTTTCCCCTCTAGCGTTTTGTAGCTTCAGGCGACAAAACGCTCAGGTGTGAATGCAGCCTTAGAGCTGACGTGGCACAGCTGCAGCATTGAGGTGAGTATGTATGTTTGTTTGTTTTTTTTTTTTGGTGGTTTGTTTTGTCTTTTTCAATTAACCCCATGCATCTCCTTTTAAGGAGTTGAATGTGCAGGATACTGAATCACACATAGCCCAACTTTTGCAAGCAGTAAACAAATTTTGATCCCATATGTTGTTTTTACTGGTCTATGTATGACCATCCTAAAAATCTGGTCATTTAAATCTGAACTCTAGGAATTTATTTTTATTGCAGCTTTACATCCAGCTTGGCACATTGTAAGTCTACATATCCTATACCTGATGGATTCCTTGATAAGGTGGAAATCACTGTAGTACTACAGTGATGGCTGCCATCTTCTGGGTCATGCTCAGATTCTATGTGAGTGGCTGCCTCTTTGAACACTGATCACAGGGAGTCGCTTGCTCAGCAGTGCCATCCATCTACAGCAGTGTTTCTCAACTCCTGTCCTCAGGACCCACTAACAGACCAGATTTTAAGTATTACCTTTGGGAGATGCAGACTAGACTACTGCAATCACTGAGCAGCAAGTTAGATCACCTGTGATGTATTTCAGTTATCTCGAAAACCTGGCCTGTTAGTGGGGTCCTGAGGACAGAAGTTGAGAACCACTGATCTACAGAATGCTTTTTTTCTTTTAATACAAGTTTTTTTTTCTGATTTGATGAGGAGGGGCGATGATGTCACAATCTCCACCTCATCCAAGCAGAGAAGTCTTGTATTCATTGAAAATGTGTTCGATAAATGGTGGCTGTACTGAGCATGTGACCTCCTGTGGCCAGTGGGGTAGCTGCTCGCATAGAACATGAGCAGCTTTGAGTGCTGACCATTTCAGTGATTGCCAGCTTACCCAGTGGTCCATCAGGTATGAAATGTGCATACTTACATTGTGCAAAACTGGACCAATATAAGTATGCAATAAAAATAATTCCTATTTTTACATTTATTTTAGTTCTTGATTATGTGTTTGTAGTCAGAAGCATATTTTCATCTTGATATTCATGGAATGTTTTCTTATGTTTTATCCCCTGCTTATCTCAGGTCAATGGCATGAACATTGGCAGTGTATCCCACAGCCAAGCCATTGCTTTGCTCCGCCAGCCCTCTACTGTCCTGTATCTCACGGTGTTGCAGGAGAAAGGCTTCTCTCAGAGGTCTCAGCGTGCAGAGAGTGGTACCCCATCTAGTCTTGGCAAGGAGGTCATCCATGTTGCATTGATGAAGCGGGATCGGTCTGAACCTCTTGGAATTAAGCTGGTCAGAAAGACAGAAGAACCTGGAGTTTTTGTTCTGGATTTGTTGGATGGAGGACTTGCTTCAAAGGATGGGAGGCTGAAGTGTAATGATAAGGTGCTGTCTATCAATGGTAATGATCTCCGACAAGGAACTCCTGAGACAGCAGCACAGATCATTCAGGTAATCTAGAAAGAGACAAGACCAGATTTACCATGGCTGCGCATGTTTGTGTAGAAGCCTGACTGGATTCTGCTTGTGTTTTTAAGAATATATTATTATTATTATTATTATTATTATTATTATTATTTCCAGACATGTTGAATTTCATTATGCATTCCCTGGTAGAGAGTAACATAGCACTAAATTCAATACTGATCTCTAAACTGATGTGGGGAGGACATTCCAAATACAGGAAGTCAGCCTACAACTACAAAGCTACCGATATCTTCAATTCACCATGAGCACCACAAATGTGTTTGCCATTGCTCGTTTTTAAACCCAGTGGTGTTCAGTATATTGATGTGTCTCAAGCAGAGTGTTATTGTTAAGCAAAGCTCATCTTCTAATTCTTGGTGTGTATGATATTGCCACCCACAAGCATCTGTGTCTGCCAGTGTTCCCGTTGATACATAGGCAGAGGAGAGATGAAGTAATTAGACACCTCTTGCACCAGATTATCGTGGGTGAAATGGTGGTGATAGACAAGTCTTTTTAACCAGGGTAATCGTTTCCAATCATTATTTACCCAAGAGTGTTGGCTAGACGTGTCTTTTGGTAACCATAGACATAGGAATGTTACCAGGTCTAGTTGCATCCTATGTCTGGGGGTCTTTTAAGTGGATTAGTTGCCCCGGTTAGTGTATGCATAGTTTTAATTAAAGTATTTCCTTTTAGTGTACATTTAAAATAATGCTGCAACTTGGCCATGATTTATGCAATTGTGCTTGATCCTGCAGCCATTGGAAAAATATGTATTAGAGCTTACCTTTTTATGAAAATGTCGCATTTCAAGCAGCGTGGCTTGCAGTGTCCTGGCTTCATGTATACATCCTGTTTTTGTGTGTGCGGGCTGCACCTGATTGCCTGCTCATTCAGCCCAATGCAAAACAGGCCTTGTGTTTCCAAACAGCAGCCTCTATCAGTGTCCTGGGCACATTGTTCACAGAAAATAGGATGTAAACACAGGTCCCAAGAGGAAACTCGCCCCCCCCCCCCCTCTGACAAAGGGGGACACACTTGGTTACCCCTCCATTAACGATGCAGAAATCCAGCTTCTGGATCTTCCAGGCATGGTAGTCCATAAAGCTTAACTCCAGGCGTGTGTGTGTGTGTGTGTATGTATATATGTATGTATATATGTATGTATGTGTATATATATATATATATATATATATATATGTGTGTGTGTGTGTGTGTGTGTGTGTGTGTGTGTGTATATACACACACACACCATAACCCCTAGGGGCTGCCTTGACTTTTCTGGCCTTACCAATTACCTCCTTGTAGCTCGTCTTTCGTTGTCTAGGGGTTCCCAGGGTTGGTACCCAGTAACTTCAGAAGCTGACACCAAAAGTCCTTTTGAGGATTTTTATTTTGCAGGGGTAACATCCAACAGTAACAGTCTCAGGTGGGAATAGAGGGCACGGGTGATAAAACTCAGGCACTTTGAACTGCTGACATCCACTGAATGTCTCCAATGAACCCAGAGAGTAGCCATTTGCAACTGGGTGCTTCACTGCTGGATAAACCTCTAACCAGAGATTTAGCAGCCAACAATGTGATCCGGAAACTTAGCAAAGTCTCTTCCACAGACTAGATTGTAACTGAAGATAAGTAGGAACCTTTCTCACAGTACGTGGATCTCTCAGCCTTCTTGGTGATACTGTGGGAAGTGTGGATTCTTTAGTGTCCATACAATTCAGCTTCCAGGCTCTTACTGAGATGCCAGCTTGTTGGCCCTCCTCCGAAGAATCCTTCCCTGGTCACTTGTACGATTTGCCGCGTCCCTCCAATACCGAGAGCACACCGGGACACCTTTGAATCCTCCTTCAGTTACTGGGCCTCGAACTAGCCAGTTCCGAGGCTCGGGAACGGACGGATCCCCACCCCAGACCATGAGGGCCTCTGGGGCTGGTCAGGGTGACCATGCTTGCGGGGATGGCAGACACTCCTGGGTCCTGGACCCCTCACGGGGCTGACCCGAACCAGGAATCCAAGCAGCAGCCGAACCCTGAACACGTGACTTCAGCACCTTTTTTAAATACCCCTTCCCAGACTACGCAGTGGGGCCAGATGCACCCACTGATTGGCTCTGGGAAAGATTGGTACCTAACGTGTCCAACCAGTCTTGGTTCTCAGCCTGTCACAGGTGCCTCACCGCACCTATGACCAGGCGTAACTTCAGTACAGCCCAGCCGAACTGATGCCAAAGTAAAAACCTGTACAATTAACCCCCAGAACTCTGTTACAGTTCTGGAAAACTAAATTTATACATGCATAGCGCACACTTTAGTAAAGTGTCGGCGCTACATATAATATATACATACATACACACACACACACACACACACACACACACACACACACACACACACACACACACACACACACACACACACACTATTTTATATGTTATTTATTTTTTTCTAATTCCCGAACTTCTCTTTTAAAACAAGCATAAGTACTTTATCTCTCAGTATTATTCATGATGTCAGATCATTTGTGTAGGTCTTTGCATTGCAGCTTTCATAGTTTCAGTGATGATGGCTGCACATACATAATGCAGAATCTCTTCTTTTGTAGACTGTGATAACCTTGTATATACATTTTAAGCACGAGGTTAAAAACATGTTGTTTACTAACATATGGATGTAAATGCTGCTTTTTTTGTTGTTACAGATGAGCGAGGCACGAGTGAACTTTGTGGTCCTCAGACAAACCATACTACAGCCCATAGATGTAGAAGAGGGGACTTCATCAGGAAGCAGCAGTAGCAGTAGTAATGGAGGAAGCCCAGTGCATGCACGCAGGAGACAGAGTCAGCAGTCATGCCAGAGGAGATCCACACATCAGAGGGTAAGTATTAAAAGTGCATGTCTGCTAGGAATGTGTCCCAAGAGAACACAATCTGTTTACAGGTGCCTATTCTGAGCCTATTGAATAGAGTAAATGACTTCTGCGCCATGCAGAAACGATTTACTCACCAGATCAGCATTTGGATGGAAACTTTGTGTGGATGCCTGCCTATGTGTGTGGCTCTTGTCTGACATCCACTGTTCCCTATAGTCCAGAACATACAGATGTTACAAAGTAAACCTTGTGTAGATTGCCAATACATGCTTGAACCTGGGTGTCATTGAGTGGCTAAATCTTAGTGTATCTTGCAGTATCACTCAACACCCGACTCAATCTACATTCATCTGACAACAGAACAATGCATTGTGCCCCTCTTCAGAAAGGATGGCAGTACATGATAGGTTAATGAGGCCAACGTTGGAACTTTAGTTAATCCGTTAAAGCTAGAGCTATAAATTCTCAGTGCATGGGATCATGCCACACCAATGACCTTAGTTCCTAGTGAATTCATAGGTTGGATCCCGGGTTATAGGGGATTTTAAATGTGAAAATGATACCAGAAAATATTTTGTGTGTAAAAAAAGACTCAATGGCTTAGGTTATCCTTAAACAAGAGGAAGCAAGTACAATAAATAATTCTACTTTTTATGAATAATAGTATTTTTTTATTTTTCCTGTTTATCCAGCTTGGATAGGTGTCTTTTGTGGGAGGGGTCACATGACCGCTCGTCTCCACAGCAAAAGCCACCCATCGGAGCTGGAAAGTGTCCGCGAGTCACCGTGACCGGCCCGAAGATTTACATTGCTCGTTTTTAAATACAACTTACACAGTGTGCTATGCCAGTCTCTGAGAGGGGCTGGCAGTGAGAAATGTAATCTTTTATTATTGCAATAATATCGGCAGGGGGGGGGGGGCGGGGCGGGTTGGAGACAGACAGAGAGGGCGCTGACAGGGAGGAAGGTGGGGGTGAGGGGGGAGAGAGGAGAGCAGGCAGCCTATCACGGAGGGAGGCACTTTGACCACGGTGATCAGGGCGGAGCTGCCCTGGTTATCGTGGTCTGTTTAGAGAGGGCATACAGGTAGGTTTAGGGTTTTTATTTATTTATTTATTTATTTTTTTTTAGAAGGGGCAGATTACATAGCACAAGCGCTGTGCTGTGTAATCTGTTTTAAGGGACCAGAATCTAAATTTTTTTTTTTTTGTTTGGGTTGCTAAATGCTTTAAGCACTAAACATTCTGTGCTGACAATCATTAAAAAATATATATTATTATTAAATTCATTGGAATGATAGGTTTTTCTATATATATTTATGGAGTTTAGTGAGACAAGTTCAATTATATTACCTGCTAAGCTTTAACATGTATTTTTTTGTTACTTCCATACACAAAATATAGGATCAACTTCCAGTACTTTCTGGCCTAGAGAAGACCCTCACCCTGAAGAAAGAGCCAAGAGAATCTCTGGGAATTACCATAGGAGGAGGCCGTGACCATAAAAATAAGCTCCCTATCTATGTGTCCAGTGTTCAGCCAGTTGGCTGTCTATTCAGGGATGGGAGAATTAAAAAAGGTAAAAATGAGTCTCGCTTTGTTGTTGTATTTATTGTTCACTTTTAGGGACCAGGTTTCAACATTCCATACAACTACTGAGCACATATTTTGCACATCATTGAACAGTTAAAGAATATGTTACCCAAACATTTCATATTCCTGATATGTGCCTGTTATACCATGTACTTGTATGAAAAAGTATCCTGTTCTTTGTATTGCTTCCTTTGTGTGAAATCCCTGGCGTTCCTGCCAGTCCCTTTGCTTTCCTAATAAAAACTGTAGAAACTGACCACACTATGCATGAGAGCACAGCCTGGGCAGTTCTCTAGCCGGGCTGGTAACTCAGCCTGCTCTCCTGCCATGCCTAGACTTGTGCTGATGCCCCCATCGGCACAGCCTTTCACTGGGAAGACCAGTGTACTGCTATTTCTCCTCCCCTAGCAATCTGAGCTCATTGTGCAGCTGAGAACAGAGGGAATGTGATCTCTTCTGAAAGAGAAAAAAATAGTATTTATGTTATTTTTTTTTTTTAATATACATTTATACACAAGTTTTGCCTTTCTTTTCTATGTTAAACTGAATATGTTGTTTTACAAGGTGAAGGGTATACACATCTACTTTAACCTCTTCCGGACTGCCGCATGCCGATCTTGGAAGAGGGATATCCTAGTATCTTAGTAACCCTGGTATCCTCTTCTTCAGCGGGCGGTCCGGTTTCGGATAATAGTGGTCTCTGTGGCGGATTCTGTGCGAGATCACTTTTATCGGCAGCGGGAGAGGGTGCCCTCCGCCGCTTTCCGGAATCGTCAGTAGCGGCGGAGGCGATTGGATGCTTGTCCCTCCTGGGTATGGAGATGAGTCAGGGGAAGGTGGCCCCCACCCGTCTCCATACTATTGCAGGGTGTAAGCGAAGTCCAAACGAGTGCAATTTTGAAGCGTGACATGTTTGGTATCAATTTACTCAGCGTAACATTATCTTTCACAATATAAAAAAAAGTTGTCTTATTTTTTATTAAACAAGTTGTATTTTTTCCAAAAAAAAGTGCGCTTGTAAGACTGCTGTGCAAATACGGTGTGACAAAGTATTGCAACGACCACCATTTTATTCTCTAGGGTGTTAGAAACATTTTTTATAATGTTTGGGGGTTCCAAGTCATTTTCTAGCAAAAAAAAAAATGTTTTTAACTTGTAAACAACAAATCTCAGAAAGAGGCTCAGTCCTTAAGTGGTTAAAGAATGGAACACTTGGCTTACACTTGAAGTGTAAAACTAAATTTTGAGTAACTTTATTTTTGGTAATTTTGTGGAAATATTTTGTGACCATTTGTGTTTTCAAAGGAGAGATTACTACACTCTTCTTGCCCTAGAGGTAAAGTAAGAGGATATCTTCCTTAACCGCCTCACGCCCGCCAAACGTCATATGACGTGACGGACTTTGAGCGGGTATATCTGAATGATGCCTGTAGCTACAGACTTCATTCAGATATTGCCGTTTTCAGCCGGTGATTCCCTACACCATAAGAACTATCATAGCGGCTGTTCCGACGCTTGATCGTTCTTACGGAAGGCGAGAGGGGATGTCCTCCTCTTGCTGCCCTCCGGTGCTTCTACCGACTCCCCGTTACGATCGGTGAATCGGACAGAGGATCCGCCGGCCCCGGATGTTGATCATAGAGATTTCCGGCGGACCAGATGGTCGCAGGAGTCTCTATGATCTTCAGAGGCCTCTGCATTCAAAATAAAAAAACGCAGAAGCGAGTGCATACGTAAGTCCCACCCACATATGAAAACGGTGTTCAAACCATACATGTGAGGTATCAACGCAGACGGAGCGAGAGCAATAATTTTGTCCCTAGACCTCCTCTGTAACTCAAAACATGTAACTAGTAAAAAAATTTAAAGCGTCGCCTATGGGGATTTTTAAGTACCAAACTTTGGCACCATTCCACGAGCGTGTGTAATTTTGAAGCGTTACATGTTGGGTATCTATTTACTCGACGTAACTTCATCTTTCACAATATGCAAAAACATTGGGCTAAGTTTACTGTTTTTTATTTTTTTAAAAGCACAAAACTGTTTCCTTCCCCCAAAAAACACATTTGAAAAATTGCTGCGCAAATACCTTGCGAGATAAAAAGTTGCAACAACCGCCATTGTATTGTCTAGGGTCTTTGCTAAAAAAACATATATAATGTTTGGGGGTTCTATGTAATTTTCTAGCAAAAGAATTATGATTTTTACATGTAGGAGAGAAATTTCAGAATTGGCCTGGGTGGCAAGTGGTTAAGTGACACGAAATGCCACCTTTTAAACGGCAGTACCTGTAAGAGGGGTTGAGGGGATTGGGAAATTTCCCCTCTACTTCTGTTCTGGTAACAACAATCCAAGGTAGTATTCTCTTATAGGGTTAGCTGGCCTTTCCTGCATTTTTTTATTTTTTCTCACAAAACTCCCTATGCATTCCAGGATCCCAAGCACAGTACATACCACTGCTTAGGTGGTAAAAGAAAAGGTGCTAATTTCCCCATTATATACGCAAACTCTTTTTGGTTCTAGACCACCCTTCATTCTGCCTTAAATTGCAGGATGATGCAAGTACACCCTCGTGGCATGGGCTCAAATTGCGCCCATGCACAGTGCTCTCTTCACTGCACAGGAGTCACATCACCATGGCACACATTGGGTGCCTTAAATGTATGCTGAGCTGCACATGCAGCTGACAGGCAGGGGGAAGGATTATGACAGCAGTGACTGATAGGGTCACTTCCGTCATAAAAACCCTGACAGCAAGATTTTATGAAGTGGTGTTAATACCACTTTAAGATGAAACATGCACACATTTCACTGCCTATAGGATAAATATATCTGTGTCAATAATGATTATTTTTGAGCATGCATGTAATTAATGTTTTTTTTAAGTCTATAAGCACACTTGAAGATTTACATTGGTCAAATGCAAGAGGCTCATGTAAAATGCATTTTTTTGGGTTGATGAAGCAATCTGTTCCCTTGTAAATCTTCTGCTGGGGCAAAAGTTAGGCTTTTTATTAGTTGAAATGCTAATCCATGCTCAGAAAAGATATATCTTTTTTTATTTGGGATAGATTCATTCTAATAGAAATAGAGATCATAAATAAAGTCTATATACTATATCTAATGTCTATAACTACATTTATTGTATATACTGTAGACTACATCTTACCTGACATAATAGTGTGACTGAACATACATTCTCTGTACAGGTGATGTTCTTCTTAATATAAATGGGACTGACCTGACTAGCTTGAGCTATATGGATGCAGTTTCTGCTCTGAAGTGTAATGCTGCTTCACACACTGTGGTCCTGAAGGTATTGGAGCTAGCACCCACAGAGCGACAAGGAGAGACTACGGAGGGAGGTGCTGAGGGCCTGAGGGACCCTGGTGGCATCTGGTCTCCACTATGGATACACTGGCTTGGCCTTCCAAGGTATGTTACTTGTACTTTTAATTGCATAAATAATACATAATAATGGTTTAGAGAACATGTGTGTTATCTATTATATTTTTGGGAATGCACACTGCAGACTTACCCTACTCTTCCCTCAAAGTAAGAATATAGAACAGCGTTTTTTTGCAGTGTTTAGGAGCGTTTTGAAAAGGAGCGGAAGCATTTTTAAGGAGCAGGTGGCCTCTGGTGTTGAGGAGCTTAAATAGCTGGTTGTTGAGGAGCGGGTCAGCAAGCCGGCCGCAGCATCCTTGACAATGGATGAATTGTCGGCTGTCAGTGGGGGTTCCCCTCCGACAGCTGAATGTAAACTTAAGCAATTGCCGGCAATAGAAAATTAAGAAAAAAAAAATGCGCTTTTTCCTTGGTGAGCTCCGACATGCAGCCTGCCGTTGCTTCCTGAACTAAATGTATCCATCTTTACATATCCCTTTGTTTACCACCACTTGGAGCTTTTGCCTGTGGCCTTGGGTTACTGTGTACAGCTTGTACTTTTTGCCAGATTTCCAGGTTGAGGCTCCTGTTTGTCCATATGCAGAGAATCCTGCTTGACGGCACTCCCATGCAGGAAATGCCTCGAGCATCTACACTTCAAGGGAAAGTGCCTGTTTGGTTCTTCCTTGAACAAGTATATCAAGTGGATTTCAAGGGTTAAAATAACTCTTCTCCAGAGAGGGGTTGCACTCCTGCAGGTAGTTGTTATAGTAGGTGATTTCGAAAAAAGGTTGCGTGTGTGTGTGATTGTATATCCCTGTATATTGTGGTCATTCAGGTGCCTATCTAATAGTTTTTTGAAATTATTGATGCACCCTGCTGAAACCACTGCCCGTGGAAGAGAATTCCACATCCTTACCGCTCTTGCAGTAAAGAACCCTCCTACACAGTTTAAGGTTAAACCACTTCACTTCTCTTCTAATTTTAGTGAATGGCCGCGTGTCTTTTTAAATTTCCTTTTGCGAAAAAGTTTTATCCCTATTGTGGGGTCACCAGTACAGTATTTGTACATTGAAATCATATCCCTTCTCAAGAGTCTCTTCTCCTGAATACGTTCAGTGCTCATAACCTTTCCTCATAACCAAGATCCCCCAGTCCTTTTATTAGCTTTGTTGCCCTTCTCTGGACTCTCTGGTCCAGTTTCAGCACATCCTTCCTGAGGACTGGTGCCCAGAACTGGACGGCATACTCCAAGTGAGGCCGGACCAGAATCTTGTAGAGTGGGAGAACTATCATTTTATCTCCTGGAGTTAATTTCCTTTTTAATGCATGCCAATATTCTGTTTGCTTTGCTTGCAGCAGCTTGGCATTGCATGCTGAGCCTATAATCTACTAGGACCCCCAGGTGCTTTTTTATCCTAGATTCCCCCAGAGGTTCTCCCCCTAGTGAGTAGATTGAATTCATATTTTTGCCACCCAAATACATTATTTTTTAAATTTTTCTACATTAAACCTCATTTGCCATGTAGTTGCTCACCCTATTCATTTTGTTCAGATCTTGTAAGATTTCCACATCCTGCAGAGAAGTTATTTCCCTGCTTAGCTTTGTATCGTCCGCAAATACTGAGATTGAGCTGTTTTTTATCCCATCCTCCAGATCGTTTATGAATAATTTAAATATGATTGGTCCCAGGACAGAACCCTGGGGGACGTCTTTCCACACCGGACCATTCCGAGTACTCCCCATTTATCACTACACTCTGAACTCTCCACTGTAGCCAGTTTTCAATCAATGTACTCACCCTATGGTTCATGCCGACAGACCTTAGTTTGTACAGTAAATGTTTATGGGGAACTGTATCAAATGCCTTTGCAAAATCCAGATACACCACGTCTACGAGCCTTCCTTTATCTAGATGGCAGCTCACCTCCTCATAAAAGGTTAATTGGTTTGGCAAGAACGATTCTTCATGAATCCACGCTGATTACTGCTAATGATACCGTTGTCATTACTAAAATCTTGTGTATATAGTCCCTTATCCCTTCTAAGAGCTTACATACTATTGATGTTAGTCTAACTGGTAATTCCCAGGCATGTATCTTGGCCCTTTTTTAAATATTGGTGCTACATTGGCTTTTCTCCATCAGCTGGTCCCATTCCAGTCAGTAGACTGTTCGTAAAAATTAGGAACAATGGTCTGGCAATTACTTGACTGAGTTCCTTAAGGGCCCTCGGGTGCAAGCTATCTGGTCTCGGTGACTTATTAATGATACGTTTTTCAAGTCTATTTCTAATGCTATCCTCTGTTGGCCATGAGGGTCCTTCCTTTGACATGTCATGAGAATAAAAAAATTGCCGTTTTGGTTCCTGAAGTCCCTCGTGAAGACTGAGGAGAAGAAGAAATTCAACACCTCTCTCCATCCTTAGTTACCAGATCCCTTCTTCATTCTTTGAGACCTATTCGATCTGATCTCCCTTTCTTACTATTTATATACTTAAAGAATTATTATTTTTTTTTTTTTTACTCCCCTCCGCTATGTGCCTTTCCTGTTCTATCTTAGCCGCCCTGATTGCACCCTTACATTTTTAGTTGCTTTTTTTTTTTAAATACAAGGCTGAGGGATCATCATCAGCATTTCAACTGTACAAAGGCCTTCTCCTTTGCTTTTATATGCATTTTTACATTGGAGTTAAGCCACCCAGGACTTTTATTAGCTCTTTTAAATGTATTTCCCATTGAGATGCACTGGCTAATACCCTTACTTAATATGCTCTTAAAGCATGCCCATTTTCCCTTAGTGTTCTCTGTTCCTAAGATTTTATTCCATTTAGTACCTTCTAGCAAGGATCATAGTGTAGGGAAGTTGGCTCTTTTGAACTGGGACTAGGAACGGTTACTTTCATTCCTTTCAGGCCTCCATTTCACTTCAAAGTCCAACACATTTTCATCGGTAGACATGGTCTTCCAAGCCAGCTAGATTTGACTCCAAGCCCTTTTCTTAATCATAGGGTGCCCACACTTGTCAGAGTGGTGGAACGATTGTCAGCCTTTTTGGTTCCAGTGATGCTCATTGCACCAAACTGGCCCAGGAGGATGTGGTACATGAACATACACTCCTGGCAGACTCCATGTGGTCCTTTCCAGATCGTGTGTCCCAAGTGCTTCATCTTGCTTTTTATGTTTGTCTCTGTTTAATGGCTGTTGAAACACAGGTCATAATTAAGCATGTCAGTACTACAGTTTAGTCATATGGGATTAATATGCAGGCAGAAAGGTATCCTTTTATTGTTTTTTTTCTCCTCTTAGTTGAAGCAGGATCACAGAGAGGGCATAGTGTGGAGAGAACAGAGCCAGATGCTAGGAGTCATTTTGAAGGAGTAGAATAGTGAGGAAGAGACCTGCAGTATAGAGCAAAGGGGGAAAAAAAAAAAAGCTGAACAGGAGCATTTATAACATACATCCTGCAGCACAGAGGAAATGGGGGGGGGGGAATAGGCACTCAACAGTGTTTGGAAAAGCGCTCAGTCTTACAAACACATTTCCGCTGGGTAAGATGGCCGCTGGATGATGTCATATGCGTGGCTCCAGGTGGGGTGCTATTTATGTTTATGGATCACAGTTGAAGGTCTTGCGGAATTGCCTTCAAGTGTTTTAGCTTGCAACCTCTCTTTTTTTATGTATATTTGTTTTTTCATATTTTAGTATAATGTATTTATTATGACTACGCAGATTGATTTTAAAATTTTTTTGAGCATTATGATATTGTCCAAATGTTTTTAAAATAAGCGATGTGTGATTGTTTTCTAATGTGTCACTAAAACTATTTTTCTGTGAATCTAATAAGGCCATAATTGCTTTTCCAACAGCTGCTTGCACTGCTGTCGACACATTTCTTTACGGAAAAGTACCTTTGAAAGTTGGGGGTTCAGCATTGTTGGTGGCTATGAAGAAAACAAAGGGAATCAGCCATTCTTTATTAAAACCATTGTACCAGCTACTCCAGCATTTTTTGATGGGCGATTAAAGTAGGTGTAAAGTTTTTAGCAAAATAAACTACTGTATTTCACATGTGCTGTATAACAGTCTACATTTGGAAGTGGGGCCAAGCTACAGTTGGAAATTAGGTCACCTGACCTTATGTCTTTTTTGTAGTGCATATAGTATCTTTAGGGGTCAGCAGCCTTAGAAAATTAGCCTTTCTTTAAATTGTGTGCTGATATCATTCCCATAAGAAAAGCTCTGCTTTCATTACATACAGAAGTCACAAAGATATGGAAATAAGTAGCTAATGGATATATCTGGGATCTTGGCAAAATTGACCCAGTATTGCCAGAATTTGTTATCCAGTTGCTGGATTATTACTGGAATCCCTGAAATTGTGACAGCCATTGTGAGTGGTGCTGAAATGTGTAACCAACCAATTAGATGTTATGTAACTGCAGCCAGTGAGGGAATTATGATTTGGTCATGTGACAGTGTCAGACCTTCCCCGATCGGCTGCAGCTACAGAGTCTAACTTGGTCTGAATGTTTATCAAACCCTCTTCTTTCAATATGGTGGAGACACAAAGGCTGAATCTTATCTTAAATGTCATGCTGAACTTTTCAGTTTTGGAAGGTTCCATGCTGTATTTCAATGTTTGTGTAAGGCTGTGCATTCAAACAAAGTCTGCATCACCATGTACGAGCTCTTTTTTTATTGTGATCCTAGTTATGACTAAAGCTCACCTGGCTGAAAGCCTCAACACTGTGTGTGGATCTCACAAAGAAGAAGATGATTTTAGAGCTCATACAGTGTTATCCTGACTTTTGTTTCCTTGGCAGTTGGAGAGACTGTAATCTAGGCATATGTGTGGCTCTTTTACATGGTTTATGGTCGTAGCACTTTTTTGTTGATTTGTTAGTCCCCTTTCACACTATGGCATTTTTCAGGTGCTTTAGCTTTAAAATAAGCACCTGAAAGAAGCCTCAACTGCAATCCCAATGTGAAAGCCCGAGTGCTTTCACACTGAGGCGCTGCTCTGGAAAGCGCTTTGTGGGCGCTTTTAACCCTTTATTTAGCCACTAGCAGGGGTTAAAAGCGCCCCACTAGCGCTCGAAAAATGCTGGTAAAGCCCCGCTAGTTTAAGTGGTGCTTTACGAGCGTTTTTCGGGCGCTGGCAGTGTGAAAGGGCTCTTAAAGCACTTGGGCTTTCACATTGGGATTGCAGATGAGGCTTCTTTTAAGCGCTTTTTTTAATGCTAAAGCGCCTGGAAAAACGCCCCAGTGTGAAGGGGGGGGGGGGGGGGGGTCTAAGGCTGTGCATATCTGACTTGCCACTTGTTTGGTGGGGGTTGGTATATATCTTATCCTAGAGCTGTATTTCAGCAGAAGAACAGGAAAAGTAGTGTGGATAATTGTTTTTATTAATGCTTTTGTATTGCAGATTTTATATACACCATTTTACACTGTAAAACCACAGGACTGTTTACACTTCCTATGCCGAAAACCACTGCATTTTACTGTGCAGGAAGTCTTGGCTCGGGCCTGCAATGCCTTGCAGTTCTAAAGCACTGTGGTGCATTCAAACACAGAGAACTGGAGCTGTGGTGTACGATGGAAAAATGTAGGTGGTGCAGATTTTTGCACTGCACCACAGCTCGTCGGAAGGCTGCATTTAAGTGTGAACAGGGCACATTTATAAAAAAAAAAAAATTGTCTTCTGTGTGACATTGTGGAGACCTGTGGTTTTCCAGTCCTTAAAACAGCAGGCCTCTACACAAGTGTGAACAGGCCTATAAGCAGAGCCGATCGGCCCTATAGGCACACTATGCAAGCTGCTTAGGGCCCCGCCGCTGTGGGGGCCCCCCCCCCCCCAAGACCCAGCATCCCCCCTGCACCTCTGGCTGGCCGTTTAGAGTGCAGTGAGGAGAGGTGGGAGGTGGCGATCGGCAGCTCTATAGTGCCTGAGTGGGCGGCGGGACCTCCCTGGGGTTTGTAATACTCTCAGTGTATACAGTGGAGAGGAGAAGGGAGGGGCCTCTGACCCAGGCAGGTATCAGTTTCACTTTCACTCTGCTTGAACACTGTTGCTGATGCCCGGGTCAGAGGCCCCTCCCCTCTCCGCTGTATACATTCGGAGATAGACCTACTAGCCCCAGGGAGATGCCCCTGCCTGTGGACACCATATAGCTGCCGATCGCCGCCTCCCACCTCCACCAGCCAGGTACAGGGGAACCTCTGCAAGGGCGGAGTCAGCTGTTTGGGGGCCCAAATGTAAGAGGGGGGCTTTCTGGGGAAACTAATGTAAAGACTGGGGACACTGTCAGAGGGGGGGGCTCTCTGGGGACCCTAATGTAAGGGGAGGCTCTCTGGGGACACTAATGTAAGGGGAGGCTCTCTGGGGACCCTGGTGTAAGGGGGGGGGGCTCTCTGGGGACCCTGGTGTAAGGGGGGGGCTCTCTGGGGACCCTGGTGTAAGGGGGGGGGCTCTCTGGGGACCCTGGTGTAAGGGGGGGGCTCTCTGGGGACCCTGGTGTAAGGGGGGGGCTCTCTGGGGACCCTGGTGTAAGGGGGGGGCTCTCTGGGGACCCTGGTGTAAGGGGGGGGGCTCTCTGGGGACCCTGGTGTAGGGGGAGGCTCTCTGGGGACCCTGGTGTAGGGGGAGGCTCTCTGGGGACCCTGGTGTAGGGGGAGGCTCTCTGGGGACCCTGGTGTAGGGGGAGACTCTCTGAGGGCACTGATTTAAGGGGGGCTCTCTGGGGACCCTGACGTAGGGCGAGGCTCTCTGGGGACCCTGACGTAGGGCGAGGCTCTCTGGGGACCCTGACGTAGGGCGAGGCTCTCTGGGGACCCTGACGTAGGGCGAGGCTCTCTGGGGACCCTGACGTAGGGCGAGGCTCTCTGGGGTCCTCATTCTGTTCTATATTGTTGTACTTATTCTTTGACTGTTTTGCTTAAAGGAGGGAGGATTGTTTTGGGAGCACTGAAGTGTCAGGTGTGACTGTGTGGCAATGGCAAATGGTTTACATAGCTTACGGCATCATGGGTCAAGTAGAGGGCCCCTTAGCAGAATTTTGCTTGGGGCCCCAGGGAGGTCAGGATCGGCACTGCCTATAAGGTTAGCAATACAGAGAGGGGAAAAGGAGCACAGCAGAATGCATACAGTATAATAACGTTTCAGATCTTGTGGCCATCGCAGCTTTCTTACAAAAATTTAAGACACCTGATACTTGTGCCACTGCTTTATTAAAGTCCAGTGTCCCCTCAACTGGGGGTAGATGCACAGGTAACAGAAGGGTCATTGAGGCATTGGTTGATGATGCTGGGGGTAATGGTGTTATGAGAATGGTGGCAGGAGATATTGGAGGAAGAATCCTATATCCTTGTTGGCAAGCACAGAGCAAGCCTTAGTACTATTGAGGGAAGAGACAATGGGGAAGATTTATTTAAAGGGTAAGTTCACTTTTTAGAAAATAAATGCACACCATTTTGCAGGTCCCCAGTGGATCTGCCAGTGTATCTGCTTCCTCGAACATCCCATATGAGCAAGCAGATACAATCTGGCAGGAAGAGAGAATGAACTACCACAGCACTGTGGTACTTTTTAAAAAAAAAACTACAAGCCGACAGATAGCGGGGTGGGTCAGGTGCCAGTACATCTGTAACATGTTATACCCTGAATATGGATGCAACGTGTTACAAAAAGTGAAATTAGCCTTTAAAACTGGTGCAGCTGTGCATGGTAGCCAATATGCTTCTAACTTCAACTTGTTCAATTAAGCTTTGACAATAAAACCTGGAAGCTGATTGGCTTCTATGCCAGAGCTGCACCAGATTTTGTAGTTTTAATAAATAACCCCCAATGAGTAGCAGTCATAGGCTCTGCCCCTTACCCCACTCCCAATTTCAAGATTTCCAAAAGCTCCCAAGTATGCTAGTGGCTCCCACCTACATCTATTGCACAGCATCATCATGGCTAGAAGGAGGGGAGGAAAAAAAAAAAAAAGCATAGCCCGCTTCAACATTCTCCAGCGTGCTTTATGGCTCTAACATCACTACACCCATAAGAAAAATGTTTCCAAGCAAATAAAATGCTAGTGTTCCAGGTCTGTGTATCAAAGTCACCCTGTCTTTTACTCAATGGTAAAGCATAAATTCCCTTCACCCCCAGTTTTGGACTGATGGTGCAGAAAGAAAATGCTGGGCTAGGGGACTTTTTGGTTCCTTGTGTTTAATGTCACCAAGGTGATCACCTATATGAATACGGAGCTAACGTTTGGTTTTCCCAATATGGATTTTATTGCAGGGACATTACAAGCTGTAAATAACTTGTGGTTGCACAGGTAATAAGACTTTTAATCCTATAGACCAGGGATATGCAATTAATGGACCTCCAGCTGTTGCAGAACTACAACTCCCATAAGGCATAGCAAGACTCTGACAGTCACAAGCATGACACCCAGAGGCATGATGGGAGTTGTAGTTTTGCAACAGCTGGAGGTCCGCTAATTGCATATCATTGCATCAGTAAATGTCTCAGTGCGCTCCACAAACTTACAGATCTGACAATGTCCACAGGGCACCATCCCTTTAGTTCGTGGGAAGGTGGATAACCATAAATCTTCAGATGTATATACAAACTCCGACCAGGTGAGCATTTTGGAGAGATTTGGGGCCCTTCGGGCACCCATGTGTGGGTATTCACCAATTGTTCCTGACAATATAAGACATCGAGACAAAGTAGACTGTCTTCCCAGAATCTGACCATTGCATCCCATAATCAGTGAGTGTGTATCCCATTTTTTGGAGAGAGGGGGTATGTTCCTCCACTAAAGAGGCTCTACTTTGATTCATTGCCTTTTTCTCCACAGCCCTTAGAACCTTGTGGGTGTAGCCCTTTCTCTAAATCTGTCATTGGCCTCCTGTTTGAATTCAAGGTCACTAGTACAGTGCCTCATGATGCGGAGGAACTGACCGACTGACTGGAATGCCTTGTATCAAAGACTAAGGCCGCTTTCACACTGAGGTGCTTTACAGGCGCTCTAGTGCCTGTAAAGATCCTCTCCTCTCACTCCAGTGTGAAAGCCTGAGTGCTTTCACACTGGAGTGGTGTGCTGGCAGGACGGTAAAAAAAAAAAAAAAAAAGTCCTGCAAGCTGCATCTTTGCAGCGCTGTAGGAGTGGTGTATACACTGCTCCCAACGTGCCCCTGCCCATTGAAATCAATGGTGAAGCGGCGCTTCATGGGCGGTTTTATCCCTTTTTTGGCTGCTAGCGGGGGTTAAAAGCACCCCACTAGCGCCCGAAAACCTCAGCAAAAACTGCGGTAAAGGGCTGCCAAAAATAGCAGCGATTTTACCGCCAATACCCCAGTATGAAAGTAGCCTTAAGGTGGAAGCTATCCACGCTTAGTAATGTGTTATCTGCCATTGGTTTACGATGAGTCGAGGTTTCCAAAAAATAAAAAAACGCATCCTTTTTTAGAAATCGTGAGGTCTAAGAATGGCATTGATCTCAAATCGAAACTATAGTCAAGTTTAATATTGCAATCATTAATGTTGAGCTCATCCATAAAATTATGTAGCTCCATCTCATTTCCTTTCCAAACAACCAGGACATCATCGATTTAGTGTATCCATGTGCTCACCAGACCATAGAATGACCCTGACCTATAGACCTCCATCCCTTCCCACATACCTAGGTGTAGGCACGTATACGATGGTACCCTGGGGGCACCCATAGACATGCCTGACACCTGTTGGTAGTAAATATCATTAAATTGAAAAAAGTTGGAAATATTCATACTGCAGCCTGGCAGGCCAGGAAAAGGGGAAGACAAGCGAGTGCCCCAAATACCCTCAAACATGGGGCAGGGTAATGTCTTCCCCACAACTCTGGCCTGGTGGGTGTGGGGGGTAGTTTATTGGAATCTGGAAGATCTAGGCCCCCTTTATGTAAATGTGTATGGGATACATAGTACCCATATTCATTCACCGAAAAAAGTAAATGATAACAAAACCATTTTTGACAAGTTCTTTTATTTAAAAAAAAAAAAAATGTCCCCCGATGTAAATCCTTCATCAATTATGATAAACCACTGACCCACACGAAAAAAAGCCAGCCAAACATAACCATTCCTGACTATTTACATTCGCTGAATGACCGTGCCGCTTCCCCCCCCCCCCCCCCCGCCTCAAAATAATTAAGGGGGTTCGCAGCAGGGATGAGTTACTGGTTGTTGGGATGCCAACAGGTGCCAGATCCATAACCACCAATGACTCATCCCTGCTGGCTGAAAAACAGGGATGGGTCACAGTAGTTAGTAATACAAGCTTTAAAAACGTACTGCACTAGTGTGGTCTTAGCCTTACAAATGAGCCTCAACAGCTATTTGCTTGCTAAGCTTCACTGCATCATGATTTGGACCACCTGCCCCTTCTTCTGTCCAAGCATGTTTCAATTTAATAATTAAACAGTGTAAACAATATATCAATGTTACCAATATCTATAAGGGAAAATCTGCCTGGTTTTACAGCTAAAAGTCAGTATAAAAAAAAAAAAAAAAATGTGAGCATGACTAGGATAATGGACCCCGGGCTAAAATCCATAGTCCTGAGTTGATATCAGTATTGGTCATCTTACTTTAAAAAAGTAATTTAGTTAAGTTACAAATTATTTCTCCCAAAAAGTAATTGCGTTAGTAACTCAGTTACTACATTGGAAAAGTAATTAGTTACTCAGCAAAGTAACTGACTTTTTTTTTTTTAATATTCTATACGTGTAACTAAGGGGTGGGTCTAGTATTACTGTAAGCAAGGGGCGCATTTATTATTATTATATATCGTGTAACCAAGGAGCTGCTCTATTATTACTCTAACCAAGGGGCAGATCTGTTATAGCGTGTAAGCAAGGGGCGGGTCTATTTTTATTATATCGTGTAAGGGGCGGATGGCTACAGAAGAGGGCGAATGTTAAATTAATGGGCAGAGCTCGATTTATAACAATAATAATAAATGTGCCCCTTGGTTACAGTAATACTAGACCCGCCCCTTAGTTACACGATAGACGCCCCTTGCAGAGTAGCACAAGCATCAGGAGCGTGCGACATCGCCTCGTATAATTACATGTTAACTGCGCCTGCGCAGTGTAGAGTTCACTCAGAGCTGTTTAGGTTTTCGGAAGCTCCGTAGTCCTTCATACTGCGCAAGCGCTGCGCCTGTGCAGTACAGGGGGTCCTTATCCAGCGGGGGAACTTTTTCGGCAGGACACCAGAATTACACTACTGCCATCTAGTGACGGTAGATGTAATTGGGGTAACTAAGCCAAAAGTAATGGGAACTGAGTTACCATGAGGGGAAAAGTAATCAGTTAGATTACTCGTTACTCTCTAAAGTAACTGCGTTAAGTATATCAGTTTATTTTAACTCAGTTACTTACATCACTGGTTAATATAACGGTAGAAGTGGCTTACAGGGGTATGTTTAAACAGAACCTGTGCCTATTCGCTGTACCCACAAAATATTGTTAAAGGTGGTGAGAGAAGAAATGCCCTAGCATCAGTGTGAGGAAAAAAAAAAAATATGTCCTTGCATTTGTAGAGTCCCTGGAAGAAAAAAAAAATTGTAAGTGGAGGAATTTGGCAGTGCAGAAGGGGGTACTTGATAATGGGTATAAGTAAAACAGAAAGTAGCAGTTATTTGTGGGGACAGAAAATGGTACTGCTAGCAAGGACAGAGGGGGGCAGTTGCTGGTGGGGGAGGAACAAAACAGGCAGTTGTTGGGGACAGTTGATAGTAGAGAACAGGCAATACACATAGGCTTCATCTTTGGGGCTTCCCAACCTGTGGTAGCAGATTTAGGCTACTTTCACACTGGGGTAGGCATCAGCGGTAAAGCACTGCTATTTTAGTGGCGCTATTCAGCCGCCCCATTGATTTCAATGGGCAGGGGTGCTTTAGGTCCGGTGTATACACCGCTCCAAGGATGCTGCTTGCAGGCCTTTCTTTTTTGACCGTCCTGCAAGCGCACCGCCCATCCACCCAATAACATTGCAACTTCCTCCCCTCATTTCTCTCCCAGGCTGCACTGTCCAATCAAGTGGCAGGGAGGAAAGGAATTCAATATAATATGACTGGACTGAGTTGTCTGGCCTTGTGTGAAGCCAAAAGTGACAAGTGTGGTTGCAGCTAAGGAAAATATCACAGCTGTGAACAATGTGTACCGTGCAGAGTGGGCCCAATTCCCCTTGGGGCCTGTGGTGCCTCGCATACATGGGGGGATATTCACTGCCTGTAGTTATATTTCAGGCAAGGCTTCACCAGTAGCCGCTTCTGCTTCTGTAGGGGAGGGGGCACTTTGTTAGTAGTAAAGAAATGTTGAATTGTTGTGGCATTTGTGTTTAGTACATATATTATGGTAATTTTTCTTTTCATTCTTTGTCTAGGTGTGGAGATGAGATTGTTGAAGTCAATGGTGTGTCTGCCATGGGAATGAGTAACGCAGAGCTAATTCCCATGTTGAAAGAGCAGAAGAACAGGGTCACTCTAACAGTGGTCTCCTGGCCTGGGAGTCTCGTATAAGTCTGGAACTTTGTGAAAAATAAAAAAAAGTCTGAGACCTTTTAGAAACCTTAATGTGCTCATGGTTCCCCCATGAAGTCATGAATTAGAACAATTCATTTTTAAGGACAAGATATAAAATATTTAGTGTAGATATCTGAATCACAGATGCAAAGCTTCATCATAAGTATAAAAGTGATTGAATGATACAGCATTTCTTGCAAAAATGATCAATTAAATAAGGATAAAGGGGACATAATGCACCTTAAAGGGTTATTACTATCATTCAGACAATCCACTGAACTTGCACTTTCCACCTTCAGTGATCTTCCTAATGATTTTATGTGTCATTGGTAAATGAAGTTTGCTGTTACACAGCACTGTTATTTTACAATAAGTAATGCCTTAATTTTTTTTCTAACTACCTGTATGTCTACCTACCCATTTTGCCTTTAATTTATATAAGGTATACCAGCTGGTACTATGAAAGGGGTTTCAGTAGATGGCTAGTAATGCATGTTGTCTGCTGCAAATGGTTTTTAAAGAATTCTTCAAACATGAAACAGGCCTGTGTATGTAGTATATATGCTGGTCTGTCAGTCAACGTTCTTTCTAAATTTCATTTTACCAACAGATTGTGGACTAAGCCATTCTGTAACTAGTGAATGTTCTCTGGTACCCAGATGGTGGGAATTTATGTAAATGTTTGATGCTAATCCATTGAATCCAGCAAGTGAATTAGAGACCTCCTGTGAAGAATTTTTTTTTTAATAAGGCCTACGAGTATTGGCCTTCACTTTAACACAGTGGAGTTGAGTTATTAACAAAATAAAAGCATGTTAACTTTGCAAAGGAATTTTCACTTGGCGGAAACTCACTCAAGAATACCCAATCGTGTGCAAGGAAAACAAAAAAACAATTTTTGAAGTCCGCACAGATTACCTACATCCACTTGACTTAAATCCGAAACTCCACAATTCCTGTCACTAGCAAAAAATGTTTTGGACAACTTGGCTCAAAGGAATTCTTACATGTACAGAATGTTGCAATGCTATGGCTATTGTGTAGTAGCTTGTGCTGTCTTCCTGCCCCAGGTGCCAACAACTGCCCTTCTTCACCCAGAAACAGTCCTACAGCATCTCTCTCATTCATTCAGTAACAACCTTGGGGACTTGGGTAGGGAAACAGCACAGCTTACTGTATACAGTACAAGCTGCTGCAATGCATTATACTATCCAGAGCACTCTGTAAAAATTCAAATCTAACCAAGGTGGAGCCCCACCATGACAGGAAACATGGAGTTCAGCTTTACAAACATGCAGATCTGATGGAGGCAATATCTCTATGAAAATTACAAAAAGCATTGCCAGCAATTAAGTGTGCATTGCAGATTACTAGTAGCTGTGGAGTGGTCCTGATTTACAAAAAATAAATAAATAAGATCTCAGGAACATTAAATTGGATTTTGTAAATTGTGAAATAAATTTTGGATTAAAAAAGTTATTTTGTCAGAATGTTACTTTGTTATGCATTTTTTTTGTATTATTGCAGTAAAATACATGTGAACCACTCAGGATATTGAGTAAGATTGAAATTACAATGTAGAGGTTGTACATGAAATTGTCAGTAAATAAAATTTGGTACTAAATGTGCTTAGTTGAGAACCTACTGTATAAAGAAAATAGTGACTTAAGCAAGAAATAGAAAACAAAGTTAGTATGAACTCATCTACCCCTCTCCCTGCTCTCTCGTTCAGGTGGGAAGCCAGCAGCACTGGGTTACCATAGAGCTGGCCGTGGACCAGATGGTTCCCAGCTTTCTCTATGATCCTGAGAGGCCGGATGTGACATCATGACAGCTCTGGCAAAT
Source organism: Lithobates sylvaticus (assembly GCA_028564925.1). NCBI lineage: Eukaryota > Metazoa > Chordata > Amphibia > Anura > Ranidae > Lithobates > Lithobates sylvaticus. The sequence continues at coordinate 67,598,839 of CM053033.1, read as the reverse complement.
ATAAGCGCTGAATTTTTTTCCCCTAGAAATCAGAGATCAAATTTTTTTATTTTTATTGATCATGCTTTTCAGAGTAGATATCTCTTTAAAGAGGATCTGCCATGCATATTTTCCATCACAAGGGATGTTTAAATTTCTTGTGATAGGAATAAAAGTCATAAAATAAAGTTTAAAGTGCCCCATCCCCTTGTGCTTACACACAGAAGCAAATGCATACGTAGGTCATGCCCGCATATGTAGGGTGTTTGCACCACACATGAGGTACTGCCACAAATGTTTCAGCAAGGGCAATAATTCTAGCACTAGACCTCCTCTAAGGCCCCTTTCACACTGAGGCGCTTTGCAGGCGCTAAAGTACTAAAAATAGTGCCTGGAAAGCGCCTACAAACAGCCGTTGCTGTGTCTCCAGTGTGAAAGCCCGAGAGCTTTCACACTGGAGCGGTGCACTTGCAGGATGCTGAAAAACATCCTGCAAGCCGCATCTTTGGTGCGCTGTAGGAGCGGTGTATTTACCGCTCCTAAAGCGCCCCCTCCCATTGAAAACAATGGGGCAGCGCTCCGAACCCGCCCGCAAAGCGCCGCTTTGCGGGCGGTATTAACCCTTTTTTGGCTGCTCGTGGGGGTAAAACCGCCCCACTAGCGGCCAAATGCACCGCTAAAACAGTAAAGCGGCGCTAAATATAGCGCCGCTTTACCGCCAGTGCACCCAGCGCCTCGGTGTGAAAGTAGCCTAACGCTAAACTGGTAAGTAACCTGTAAAAATTTTTAAAAATCTCCATAGGCGACGCTTTAATCAACCTTAGTTTGGCAACATTCCATGAGCGTGCGCAATTTTACAGTGTGACATGTTAAGTATCTATTTACTCGGATGTAACATCGATGGGCTTTTATATTTTACAAACAAAATGGGTTATATTTTTTTGCATTTAAATGCATTAAAGTTACCATAAATTGCATTTGAAAAATCACTGTGCAAATACCAGGTGTCAAATTGCAACAACCATTTTATTTTCTAGTGTTTGTGCCAAAAAAAAATAAAAAATATATAAAATTGTATATATTTTACAGATTTCACATGTAGGAGAGAAATGTCAGAATTGGCAAGGGTGGGATAAAGTAGTAACCCTAAAAAAAGTAAAGTAGTGATCCCCTGCCCCCTTATAGAACATTAAACAGTGCTTGTGCGGTCTAATCTGCCCCTTTCTAAGCTGTAAAAAACCTGGTTGATCCTGCATCTCTAAGGCTTGATTCACACAAATGCGTTTTGATGCATTTTGCAGAAATGCAGGGACATTTTTTTAACATGGGTTCCCATCACATCAATGCATTTTTGTGCCTCTGTCCTTTTGGAAAGGGCCGGGGACTTTTTCCCCCCGCAAAATGCAGCGTTCTGCATGTAATAGAATTCAATGGACCCGCATCCAAAAGCGCAAGTGCCGCGATTTGTGTAATATACATCTCTGGTTGCTAATGAGGGGTCGGGAAGCCGCCCGCTGTTTCCTTAACAACCAATGAGTCTTCAGCTGGCTTCCCCGCTGAATGTAAAAAAAAACAAAAAAAAACTGCGTGCCCTATGCCAGGCCCTTGGGTCTAGTATGGATTCAGAGGGGACCCCCCCATGCCAAAATGTGTAAAAAAAAAAAAAAAACACACCAGGCCCTTATCCGAGCATACAGCCCGGCAGGTCAGGAAAAGGAGGGGGATGAGTGAGCACCCTCCCCCCCCCCCCCAAAAGCACCTTGCCCCCATGTTGATGTGGACAAGTGCCTCCGACAACCCATGCCCGGTGTTTTTCGCAGAGCCCCCCCTGCCCCAAAGTACCCATCCCCCCCCCCCCCCATGTTGAGGGCATGCGGCCTGGTATGGTTCATGGGGGGGGGGGGGGGGCTCGCTCGTCCCCCCCTCCCTTTCTTGACCTGCATGCTCGGATAAGGGTCTGGTATGGATTTTGGGGGTATCCATACTAGACCCAAAGGCATGGGGGGGACCACACGCCCCCTGACAACTGATGACTCATCTGTTGTTAAGGACGTGGCGGCCAGCTTCCTGGCCCCTGCCTTAGCAACCAGCTATATACAGTAAAAAGATAAAAAAATGCAAAAAGCTAAATTGCAGAAAAATCACAGTAAAAATACACTGAATGTAAAAAAAGAAAAATGAGAAAAATTTGAGTTGCGCTTACTGGTAACGTCCTTTTCCAGTAGTCTTTCAGGACAGCCTCCTCTTCCTTAGGAAACATTGCGCCAGCCCATAAATTTCACGTCAGGACTGCTGGTAGCAGGGCCAGAGGCGGGAAGGCACAACATACCCTGAAGTGCCAGTTCTGGGTCAGGGCGTCCACCCCAGTGCTCCTTCTCCCCCATTTAGGGAGAAAAAAAAAAAAAAAAACAGCGGGTCTTTGTGTTGGCTTTTGATGCAAAGAGGTCCACCTCTGGAGGCCCCCATCTTTCCAAGATGAGATTGAAGACCTCCTGGTTGAGGACCCAGTCGCCCTCTCTCAGCTTCTTTCGGCTGAGAAAGTCCGCTACCATGTTACTCTCAGCAGTCTTTCTGAGAGGGTGTTGGTCTCTGCCCAGCTTAGGATGTCTGATGCTAGAACTAACAGGACTCCGCTTCTCGTGCCGCCCTGCTTATTTAAGTAGGCCAAGGCGCACGAGATGTCTGACCGCACCTGAACGTGGTGGCCCTGGAGTCCCCAATTCCTGTTCAGAATCTCTCCGACTAGGGAAGCTATACAGCCCTTGCAAAGAACCTTTGTCCATGTTTCCCCCCAGAATCTCCCTACAGGACACTTCTTTCTAGAACTATGTGTTGACTTGTATTTTCAGAAAGCTACAGAAAAATCAAAGTAAAAAAAGCAGACAAAAATCAGCATTTAGGCCTTCAGAATACAACCTGGGAGTGTCCTAGACCCTCTTAGCCTTCGGGAATCTGAGCCTGCAAAGACAGGAACCATATCAGGAGGGACAGTCCTAGGTAGAGCGTTAACCTTCCCCAGGGTGCTCTTACCTTCGGAAGGCTGGAGGAAGCGTCTGTTAGCCGAGCATCCACTTTAGACATCTTGACTGCAGGTGGTTGCCTTCACTAAGTCTCACGCTGCCTGTGCGTGTTCCCGACTCATCTCCAGCCTGTGCCCGCCCCCCTATCGGCTCTGCGACCCGGAAGAGACACATCCGCCCTCCACCGGCCTGCGTAGTTCCAAAAATGCGGCCTATACAGAGTATAGGGAGAGTGGAGCTGTCTGCCTGCTGCGCCCCTGTGGACGCGATAGGGGTCCCCCCACATACCGCTGCCGTACTCGACGAGGATGGGGTGGCTAGCCATGACGAGTATGTACCACACCTTTCTTCCTAGGAAGCCCGTGCTTCCCTGTAGTGGAAATAAAAAATGGTCACAGCCTCCCTGACTGAGCGACCAGGTTCCATACATTGTCTCCCTGCCGGAGGAAACACTAATACCGAGGTCTGGCAGGGGAAACTGAAATTTATGGGCTGGCGCAGTGTTTTCTAAAGGAAGAGGAGACCATCTCTCAAGGTGGCTGTCCTGAAAGACGAAGGGGGAAATGGCGTGGAGTCATCCCCCAGGCCCTTGGGTCAAGTATGGATTCAGAGGGGACCCCCCATGCCAAAATAAATAAATGGGCGTGGGGGTCCCCCCAAAATCCATACCAGACCCTTATCCGTGGGCCACGCTTTCTCTCAGATTTGTTTTTTTTTTTTACATTCAGCGGGAAGCCCGCTGACAACTGATGACTCATCCATTGTTAAGGACATGGCGGCCAGCTTCCTGGCCCCCTCCTTAGCAACCAGCTATATGCAGTAAAAAAAATATAAAAAAGCAAATCACAGTAAAAACGTTTGTCCAAAAACACAGCAAGAACAAAAAGCACTGCCGAAATGCTCAAAAGCAACATGCATAGATGTGAATCAAGCCTAATTGTGTGCTGGCCACAGTAATCATGGCTGCTGATCCGATTACCGTGGTCAGTTTACATGCCACCGTCAGGTGCAGTTCTTTTGTCAGCACACAGCGAGCCGACTCTCCCCTCGCTTTAAAGTAACCTACAGTAAAGTTAAATATAAAAATGAAATGGCACCTCCTATGTAACTACTAATTTCTTATCAAGCAGCTACCATCAATTTTGGCAAGTATCCAAAAAATACATATAAATTTTGTGTTGAGGCACTATTATTGTGTAAACCAAATATCTTATATATAAATCATCAAGAAAACAAGTGAATAAAAAAAAAAAAAAAAAAAAAAAAGTAAAACAATTCCGTGCTTCTGATAGTCTTAATTGATTACAGGCTATTAATTTATTGCCAACAGTCCTTTTATGCAATTTCTCACCATGTGTTCATTTGTGATCCATGCTCCTTTTTAAAAATGTGCTCCACCACCTGTAATAAGGGGGGCCACTCACCAGATAGATTTGGACCACCAGGACCCTATATGGAATTCCTTTATGTTGGTATGGGCTCAGCATACATCCAGTGGTTACCAGCAGGGATTTTCCAAAATGAGGAAAAAATAAATAATTGTGCAATACATTTTTTTTCCCCCCTTAAAAACATAAGCCAGTAAACTCACATTTCCTTGTGCCATGTAGCTGCACCCACTGTAAATTGCCTTGTTTGTTTAAAATCTTTGCCGCTCGTATTTATGAGCCGGCATGCGTTCCACCTGAGTCGGACATGACGAAACCGGAAATACCGCCGCTACAAGGATCTCAATGCATTTCACCTGAAGGCGTCATCAGCTTTGAACCACCAGGACCCCTCACAATCTGGCGACACTGGATGTATGCTGAGCCCATACCAACACAAAGGAATTCCATACAAGCTGTGGGGGTCCTGGTGGCCCAAAGGTAAGTGGCGAGTGCCCCCTCCCCCCCTTATTACAGGTGGTGGCGCACATTTATAAAAAGGAGCACTTTTTAGGAAGAGCATGGATCACAAATGAACATGTGGCGACAAAGAGAAATTGCATAAAGGAATGTTACCGTTTTAATTGATTACAGGATATTCACTTATTGCTAGCAACAGCGCAGAAAGGTTTTACCTTTTATTCACTTTTTTTTTTATGTGGATTTATATAAAAGATATTTGGTTTTACACATTAATAGATGGCGCCTCAACACAAAATTTATATTGGCAGTAAAGTTAAATGAAGATCACTGCCAACCCCACTCTTTTATCAAGCTATAAACTCCTTGTGTAAATGTTAGTGTAAAATGATGCCTGTAATTCTCTTCTGGCTGGTCATGTGACCTCTGGCTTGTCAAGTGATCTCTGGCCTCTCTGGGGCTGAGCAGCCAGTACAGCAGGGCTGATCTTGGCCCCTCCCACTGTAGCCCTAAGATCGAAGGAAGCATGGCCGAAGGTCATGTGACCAGCCAGACGAGATCCAAGATAAGGTAATTACAGGCATCGTTTTACACCAACATTTACATTGTGTTATGGCATGATAAAACAGAGGGGCTGGCAGTGAATTGTTTTTGTGCCTTTTCAACCACTTTAATAAATTAGGTCCCCCAAGCTACATTACGAGAGGTTATATGGCTCTTGGAGAAAATTGATATGTACTGTATACTAAAGCCAATTGGAATAATTTCCCCTCAGTTTTGTGTTGGCATCTTATGTTATTGTAAGGACCTGGTCAGTCAATGATTTTATTAAAGCAGGTTTTCAGAAGGGGCTTTCAAATCATTGGAGAGATCTGAAAACTAGGATAAGAAGTCTCCATCAGTTACATAAGCTACTGCTAATGTGTCAACCAGCAGCAGGTTTAGCCTATATGCAAAAACTGATTACTGTTGATTTTATCCTATATGTGGAAAATGTATCTTACATGTGGAAATGTAGCACTACTTGTACTTCAAGTTTTAGTTTAAATGTAAAAATTAAACCCAGATCTAGCATTACAATGATATGGATGGCCGGAACTTCCTTGATGAAAGGAATGCCTCATCATCCAGCTGCAACCTACATTTAGTAACAAAACTATCTTCCACCATCTCCAAATACGGAAAGGTTTCTTCACAGCAAGAACTAAAAAAATAAATAAAAAAGAAGGCCTGGATTCTTTCCTTAATTGTACATATTATAACTGGATACTAACATTTTATCAGTAAAGTTGATTAAGGGAAAATCCAGTTGCCTCTCGGGGGATCAGGAAGGAATTCTTTCCCCTGCTGTAGCAAATTAGATCATGCTTTGCTGGGGTTTTTCACCTTCCTCTGGATCAATTGTGGGTGAAGGATTGTATGATTTATTTATACATTTTTTTTTTTTTAGTTGAACTTGTGTCTTTTTTCAACCTGACTATAACTATATGTAGTGGGGACACTTTTACAAGGTGTCCGCTGTATGTGAAAAAAAAAAATTTTTCCCCTCAGAACAGTAATGGGGTTCTGAGGGTTAATTGTGCAGGTTTACTTTGGCATCAGTTTAGCTGGGCTGTACTAGGGTTCTGCCTGATCATGGGTACACTGAGGTACACATGACAGGCCCAGAACCAGGCCTGGTTGGACGTCTTAGGTATCAGTCTTCCCCGGAGCCAATCAGTGGGCGCATCTGGCCCCGCTGTGTAGTCTGGGAAAGGGTACTTAAGGTGCTGAAGTCACGTGTTCGGCCGTAGCTGCCTGTTCCCGATTCTGGACCGGGGTAGCCCCGCCAGGGGTCCCGGGCCTGGGAGCGTTTGCCGTCCCACAACATGGTCAGTTTGACTAGCCCCACAGACCCGCATGGTCTGGGGCAAGGATCCATCTGTTCCCGAGTCTCGGAACTGGCTGGTCCAAGGCACAGTAACCGAAGGAGGATTCAAGGCGTCCTGGTGTGCTCTCATTACTGGAGGGGCACCGCAGCTCGCATAGGCGACCAGGGGAGGACTCTTCGGATGAGGGCCAACAAGCTGGCATCTCAAGAAGAGCCTGGTTGCTGGGTTGTTATGGACACTAAAGAATCCACAATTTCACAGTACTGCCAAGGAGACAGAGAAAGTTCCAGGTACTGAGGAAAAGTTCCTATTCACCTTCGGTTGAAAGTTTATTCCGTGTCAGAAACCTTACAAGTTTCCGGATCAAAGTGTTGGCTGCCATGATCTCTGGCTAGAGATTTGTTCAGCATTGAAGTACCCAGCTGCGAGTGGCTACTCTCTGGGTTGTGTTAGAGACATTCTAATTGTCAGCAGTTCAAGGTGCCTGAGTTTCTTCATCCTTACCCTCTGTTCCTATTTGAGACTATGTTTGTTGGATCTTACCCCTGCAAATAAAAACCTTCAAAAAATGACTTTTATGGTGTCAGCATCCGAAGTTGTTGGGTACTAACCCTGGAAACCCCTAGACACGGATCAACAAGCCAAGCGGAGGTAACCGGTCAGCCCAAAAGTCAAGGCACATATAGACAAATCTAGCCAACACACCTGGACATCTCAGAGCCCACTAAAAATGCTGTGCATAACAGGGGGAAAAGCTAGGAACAACATCACTACAGTATTTGCACAATGATTCCATTAAGGCAAAGCTGATCATTTAACGAATGCTGGTTATACATACATACACACACACACACACACACACACCAACAACAACAACCTAGAAATCTGAAGCACTTTCAAGTATCTTTTGATAACACGGGTTGACAGTAACCTACTTCCAACAGTTTTTTTTAATCTACATAGCAGGGGAAGTTTTATGTTGCCTTGATCTATTGGCTTGTTATTGCAGTCAGAATTGCTGGACCATTTGCTTTGTTCATACAACATAACTTTTCATGAAATAGAGACAATTTTACCTTCAGTGACTCCAGTTTTATTGTTCTTCACACAGACATGGTTCACATTATGATGAAAACATATCAAAGTGCTTAGAGATAAATAGTCTACCAATAAATATTTAATGCAGTGAGTTACATTTTTCTTTTTTTTTACCATTTAGTTTTAAGCTATATGGCAATGCGTTTTCATTCATCCCCCAGTTACAAAAATGTTCAACATATACAAAATCAGTATAAAGAGTAAATGATAAAATCAACAGGGCAGCTATTCACATTTTCATTTGGGTGGGGGGAGGGGGGTAATGCAGCCCAATGCAATTCATTCTCAGTTGGTCACCAATGACTACACCTAGTCCAAGAGGCTCACCGGTTTGAGGATGTGCAGATGTGTAACAATCTCTTGTTTTTAATAAGATAATCAGCCCATTCATTGGCAGCCAAATAGTGATAATCTTCAATGAGAAAACAGTGCAGTTGTGGTATCTTACAACAACAATGCGGTATACAATAAATTCAGATGCCAAGGGTCCACCAATTAGAGAGCTTACTGCTCTTTGCATCTGAAGAAACCATATGCTTAGTTTAACATTGCACTAAAGAAAAGACTAGTGCAAAGAAAGTGTTATTTTCATGAGCCAGTCTTCTTATCAACCAAAAAAGGGCAAAATCAACAGTTGTTGGTCTTATTGACCGTATTTTGCCATTTCTTGTGTAGACACTTAAAAAGGGAAGGATTGGCAACCTTCAGTAGACATATCCGAATGACATTTTCATAGCAGCAGTAAGTTAAAACATGAACTGTATTCTACAGAATATGGCCATGTGAGAAAATTAAGTAAAAGGAAGCTTACCTAGATCAACACCATCAAGGTTCCAATCCATGCTTCAGGATTTGTCTTTTACAATACAAGTACAGGATCATGCACTTTTATTTTCACCACTACAAGTGCACAGTTGGCAAGTAAATTTCAGCTCTGAATCCTCATTCAGTACAAGGTAATAATTCTGCTAATTCTTGATCATCACACATCTCCAAAATATACACTGGAGAGTTGGACACAGTAAAAAGGGATTCACTGTGCTTCATGGCCAATTCTGCTCATGTTTTCTTTCAAGCTGCCACCTTGTGCTACAGTGTCCCAGTTGTCATATTTTCCCAAGCTTCATGTGCTGGATAGCATATAGAGTTGATACAGTAGTTTACTCCCGCAATTCATGCCGGTTTCCGTGTGTGCTGACATCTTCTTCGTCTGCACTTTTCTCTTCTTTGCCTCGTTTACTCTTCTTACGCTTATGGCGCCGATGTGTTTCTTTTTCTTCACTGTCTTGCTTCCTAAGTTGTAAGAATTGATACTACATATTAATCATTGGCCAAAAATAAAGTACAAATATTAGATTGTGCTGTATAAAATAAATTGCTTGTTCCCCACTACATTTTCCTGCACACACAAAAATCACAATCCACTAGTAGGACGACGACATGCATGAAAGCAGACCTTTTCGCCTAAAAGATCTAACCCCTATTTTATATAGGCACCTAAACAATCGCATCATACAGGTATATACAATGTAACATGAACATAAAAGTGCACACACACACACACGTTGGACTTGTGTCTTTTTTCAAACTCAACTATGTTTTGCGCTCCCCTCCCTATACAAAATCACAAACTATATCCTAGAAGAGCCGATAATCTCTTCAAATTAGCATCTAGGCAAAAGCATCCAGAAGCCATGGTGCAAAGTAAGCATCTTTTACTTTATTTGCTACATTTTATGTAAGGTTTTAGTTATCAATTTTGCATTGGGAGGGCAGAGCTGGCAAAAAAAAAAATGTATTGGTAGCCATGATCTTGTTTGAGAAGTCCCCCATCACAGGGACCCCTGAAACAGGAAATGAGAGAAACTCTTCCAAATAAAAAGGAAAATAAAAGTAATCAACACTGGATGGAGAACATCTAGATTCCTGACCTGCAGCTAAACGTAAGCAAGGCAATTACATCTAGCTCTTTTAACATTTAACTGTGGGCCAAGGATGCTTTCTAGGATGGCGGCAGTCACTGGCATTCTAACACCCGAGGGGGGGGGGGGGGGGGTTGTTGGGGTATGTCTAGCCACTGCTTTTGCCAGCTACAAACTCCAACCTCATCCCTGCAATTACACCTGTCTGTTTTATTGTGGTTGTCATTCACCCATGGCCTTTCTCTGGGCATCTTTGCACAGTCTTCTGGTTAATGCAGAGAGCCTATAGATAGCAGCACTTGACTCCAGATAAAACTAGTGCAGTATTTTATATATCATATTTTATCCCAAGTGTCCGTTTCCTCTTATATCTGCAAAACTTTAATTGCACTCCTTGACTGGTTTTGTAAAATTGTTTTACAAATAAACAATTAATGCATGACAAAATTCCCAGAGCATGATGTGTTAGCTAAACAAGACCAATGCAGCAGACACTGCCTGTCTGTTTAATTGTTTAATTTTTTTAGGTCTGATCATTCTAAAGAATATATATTCAAAGCCACATCCCCTTGAGGAAGACTTTTCCCACAATCATCATGAATGTTAGGTATCCATAGTATCCGTTTTTATGATAACTTACCGCCTTGACGAAGACTTGTGCTTGGAGCTCTCATCCTTTTCCCTCTGCTTTGGCTCAGTTCGGGATTTGTCCTCTTTGTTCCAGCTATTATCAAGACTTTGCCGATGTTTACGTTCACAATCATAACTTCTTTCCCGGTTGTAATTCACATATCGATCACTTTCACTTGAGGGCAAATAGTAAAGATGACATTTAAAAAAATTGCATAATTTTTTTCCCGCAACACTAAGAGGCAAAGACATCACAGAAATGCCAAAGCAAAAAATGTAATATATTAAAGCTTACCAATCAATCATTCGATCTGGTGGCATTATTTTTTTTACGATTCGTTTCCCCCTCTTCTCTATTTTCACCTGGTGATCTTGCCAGTAACATACCACCCGTATAGTGCAGTAGCATACTACAACTGCATGGTTTCTTTTCTCATTGAAAAAAGATCACAATGCCAATAAATGGGCCGATATCTTATTGAAAAGCTAAAAGTGATCAGGTGGCTGTAAACCTGCTCGGATCACTTTTAAAAACATATATATATACATATACACACACACACACACACACACACACACACACACACACACACACACACATACATATATATATATACATACATATATTATATATACATACACACACACACAATAAAGTGCAGCGCTAATACAGTTAAAATTGTGTAGGTGAAAAAAGACTGGGAAAAGGAAAAATCTGTGCTTCATATAGATGGAAAAGCTACAGGTAAGGGGAAAGCTGATGATCCTTCACATAAGATAAATCCCGCTCCACACCCAGGTGAGTGCAAGTAATCCTGTTTACCAGCTTCCCATGACCACTATAAAATGGTCTCCCCCGAAACCTTTGGTAATGGCCAGGATCTCCGCTTTGCAGATGGAACTCAGAGATGAAAGATAAAAAGAAATGCTCCCATAGTGCAGTACACTTGTAGTATAGCTCATATTTCATTGTAGAGTACTGCTAGAAAGGAACAAAAGATCCTTCAGTTGAATCAACATCAGCTGTTCACAACACTCGGTTGTAGTCCTATTCCCTATAAATCGCCTCACATCAACCCAACGGCTACCACAGGAGAGTCACTCTGGTAGTGATGTCAATGTGGGAATTCTAAACGAATCTCCTGTGGTAGCCATCGGGCTGATGTGAGGCGATTTATAGGGAATAGGACTACAACCGAGTGTTGTGAACAGCTGATGTTGATTCAACTGAATCTATTGGTTATATACAGTATCTATTGAGTTTGTATCTGACATGAAGGTGCTAGCAGCTGTATCTTATATTCTATATAACTAGCGCAGCGTTAGCCTTTGGGCTAAAATTATTTGCCGGTTAAATATATAACCCTAAACAAAACTTGAATTAAAAAAAATGCACTTTACTCACCTCTTATAACTGGTCAGATTTAGGTTTCTGGGTCTATCAAGTTCCCGCTCCCTTTGCCTGCGTGCCATCCAGTCATTTCCCCCAAGACTGCTGGTACCTTTGTCTACAGTTGTCACCCATGAGGTCTGATCAGTTGAGACAGAATGGTAATTGACCACACCTTGCCCTGTAGTAATCCAATAAAAACATATTATTCCACCCAACTACAATGTCCTGAAGTGTCATAACAGCTGGAAAAGGGGGATTTTAAATTCACAGGAGGCACTGAGTGAAAAATATATATTAGATTTTACTATTTTGAAGGGGAGGGGTGGGAGGAGTGGGTGTTATCATACCCCCCCCCCCCCCCCCCATTTCCATAAGAGAGGTTAGAAGGGAGGAGAGTGGATGGTGAAAGAAAAGGGGGAAAAAATAAAAGGGGGGGGAGGAAGGGGAGAAAAAAAAAAAAGGTTTAAGAAGACAAGTGTGGACATTACGTTTTTGGTTTGGCACATTTAAGATGAATAGGAGGATGGGTGGCTAAGTCTAGATAGTGAGTAGAAGGGATACTAACATCAGGATAAACTAGTTGTCAATGCTATGGCTATGTGAGAAATAAAGGAAATTGCAGTAATAAGGGAACAGAATAGGATAGGAGTGAAGAAAAAAGTCAGACAGACAATTGATAGAAGATGGAGATTAAGATCTTTATGGTACAAACTGTTGGAAGCACAAGGCCATTAGGAAAAGAGACATTAGGGTGCATTTCCAACTTGTCATATCATGTATTTCTGTCAGATTACAAATACTTTACTTATACAGCTTGTAGTTAATAAAAAAGGAATCAGAACTTTGTCGCCAATAGCTGAATTTGCAGAGAATTGGACGTCCACCTTGTAGAATTTGGAAAAGGTATGAATCAAAAGACCAAGTGGCAGCCTTACAAACCCAAGCAACTTTGAGGTCAACTTTGAGGATAAATCCTTAACCATCACAGCAGGCATGAAACAACAGTTATTTCACCTTAAATTTTACTGAATTTTTTAAGATGGTCAGCCAACTATAAGCAATAATCAAAAAAACAAAAAACAAACATCGCTCACCAGTGTTGTAATAGCCATTGTGAGGAGGTGGTCTATTGTTATAAGTAACAGGAGGGCTTTGGATATAAAACAAAAAACACAAAAGTTTTAGTATTTTTTACAACTAGAGAGGAATAAGACAACAGAAAATTACATTCTCAGACTTACCCACTGGGTGGCGGAATATGGACAGGAGGAGGGGGTACAAGAGGGGGAGGAAGCAGTGCTGAAATAGAATAAAAAAAGAGAAAAAAAGTGTTTTGCAAATATTTACATACGCACACACATATTAAATGCACCTATGTATTAAAATATGTAGTTTAGCACATTACCTAGTACACCTTAAAATGACCACAGGGCTGAAAATTTGAGGAATGTCTAGAAAGCCAAAAACACATTTATAGCTACACTGCATATATGTAAATAAACAGCAAAAAACTGGTACTCTCTCTTACGATACTTGCAAAATTATTTAGAATTCTGCATTTGGCAAAAGAACTGGGCCCATCATCTTTCTCATGTGATCATCAGACATGAAAGATTGGGGTTAACCACCAATAATGCAGCAAGAAGCAGTAGAAATCTACAAACGGGACATGCGACGAGCAACACAATTCACTTTCAATTAAATTCACAATTCAGCTGTCTTGGCTTCGGTGTACTACATCTTTTTGCCAACCGTTAACCATAACTCACAACCATCCCTGGATTAGATGCAAGTCCCGGAAAATCAAGGCTGAGACCTGGAGTGGAGCCCAATGCTGGCACTTGGTTCCAGTGATTTGTCTGGCGGGGCACTGGTTGCTTCTGCCCAGCTGCTTCTGCAGGGTGTATGGTGTACCACACACACACACCACGATTCAGTCTCTGTATTGCAGCCGACATCTCCCTGCCGGCTGCCTGTCATAGTAAGTAACTGACAGGCAGCCGGCAGGGAGAACATCGGCTGCAATACAGAGTCTGCATTGCGGGGTATAGTGTCACCAGGGCCAGGACTAGGCAGGAGCGAGAGCGTCTGCAATTGCTAGCACCAAGTATTTGCCCACATCTCCTGAAGGGTACTCCCGGGTCTCCAGCGCAGTGATTGCTGACACTGTAGCAGCCGGCACCTCTCCCAGTTGGTTGCATGTTTACAACAGCAATAGTGTCAAAACGCTAAGGGAAGTTTCCCATAGGTTCCTCCTCAGCTCTGATGTGTGTCCTGAGAAGACAGGAGGAGGAGCCTGGGAAGAAGATCTCCTGGTGCTGAGGTCCTGGTAACTGAAGTCTGTGCTTGAGACAGGAAGAAGAGATTTTTTTTTCTGCATGGGAAAAATTTGTCGATGAGTGCATTTGTATTGGGGGTGGATTGTGCTTGTAGGGGGAATTTGGCAGGGAGGGGTTAAATAAGTTTGGGAGATATTTGTGCTGTGGTGATGATTTTTTGGGGGAGAAAATGTATACCAGAAGCTGTATGGGGGGGGGGGGGGGGTTTGATTGGGATGGCAAAAATCCCAAGCTAGAAGGCGGGAGAGGATTTGCGCTGGGAGGGGGGGGGGGGGGGGGGGGGGATTGGGGGAGGAGGATTTGTTTTGGGAAGAATGATCGGACGATGCAATTTAGTGCTGGATTTCGTGGGGGGGGGGGGTGCATATATTGCTAAAAGGGTGAACTGGGGGAGGGTATTGCTTGCCTGAGTCCTCTCCCCTCCTAAAGCACCCCTCCCCAGTATACATCTGTCCCCAACTCTACCCCCACATTCTAGTACAGGGGTGCCCAACCTTTTGAACAGCGAGGGCCACTTAAGCGACTTCGTAACCAGTTGCGGGCCACAATGAGCAGATGACAGCTCCGCGTCCACTCTGCCAATGCAAAGGGGACACAGACACAGCCCACTCTTCTCTATGGGCCCTCTGATCTGATCAAATGAAAGGGGACGGATCCACTTCTGTTTTTTTTTTTAGCAGATCCGATTGGAGGTAGGTGGGTATAAATGGACACAAGTCTGTTTACATCTGCCGCTCCAGAGAGGTGAATGGAGGGTGTGATTGGGTCATAACGATCATGTTAAAGGGGCCTAAGGTTGCTTTTATACTGATGGTCTGCAGTCTATCTACACTGTGGGTGCAGCGCAGTGCACCTGTGGCTTTCCTGGAGGGTTAGCTCTACTTTGCCATAGAATTCTATTCTATCCTGCAGGTGTGGTGCACTTTCTGAAAGTGCACCAAACCCCCAGATAAAACCAGAAGTCTATGGCTCAGTGCAGGTAAGCCACAGGTACTCTGCACTACACCTGCAGATCAGTTTGAAAGCAGCCCAGTAACCACTTCAGAACAGATATGTCCCTATATACCCTGTGATTTTAGCAATAAACGTGCTGTGCCAGGCAGAGTGCATTTGGCATCACCCCGCCCATGAAAGGAGCCGGTGCTTTACAGGAAGCATTGGCTTATGCAGCTTTGTTCTGCAGCTGCTTGCTTTCTCTACCGCTGGCTTAATTCACAACACTGATGCTCTGGCATGGTGGGTAGGCAACCTGCAATCTGGGCTTGCCAACCCGCTATCCCAGAGCAGGAGGTCGCGGGCCACATGTGGCCCCCGGGCCGCTGGTTGAGCACCTCTGTTATAGTACAACTCCCCTACCTCCAAAACGTGACCCCCCCCTCCCTGCACATACCCGAAGCCTGGGTTTTGTTTACCATACCCCTTAAGCCCCTCCCACTGAAAAGTTTGGGCACCCCCTTATATCTCCCTCAATTGTTCCTCATTCTTCGCAAGTTTGAAAGTTGGGAGGCATGTTTTAACCAATGCCACAGTCATATACACATTGAACATATATTTTCCCACTATCAATTGGAACTGACAGCTATGGTTGATACTATGTATTGCAAGTGCCTGCTGGGTCTTTGTTAGGTGATTAGTCTCATGGAGATTAATCTCACAAAAGTAAGCCCGAATGGGAAAAAAACGAATCTCCCAAAATGAGCAATTGTTAATATTTTCCTACCCTCACAGAGGTCTACGAAGTTTAGGAGAGGAGATCAATGTCTAATTGCTTTTGTTATTCATGATTGAGTCACTAAAACATTGCTCATGAATCTCTAGGCTCAATAATAAAGGTTTGCAAAGTGGCTTGTGTGATGATATTAGTAATATCAAAATTGCCTCAGTGCTCTGGAAGTAGATCAGCTAGGTCTGTTACTGATGTTGTGTAACCATGGTGTGAATAAATAAAAAAAAACAAGAATTAGAATAAATTTAAAAGGCAAGAGAAATGTGTGTATTTAATGAATGTATCTAAAGTGTGGACAAATACTAAAAGATATAGCGGCACTGCATTCACCTGAAGGATGAAGTGGTGCCTGAGAGGGAGTAGGTGGGTGCTGGAAGTAGAGAGGCGGTGGAGGAAGTCCATTGTACACTGGAGGATTTGGAGCAATGTTTGGTGGAGGTAAAAGAGGTGGCGGAGGCTGCTGTTGATGCTGAATCATACCATGGGGCTTATACCCATGATTAGCTACCACCTTAAGGAAGAAACAAAAACATCAGAATATACAAGATACCATCTCATACATCTCTATATTGTATACACATATATATTATTACCGACACACATGTATCGTGATAGGACTGTGTTGTTACCTCAAACAGAATGTCATCAGGTTCTTGAATGTCCCATCTCCTGCTTTCAACACGAGCTATAGTACAGATCTCCCCAACCCCCGCATCAGTGCTTCCAGTCTGATTTCTATAAAGCAATTATATATAGTACTGTGAATAGCTGAAATATGCACAGCAAGCAATATATTTCCATGCCTTCTTGTAGCCAATACATGCAATGACCTAAGAGAAGAAGAGGTGCTACTACCCTCATAGCCAATGCTGAAGAGAAGACAAATCCAATCCCCCAACTTCAGCCTCCACAAGCTGCTTGCAGACACATCTCGGCTTTGACTAAGGACCCCAAGGTCCTTAGTCATAAGGACCTTGGAACCTTTTAACCCCAAAGTATTCAATACAGGACCTTAATGCTATTTATATTTACTGGGATTGCTGACTGTCTTTGGTTGAGTTATGTAATGACCTAAAAATCACTATTGCATTTGAATGAAATGGTGAAACGAGTGCACACTCGTTAATGGAGATTTAAACCTCAAATGGTTCATTTTATCTTACAGACTCTGATGCTGAAATCTGAGTAATTGAGTTCCGGGGTCTGCAAATCCTCCATAACTGTAACAAAGGGGTCCCACTCTCCCTGCTGTATTTTTATTTTATTGGATAGTCTGTAGAATGTAAGAGGGGTAGTGGGAGAGCATCCAGGTGGAAACAGATACAGCAATGACACTAGAGAACGCACTGTTGGAATTCCCAAGGGATATAGTAAGTCAGAAGAAGTGCTGGACCTCCCGTACGTTCCTGTGCCTTTAAATGTGGGGTGGGGTCCCTCCAGGCAAAACTGACTTTAATTTATACACCGCTTTATGTGCTTTACTTGGAGACTCTCAAAATGATAGCATTAGGACTGCAGTATACAAAGGAGCCTTGACACGCAAACTAAACCCTCTGTTTTAAACGTGGGACAGTGACAATTTTTTTAAATTTTTTTGCAGGTTAGCTGGCATGCATGGAAATTGTTGTTTGTTCGTGATAGAATAAAGCTGGATACAAATACTATACAATTGTGTAGATTTTTTCTTCAGATTTACCAAAACAATATAACACGAGGTCTAACCTTAAGGCCCCTTTCACACTGGGGCGGTGGGTCCGTCAATTTTTTCGGCGCTGTTCGGCCGCTAGCGGGGCACTTTTACCCCCTGCTGGCGGCTGAGAAAGGGTTAAAACCACCCTCAAAGTGCTGCAGTATAGCCGTGCTGCCCAGGACTTTTTTTAGCGTCCTGCGAGCGCACCGCTCCAGTGTGAAAGCCCTCGGGGCTTTCACATTGGAGACACAGGAGCGGCTCTTTCAGGGCGCTTTGCGTGCGTGGCTTTTAGCGCTGTAGCACCTCAGTGTGAAAGGGGTCTCAGAGTTTTAGCCCTTGCACTACTTGGTTTTAGTAAATCCAAAGGAAATCTGACAAAAGTAAGTGTGTATGGGGTCCAAGTCAGCACATGTTCCACCAATAAGTAAAATCGTTTTTGACTGAACGAGCCCCCTTAAATCTTGTCTGTGGATTTACCTTTAGAACAAAGACAAAGATGAGATGATGCAAAAGGATGTTCAGGCTCAGCTGAATTTGTGCGTTTCAGTCCATGAAGTTGTAATGTCTACAGAGACATTACAATCAAGCAAATATATGATTATTGGCTCCCCTTTTTTTGGTTTGTATAATTCATATGAAAATATTCACCCATTCTGGGAGGTTTCAGAAACGGTTTTCCCTTCTTTACACCCCTGATTATTATACTGCATTTCAGAGTCTTCAAAGCGATTTTCTCTTCCTCTGTCCACATAACCCGTTCTGCCTTGCTGCACCTGTTTTGCAAAACGCAAAGTATAGTTTATACAAACAAAAGAGAGAAATCTTAAGAATCAATGAAAATATCAGATAGAAAAAGTGTCAACAAGACGCACATCGTACTCACACAGCTGGGCGTTTCCACAATATGCAGGAAAATTATAATATGACGTGGCTCCGAAACACACGCTCCAGTTTTAGTAAAGTGGATGAACGGTCTGATGCTGCATCTGTCCCCCGCCAGCTCTAAGGCTGCTTTCACACTGGGGCGGTTTGCAGGCGTTATTGCGCTAAAAATAGCGCCTGCAAACCGACCCGAAACAGCTGTTGCTGTGTCTCCAGTCTGAAAGCCCTGAGGGCTTTCACACTGGAGCGGTGCGCTAGCAGGACGGTAAAAAAAGTCCTGCTAGCTGCATCTTTGGAGCGGTGAAGGAGCGGTGTGTTCACCGCTCCTATACCGCTCCTTCCCATTGAAATCAATGGGAGACCGCGGGGATACCGCCCGCAAAGCGGCGCTTTGCGGAGGTTTTTAACCCTTTTTCAGCCGCTAGCGGGGGTTAAAACCACCCCGCTAGCGGCCGCATACCGCGGGTAAAACGATGGTAAAGCAGCGCTAAATATATAGCCGCTTTACCGTCGCCGCCCCGCACCAGTGTGAAAGCAGCCTAACACAGATCCGAGCAAACACAGACGATCGTTCGGTTCTCAGAGCACTCTCAGTCACTGGCTCTCGGCTCTCTGCTTACTGGAGTGCTGGGTTGTGGAAGGGGCGGGAGCAGCTGGTTCAGCCTCAGCGCCTCGCTGAGAGGCTGAGCCGGTTGCTGGTCCAGGCATATATCCCTACCATATGGTCGCGTTTCTTCCCGAGCCTGCACAGGCACTGTGATGTCAGCCAACAATGGGCTTCAGCCCGCTGTCTGCTGAAAACTGGTCACAGGAGTGCAGAACAAACTGCACTCCTGTAATCAACAGAAGTGCAGCCAAACAAGCTTTGGCTGTACTTCTCCTTTAAACTAAATAAAGGGATAATAAAAAGCGGAATTTCAAGCAAATATCAAAACATACACCATGGAATGCAATGGTGTATCATTTTTAAAAAAAACATTTATGTACAGCTTTTCTACATATAACAAATATTAGTACTTGAATCTCTTGATATTAGCCTCTTGCCATATCTAGAACAGCAACACTTAAGCTTGCCATAGAGGAATCTTTTTTTTTCCATTTTGGTTGAACGAAAAAACCTAACAAAAACACACAACTTACCCCCATCCACACAGTCGAGGTGGATGGGGGAAGCTGAGCCCCTGAGCTATTGTAATACAACAGCAGGGAGACTTTCCCACCATCAAAATACACAGATCAGCACTGCAGTCTATAGCCTGCAGCGATAATCAAGCTGAAATTTCCAGTAGGTTAGTTATACAGAAACCGATCAGTACATCGACTTCTGTTCAACCACAGCGCCCATACATAGATCAAAATCTTGCTAGTTCCTGCTGAACCAGCTGAATTTCAACCTGTGTATGACGACTTTAGAATTGGAGGGAATAGGGTGCCCACGTGTCCCAGATTGCCCATGCCAATCCTGCAATTAGCAGGTCTGTCCCGGGCACTCTCATTCCGGGACAATACAGTGTCCTGGAATTGCCCCCTGGCCCGATCCGATACCCTCTAAAATATCGCTCACATCGCTGCTGTCACTCACTGACAGCCTGTGGTGGACCCCTGGCTGGCGAGACCCCCTTTTACATGAGCCGCTGGCTCAGTGCCCAAATGGTTGCTAGCCACTGCCCACCTCGCATCTAGCAACCAGCGACTTTTGGGGTTTGTGACCCCTAAAAAGTGAAGGACTACAGGTCCCAGCATGAACCCCTCAGAGCTGAAGATGTGACACTCTCCGGCCCCCGCATGGGAGAAGTCACATCAGCAGCCAGCGGTGGCCGGAGCGTTCACTTTCCCGGGGCTCCCGTGTATCGGACTGGTGGCAGGCTGCATCTGGTGGCAGGCTGTGGGTGGAAAGTGGCACACTGCATCTGGCGTCAGGCAATGGTGGCAAGTGAAACACTGCATCTGGTGGCAGGCAATGGGTTACAATTGGCACGCTGGCGGCAGGCAATGGTGGCAAGTGACACGCTGCATCTGGGGGCAAGCGACAGTGGCAAGTAACAATCTGCATCTAGTTGCAGGCAACGGTGGCAAGTGACAATCTCAGGGTCCCCACCGATTCTGCATTATAGGGAGTTAAATAATTTCATTATATATTACAATGTAGTACAACACCAGCCATTCACCCGACAAAGGAAATCACCCCTGCCGCCGAATTCCCCCAATCCCCAGCCCCCCCCCCCCCATTTTTTTTTGGGAAGGGGGGCAGGGGGGGTGTCCCAGAATGGCAGTTTGGAAATGTGGTCACCCTTAGAGGGAAGGGCAGCACTAAGAGCCAATCAGGCACAAATTTATTCTTCAATACCAAATGCTAAGGGCAGGGAGGTGACTGTATTCTCTAACACAGAAAGGGGCGTCACCTTCCCAGCTGCACTTGAGCTTAGATAATTTATTAAATGTGCATCTCAGCTGTGAGTGCAGCCATTGCCTGAAAGCTTTAGCTCTTTAACGCCCATATGCAACGATTACACATGGCAATTCAGACATGCTCTACATCTGATCAATGTCCGGTAAATATTCCAATACATCATGCAATCTTTTTGCCTGCCATAGGTTATCATCCATGCTGTGTAAAGGAGATCCTTCATGGTATAGTTTGATTACTGTACCATTATTTTATTCTCCTTGCTGTGTGTATAATAAGCACTGTCCATTCCCAGCTGAAGTCTTCTTTGTTTCTCACAATACACTTTCCAGGTTGCTTCATTAAACCCATAGTTGAAGTAATCAGAAATGTCAGCACCTATTAATGAACAAAATAACACAAAACACCTTAGGTACATGTGAAGCATCACCCACTCAAGTTATTTGTGTCCAGTAGTATAAAAAGTGTACTTGAGTGAGCGTATAGCACAATACAGCTAGGGTGAAGTTTAGACAGGTAATTTTAGTACTGTGAATATTAAAATTAAAAAAACGTATTGAATGTTTTTAGTACAAACCGTGTAAATCTGTAGTCTTGATCTTGACACATCGAAAATAAATCACTGCTCATCGTGCCCACATGACTATCTTGCATTTTTACAAGTGACATATACAGCTTATTTATCAAATATATGAGGGAAAATAGGATTTTCATAAAAATGTACCTGTAAAATCCTATTCTTGGAGAACATTACAAGACACAGGATCTTAGACCGTGGGTTATGCAGCTACCTTTAGGTAATTGGAGACAGGTTATCAAAGATTTAAAAGGACAGCCCTAGAATAACCCCTCCCACTCCCAGCAAGCCTCAGTTTTGTAGCAAGCAAGAGTGGCGTATAAAGAAGAGAAGAGGAAAAATCTGTGGCCTGTTCTGTACTTCAAAAAAATTATTTTTCTTTTCGAAAATTATTTTAAAAAGGCAAGTCAAAAATCTACATTTCAGCACACACCAAATAAAAAACAGGTTCATGTATCAAAATGTGCAAACAGAGGGCTTGAAAACGAAGCGGACAGCGTGAAGTACCTTATCCCCTAAACTAATCAGAAGCAGCCTGATCATCCACATGGTAAAACTTAAACGTGTGAACAAAAGACAAGGTGGCAGCCTTGAAAATTGGAGAAACAGATGCCCGATGCGAAACAGTCCATGCTGCACAGATATATGTGGAAAGGTGTGCCTTAACTGGAAAGGGAAGGTACTTCAGACCGACTTCAGACTATAGGTTCAAATGAGGACTTGTCTAATGCATATTTGCAATAGTAGAACGAGAAGCAGGATACCCTACACAGACCCTCAAGAATGACAGAGTGAATCCAATTATCTAAAAGACACTTTAGCCGACTATCTAGTCTCTGTGTAACACTAGGTAGGGCTTCTACTAATAGCGCCGAGACATATTCCACAGAGATGATAGCAACAAGGAGTTCAGCCCTATGAGTAAAGGAAGGCTGAGGGCTATCCCTAAAAGGCTTGAAGTGCGGTTTCTGAAAAACCAACAAAACCAGGTTGTAGTTGAGGTCCCACAATATCACTGGGAGCGTATAGAAAGAATAAAATGTAAGTGACACCCTACACAAATTTTTACACACAGTCTTTGGAAAAGAAAGGCTAGGGCTGAACTTTGACCCTTGATAGTACTCAAGGCAATACACTTATCCAGACCCAAATGAAGGAAAGACAAGATTTCTCCTATACAGTATTTGATGGGATGAAATTTCCTAACCGTGCACCAAGCAAAGTAGGCCTTCCAGGTGCGATGATGAACTTTGTCAAAGTTTATTTGCTAGCCTTCAGGAGTGTTAAGAAAACTGAATCTGATATTCATCTTTCCCTCGGGACCTGGGCTTCAATAGCCAGACCATTAAACAAGAAACCAAGAAGCAGGCAGGTGGACCTGCCCCAGCAATAAAAGTTCTGGATAATCTGGGAAAGTGCGAGTATGTGAATGCCACGTTCTCTTGCGCCAGTTGAGTGCATTGTGTATCATTGGAATGCCCTCCCTGTTGATCCTGTTAAATAGATTAGGAATACATTTTAGTATGAGAAAGGGGTAGATCAAGTTTAACTGGAGTCTCCAGGGCATCTACAGTCTTGAGAGAGATCAGCTCTTTGGGTCTCCTCCTGTGCCGAATCCTCAGAATCAGATAAGAAAGCTTTTTTCTCCTCTTATTCAGCAAGCATAGACACTATAATAGAAGAGTCAGGATTGGACTCTGGAGAAAAGGCTGCAGGAGCCCGCTTGCGTTCCCTACAGTCTGAGACCTCAGGGCTGAGACCTGAGATTCAATCCATAAATACATACATATTGACTGATCTCTTGAGGGTTAACCTCATGACCTGTACTGCAGACCAGCAAAGGTTAGACGCCTCTGACCAGTCACTATGGGCAACAGAAGCCAAGAAAATCCAAAGATTGTTGTGCTGTTTAGCACAAGAACGGCAATGATCAGAGGCACCAGCCAGTCATGTGTGAACAAAATGGCATATTCTCCCTGAGACAGAGGCTGCTTTGGTGCAGTCGTGGGCCTGACCTGCCCAGGAGCTTGCAGTGATGCAAAGAAAAAAAGGTGTCAAATTTAAAATAATAAATGCAACAACAGGCTCCTCCAACTGTGGGCAGTGACAGAAAGAGTACCATGTCAGTCTTGAAGTCGATCAGCTGAGAATGAGGGCTAAGCCCCACTGAAGTCTTCTCCCTTCCTGTGGGCATAAACACCTCAGTGACAAGGTGCAACTACGGATGGACCACAGTCCTGGACCTGTATAGTGCCCTGTGTCCAACCTGTCACATTGGACTGCAAGCCTAGGTGAGTGCAAACTGCAAGCTTCGGTGATCAAATCAGTATTACAGGGCAGCCTTGCATTGTCTTCATGGTCCTGGGAATGCTCCCCCAAGTAGCTGTTGAGTCAACTGATTAGGAAAGCTGCAATGTGGAAGCTGCAGTTGAAATGTAGAAGCTAGCAGATTTGCTAGAAGAGTCTTGATGAAAACACAGCAAAGGATAAAAATGTTTGCGTCTCAGAGCAGAGAGAAAAAAAAAAAAAAAGACATACTTTCCCCTAAGGACACTAGCATAAAAAAACACAAACAAATCTTCCCAAAATGAAAAAAATAAATAAAAATAGCATTTACATACATTCACCATCAATAATATATTGCTTTTAGTCATCATGTGGTGAACTAGAAACTATTTAGGAAAATGCCTTCTTATTATACAAGACAGTGCATGTACAGTTGTGTTCAAATGTTTGCATACCCTTGGAGAATTGGTAATTTACTATACAGTATGTACCATTTTTAAAGAAAAACATGAGTGAGCAAGCAATGACTGTTCTCTGTATTATGGGGATCCGACAATTCATTATAGCCATGAGGGCTTTTAAATGACTTTTTTTTCTTTCGGAAATTACACTTTGTGCAGGGACAGTTCTAAGCACGGGAAACATGCGCCCCTTTACAGGCATACTATACACACCCCCCAGGTACGAAATTTAAAGGAATATTACACTTTTATTGTTAACAACATTTTGCTGCCATTTGCAGCCCTTTCTATTACTTTTTTAGAGCCATTTTAGTCCTCAAAAGTTCGGGTCCCCATTGACTTTAATGGGGTTCGGGGTCAAGTTCGGTCCCAAACTCGAACTTTTTTGGAGGTTCGGCCGAACCCGAACATCCAGGTGTCCGCTTAACTCTAGTTGTGACCATAAAACTATTTTGGTCTCGTCACTATAGATTACAGTGCACCAGAAGCTGCGAGACGTGTCAATGTGTTGTCGGGCCTACTGTAACGGGGCTTTTTTTTGTGGCATTCGCACGCTAAAGGCTTCTTTCCGACAACTCAACCATGCAGCGTATTTTTGTTCAAGTATCATCATATTGTGCTCCTTGAAACAACCACACAGTCTTTTTCCAGAGAAGCCTGTATTTCTCCTGAGGTTACCTGTGGGTTTTTCTTTGTATCTCTAAACTATTCTTCTGGCAGTTGTGGCTGCAATTTTTCTCGGTCTACCTGAACTTTTCCACTTATTAAAGTGGAAGTAGACCCCCCTATCATTTTCAGCCAAGGAAGCTGCCATCTTTGCCTCTGTTTAATCTTCAACTGCCACTGTGCTGCACATGTGATCCGTTATGACACCAGCCATTGGATGGTTTGACTGTTTGGTTGAGAGCACAGCCAATGTGCAGTGAGTATTCCCGGCATTCCTTTTTTTTTTTTTTTTAAACTGTTAAAATCGATGGGTTTACTTCTGCTTTAAGTGATTGAACAGTACTGGCTGGTATATTCAAGGCTCTGAATACCTTTTTATATCCTTTTCCATCTTTATAAAGTTTCATTACCTTGTTATGCAGGTCTTTTGACAGTTCTTTTCTGCTCCCCATGGCTCAGTATCTAGCCTGCTCAGTGTATCCACTAGAGCAGGGGTCTCAAAACTTTTCAAACAAAGGGCCAGTTTATTGTCCTTCAGATTTTAGGATGGCCAGATTGTGTCCAGCGGGGGCAGAAAATGTCCTGGCATCAGTGAGAATAAATATGGCCTCAAGGTTGGTGGTCAATAGAAGGAGGAGTAGTGCCCCTAATTAGTAGCAGGAATAGTATCCCATCATTGGTATTGGTCGAAGAACTAGTGCTCCATTTTTGGCATCAGTGGGACGAATAGTGCCCCAAGGGCCGGATAAAGGCTAGCAAAAGGGCAACAGATCGCCCTCGGGCCGCAGTTTGGAGACCCCTGCACTAGAAAGCCAATTCATACACCTTTTATACAGACACCAATTAAAATGTAAAAAGTCACAGATGTGGGAAGTTAACATTTAATTGCCATTTTAAACTGTGTGACCCCTTGTGTGTGTCTGTACCAAGGCCAAACATTCCAGGGTATGTCAACTTTTGGGTGAATTCTGTTATTATAAAGGCTTCATATGATCATTATCCTTAAATAAAAAGTTTTTTTGGCATGATCAATCATATTTTCAATATCAAAGCCAAAATCTTACATTTCTGCCAGGGAGTGGAAACTTTTGAGCACAACTGTATATGACCTCATAGTGCTTCGTAATACATTATCTCTAAATCTGCTATGAATTATCCTTTCACATCAGACTCCACCCCTCACACCAAAGCCCCCTTTTCACCTCAGAAGCCCCCCCCAATCACATCAGAGTTGCTGTGGAACCGGTGAAATATTGTAGTGGGCTGGATGTGGCTCTGGGGTTGTAGCTTGGAAACTCCTAATAAACATTATGAATATTCAGCAATACTGAAAAATACATTTCATTTATTGAATACCTGGCTTTCTCCAAGGTTTTTCTTCAAAAGACTCCAAATCCACCTCAAGAACAGGCACTCCGTTAATACAACCTGGAGCAGTAAAATCTATTCCTCTTGGTGGGAGTTTACCTGCAGTTAAGATTTTCAAAGTTTAATTTCTTACATATAAAGAAACATGCTGTTTATTCATCCATTACATTTGTGCAGGGCTGAATATTTTGCTAATGCTTGCTATTACCTGTGAGCATGCATGTTCCTGTAGCTCCCTGTCATCGTCTCCTTCCTGCTTAGGTGTTGAACACACAGGCTTCAACTTGTAAACTAATACGTAGAGCCAACTTTTACTAAGAACTTGCAAAGCTTACAGAAAGCTTTATGCAGCTTTCTTGAAGAGTTTAAACAATTGGACATTGAGCATGCTACACCCAACTAAACTTCATCAAAGTACACAGGGCATGTACAGTACGCCATGTCCTTCTGCCCCTCCTGCCTTGCACTTTTCAGCAATTCCCAGAAGTTAAAAAAAAAAAAAAAAAAAAAAAAAAAAAATGGACAGTCTGACACAGTGTTTATAAAAGTCGTTAAAAAGACAAAGTAACATTGTTACTTTTGTATGCACTCCTTTCATTCATCTGTGGTGGCGATAAGTTCAATGAATCTGGTTTAAAATGCAACAAACCTTAACATAGGAGGTAAATCCAAATTCTGTTTGTTTGTAAAGCCAAATAGGCAAAATACTCTCAAAAAGCCATGGAAAGCTGGGCACTGCCATGGAGGACAAGGACAAATGGATTTTTTTTTTTTTTTAACAAAATATGGTACAATGGGAAGGTATTCTTTTCATGTGACTTGAAGGACAACATTGAAAATACATAAATCCTTTAAATACTATGCTTGGAGGAAGAGTTAAAGCTGTATGTGGTATTATGGAACCATTTTCATTGACAAGCGCATATTTGGCAGTTCAATAGCCTTTGTACACAGGCCCTTAGTATTGCCATTACGATTTGTGTACAACATCACCACAGCGGAACGTTGATTTAAAAGAGTCATAAAATCTGCTAGAAACTCACTGAAAGCTTTGAAAATGCTGTCTGAACGCAATGCTCCTAAAGTTCACCCTTAGATATTTTTGCAGGAATAAAAATGTGCATTTATTATCTTTTCCTACAGTAGCCTGCAAAGCCATGCAGCCTCAGAGGATCGCAGGTGCAAAGCCGGACTCTTGCACTCTCCCCCTCCCACTTTCTGCCCTTACCTTTCTATGGGCTTTTAGTTTGAAAACAGAAGAAAGAGTGAATGGATTTCCAGTATGCTATACAGCAGTGGTCATCAACCCTGTCCTCAGGACCCACCAACAGGCCAGGTTTGCAAGATAACTGAAATACATCACAGGTGATATCATTTGCTGCTCAGTGATTGCAGTATTCTAGTCTGCATCTCCCCAAGGTAATACATAAAACCTGGCCTGTTAGTGGGCCCTGAGGACAGGGTTGATGACCACAGCCATACAGCACACTTGTACTTCATTGAGAACTACAAGCCTGTCTGCAGCAGTGGAAGATGGGACTTGTAGTTTATTCATTCACAGATCCCTGTGAATGAATGACACGACTGTGTGGGTTGAGCCCCCCACAGCCTTACCAATATTAAATGTGCCAGTGGCTGCAAGGGAGTGGATCCCCTGCCTGCTGTCAGAGGGGAATGGGTTAATGGGGATATGAAGGCAAGAGCTGGAAAATGTTACACCCTAAATACAAGTTCTAAAAAGGTGAATTTATCCTTAAACCCTTTCACTGGCAAGTCCATACACCGCACGGACCTACAAAAGTGCCCGCAGGTGGCCAGGTCAGTACATCGTACGGACCTCATTTCTCCCTCTCCTATAAGCTTATGGTCACTGCAATGCTTATATCAGACTCTGCAGAACAATTCTATAACTCTGATCAGCAGATTACAACCCGCTGATCAGAGTTGTTAACCCCTAATGTGACCACCCCCCCATGCCGCTGCTTCCCTGTCCCCTGCCTCTCTACCCCCGCTGCACCCTTCTATCTAAAACCCCCCCCCCCCACTCTCCTATCCTTCAACCACAGCACTACCTCTGATATCTCACCAAAGAACCCCTCCCCCCCCAAAAAAAAAAAAAAAAAAAAAAAAAACAACACACACACACAAACAAAATAACATAAAAAATAAAAACAAAAAAGTAAAAAAATAAAATAAAAAAAACAAACAAACATAGCAAGACCCCCCCAGGTCCGCCCGCACTCACCCCTCCATGGTGACCCCCCACGAATACCTCAGCTTCTCCTCCCAGCCAACCCGATCCATCTTGATTGGCCAGGAGGAGAAGCTGGAAGACCATAGCGAATATTAAATCGCTAATGTCACAAGTACAATGTTCTGCACACCGAGCCCAACCTTTTTCAAGCCAATTAGAGACTCAGGCTCCAATTATGTGGCTTGTAAAAAAAATAAAAAAAGTAAAGAAAATAAAAATAAATAAATACACTCCTACAAACAAACGAGTCCAGCGCCCTGCAGGGGGCAGCACCCCAGCGCCCCTAGTGGACTGGCCGCTCCCTGGCAAGAACCCTTTCACATGGAGTGGACTCTGTCAAGCAGATCCGCCTGCTCAGTGGGGGATCTGTCTGCCGATCCCCGCTGAGCAGACGGATGACAGGTCTGTCAGCTTCGCTGATGCAGAGCGGACATGGACACAGTTTACTATTCTCTAAGGCCTTGTTCACACGGGTCATACACATCGTACCTTTACAGGGATGTACAGGTGTTCCGTGCATCTCTGTGCAGGCAGTCCCATTGATGTCATTTGGGATGTAGCACCTTGTCCTGCACGAACAGAGCCATTGCTCCCAATTTTACATCCATGTAGGTCCGCATGCATGTCCCTGAGCTCGCACTGTCTGCGTTCGGGTCATGTACTCACACGGATGTCAGATTGGGAACAGCAGCTATGCCTGTGCAGCTGTTGCATCTCAATTGAAAATGGTACTGCCTGTACGGGGATGCACGTAAAACCTGTGCATCCCTGTGCGGGTAAACATGGCCCTCCATGGTCATAACACTTTAGTATGCCACATGTGAATGATGCTTTAGGATCAATTTAGCAGGAATTTTGTAAGTTACGTTGCGTTTTAATGATTAATGATTTTAGTGTATTTTTAGTGAAAATAGCGCTCTGCTTAACATTTGCGCAATTATAGCGGGGCCCAAAAAAAAAAAAAAAAAAAAAAAAAAAAAAAAAAAAAAATCGGTAGAACTTTTTTTTAATCTACAGGTCATGTGCTTTTAGAAAATGTCTAGGGGTTTGAGGGGTCTTTTCAAATTCTAAAAAGCAGTAAGTGAAAAATTAAAACCTCTAGATTTTTTGGGTACATTCGATTGTTACCATTTAAAAACGTAAAATATTTATTATGCATTAACTCCATACAGGTTAAGCTTTTATATTTAGTAGGGCTTTAGCAGGAATTTTGTAAAATTTGCTGCGTTTTTATCTGCCCATAATGGTTTTATTGGTTCGATAAACATTGCACAAATACCACGGGGTCTAAAAAAAAAAAAAAAAAAAAAAAAAAAAAAAAAAAATCAGTAGCAAAACAAAAAAAAAAAACATGTCTATACTTGCCTGCTCCTGCCCCTAACCTCTACTCAGGTCCCCCGTGGAAGCTCCTGGCCCCTCCTCTCTGTCCAGTGCCCCCACAGGAAGCAGTTTCCCATAGGGGCATTTGTGTGTGCTCACTCCCAAGCCCTTCCATTGACAGTGGGACACGGCTCCGCCCCAACCCCCACTCCCTCATCACTGGTTTTGAATGAGAGCAGGAGGAGCCAATGGCTCCCGGTGCCCCAGCAAAGCCAGTAAAACTTGGAAGTGAGGGGAGAGAAGAGCTGCAGACATGCATAGCGCTGGATCGAATGAGAGTTCAGATCAGTAAAAATGGGGGTGAGGAAGGCTGATGCCTAAAAAATTTTTACCCTAATGCAAAGAATGTATTAAAAAGGTAAAAAAAATTAGGGTTTAGAACCACTACTCAGATTTAGAATTACGTAATCATTTTCCTTTTCCTCTTTGAGTGGGGTTTCAATGCAATTTTGCATTTTGGGAACAAAAATCCCTAGTAATGGTTACGATTTCTTATTCTGTGAAGACTCACACTCCACTTCCTCTAGAAATGGAAAGCAAATTTTCCTAAACACATGGTTTCCTATGGGATTTCAAACATCTCTGGAATATAAATCTCGGACGAGTCTTGTAATTTTTTTTAAACAATTTTCTTTTAAATTGTCCCTCAGCCATATAGTTGGTTGCCCCTAGGCAGACTTCTGATGGGCTGACCTATCCACCATTCTTGAGCACACTCGCACTTTTTTCTTCTGACCTGCTCCCCTCTCCACTCACGCTCTCCTCTTCTGACCTGCTCTTCTCTCCACTCACGCTCTCCTCTTCTGACCTGCTCTTCTCTCCACTCACGCTCTCCGCTTCTGACCTGCTCTTCTCTCCACTCACGCTCTCCGCTTCTGACCTGCTCTTCTCTCCACTCACGCTCTCCGCTTCTGACCTGCTCTTCTCTCCACTCACGCTCTCCGCTTCTGACCTGCTCTTCTCTCCACTCACGCTCTCCGCTTCTGACCTGCTCTTCTCTCCACTCACGCTCTCCGCTTCTGACCTGCTCTTCTCTCCACTCACGCTCTCCGCTTCTGACCTGCTCTTCTCTCCACTCACGCTCTCCGCTTCTGACCTGCTCTTCTCTCCACTCACGCACGCCTTTTCTGACCTGCTCTTCTCTCCACTCACGCACGCCTTTTCTGACCCGCTCTTCTCTCCACTCACGCACTCCTTTTCTGACCTGCGCTTCTCCTTGGTTTCCTCTCTTTTGTCTTCATACTGGTGCCCATGTCAGAGACACATACACAATTCACACATTCATAGATAATTGTAATTCCTCCATCTGCCAAATATGCACCGAGTTGTTGCATGGTGTTACGTTCTGATGGATACTTTTTAAACTGCCGTTGTACGTAATAGACGGCGACACAAAGAAGGTATATAAAAAATAACTTTACCCTGGTTATTAAAAGATCAGCTTCCTGCCTGAACAAACTTTTAGAAAATATACTTAAGCTACATGAAAGCCTTAACATTACACAGGAAAGTGTAATCAAATGTTGCCAAGTATGAAGCAATTCAGAGTGAATATACATAGCATAGCATCTCTATAAAGTAGTAATTTAGACAATGGAGACAGGTTTGAAGAAAACAAACCTATTACATCCAGTGTTCCACAGACTATTTCATAATCCTAAAACTCCCGTCACTGCAAAGCACATCAAGACTGGGGGTACAGCCAAGCTGCTGTTAAAGAGCGGTTGTTAGAGGAAAGAATACCTCTTACTGCCCTGAATGGAAATGTAACAAAAAAAAAAAAAAGAAGTTTTAAGAACTGCATAAATAAGGCAAATATTTTACCAACTGCTCCATATGCTCTGCTTCCTTTGACAGTTTGGGTTCCCGCAGATTCCCTGGAAAATAAATGAACTCAAGTTAGTTCAAAGAAGGATTTTTTTTCCAATATTCAGCTCCTGATGGGACAGGAGTCCATGCAGTCCCACCTACTTACCCTGTTTCCCCCGAAAATAAGACCTAGCGTGATTGTCGATGATAGCTGCAATATAAGCCCTACCCCCCAAATAAGCCCTAGTTAGAGTCCTTGTAGGTCTTATTTTCAGGGTAGGGCTTATTTTCGGGGAAACATGGTAGGACTCATTTGGGGGGTAGGGCTTACATTGCAGCCATCACTGACAATCACAGGGTAGGTGCCATGTAATGCTAGCTGTGATGTTGGACTGGGTGCCCCCCAGTTGGCACACGGCTGCCCGACACTGCAAGGAGCAAGTGCTGGATGTTGAAGAAAGGAGCACATTGTCAAAACAGTCAACTCCTTGCTAGCTGTGGTGGCAAGGGAGGGGCATCCTGTCTGACATTGCCACTAGCGTTACAGGGCACCTAAGAAGATGGGGCAAAGTATATGTTCATCTTTGTCCCATCTTCCTAGGTGCCCTGTAACGCTAGCTGCAATAAAAACTGAATAATGTAGAAAAAGTGATAATTCTTCTTCTTTAACGTTATACAATATTTAACAAGAAATTTAGTTAGTTCTTCTGTGCAATTTTATCTGTACAATGTGCGTAATAAAAAAAAATATTAATTATATATAACATACATACACACACACACACACACACACACACACACACACACAAGTTCTTGTATTTATTTACACATACAGCTCTCTATACAAGAACACGGCCTGCACAGTAATGATAGAGGAGCAGTTGACAATACACTGTGGGATGTGGTAACTATGTGATTAATGCCTATAAATATACTGTAGCCTTCAATATAGGATCTGATTTTTTTATATCACCATTATTTTTATTCATCTTTACATTCAGACCAAGCTGTCCAGCAAAGGGGTTAGGACAAACATAGGTCACACAGCCAGTGGAGCTTGCAAATGGGTCATCCTTTATTTATATAGTTTGAAGTATCTCAACTGTAGCGGTTTTTCTAGGGTTAAAGTGGTTCAAAAGCCTAAATATTTTTTACACCAATGTATTCCTTGTAAAACTGGTTTAGGCATTGATTTTGGTCCCTCACCTTCCCCCCACCTCCCTTTACACTTACCTGAACCCTCATTCGATCCAGTGCTGTGCACATCTGCAGCTCTTCTCTCCCCTCACTTCTGTGTCTCACTGGCTTTGCTGGGGAACAGGGAGCAATTTTTCCCACATTTGCATACAGATAAAGTGACAGTTACAGTGGTTGGACAAACTATATAACACTGCAAGGGGTGCTTACAATGCTAAGCTTTTATTTAAAATGCCTAATAGTAGTTAGTCACATATAATGACATGTTCTTAACCACTTGCTTACTGGGCACCCCTTCCTGCCCAGACCAATTTCAGCTTTCAGCGCTGTCACTCTTTGAATGACAATTGCGTGGCCATGCTACAGTTTACTCAAATGAATTTTTTGCCTTTTTTTCACACAGATAGAGCTTTTTTTTGGTAGCATTTAATTGCTGCTGTTTTTTTTTTGCTAAATAAAAAGGAACTGAAATTTTGAAAAAACAAACACGGTTTCATAGACTGTTATAAAATTTTGACAACAGGTAATTTTTCTCCTTCACTGATGTGCGCTGATGAGACTGCACTGATGGGCACCGATAGGTGGCGCTGATGAGGCGGCACTGATTATTAGACAATGATGGTCATTGAATCGCAGCACTGGTGGGCATTGATGGGTGGCACTGGTAGGTACTGATAGGTGGCACTTGCAGGTGACACTGGTGGGCACAGCCGCAGCTTTCCAAGTGAGGGGCCGATGTCCCTCTGACAGAAGCCAGTGATCGCCTTTTTTGTCCCCTCACGCCGATAGCGTGAGGAAAAAAAAAATACAGATTACCGAGCTTCTGTTTACGTCACGTAATCAGCCGTCATTGGCTGACGGCTGATCACGTAGTAAGGGGGTCGAGATAGACCCCTTACTTGGATCTCAGAGCAGGTCGCGCAGACTGCGATTGCTCAGGAGGACATCCAAGGACGCCTTCCCGGCAATTAAGGGCTGCGCTGCAGCCGCCTTTCGGCTATAGCACGGGCACCAAGTAGTTGAGCAGCAAAAAACAAACAAACATTTACTATATTGCAGCCTACTAAACCTTTCAAAATGAAAAGGTAAATTAACACAGTACACCCTCCTCACCACCTTGGTCCTTGCTGTGCTTACCTTTACGGGCAATGAGTGGCCAGTACCTACGCTACCGATGCAGCAACCCCGGGATTTTTTAAATCCCTGCTTCTCTCCCTATATTCATTGCAGCGTTTCAGCGACAAATCAGAGCGATGCTCTAAATCGGCACTGACCAATTTCTGGACCACTGGCACTGGTTGCGTAGGCACTGCCAGCTCATCGCTCACAGAGGTAAATACAGTGGGGACTGTGGTGGGGAGGATTGATGGCGTTCGCTCACTTTTTTTCTGAAAAACATGAACTTGCACTTTAACCCTTTTGCTGTAAACTGATATAATATAATTTTTTTTTCTATATTATATTATATATATATATATATATATATATATATATATATATATATATATATATACACACACACACACACACACACACACACACACAATAAATGGTAAGGGGGGGGGATAGGAGACGGGATTATAGCGGTAACACCCGGAGCCCCAAGAGGGGCCAAATCAACACCACTAACAAAGTCGAGTATGGCATCCATACTCGACTTTGTTAGTGGTGTTGATTTGGCCTGGTTTTTTGGTCTGACGGTATGTGTCGCATTGCAAATCTGCCTCTTGGGGCTCCGGGTGGGGGGTTTATGGGTGAGAAGCAGCCTATTTTGACCTGCAATGTAAACATCGCTCATAGTGTGTTATATCTGTTTTGTAACCATATATACACTAATGTTCCTTTCATATCTATTAGATTTGGGTACAAACTGTCTTAGTGATCCTGAAGAAGCCAATGCTTGACGAAACATGTTGGTCGTTTACATCGGAGAACAAAATTGTACCCTTGATCTATGTCCTCATAGATCCCAATACTTGTTGGATAAGATGTTAGATCACTATTGGTGCTTCAGCCAACAATGAGGCCCCTCTCTCCTCCTCTGTCCACCAGTGGGCCTTTTTGCTGTCTGATCCACCTTTTTTATCCTTTATCTTTTGCTTTTTGTATTATATATTGTTTTCTATGTTCTTTCATTGAATAAATGCTTTTTTCAAATTTTAACAAAAAAATCACGAGTGTCCGTTTCTCCTACATTAGTACCGCTATAATCCCCTTTCTCCTATCCCCCCCCTTTCCCCCCATTACCATTCAAATCGGGATGAGGTACCATCAATAGTGAGTTTTCCAGGCCCTTCCATCTATATATAATAAATGTTAGGCCTGAAGATTAGTAAAGCCCCCAAATGTTATACATTTCCTAAAAGCATTGGCCCCGATCTCTAAAATAGTGGTGGGTCAAACTTTGTGTCACACAATATTACTGCGCATTTTCTAAAAAATAAAATATACAAGAAAAGTTCATGTTAGGACACATAAATGCAATATCCAATTGCACAGTTGTTGAGTAAAATATAAAAGCTGAGGCTGTGTCGAGTATATAGATACCAAACATGTCAAGCTTTAAAAATGCGTGCGTCTGTGGTGTAGTGTCAAACTAAACTGGCCATACGCTGATTGAAATTTGTCCATTCAGCAGGGACTTCCTTTAACAGACCAAGCTGTCCAGCAAGTGGCAGGTAGAGGGTTGGAACAAACCATTTACCACTGACAGGGGTGCTTACAACAATCAGATTTTATTCATGTAAAAGCTTTATCCCAAAAAGGAAATAAAAAAGGTTGATGGAACTGTTTAAAGTATTAGTTAGAGCCCCACCCTAGGCAAAAACTTTGTTTCACTAAAACCTTTTCCGACCCACCTCTAACCCAGGAGGTACCAAGAGTGTTTTCCTCCTTACCTTGTGAGCTCACCCAAGTCCCCCTTCCAGGTTCCTCACTGCTATTGGCGTTTGGTTGGGGGGGGACCACAAATATGTTGCAGAAAAATAAAGACCGCTGTGTTAATGAGGTAAACTACCAGCAGACCTTATCCCAAAAAGCCTCATGACTGAGCACAGTAGCCTGAAACATGTCAAGGCATTTATCTGCTGTAAGTACATTTTGGAATAAAGCCTCCCAGAGGTTCGCCTCATTCATATACTACAATTTGTTCTTATGTGTATGTAACTTGCATTTTG
Source organism: Lithobates sylvaticus (assembly GCA_028564925.1). Taxonomy (NCBI): domain Eukaryota; kingdom Metazoa; phylum Chordata; class Amphibia; order Anura; family Ranidae; genus Lithobates; species Lithobates sylvaticus. The sequence goes on along the minus strand of CM053033.1, from coordinate 67,562,861 downwards.
ACAAACCTGCGGGGTACACCAAGCCGTAGTGAGGCTGCATGCCAGTCCCTAAGATTGGCAGCGGTATTTGCAAAGCCTCCAACTGTCCCCAATTTGGAGCAAGGTCCCTCTGTCCCTCTTTCCTCATTTGTTTCTCATTTTGGTCCCATCTATATAGTTGTAAATACAAAGCATTATTTATCCTTCAAAAAGTGTTTCACAGTGCTAAATCTTTCACCCAATTTCTAAATTGCTGCATTTGTAAGTTTTAAAGGCCAGTATAAAAGGAATATTAGTGGTAACAAAACAAAAACACTTCTGGGTTAAATACCTTTTTTTGTATAATTCTCCTTTAAGGGGGTGTATCCTACGCCTACATAATTGTGCCAATGGGTGTCCCTCGATCCCATTTCAAAAAGTTGGGAGGTATGCATTTGCTATACTGCGTTAATATTAGTGTCTTAATGATTGAGTGTTTGCGACTGACTGCAGCATACATGTCATTTTTGCTTTTGTCTATAGTAAAAACAAATCTTCCAAAATCGAAATCAGTGGTCTGCAAACTGCGGCCCTTCTGCTTGCCTGTATCCAGCCCTTGGGGCAGTTCCTTCCACTGACCAACAATGGAGCAGAATTCTTCCCACTGACACCAATGACGGGGCACTATTCCTCCCACAAATACCAATGACGGGGCACTATTCCTCCCACAAATACCAATGATGGGGCACTACTATTCCTCCCACAAAATACCAATGATGGGGCACTACTATTCCTCCCACAAATACCAATGACGGGATACTATTCTGACTCCTACTGACCACAGGCGCAATGTCTTGTTTTACCCCACTGACCACCAAGCTTTAGATTTGGTCTACTCCCACTGATGCTGGAGCAATTTCTATTCCCACTGGCCACAGACTGCCTGTTTTCAATACTTACCTGCGCCCCATCTCTGTCCGGCGATGTCCACGAGTTTCTCGGCTGTCCGGGACTCCCCTCCTGATTGGCTGAGAAACAGCAGCGGTGCCATTGGCTCCTGCTGCTGTTAAAGTCAGTTAGCCAATCAGGAGAGACAGGGGGCGGTGAAGAACCACAGCTCTGTGTCAGAATGGACACACGGAGCCGCAGCTCGGCTCGGGTGCCCCCATAGCAAGCTGCTTGCTGTGAAGGCACTCAACAAAAGGGAACGTAAACTGACCACGGTGTCAGGCTCAGCAGCCATGATACACTGTGGTCAGTTTACATAGGGGAGGGCAAAAACTGGCAGGATCAGCCAGGTTTTTTAGGTGTTACAGGGGGGCCAAACGACACAGGACAAGCACTGTGTCAGAACATGCTTTAAGGCCCCTTTCACACGGGGCTGTGCGTTTTCACTACTCCGCTTGCTCAGCAGGGATCGCTCCGTTGATCCCTGCTGAGCCGGCGGATGACAAGTCCGTCTCTGCACTCTGTGTAGAGACGGACCTGTCAGAGTCCAGAGTCCGCTGATTACGGATCCGATACGGATCCGATAGATGGAAATTAGGATATCCATCCGTCTGGATTTTGCAGAGCGGATCGGATGTCAGTGGACATGTCACGGCTGACATCCAACGCTCCGCAGAACTGTATGGAGCGACTGTTCAGATCCGCCTGAAAAAACTGACCGGTGGATCTGAACGGTCCACATGTGTGAAAGGGGCCTAAAGAAGCAGGATCCATTTTTTTTTTGGGTTAACAAAACACTTTAAGTTTGGAGATCTAGATTATAACATTTACATGTAGTTGGTCTATGAAATGATATCCACGGTGGCAAGCATTTTTTTTTTTTTATGTAATGCTCTGTGAACGTATTTATTTTTTTATTTTTTTAAAGCTGGCCATATACTTTTAGTCTGCGGGCTAAATAAAAAAAAGAAAAATCAACAGATTCCTCTATCCATGCTAACGCTATACAGTGCGAATGGATAAAACCCAGGATGTGTTTAGGTTTTTCCTCACAGTCACCACAATTGGCAGTCAGAACACCATAACAGTGGCTGTATTAGACTGGACACAGCCTCTATTTGGCTAAAAATGTTCTGACGACCTTCTTTGCTTTTTTTTAATTAAAGAATGATGGGTGGGAAGGGGCTGACGGTCATCCTTGCAGTGCATTTTGGCTGGTTTATCAGAACGTGTATGGCGGACTTGAGATTCTCAGACCATGTTTAGCAGTGTCGGTATGTGTCAGTTAGCTTGGCAATAATTTCTCATTGACTGCAGGTCTGAGAACCAGCACACAGTTCTACATTCCCAATTCTCTGCTGCAAGATAAATTCATGTTCTCACAGTAAAGGGCCTTTTACATTTGGACTTTAAAAGCCATATTGCGGTTACCAATAGGTCCAATGAACAGGAGAAAAAAAAAAATAAAGAAAAAAAAAAAATGTATGTATGTATGTATGTATGTATGTATGTATGTATGTATGTATGTATGTATGTACATATATACACGCGGGGCAGAACAGCCTCTCACCCATGTAGTGCATTGTGTGTGTATACTGGGTTGTGTCAGTCTTTAATATATGCTGATCATACGCCTCCTCAATGATTATGAACATATATAAAACGTTTTCTTATTCTTCTATGGAGGAAGTAAAACCAACATACATGCAGGATGGATGAATATCACCGATTGTGACCTCCACATCATCACTGTCAGTGTCGCTGTCCTCTTCGGCATCACTGAAGCTCTGAGTGATCTGTACAGAATATAGATTTTATATGTCAGTATTTTAAGTTCTGCCAGCCGTACTGAAAGCCAGCATAGGCCACACAAACTTACTAGATTGGTCCCCGCCCCCCCATGTTGAGGGCAGGTAGCCTGGTATGGTTCAAGAAGGTGGGGCACTAGCTCGCCCCCCCCCCCCTTTTCCTGACCTACCTGGCAGCATGCTCAGATAAGAGTGTGTTATGGATTTTGGGGGGACCACATGCAGTTTTTTCTTTTAAAATGTTGGAGTTTTTTTTTTTCCCCCATACTTTAGTCAGATTTTTTTATTTTTTTTTAACAATCAGCTGAGAATGGGAAAGCCCGCTGACAGCTGATAGGTCATCGGTTGTCAAGGACGCGGCGGCCAGCTCCCAAGCCCACTGCTTAGCAACCAGCATTGTAAAAAAACAGCCTGGGGAACCCCCGACCCCCAGACTGTTTTGAAAAATCCCAGTCCACTCAATGCAATGAAATAATGCGGTAATTACTAGACATGTGAACAGTTATTTTCGTTTTCGTCCGAAAAATAAAATGATTTAGTTACTCCCGAAATTAGTTTTATTTATTTTGTTTCGTTAAGAAATGCATTTGTCTGAAAATCCGAAAAATTAGGGTTGAATCTGTCATTGAAGGCTTATGGTGTCTGTCGAATGTTCTAAGAAAATTTGACGAAGCAGCTAAACTGTACGACGCAGCAATTGTACATTTCCGGTCGAATGTTCCGCTTACAAGCTATAGTAGAATTCTAATGTTGTATGACACTAGTAATAGTTATATTTATCATTACTAGTCAACCAACATTAGAATTCTTCTATAGCCTATGGGTGGAGCATTTGACCATAAATGTCCGCTTGCGGCGACTGCTTCGTCGAATCTTTTCTCTCCATGTCAAATAATCTTGGACTAAGAGTTAGGTTAGGCACATTCAACCTTTTTTGCCATTGTCTCTATAATGTCAAATCTTTTCTCTCCATGTAGAATAATCTTGGACTAATAGAGCTAAGGTTAGGCACATTCGACCACAGGTTCGATGGACACAGATCACTATTGTCAGCGTCATGTTGAATCTCCTATCTATATCGAACTGTTGCAACGAAAACGAAAATAAAGCATTTGTTTATGTCGGATCTTTTGGTTTTCGGATTCTGCACGTTCGTTATCGTTTTAACAAATGATAACGAAAATACCTGAAATTTGGACAAAAATTAATGCACGTATAGTAATTACTGCTACGGGTCGAACAAATGGCGCATTTTGTATTTAACTGTAAATTCTTAGTGAATTGAACTTTCGCGATTTCACGATTTACCACGTGGTACTTTACCGCATTTTATTTGCTGTTATTTAACCCTTAGTGAATCGATCCCTTTGTCATGAGCTGGTGTTTTGTACAAGTGGATGCCTGATGCTTACCCGTCTGAAGTTGGTCAGTTGTTTTGGAGGAAGATTATGGGGATGCGAGAGCCCACAATTACTATTTATGTGATCTTGACCACTACTTCATTAGTGGTCCCATCTTCCTGGTAAGCCCCCATTTGTGGCACTTGGGTGGTATGGGTTGCTAGTCCCTTTGGAATTTTCTCTAGCATTACCTTCATTGCACACTCCGGTTGAATTCCTGGACGACATTTCTCTGAATCTTTTGGACATCCTTACTATCCATTGATCTAGTTGGGATTGTGGACATAGCCACCTACATTGTCTTGTGGACATTGAGTTCATTTAGATTTGTTACTTTTGTTTTCCTTTACTTTCTGGTGGTGTATTTTTTAATTTCACGTAATATTTCATTCATGTATTGGTCCGTTTAGTTGGATCACATGTGTGTGGCAATTTCTTATACATGTTTATTGTAGGATTAATGAGGTTTCACCAATTTATGTAGCGCTGCACTGTTTGGTACTACGATATTGTGCTAGCTGCTCTAGGATTTATTTCTTTTTTTTTCCACATATCTTTTATTGCTCTACCATCAACTGAATCATTTCCCTCCTTGGCACATATAAACCACAGAGAAGCTCACCTGTAGTGACTCTTCCTTCTGCTCCAGGCTCCCACTAGAGAGATCATGAAGAGGATCAAATGATTGAGTAGGTCTATGGATTCAGGTAACAAACATAAAAAAGAAATAAAAAAAATGTATAATATAAACAAAATTGTATTTATTACACACACACACACACACAAATACTCACGCTAAAGGAAGAATACACACAAAAGACAGTACATAAACACGCAGTGAGAAGTGCGTGATAAAAAAAATAAATAAATTGTGTGTGTGTGTGTATATATATATATATATATATATATATATATATATATATATATATATATATATATATATATATATTATATATATATATATATACACACACACACACACACACACACACACACACTGTATAAAACCACTATACATTCCTGCTAAGATAGACCTACCCAGAGGTTGACCCAGTCTCATCTGGAGAGGGAGTGGGAGAACCTGCAACAAAAAAAAAAATAAATAAATAAAAAAAATCACATCAGTATGGGTACAATCCAAAAATATAAAAAAAAGTGTAGATATGTGCAAGAGAACATAAATTTATCTAACAAATTAAAACATGCAGTTGAAGAGCGTAACCACACTATCATCAGCACAAAACAAAATGATTTTAGCTTTGTGTTATTCATTAGAATTAATAAAAATATTTTCCACTGAGGGCTTACAATGTAAGCTGCAGGAGGTGCAGCACACAGTGGAAAAAGTAGTGGACAAATAGGGAAGCTTCATCCCCATTGTGAAGGACGTTGGACAGGGCTCCCCACCCACTGAAAAGATGAACATCTGTCCCAGGTCTAAATTCATGGAAAGTCAACCACCAAGAACCCAAAATATACTCATTTTACAAGACACACTTCATTGTCCAGAGTCTTTCAGCATAGCTCCCAACTGCCTTTCATTTGGAAGGACTGTGCCTCTTTTGGGACCAAAGCCCTCTGTCCCTCTTTTTGGTCAGATGTATACATCTCTATAAAGAATGTAAAATTTTACTAACAAGTGTTAAATTGCATTAAAATGTTTACTCTGCCTCTAAAATTACTGCATTTGTTATTCTGAAGAGTCAATATAAAGGAAAAACAGAGGTCAAAAAAGCACTTGTGTGGTTTAGCCAATCGTGTCCTGCATATTAGATCTTTGTGGTATGTGGTATGCCACATTGTGCGCTAAAGGGTGTCCCTTACACTTGTGGGCCCACTTGCTCAACTGCTGCCAATTTAGCACAGAACAAAAATGTCCTTCTGTATTGGTCCCACGGTGCTACAGACCTTGAGGGACTAGAAATGCAGGATCTCATCACAGTGCTAGGCATCATGACCTGGTGGGCAGTGGCCTGGCAGAAAGTGGGGGGTGTTTTCCTCAACCAGATTCTTGCTGCAACACAGGGAGGAGAATTTAAAAATAACAAACGTTTCATACTTACCTGCTCTGTGAAATGGCTTAGCACAGAGCAGCCCCGATCCTCCTCTTCTTGGGTCCCTCTTCGGTGCTCCTGACCCTTCCCTCCTGCAGAGTGCCCTCACAGCAAGCTGCTTGCTATTCTGGCACCCAAGCCAAGCTGCCGCTCCGTGTGTCCAGTCAGAAAATTTTGCTGAACTTTCAACCGTCAAGAACGTGGTGACGTACAACACTACGACGAGCCGAGAAAATTAAGTTCAATGCTTCCGAGCATGCGTGGAATTGTTTCCAAACATGCGTAGGAATTTTGCGCGTCTAAATTGGTACAGACGATCGTAATTTCCAATCAAATCTTTTTCCGCCTGAAAAATTGAGAACCTGCTCTGAATCTTTTGCTGGCCAGTAAAAGTCCGATGGTGCATACACAAAATCGCATTTTCCAACCAAAAGCTCTCATCTGTGTTTTGCTGGCCATAATTTCTGTTCGGGTGTACGCTGCATTAAAAACACCTCCCTAGGGAAGGCTTAACCCCTTCCCTGCCAGTGACATTTATACAGTAATCGTGGCTATTTTTAGCTCTGATCGCTGCATAAATGTCAATGGTTTTAAAATGTATCAAAAGTGTCCGATCTGTCTGCCGCAATCCCGCTAAAAAATGCTGATCACGCCATTACTAGTAATAAAAAAAAACAAAACCATACACCCCCCATTTTGTAGACACTAACTTTTGCGCAAACCAATCAATAAACACATATTGCGATTTTTTAACCAAAAATATGTAGAAGAATAGATATTGGCCTAAACTGACTTTTTTTTTTTTTATATTATAGCAAAAAGTCGTGTTTTTTCTCAAAATTGTCGCTCTTTTTTTTATGTATAGCGCAAAAAATAAAAAACGGCAGAGCTAATAAAATACCACCAAAAGAAAGCTTGATTTGTGGGAAAAAAAAAGAAAAGTACAACATCGCACAACTGCTCAGTTGTCAGTTAAAGCGATGCAGTGCCATATCCCAAAAGATAGCCTGGTCAGGAAGTGGGTAAAAGCGTCCGGGGCTGAAGTGGTTTAGTTAAAAAAAAACTTCTGACTTTACAACCCCTTTAAGTGAACAAGCTGATTGGCTTCTATTAGGGGTGCAACGGATCGTCACCGATCCGTGATCCGAATGGGTCACCCTGTACACCCCGAGATCCGCTGCCTCGGCCTTAGGAAAGGCTTCGGCCTAGCTCCGGAGTGGCAGCCATCTTGTTACACCCGGCGGCCGTTTACAATGTGATCTCTCCAACAAATGACAGAGCAATCACTTGTACACAAATCTCTCTCCCCTCTGTGCACTGATCTGTACAGTGGAGGGAAGTGATTGGATGGCAGCAGCGCTGTGGGCTGGATCTGTAGTGCCCACAGCGCTGCTCTGTGACAATTGCAGTCACATCTATCCATACTCTGCCAATATTACAGTGGGGGAGATGACGTGGACATGGGCGTCCGCAGAACTTTTTTCTGGGGGGGGGGGGGGCATTATTTTAAGGTCTGGTCGTGTGATTTTACCTGTGTGTCAACAGCGGCTGCAGGGGAGAACGCGTTGGGCGACGGCTGATAAAGGTGATGTCACCCATAGGTTCCCATGTCACAGTTGTTATTGGTGCTCCCTCCTCTCCCCTGCATATGCTGCTGGATCACACAGGTGAGAACATGACCATATTTGAACAGTCTGAAAATAGGTTAGTCTGCATAGGTGTTTGGGGTAAGGGGACGGGGGGAGTTTTTAAGGCTAGCGCAAGCTGGAATTCTACTTTCAATCTACCCTCCCTATTGGTGGCTTGTGGCAGTGTTAAAGCAGAGCTGCACCCAAAAAGGGAAGCTCCACTTGTTTGCACCCTTCCACATTTGGCACTTTTTGGGGCGAGAGTGTACCTGGTCTTGCCATGGCGCTCTGAGCCACATGCAAAATATGCTGCGAGCGACCACAGCAAGTGAAGGTATAAATAAACATACAATTAGGCAATCAATAACAACAAAAAAAAACTACACCTGGATGGTGCAGCATTGGCTCAAGACAGTGGAGATTTTAAAATCTGTATGGACACAATAGCATCTTTATCCTGTTGTGCCCATATAGCTGCTATTGTACATGTACATTATGAGCCTGGGAAGTAGTATAATTGTCCTGGTCTGAGGTCTTATTAGAGTTTCTGGATACTGATAATTAAACAGTAATCTGCAAGCACCGATTACAGACAGACCATGACACATAACAAGCTGACACTAAGGCCCCTTACACACTGAGGCGCCTGAAAAAAAGCGGGTCCTTTCACACTGGAGCGGTGCGCCAGCAGGACGGTAAAATAAGTCCTGCCAGCAGCATCTTTGGAGAGGTGTATTCACCACTCCTACCCATTGAAGTTAATGGGGCAGCGCGGCTATACCGCCGGCAAGCTTTGCGGTGGGTTTTAGCCCTTTTTCGGTCGCTAGCGGGGGTTAAAACCGCCCCGCTATCGGCCGAATAGCGCCGCTAAAATGACGGTAAAGCAGCGCTAAATATAGCGATGCTTTACCGCCGACACCAGCACCGCCCCAGTGTGAAAGGGGCATAATCCCGCTTGTTCTACAAATATCATTTAGCACCTATGATCACATTAATAGCAGCTTACATGGCTTCAGGAACTTATTAGCTGGCCTGGAGTGAGCTCTGGTCACTGTTGGGCTGGACAGTGGCTGCTGAGTGAACTTTATCTTCCTGCTCCGCCCACCCTCACTGCTGCTCTCACTGTGATCACTCTGACTTGGACAGAACCAAATCTGGGAGGATCGTCCTTCTCCTATCTGGTACGGCTGCAGCTACAGAGAAGGAGGAAAGTACAGCCTCAGTTCAGTGTGCGGCTGTATCAGAGTTCAGAGCATGGGGTAGCGTGACAGCTGTGCAAGTTGCTCAAGAACTTCTCGAGTGTTATGAGCATAGTGCCGCTCACAATCTGGTGCCCCCTCTCCTCCCTGCCTGCAAGGACTGCTCACAGACACCTTGCCGATTCCGGGGGGGGGGGGGGGGGGGTCGCCCACGGACGTGGATATTACAGTGGGGGGGGAGAAGACGTGGAAATTACAGTGGGGGGGGGGGGGAGACGACGTGGATATTACAGTGGGGGGGGGGGGGAGACGACGTGGATATTACAGGGGGGGGGGGGAGACGACGTGGATATTACAGTGGGGGGGGGGAGACGACGTGGATATTACAGTGGGGGGGGGGAGACGACGTGGATATTACAGGGGGGGGAGACGACGTGGATATTACAGTGGGGGGGGGGGGGGGGGACGACGTGGATATTACAGGGGGGGGGGGGGGGGAGACGACGTGGATATTACAGTGGGGGGGGGGGGAGACGACGTGGATATTACAGTGGGGGGGGGGGGGGGAGACGACGTGGATATTACAGTGGGGGGGGGGGAGACGACGTGGATATTACAGTGGGGGGGGGGGGGAGACGACGTGGATATTACAGTGGGGGGGGGGGGGGGGGGAGACGACGTGGATATTACAGTAGGGGGGGGGGGGGGAGACGACGTGGGGGGGGGGGGGGGAGACGACGTGGATATTACAGTGGGGGGGGGGGGGAGACGACGTGGATATTACAGTGGGGGGGGGGGGGGAGACGACGTGGATATTACAGGGGGGGGGGGGGGGGGGAGACGACGTGGATATTACAGTGGGGGGGGGGGGGACGACGTGGATATTACAGTGGGGGGGGGGGGAGGACGTGGATATTACAGTGGGGGGGGGGGGGGAGACGACGTGGATATTACAGTGGGGGGGGGGGGGAGACGACGTGGATATTACAGTGGGGGGGGGGGAGACGACGTGGATATTACAGTGGGGGGGAGACGACGTGGATATTACAGTGGGGGGGGAGACGACGTGGATATTACAGTGGGGGGGAGACGACGTGGATATTACAGTGGGGGGGAGACGACATGGATATTACAGTGGGGGGGAGACGACATGGATATTACAGTGGGGGGGAGACGACATGGATATTACAGTGGGGGGGAGACGACATGGATATTACAGTGGGGACTATATGGTGGTGGAATTTTTTTTAATACCCCTGTGAGGCAAAAGGCATAATGAGCTAGTATGCTAGCTCATTATGAAACACTTAACTTAGAATGAGGCATCTGTAACTCACCTGGTCCAGCACTGAGTGGCATGCACGCGGGAGACTTCTTTCCAGCAAGGTCCGGCATCTGCCAGGCTTTCAGGCGAGAATCCCCTGTGCGCATGCGCCGCTGCAGTCAGCGGCGCATTGCACAGGGAATATCTCCTAAACTGTACAGGTTTAGATTTTTTTTACCTACAGGTAAGCCTCATTATAGGAGGTCGGCTAATTGCATATCCCTTCTGTAGGTAAAAGTAAAAAAATAGACTATACAACCACTTTAATATGGCTGTGTGCAAGAGCCTTCATGTAGGCCTTTTATTGTATCTTTTACATTTAGACCTCATGCACACTGGACGTTTTGCCAACTCTTTCCTCCTGGTAGCTGCGTTTGGCAGAAAAAAAAAAAAAAAGGCATGCCGCTTCTAAACGCCTGTAATACCTTTAGGCGCATCTAGCGCTTGGGATTTAATTCATTTCATTGGCTAGAATAATTTATTCTGCCCATTGAAATGAATTTACGCTCAAGTGCTAAACGCACCTAGTGCTTAGGTGTGTCAAGCATTTTTTATGCAAAAACTCTGCTGTTCCTGGATGTACTGGCTGTGGGGGGGGGGGGGGGGGGTCTACATCTAAATGCCTATGTGTGCTTACAGGGGCATTTAGGGACAGGGAAAAAAATAAAAAAGCACACCAAATTCTCCTGGGAGCAGCAGGAAAACATCCAGTGCATATGCGACCTTAGCCCACTCACTTCGTGCAATAAATGATAGCAATACGGATATGTGTTTTTTTTTTAATTATTATCTCTTATGACATGTCCATAAACTAGGCATCAAAATAATTGAATCCATCTCCAAAAAATAAATCATGAACAATCAGCAATAACAGCTATAAATAAAATATAGGCGTTTCGAATGCTAAATTCAAACCCCTAATAAGGAGTAAGGGATTAATTATTTTCTGAAACTACTACTTCTAATGGGAATTTGTGTTTATGTGGAAGCATACACTAAGGGACGTGCGATTATATGAAGCTCGGAATAACACATGGCAAAGCAATCAGAGCAATTTACACAGGAATACAATACATGGGAATACAAAGAATATAGATAAATACAGATATTATAGAGAGCATAAATTACACAGATAACATCGAGCATATAGGTAATACAGACATTATAAAGTATATAAAACACAGATGTTAAAAGAATATAGATAATACAGATAAAATAAAGAATGAGCAATTTCTCCCTAAACAGCCTCCAATTCTGAAAATGATGACATCTAATCCTATTTAAAAAAAAATGTAATTAATGAGGGCGCTAATTTACATTCTTTTTAAGGAAATTCGATTTTATAGGAAAAGTAATATTCGTTTGTGTGTTCTAGCTCTGCTCCCCAAGCATGGCATGTTTTCCAGATATCCAGGCACTAGCACACAAAGTTTGTGTGACACCGTATATAATGTAACATTCTAATCATTTGAACGTTGAGATTAGGACAAGCTGGCTATAACAGAAAGTTTTAAAAATCTTTCATCTAAACATTATTTATGCCAACATTGCCTCAGCCAAGTTCATTTTAAAACCCTTCAGATTTCACCCAGACCTGCTACTTGAATGGAATGGATGCATTTGCAGCATTTACACCCCTCCTAGCGAGTCTGAGCCTAGGTTCACACTGATGCAATGCAAGAAACGCAGCGAATCCTGTGCATTTCCCACACTGCAATCACATGGCGTCCATGCGATCTGCTGCAAGTGTCAATGTTAGATTAACAACACCCTAAAAAAAAAAAAGATTGCCAATTGCAGTGCGATTGCCAGAATTGCATGCAATGTGATTCAGGTGCGGAGGAAAAAATAAAAAAGGGTCCTGCCAAAGGTATGACTCGAATCACACCGCACAGACATTGCATGTGATGTGCACAGGAGTGTGGTGCGATTCATGTGCGAATCACATGCAGTGACACACACACACACACACACTAGGGCAGCACAGTGGTGTAGTGGTTAGCACTTTCACCTAGCAGTAATAGGGTCGCTGGTTCAAACCACGATACCTTCTGCCTGGAGTTTGCATGTTCTCCCTGTGCCTGCGTGTGTTTCCTCTGGTTTCCTCCCACACTCCAAAGACATGCTGGTAGGTTAATTAGATCCTGTCGATAAAAATTGGCCAAATATGTGTATGTGTTTGTAAGCGTGTCGGGACCCCACAGGGCAAGGACCGCGCTATACCACAGATGGACACCAGTGGCAAAAAGTGCCCTGAGGCGATTCAGTTCGCATAGGTAGCGCTATACAAGTCATTCATTCATTCTAGTGTTTTTGCACATGTATAAGGCATTTGTTTTCTGGGCTGGGCCAAATGAGAAGAGCAGTTCTACAGGAGGAAAGGATTTTTCAGGCACGAAAACCCACAAAAATGCATGTGTCGCACATTTACAGGCACACCTATTGAAGTTTATGGGGTAAAAATGCCTGTAATAAAACGCCAGAGAAAAAAAATAAATAATAAAATAAAAAACACTTATGTACATTTTTTTTTTTAGCACAGAAAGACCGAGGTGTACAAATGTAAACAGGGATAATAGATGGAAAGAATAGGATTCTGCATATTGAGAGTGAGCTGAAAACACTCGGCTATATTCACATTATGTGCGGTGACCAGCCTGGTGGTGCGTTGCACATTTTATTGCAGCTCATTGTACAGCAGCACAGCCCATCGCGTTGCTGTAGTGACATAAATGAAGTAGTTTTGTACCTTTCAAATAAAGTTGGGGGGGGGGGGTGGTGGAGTTGGGAAGGAGAGCCGTGTAATGCCCTGAATCGCACAGCACACCCAGGTGACTTTTAACGTCCACGCCATGTATGCATGCATCACTGGTTGGCGAATGTTTCAGTGCTGAGAGCGCACACACCGGTAATAATTTGTGGCTGGTGTGACTGAATCCTGATCATAATGTAGAAATTAAGGATGAGCACAGGCGTGTTCACAAGCCATGTACGCCAAGTACGCCAGGAAGTCGGCCCTGCACAGCACTAATCACAAGTAAGGATGAGCTCTGGCATATTCGCATGGTCCACGTGCAGAGCCCACCAGGAAGTCAACGCAGCGCTGCGCTAATCACAGGCAGTGAGACATCTCTGCAGCCGTGCATCAGGACAATGTCTCACTGCCTGTGATTAGCGCAGCGCCGACTTCCTGGCGGGCTCTGCACGTGGACCATGCGAACACGCCTGAGCTCATCCTTAATCACAAGCAGCGAGACATTTCTGAGCTCTGCAGCCGCACATCGGGACAATGTCTCACTGTCTGTGATTAGCGCTCTGCAGTGACGACTTCCTGGCATGCTCGGCACATGCAGCTTGCGAATACACCTTAGTAGATATTCGCCAGCACACCGTGGATCATCAATGTCGGCCAAATGGTTTTTATTAAAGGAAGATCACATCACAAAACAATGTCGTGCAACGTTTTGGAGCCACGCAGGACCCCTTAGTCAGGCAATGCGATGATCACCCCCTGATGAAGGGGTCCTGCCTTTCTCCGAAACGTTGCACTACATTGTTTTGTGATGTGATCTTTCTTTAATAAAAACCATTTGGCCGACATTGATGATCCACGGTGTGCTGGCGAATATCTACCTTATCGAACAGGTTCCAGTATCCAACTGGTGGTTGCTACAACACCCGGTACCTAAAGAGCTCATTCCAGGAACGTGTGTGATGGGAACATGGACTGTGAATCCTGGTCATCAGCCCAGCTCATTTTTCCTGCCCCGGGTATTCAGAAGTGTTTAAAAAAGGGACCTTGGGGTGGGCAGGAAGTAGTTATAGAGATGCTTTAGCCCTCCCCCAAAAAAAAAAAAAAAATGCCAAATATGTCAGGAGGTAGGAAGAGCAGAACGTACATTATATATACACATTTTTATTTTTTAATAAAATGAAAAAAAAAAAAAAAAAAAAATTATATATAATATATATATATATATATATATATATATATATATATATATATATATATATATTTTTTTTTTTTAAAAGTGTGTGTGTACATATATATATATTTTTTTTTTTTTTAAACTGTGTGTGTGTGTGTGTGTGTGTGTGTGTGTGTGTGTGTGTGTGTGTGTGTGTGTGTGTGTATGTATATATATATATATATATATATATATATATATACACTTATTTTTTTAATAAAATAGAAAATATATAATCTTTATTAAAAAAATAAATAAATTATATATATTTTTTTATTATTAATAATAATAATAATAATAATAATCTTTCCCCATCGCAAACCACATTGACAGTCTGAGTTTAATTCATTTGAGACAATATTTCCATCCTGGCCTCAGAATTTTATGGTCATTGCAGTTAAAAACAAACATTCGTTTGAACCTATTAACTAGAAAAGTGGAGAAATTAAAAAAAAATAAAAAATGACAATTTTTACCGAAACTCTCCTGATGTATGGTCAGCTGAAGTCTTTTTTGGGGGACACTGCCCTTCTTTTACACTTCATGTGGCTTCCCTAAAATAATCCATCAATGGGAGCAAACAGGAGGGAGAGATCTGGAGGTGTATGGCAGTGCCGGCCGACTGATCAGATCCCTCCAAATGGGCTTCCCACTTCTTCACAGTTGAATCAGATGAGTTGCCATTTTCTATGAAGTCCAGACACATTGCCGGGCAGACCTTCCCCAGCTCCTTTCAGTGCTGCCCGCCCCAGGGATGAAGGTGTAATGGGTGTGATGGGAGCGGACATCCTCCATGCAGATCACACCTGCTCTAATCCGCCCAGTGCAGCGCCACTTACCTCCGTACAGCCACAGTTCCTCCTCCAGGTTCTCGGTGGCCATTGGTAGTGCGGTGTCCGGGGCCACAGGAAGGGCGGGGGCCCCTCCGGCTGCGTCTGATGGCTCCTCCATGGACAGGTGTGCAGGACGGTGTCAGGCTGGAGACACAGAGCTGAGCTCCAGGTGCATCCATCTCCAGGGGCCCCTCCACCTGGATCATCTCAGTCCTAGTGCCGCCGGTTACTGATCAGGTGAGATCCCAGCTAGACAGGTCCATCCTTCTCACCTGGGGGACCCTTCTCCATCCATCACCCCTAAATAAAGGGACAATTCCAAGTGACCCAGAGAATGGGGGACATCAGAAGTCTACAAAGTGTCTAGAGGAATTGTATGACTTTTATTTATTTATTTTATTTGTTTATTTCTGATGGCACTTAGAAGAGGTGTGGATGTACAATATGTAAAGCCCTGCAATGTGTCATCAATACCTGGATTATAATAATGTGCCAGAATTAAATAGGTAAGAATTAAATAGAATAGGAAATAATTAAATAGGGAAGAATTAAATAGAATAGGGAAGAATTAATTAAATAGAATAGGGAAGAATTAAATAGAATAGGGAAGAATTAATTAAATAGAATAGGGAAGAATTAAATAGGGAAGAATTAAATAGAATAGGGAAGAATTAATTAAATAGAATAGGGAAGAATTAAATAGGGAAGAATTAAATAGAATAGGAAAGAATTAAATAGGGAAGAATTAAATAGAATAGGGAAGAATTAATTAAATAGAATAGGGAAGAATTAAATAGGGAAGAATTAAATAGAATAGGGAAGAATTAAATAGAATAGGGAAGAATTAAATAGAATAGGGAAGAATTAAATAGAATAGGGAAGAAGTAAATAGAATGGGGAAGAATTAAAGCTGAACTCCATCTATGGATTTTATTGCTGAGTTGCATTGGTTGAGCTTGGACCAACCCAAGTATATCGTGATCAGCCATGACTTTATGACCACTGACAGGTAAAGTGAAATACATTGATTATCTCTTACAATGGCATGTGAAAGTCCGTGGGCTATATTAGGCAGCAAGTGAACATGTTGTACATGAAGTTGATGTGCTACATACGTAGCCACAGACCAGTGATGGGCTCGGGTGTGTTTGGGTCGAGCCCGCCCGGAAGCCGTCACTGCACAACACTAATCATAGGCAATGAGGCATTTCCCACCTGTTCTGTCAAAAATAGTCCGGCTATCAAATAGTGTCCGGGGCGTACTGCGCAGGCGCAGCGCTTGCGCAGTACGGAGGACAAGGCGATTCGGAAAATCTCGGAAGATGAACGGCGCCTGCGCCGTGAGTCGAGGTGCAAGCCACACCATCCAAGTGGACATAGGGCTACACAAAGTTAGAGGGCCCCTCGCGGGCTCGCTTCGCTCGCCACGCTTCGGGCACGGCCTCGCTGCGTTCGGCTCTTTTTTTATTCTAACTCTATGTCCACTTGGATGGTGGGGCTTGAACCTGGACTCATCTTCGGCTATTTTCGGAATCTGCTTGTCCTTTGTACTGCGCATGCACAGTACACAGCGGACAGTATCCGATGGGGGACACAATCCGACAGGACACCGGCAGCTGCACATACACACGCTGCCTATGATTGGCGGCATGCAGTGACGGCTTCCTGGGGGGCTCAATCCGAGCACGCCCGATCCCATCGCTACCGCAGACCAGTCAGGGTGCCCACACTGACCCGTGTCCACAGCCAAAAGTGCCTACAATGGGCACATGTGCATCAGAACTGGATCACGGAGCAATGGAAGGTGGGCTGGTCTGATGAATCATGTTTTCTTTCATATCATGTGGATGGCCGGGTGCATGTGTGTCGCTTACCCAGGGAAGATATGGCACCAGGATGCAGTATGGGAGGAAGGCAAGCCAGCAGAGGCAGTGTAATGCTTTGGGCAATGTTCTTCTGGGAAATCTTGGGTTCTGCCATTCATGAGGTAGCCCTGGTTCACATTGGAGCGATTTGGCATGTCAAAATTGCATGGCAAATCGGTGGCAATTGCCAGCAATGGCACAGTCCGAATCGGTGCGACGCCGCATTTGCAGTGCTGCTCCGATTCCCAAAAGTAGTTTCTGTACTACTTTTGGTGACTTCGGGATGCGATTTCCATAGACATCTGTGCATCAACCCGCATAGATGTCTCTGAAATCACCCCCAGAAGTCGGGACTGACATGCAGGAATGAAATCACGCAAGTTCATTCTCGCTGTCAGTGTGAACCAGGGCTTACTTAGGTAACAGTTAAAAATTGTTGCTGTCCAAGTACTCTTTATATAAATGGTATTCCCTGATGGCAGTGGCCTCTTTCAGCAGGATCATGCACCCTGCCACGCTGTACAAATGGTTCTAGACTGTAGAGGTGCACTGAATGGAAATGTTGGTGCCAAAACCAAAAATGACAGTTTAAAAAATAAAAATAAATAAATATAATATATATATATATATATATATATATATATATATATATATATATATATATATATATATATATATATATATATAATTGTAATATATTGGACTTTTTAATATCATGAATGTAATGAAAATTAATTTATTGTCGGCCATTATCGGCACCTTTAGTGCACGAAAAGCTCAAAAAAAACGCATCTCTTTAAATTCTATGTATGTCTTCACACTGGTCCATTGCGCTTCCGTTGTGTTAAAAATCTTACTTGCTGCATTTTTGGTCAGTTCGCACCTCCCTGTTGAAATGCATTGAAAACGCTTCAATAACGCACCTGTGTTATGTTTTTGATGCGATTTTTGAGTCACATGACCTATGAAAATCACCATAAGCGCAGTAAAGTCGGGGCAAAATCGCATGTGTTTTCGGTGCATCTCTACTAGAATGGTTTGAGGAACAGAAGTTAGAGGTGTTATCTCGGCCCCCAAATTCTCCAGATCTCATTCGAGCATCTGTGGGATGTGCTGGACAAAAAAAAAGTCCAATCCATGGAGGACCCATCTCACAACTTAAGGCTGGGTTCACACCATTGCGAATTGGATGTGGGATCTCCGCATCCAACTCGCAATGGCAGGAGATTTTGTCCGGCTCTCTGGTTCACACATCTGCGTAGCAGGTCCGGTGCGTTTTACACAAAAACGCTGTGCGCCTTTTGGTCTGTTTCAGGTCCGAATTCAGCCCAAAATTCGGTCTGAAATCGGACCTGAAACGGTGAACCAGCACGCACTGGACCCCTGCTGGCAGCCGCATGCGTCTCTTAAAGAAATTTTTACTGACGGCTTGATGCCAGATTTCACAGCATACCCTCAGAGGTTTAGTGGCCTCAACGACTCAAGCTGTTTTGGCAGCAAAAGGGAGGCCCACTCAATATTAGGTGGGTGGGCATTAAGTTAGGGCTGACCGTTGTATTTATTCCATACCTGTGGGACTGCTGGGGAAGCGGAGAATCACTGCAGTCATCGCCACTATCATTCCGTGCTGAGCGATTGAAATTCTGTATAGTAAACACCAAGAGTTGCTCATTTGGCACAAGTACCATTCACAGAATGCTTGAATTTTCCTCAATTATAGCAAGGCATTCTCCACTTGAACAAAATGGAAAGGTGAGGTGGTGATGTTACAAACTCCATCTTGTCCAATTAGAGAACGCTGTGCATTTGTGGGTAAAAATTCCAGGTGTTCAGTGAATGGCGCCCATGCCAAGTGAGAAACCTTGTGTTCACTATGCAGCAGGGCAGCCACTCGGCACAAGACCCAGAAGAGAGCGACTATCACTGTAGTAGCAGTGACTACTACAGTAATGCTCTGCTTCCTCAGCTGTATCACAGGTATGGCATATGCACATTGATCCAAGCTTATATTGATCACAACTGGACCAATGTACTGTAATTATGCAATAACACGCATAGCTTAACTTCAGCTTTAACCACTTCAGCCCCAGAAGAATTTACCCTTTTCCTGACCAGAGCATTTTTTGTGATACTGCACTGCGTCGCTTTAACTGACAATTGCACGGTCGTGCGACGTTGCACCCAAACAATTGACAATTTACGTCCCTTTTTTTTCCCCACAAATAGAGCTTTCTTTTGGTGGTATTTGATCATCCCTGCGGTTTTTATTTTTTGCGCTATAATCAAAAAAAGCAACAATTTTGAAGAAAAAAATACGCATTATTTTGTACTTTTTGCTATGATAAACATCCCCAATTTTTTTTTAAAAAAAAAGCAAATTTTTTTCTCAGTTTAGGCCGATATGTATTCTTCTACGTATATTGATTGGTTTGCGCAAAAGTTATAGCGTCTACAAAATAGGGGATAGATTTATAGCATTTTTATTATTATTATTTCTTTAACTAGTAATGGCAGCGATCTGCGGTTTTTATCATGACTGCGACATTACAGCGGACACATCGGACAATTTTGACACATTTTTGGGACCATTGGCATTAATAGAGGAATCAGTGCTATAAAAATGCATTGCTTACTGTAAAAGTGTCACAGAGAACAGGGAAGTGTGTGTTTAACCACCTGCTTACTTTGCACTTAAACCCCCCTCCTGCCCAGACCAATTTTCAGCTTTCGGCGCTGACGCACTTTGAATGACAATTGCGCGGTCATACAACACTGTACCCAAATTAAATTTTTATCATTTTTTTCCACAAATAGAGCTTTCTTTTGGTGGTATTTAATCACAGCTGGGGTTTTTATTTTTTGCTAAACAAACAAAAAAAGATGGAAAATAAAAAAAATCATGTTTAATAGTTTGTTATAAAATTTTGCAAACAGGTAATTTTTCTGCTTCATTGATATGCGCTGATGAGGCTGCACTGGTGGGCACTGATAAGGTGGCACTGGTGGGGACAGATAAGTCGGTACTGATTGGCACGGATGGGTGGCACGGATGGGCACTGATAGATGGCACTGATGGGCACTGGTAGGGGACACTGATGGGTACTGGTAGGTGATACTAATGAGCACTGGTAGGTGACACTGATGTGCAGCACTGTAAAGGCACATTGTGGGCACTGACAGATGGCACTGTGGGCACTGACAGGTGGAGCTAGTGGGCACTGGTAGGCGGCACTTTTATAGGGCACAGGAGGGCACCATGGACCCTGGGCACATTGCAGTGAGAAGGACTGATATCCCTCTAACTGCCGCCGGCGTTTGACTCTTTTTTTTTCTCCTTACGCTGTCAGCGAGAGGAGGAAAAAAAGGCGATTACCGGCTCTGTTATTATCACATGATCAGCTGTCATTGGCTGACAGCTGATCACGTGGTAAGGGGTCGGGATCGACCCCTTACTCAGATCTGTGATCCAGCGAGTCTCACAGACTCGCTGATCACAGAGCGCGCCCTTCAGGGGGTTGGGCAGGCCGCTCGTGGCCGGGACGACGTCAATAGACGTCGTCCCGGCATCTTAGATCCGCGATGTAGCCGTCATTTGGCTATAGCGCGGATCTCAAGTAGTTAAATACACTCGTCCCTGTTCTGTGTCTCCTGCTAAGGATCGCTCCTGGCCGGCGGTCATCGCGACCGTTGGCACCCCCCGCTGTGCAGCTGGCGCGCCTGCTATCCCGACCCCGCGAGACGACTTATAGCTATGACGGCTCGCGCAGGGGAGCCAACCTGCCGCAGTATAACTGCGGCGGTTGGTTGGGAAGTGGTTAAAATCTGTCAGGTTTTAGGCTGGGTTCACACATGCGAATTGAATGCCGATTCACAGATCCCGGGGCAACCACAGAATGTACAGCAGAAGGGTCCTTTGCATCTTTGGCTGAGTTTCAGGTCGGAATTCAGGCAAAACGCATCGGACCCTATGCTGTGCCCCGCGCCGCAGTGTGAACCCAGCCTCAATCTCTGCCCATGACCCCACTTGAGAGATTGTCCATAACTTACTATCCCTACCACACCAGGAAAAGAAATGAGGGGAGCAGTCATCGCTGGAACAGGAAGTTATGGTTAGAAATAAAGACATTGCTTTTAATTTTAACCCTGTAACTGCTCAACTAAAAATGTCTGTTTTTGTCTGTCCCTCACACGAGTGCCTCTGTAGGTTTAACCACTTAATGACAGGAGGATTTACCCCTTTAATGACCAGGCCATTTTTTGCTACACAGCATTTCATCGCTTTAACTGACAGTTGCGCGGTCGTGCGATGTTGTACCCAAACAAAATGTATGTCCTTTTTTTCCCACAAATAGAGCTTTCTTTTGGTGGTATTCAATCACCTCTGGGGTTTTTATTTTTTGCACTATAAAAAAAAAAAGAGTGACAATTTTGAAAAAGAATTTTTTTTTCCCTCAGTTTAGGCTGATAGGATATTATTTTTTTTTGGAAAAAATAAATCGCAGTAAGCATTTATTGATTGGTTTGTGCAAAAGTTATTGTGACTACCAGGGCCGATCCTGGGCAGGGTGCACGGGGTGCAGCGCACCCAGGCGCCGCAGGGGTGGGGGCGCCAGAGTGCTCCCCTCCCTCCTCCTCTCTTTGTGTGGCAGTGCTCGGGGGGAGGGGCCGCTCCTCTTTCTGACACAAGGGTTAGCGGATCGGATTGGATGCAGGCAGGTGTTTATGGACACATGTCCATTTACATCTGCTTCTTCATAGAGGAGAATAGATGGTCCAATCAGGTCCACCTGAAAAACGGACAGATGGACTCCTTCGAAACATCTGTGTGAAAGGGGCCTTAAAGCAGCAGTAAACCACAGCACCTGTAAGGCAATAGCATCATATGCTAGTATGCATTGCATACTAGTACATTATGAAAAACTTACCTTAGAACGAAGCCCTCCAGCACTGCGCTGTCACCACTGACAGGGCTTCCATCTTCCCCTGGTCTCTCTTCTGGGTTTGCAGCATTTGGCTGTATGAGCAGCTGAAGCTGCAATTACATCACTCCCGCACATGCGCGTAGAAGCCCTTGGCTCTGGCACAAAGCTCTGTAGGTCCGGTACGGTATATCGGACCTTCAGAGCAAATGTACTGGTGATGTCACAGGCTGCATGCAGGGTGATTTTTTCTTAAACAGTGCAGGTTTAGGAAATATTCATTTTATCTACAGGTAAGCTTCATTATATACTTATTATAGGTTTACCTGTAGGTAAGAATCACAAAGCCGGCTTTACTACACTGCAAGAGCTTTGGTCTGAAATGCCCGACGGTGCTGTAACAAAGTCCCGCCTCCTAGACGGCTCCTGTGAGATAGAAGGAAACAATGATCCAATGCAGTGAAATTGAATCAGTGTATTATAGAAGCCGCGAGCCAGTCTAGGAGGCGGGACTTTGTTACAGTGGCCACGTGGGAGATTCCAATCCAAGCTTCGTGACAGCAGGAGATTGTTGGCGCTTTGTGTAATTCAGGGACACTGGCAAGCTGCAATTTGTGCGCACTGGCTGGCTGTAATTGGTGGGCATTGCTGGGCTGCATTTGGTGGGCATTGGAAGGCTGCATTTGGTGGGCATTGGAAGGCTGCATTTGATGAGCATTGATAAGGCTGCATTTGAAGAGCACTGATAAGGCTGCATTTGATGGGCACTGATAAGGCTGCATTTGATGGGCACTGATAAGGCTGCATTTGATGGGCACTGATGAGCTGTATTTGATGGGTACTGGTAGGCAATATTTGGGCACTGGTAGGCTGCATTTGATGAGCACTGATAAGGCTGCATTTGATGGGCACTGATAATCTGCATTTGATGGGCACTGCCAGGCAACATTTAATGGGCACTGATAAGGCTGCAATTGGTGGGCACTGGTAGGCTGCAATTGGTGGGCACTGGTAGGCAGCATTTGATGAGCACTGATAAGGCTGCATTTGATGGGCACGGATAAGGCTGCATTTGATGAGCACGGATAAGGCTGCATTTGATGGGCACTGATAAGCTGTATTCAGTGGGCACTGGTAGGCTGCATTTTGTGGGCACTGGTAGGCTGCATTTTGTGGGCACTGGTAGGCTGCATTTGATGGACACGGCACTGGTAGGCTGCATTTGGTGGGCACTGATAAGCTGCATTTGATGGGCACTGGAAGGCTACAATTGGTGGGCACTGGTAGGCTGCATTTTTTGGGCACTGGTAGGCTGCATTTGGTGGGCACTGGTAGGCTGCAATTGGTGGGCACTGGTAGGCTGCAATTGGTGGGCACTGGTAGGCTGCAATTGGTGGGCACTGGTAGGCTGCAATTGGTGGGCACTGATGAGGCTGCATTTGATAGGCACTGATGAGGATGCATTTTATCCATTGATCTCTGGTATCAATTAAGTAGTCTCTGACCATATCTTGTATCATGTCTGCAGTCTCTGACCATATCTTGTATCATGTCTGCAGTCTCTGACCATCTCTTGTATCATGTCTGCAGTCTCTGACCATCTCTTGTATCATGTCTGCAGTCTCTGACCATCTCTTGTATCATGTCTCTGACCATCTCTTGTATCATGTCTCTGACCATCTCTTGTATCATGTCTCTGACCATCTCTTGTATCATGTCTCTGACCATCTCTTGTATCATGTCTCTGACCATCTCTTGTATCATGTCTGCAGTCTCTAACCATCTCCTGTATCATGTCTGCAGTCTCTGACCATCTCCTGTATCATGTCTGCAGTCTCTGACCATCTCCTGTATGATGTCTGCAGTCTCTGACCATCTCCTGTATGATGTCTGCAGTCTCTGACCATCTCCTGTATCATGTCTGCAGGCTCTTTCCAACAGACTCTCTAACAGAAGCCCTCTCTGTGTCCATCAGAAAGGCCCCCCTCCAGGTACCAACAGAGTACTCTGCTTCTCTTACTGTATTTTGTTTATTGTTAAGAGATCATGGGAGGATTTCAGGGTAATGAAGACTCCTTAGGGGAGCATCTCTGTGTTTGAGTCATTGCCATAGAAACATTTGTAAAGAGGAGGAGTTAGTAAGACGAGCACGCCCATGTGGGGGTGCCAGAAATATTTCTGCACCCAGGCGTCTGTGACCCTAGGATCGGCCCTGGTGACTACATTATAGGGGATAGTTTTATGGCATTTTTATAAAAAATTTTTTTACTAGTAATGGCGGCGATCAGCGATTTTTATCGTGACTGCGACATTATGGCAGACAGATCAGACACTTTTGGTGCGATTTTGGGACCATTCACATTTATACAGCGATCAGTGCAATTAAAAATGCATTGATTACTGTGTAACTGTGACTGGCAGAGAAGTTAACCACTAGTTGGCGCTGTAGGGGTTAAGTGTGTCCTAGGGAGTGATTCTAACTGTGTGGGGGGCTATATGTGACACGACACTGATCACCACTCCCAATTACAGGGAGCTGTGATCAGTGTCCTGCCACTAGGCAGAACAGAGAAATGCTTGTTTACATCACCATTTCCCCGTTCTTCCTCTCCGTGAGATGATCGCGGGACCTGCGATCACACTCACGGAGGTCACGGCGGGCGCAAACCGCTTCTTAAAGGGCAATGTACAGGTACGTTAATCTGCCCTTCTGCCGACGTATATCGGCGTGAGCCAGTCGGCAAGCGGTAGTGAATTCCTTCTCTTGAACAATTAGGCTGCATTCACACCTGAGCGTTTCAAAGTTGCGAATTTTTATCGCGATTTTGTACAGGTCACCAATGTAAAAAGCAGAAAAATGCTCATGTTCTTTTTTTGAGCTTAAGGCGTTTTTCAGGTGTTTTGCTTCAGGTGACAAAACACTCAGATGTGAACAGGTGCCATTGAAATTAATGGGATTTTGTTTGTTGAGCATTTTTCAGGCGTTTTTTCAGGCTTTTTTTCAAGCGGTTTATGAGCTGAAAACGCTCAAGTGTGAATGCAGCGTTAAGGCCTGGTTCACACCTATGCAGTTTGCAGTTTGCATAATCCAGGTGTATTTAGCATTTTTCAATACACGTTTTTGATCCGTTAAAGTCTATGGAACCAAAACTCAGAAAAAAGTCCCTGGCCCTTTCCATAAAATGCACAGATGTGAACGTAAACGTAAACCATGCTAAATGAACTGCAGTGTGTTTTTGCAAAATGGAAAACGCAGTAAAAAATGCATAGGTGTAAACCAGGCCTTAAATTACCGTATATACTCGAGTATAAGCCGAGTTTTTTAGCCCATTTTTCATCCTATACTCGAATGAGGGTGCCCACCTGCAGCCGTACCTTTGATTACTAAAACATCGGGTGTCTCCCGCTGTGTTATGCAGTCTGTTCGGCGGCCGTCCATTGTAACAAAGCCCCGCCTCCTGATACACTGATACAATGCTGGGAAACTGTATCAGTGTTCCGTCTATCACGGACGAGGAGGAGGCGGGGCTTTGTTACAATGGACGGCCGCCGAACAGACTGCATGACAGCGGGAAACACGTGCTGTTTTAGTAATCAAAGGTACGGCTGCATATGGGCACAATGAGGCTGCAGATGGGCATTGATTATGAGTAGCTGCTGCATTTTCCCACCCTAGGCTTATACTTGAGTCAATACGTTTTCCCATTTTTTTGTGGTAAAATTAGGTGCCTCGGCTTATATTCGGGTTGGCCTGTACGAGTATATACGGTATATACAGGTGCTGCTAAAAACACCAACACTGTGTTCCCACAGTGAATTCAGATAATTAGTATAAAATGTGTAGCGCTATCCATGGAACAGAATATGAGTCATAACGTGAACTGTAATATTACAAAAAAAAAACTTAAATTAAAAATACATAATACAGCAGGTGTAGCACTACACATGTATGGGCGGTGAGAGCACCTGGAAATGGGAGCGGTCGGGGGGGCGTGACCGGATGTGGGAGCTGAGCGGAGCAGTGTGATGTGTGTGGGAGAGGAGTAAGAAGCTGCCTGTATGGTCTCCTCCCGCCCCCCGACTATTTGACATGCCGTGAAGCCTGAGAAACCCTTCCCCTCCAGTACAGCAGCATCTCACATTATTGCCTAGTACAGGCATCGTGAGACGTGAGTGTCACGTGGGTTGCGGAGATCCCTGTTTACCTCTGAGCCTTCCGAGCCCTCATTTCGAGCTGACTGCGCGCGGACGAAGAGTGCTGAGAGTGACGTCACACGCTGCCTGCGACACGCCGCCCGCACTGCAAGAGCGGCAGAGGATTACCCTACAGCTGGCACGGCTCAGGGACACTATCTCCCGGAGGAATACCGGGCTGTACACGAGCATTCAGACGGAGGGGCGCGTGAGTAGTGTAATCTAAAAATAAATGAATTAAGGAGGCGTAGAGAGGATAACCAGACATTATCTGATGCTTTATTAAAACCTCACTAAGTACCAGCAATCTCTAATGTTGGAATGAAGGAGTGAAAACTGTATTGGCAAATCAAGGTGGATTGCTTTCTCTCTTAAAGATATATCCACTGAAAAGGCTAAATAGAAGTCATCCTAGTGACTGTTTTTATCATACCTGTCTTTTACTTAGCACGCTGTTTTTTTTTTGGCTGTGGTATCAGTATAACAGTGTGCATCAATACTTCTGGCGGTTCTTGATATCATACCTAATTAAAGTTTTTCCCTTCTCCCCCTTCCAGTCCAGACCTTGGAGGTAGTACCTGTGTGTGGGTACCCTCTTCAGTGTGGGGCTATCCTTGGCTTTCTGACCTGGTTTTTCTTTTTTTTTTTTTTTTTCTGTGCAAATAAGATCGTTACACAACCCAACTCAATAATTATGCCTTCTCAGCGCACTACAAAAGCAAGCCAGGTGGCTAGCCAGGCAAGCCAAGCAGCAGCCAAATTGGAAAAATTTGCCCATACTCCTGGTCAGGCATCGGCCCAGACCCCCTCAAAAATTTCAATCCAGGGTCAGCAGGCCCAGGTTGCCCAGTCAGGAGTGCCGGGGGGGGGTACGAAAAAGCCAAGGACAGACTCAAATATCATCACATACCACCCAGACGTTACCAGTGGAAGAGGGGGATTCGGGACGGCAGTCCCAGGCTCAGGAAACAGAGGGCTCCCAGATGTTGGGGGGGCCCGAGAAGGCACAGGGGCCGGATCCATCATTAAAGGAAGTCCTGGAGGCCATTAACTCCTGTAGATCCTCATTGAATGACATGAACCATCAGCTGAAAACAATCCATGAGGATCTTTTTTGTATTAGGAATGAGCTACAAAAAGTCCAGGAGAGGACTACAACCCTGGAGGACAGGCTAAGTCTAGTAGAGGACGATTTGGCCCCTTTAAAACGAGAACTGAGTGATATTAGAGACTTCCAGATTAAACAGGCAAACAAATTGGACGAGATAGAGAATAGAATGAGAAGGAAGAACATCCGCATAGTGGGACTCCCAGAACACTCTGAGGGTGCAGACCCTGCCACCTTCCTAGTAAAATGGCTTAGCGAGCTATTTGGCCAGGACTCTTTTTCTTCGTTTCTTGCAGTAGAAAGAGCCCATAGAGTTCCCTCGAGACCTCCTAATCCTGGGGCCCCTCCAAGACCGCTTCTGGCTAAATTTTTATTTTTTAAAGATAAAGCAACGATAATCCGGAAAGCAAGGGAAATGGGTAATATTCTTCATAATGGTAGCAAGGTGTCTTTTTATCCAGACTACTCACCAGACCTTCAAAGAAGAAGAGCCAAATTCGGGGAGGTGAAACGCAGACTACGCCAAGTTAACCTTACATACGCCCTGCTTTATCCAGCAAAGCTGAGAGTGATGGCTCCTGGGGGGACACTATTTTTTGATACACCCGAAGGGGTGGCAGACTGGGTCAAGGGATTTAAAGATTGACTTTCTGATTATGTGGCCTAACTGAGGGTACTGACGGTGTTTTGTTTTTCCCTTTTAGGGGGTGGGCGGCATCAATATGTGGACGGGATGTGGGGGGGGAGCGGTTGGCGACACGCGGGAGGGGTTCCCCTTTTTTTTTTTTTTTTTTTTTTTTTCTTTTTTTTGTTTTTTTTTTTTTTTTTTTTCTTTCCTCCTTTTTTTTCTTTTTTCTTTTTTTTTTTTTTTTCCCCTCTGGTTGACCGCGGTGTCGCCTCCCCCTCCCCCCCACCTCCCGCTCCCCTTTTTTTTTTTTTTTTTTTTTTTTTTTGGGGGTGTAGGGGGGAGACGGGGTGGAGTGATAGGGGGAAGAGTGAGCAAAGGGCGTTACATTCCCAGGTTAGGGGGATGTCGCAGGATGCTCTGTGGGAATCTTTTTTTTTTTTTTTTTTCTGTTAGCACGGAGAAATCCTTGCACTGGGGGGGAGGGGGTTGGATGGTTAGTTTGGGCGATGGGGGGGGGGGGGGGGGCGGGGAAGGGATAGGGAAGCTAAAGGGCAACCGATTTCAAATTTCTTTTGTTTAAATATAAGGTGTGTATGGGATGGTCACAGGAGAAGGCCCCCGGCCGAACCTAGGTTGGTAAAGTATGTGTGTTGTATACAGAGTGATGGATGTGTTAATGGCAAAAGTGAGGATGAATGGGTGAGGTACAATTTGTCCACATGGCACAAGTATGCACGGTTTTATTTTTTGCAGGCAAAAATGCAGGTAAAAATCCATGTTCACAGTTTAAGGATTAATAGTATGGTACTATACGCACTTAAAATTAAGAAGTATTTGGTTCACTACAAAGAGCACGAGATTAAGGATTTACTTTGTTTTGATACTCACGAATGATCAGTGACACAATGACACAAGAGGATAAGAAAAAACTCACTATCTGTTCCTGGAATGTAAGGGGATTAGGTGACTTAGGGAAAAAAGCTGCAGTACGGTCCATGGTTAGGTCCTATGGTAGTTCAATTGTGTGTCTCCAGGAGACCCATTTTACTAACGCCTCCCTACACAAGTTAGGGTGGGGGGAGTTTGCTTTCCAGCTCCACTCGGTTCATTCATCTTTTTCTAGAGGTGTTAGTATTTTGATCGGTTCAGGGATCTCTTTTAACTGCATCCAAAGCAGGATTGACGTCCAGGGACGGTATATTTTTTTACACTGTAAAATAGAGAACCGCGTGATGTTACTCGCTAATGTGTATGTTCCTCCCCCCTTCAACATCGAGGTCCTTCTTGACCTTCTGGAGTTTGTACTGGAGAGGCCGGGCCTCCCGGTGCTAGTTACAGGCGACTTTAATATGGTTCTGGACCCGACAATTGATAGGTTTCCCCAAGGGACTAAACGGAGGGGACAAGTGGACAGCCGTCTCCATTGCCTCTTGGAGGATCTAGGTCTGAAGGACATTTGGCGCCTGAGGAACCCCGGGATAAGGGGCTATTCCTGCTTCTCTAGTACATACTCCACACTGTCGAGAATCGATATGTTGCTCTGCAACGATGAGCTAACGGCTATGATAGACAATGTTAGGTACAGGCCTAGAGGCCTATCTGATCACTCCCCTGTGACAGCCTCAATCGAGGTGGGGACGAGATCTCTTTATCGTGAGTGGAGAATTAACCCCTCCTGGCTGGAGTTAATGGGACAGCCCCAAGAGGTCCTGGACGCTCTGAAGGAATGTATTATGTGGAATAGAGGTTCGGCTCCCCAGGGGGTAGTTTGGGACACAATTAAAGCTATTCTACGGGGGTTACTGGTCCAGCAGATCTCAAAGATAAAAAAACTGTCAAGAGAAGGGGAGGAAATCGCAGAGAACAACTTATTATCTGCAGAAGCTGCTTACATAAGCAATCCAACACCGGTAAATTTTAGAACTTGGATAGAGGCTCAAGGGGCCTATCGGGTAGTCCTGCTGGGTAAAGCTGAACAGAAATACATCTTCCAGAAACAAGTTGCCTTCGGGGAAGGGGAAGGAATAAGCAGGATGCTTGCCCATTTAATTAGAACTAACTCCCCTTCTTCGACGGTTCCACTGATTAATATAGGAGCGGGCGGGACCTCTACGTATACTCCCGAGATAGTGGATACCTTCCGGGAGTATTACGAGCGGTTATACCACTCCGAACAGTTGGATATGAAGGAGGAAATGGATACGTTCTTTGGGGGGTTGACGATGCCCTGTCTCTCTGAGGAGGACAGGGCTGCACTAGATGGTCCTGTTACCTTGGAGGAGTTGCAGCGGACTGTCCGGGTAATGGCTGGACGGAAGTCCCCTGGACCGGATGGCCTCCCCATCGAAATATATCGTAGCTATGGGGAGGTGCTCCTACCCGAACTGTTGGAGGTATTTAATGCCTCGGCCCTGGAGGGAGGACTCCCCAAGTCTATGATGGATTCAACCATAATAGTGCTCCCCAAGGAGAACAAGAATCCACTTTCACCTGCTTCATACAGACCCATTGCGCTCCTGAACTCAGACATGAAGGTGTTAGCAAAGGTCCTGGCAGCTAGGTTAAACACAATTATTCATAAACTGGTGCACCAAGACCAATCAGGCTTCATTCCGGGTAGGTCGACCAGTTTAAATATCAGACGCCTTTTTTTGAACCTCCAACTACCTGTTGAAGATGGGGGTAACAGGGCAATCCTTTCCCTGGACGCGGCCAAGGCTTTCGATTCCCTAGAATGGAAATACCTTTGGAGAACTTTATCGGAATTCCGGGTGGGCCCGAACTTTGTTAATTGGGTAAAACTTCTATACGGCTCCCCGGGGGCAAGGGTGAAAGTGAACGGCGAACACTCGTCCAGGTTCCGATTGCTGAGGGGGACGAGGCAGGGGTGCCCTCTGTCGCCCCTCCTCTTCGCCCTCGCAATCGAGCCTCTGGCCCTCTCTTTGAGATCATCACCAGAAGTAAAAGGGTTTAAACGAGGGGACCTAGAGGAAAAAGTAATATTGTACGCAGACGATCTTCTCCTATTGCTTAATGACACGCAGGAGTCACTACGGGAGACCATGGGTATAATTAAAGACTTTGGCTGTTTGTCAGGACTAAGAATAAACTGGGAAAAATCGAACCTACTACCTATAGACCCTTTAGTCCTCCCTCTACCACATGAAGCAGGTCAACTCCAAATAGTACCAAAAATTAAATATTTAGGTATCATCATTTCGAGAGACCCCAAACATTACATCACAGAAAACCTAGTTCCACTCTTGAATAAATTTAAAGGAAAAATTCAAATTTGGAAAAAACTCTCCCTATCAGCAGCAGGCCGGTGTAATTTAATAAAAATGGTGCTTATGCCACAACTGTTATACATACTTCATAATTCACCAATATGGATTTATAAAAAGTGGTTTATCAAGGTAGAGACCATATTTAGAGAACTAATATGGAAAGGGGGAATCTCCCGGGTAAGCCTTAGCACATTACAACTCCCAACTGGGTCAGGAGGAGTAGCCCTGCCGCATCCTTTCAGATACTTCCTGGCAGCCCAGCTGCAGCACCTGGGGGGTTGCGAAGTCTCATAGTTTCATAGTTTCATAGTTAGTAAGGTTGAATAAAGACAGCAGTCCATCCAGTTCAACCTGAGTGAGTGTCTACAATTGTCCCTATCCCTGTACATTGCACACTCACATCGGTCCCTACCCTCAAGGAGCCCACAATCCAAGGTCCCCATTCATATACTAGGGCCAATTTTGGACAGAAGCCAATTAACCTACCTGCATGTCTTTGGATTGTGGGAGGAAACCGGAGTACCCGGAGGAAACCCACGCAGGCACAGGGAGAACATGCAAACTCCAGGCAGGTAGTGTCGTGGTTGGGATTCGAACCAGCGACCCTTCTTACTGCTAGGTGAGAGTGCTAACCACTACACCACTGTGCTGCCCAAGTCGATAAAGAGGGGCAAGCGTGGAAGATCCTCCTCTATAAAGCCTCACACAATTCTTTGATTGAGATATTAGAGGCAGGGACCTTCCATAAGGGGCTCCCTACCCAGGATTTAATGGCCAGGGTATGGGACATTGCAAAAAAAATGCTGGGATACAGAGGGTTTATGGCTTTCTCCCCGCTATGGGAGAACACCAATCTATGTGAAGTACAAAAGCTGGGGACTGTCAGAGAATGGGAGAGAGCAGGCCTAAAATATATTGCCCAGATTTATCATGAGGGCAGGATCAGAAGCTTCCAGGACCTCAGAGACCTTTTTCTCCTTCCTAGGAAGTCTTTTTTTAGATACCTACAGGTGAGGCACGCTCTGGCTGAACAGTTTAAAGGTGAACGACCTGAGTGGACAAGCATGCAGGTTTTACAGAATTTGTCACAGGTGAGGACCCGGAAGGGTTTGATATCAGACTTATACCTACATTTGTATAAAGGGACCATGGGAGCCACACAAATAAGCCCACACAAAGCAAAGTGGGAGAGAGATGTGGGGACCATCTCAGCTCCTCAATGGGAAAGGATACTCGAATTGGCTCCACTGGTCTCACTCTCCCCCCCCCAGAGGATGTCACATCTTTTCCTCATATACCGGGCC
Source organism: Lithobates sylvaticus (assembly GCA_028564925.1). Lineage (NCBI taxonomy): Eukaryota > Metazoa > Chordata > Amphibia > Anura > Ranidae > Lithobates > Lithobates sylvaticus. Next base: position 67,530,436 of record CM053033.1, on the reverse strand, counting down.
TATTACACCCCAAATAAACTGTTTAGGTTTAGGTGTAGGCAGGATGACAAATGCCCTAGATGTGGGAGACCGGGGGGTGACCTTGTCCACATGTTCTGGAAATGTCCAAAATTATATGAATACTGGAAAGAGGTGGTGGACAGGGTCTCCCAGGTATTCAACACTCTCCTGGAACTAGACCCTATTCTATGTGTTCTTGGGGGAGGAGGGGGAGTGGGCAGGCCCAGGGAAGGCCAGATAGCTGTTCTGCGCTGTCTTTTTCAGGCTAGGTTATTAATCGCTCGTAGGTGGCAGTCTGCTACCCCCCCTACAGCTACTGAGTGGGAGCAAAACATGGACAGAGTGATTATGAAAGAAAGAACTATATACATAAAACAAGGGAACCTTGTCAAATTCCATATGGTATGGAAACCATGGATGGAGAGAGGATTTAGATAGTACTAACCAAAACAATTTAAATAAAATGCACCTTGTGGTTAAATAAGATACCATTGGAGAGTAAGAGGATGGATGCATGGGGTAGAGGGGGAATGCAAGGTGATGTGAAGGAGGTAGATTTCAATTGTTTCGTCAAATGATTCATGCTTATCTTGACCCTGGTAAAAGTGTTTTATGAGATTGTATAATTTGTAAACTGTAAAAATTTAAATAAAGATATATAGTTAAAAAAAAAAAAAAAAAATACATAATACACTGAAAACATCAATATTAGATAGAGTGCGCTCCACAATCCCAGAGCTGTCAGTCCAACATAAACATACAAACACTCCATGAAATATTGGTGAAAGTGAATCCACAGTCCCAGTGCCATTTCTACCACTGGAACATACTGTGTGTGGTAGCGTTTGAAACAGTCACCGATGCAAAGACCAGGTTTGTCAGGACAGGAGGGACAATAAAAACCTGTTTCACACCTAAATCCGCGTTTTCTGCAGACACTTCTTTGGGGTGTTCTTTGGGCAGGGGTACCAGGGAGGACATATGGGAAATGCCTCTCATTCAGCCGGCTCACTGCATTTACATTGTGAAGTTGGGGCACAGCACCGTCTGGAAACAGAAGGGCAGTGATGATCTCTTCCTGGAATTTTAGGAAGGATCCAGTTCGTCCTGAAGCTTTGTATAGCACATAAGCGTTCAGCCAATTGGAATAAATATACAGACACTTTTTTTGTACCGGCGTCTGGCCTTACGGGCAATTAGGTACGACGCCAACAACTGGTCATTGAGGTCCACCCCTCCCATATTAAGGTTGTATTCGTGGACACAGAGGGGTTTCTCCACAACACCAGTCACCATTGGATCGACTGTCGTATCTGCGTGAACAGAGGACAGAAGGAAAACATTCCGATTATCCCTCCACTTCACTGCGAGCAAATGATTACTTCTCAAGCAGGCTCTCTCCCCCCGTCTAAGTCGGGACTCTACAAGCCATTGGGGGAAGCCCCGACAATTAGATTGCATGGTGCCACATGAGCCAATTCCACAATCAAAAAGGTGACTAAAAAGTGGCTTATGTAATAATTGTCCACATACAAGCGGTACCCCTTTCCCAATAAGGGTGACACCAAGTCCCACACAATCTTACCAGCGCTCCCTATGTAGTCTGGGCAGTTCTCCGGCTCCAAGTGACTATCTCTTCCCTCGTAGACCGTAAAACTATACGTATAGCCTGTGACCTTGTCACAGAGCTTATACATCCTGACCCCCTGGCACGCTTGCTGGGTGGATACTGTTTGATAGACAAGCAGCCAGAAAATGTAATTAGGGACTGAACGCAGACTACTTGATCGGGAATAAACAAGGCTGCAAACTGTTGAAGTGGTTTACGAGGGGCTGAATTTTGTAGACGATCAAATCCAGGGTCACCCCGAGGACAACAGAGTTCATTGTCGTTGAAGTTCAAAAATCGCAAGATCTGCTCGTATCGTGTCCTGGTCATGGAGGCAGAGAACACGGGCATATGGTGAATTGGGTCAGTGGTCACTTTTTTTTTAGTTAGGCCCAGGAAGGTCTTAAATTCGGAAAAAGTAATAGGTCTCCAATCTCTGGCAAGGGCCAACTGGGGATTAGCGACGATAAATTGACCAGCATACAAATTGCTTTGGTTCAAAATAGATCTGTAGAGATCTTCCGGGAAAAACAACAAATAGAATTCAAGTAACGTAAAATGAACGGTTTCCACCGGAATTCCGGGTTGGCCAGTGAATGGGGGAAGTACGGGTGCTGCAGAAGTGGTGGGCTCCCAATTAGGATTGGCAAATGCAGCGGGAAGGGCACTATGGGCTCGATGGGCCAGTCTTTGTCTTCTTGGTGGCTGTGGGACACTACTTGTGCTAGCCACTAAATCCAGCTTGAACTGCACTTATGGGACTTGTCACGTCACCACGTGTTACTGCAGTGCTGGATGTACAACCAGGATATAATAGGCCTCTGGGGCTTGCCAGTTCACCAGAAGGATGAGCGGCACTAGTACTGGCTCTCTGCTCAATACGAGAGCCCTGCGGTTCTTGCACCTCAACAGCAGCAGAACGGTGTCGGGTACGCCTGACCTTGGCAGGGACCACTACTCCGTCGTCAGAGCTATCTGTCAGGGTGCCGCTGCTGTCTACAGGATCGTATTCTGAGCCTGAATCTGACAGATGGGCGACTTCCTCTTCACTCTCATCTGTCATGCTCAGAAACGTGTAGGCCTCTTCACTAGTGTACCTCCGATTGGACATTGTGGCCTCTAAATTTACTGGTATAACTAGTGAGACTCACAGGAAAAATAGAGCACCCAACTGTCAGCGATTGCTTCAAACGCTACCAAAAAAAAAAACTCTTAGCATTCGCAGGGATCAGGCCTGACTCTGCAAACGCTGCAGTTATGTGTTTTGTAAGTGACAGTAATCGATTAATACTTCACTTGGGTGGGCTGGGCGGAGGGGCTAAACGCAGGTGCTAGCAGGTATCTGGGCTAATCCCGCTAATGCTGCATTTTTGGGAACGCTAGTATAGATCTGATCAAGTATATTGATCCATTCACACAATACTACTAAGGGAGGTTTATGGTGTGTGCGTGGGTTTTAGCGCTACTGGCACTAATCTGACAATGCCTGGGGCTGACGCAGACCCTGACTGATGCTAAAACCCAACTGATATCACCCACCGGGTGAACAGGGGGTTAAACCTTTATACAGCAATATATGGAAGGCACCTCGACGCTAAAAAAAACTGGCAGTGACAGTAACTAGCTAACTACACACTGACAGGGGGTGATCAAGGGGTTCAACCTTTATTTGGGGGGGGGGGGGTCCCCTAGACCGATCTGGGCCTAAGACCAAGTACCCTAACTCTAATTAGTGTCACAAATGACACCAGTACAGTGATCAAAGAAAAATATGAAAACTGCACTAGGTGACACTGACAGGGAGTGAAGGGGTTAAGTCTGGGGGGTGAAAAGTGTGCCTGTGTGTACTGTGTCAGTGTAGTGATGGTGCAACTCACGTTTAGATGTCCTCTCACCTCTCTCTGGAACAGAATAAAATACCAGAGAGAGAGATGACATCACTTCCCCTGCCTGTGTTTACACTTACAGGCAGGGGACAGTCTCCCATTCGTCAGAAGCGATCACCAGGTCCAGGCCAAAAATCATTGGCCTGGACCTGGAGACTGATCGGTTCTGAAGCGAATCTGATCGCCGTCGTACAGCTACAACGCCTCGCCCAGGAGAGCCAACCTGCCACAGTATAACTGCAGCGGCAGGTCGGGAACCCGGTTAAAAAGGTGGAAATAGTTCTGAAATGATTTATCTTCGTCTCATTTTTTTACATCACAGAAACCTGATATTTTAAAGAGGGGTGTGTAGACTTTTTATATACATTGCAGATTACCAGCAGCACCAAGAGTAAAAAAATATACACAAAAGAGACTGGAGCCATTTTAATTCTTTTTATTCAATTTTCTGTCCTAGTTACTTAAAAAAAACAAAGGAAAAAATCCTCCACAGAACCAACATTAAAAGCTTCCAGCAGCCCACGGAAAGCACTTGGATACAAAGAGATAGCGTGTGCATACAGCTGCAATGTCACTGCATGTGAGCCAGGAGGCGCCACCTCTTCATATGACATGTAAGTTCTGTTACCTTTCAGAACAAAGGACATTGACAAAAAAATATGTATTAAAAATAAAAAACAGAAAGAAAACAGGTTACACTTTAACGGGTGTTAAGACACTAGCTTCTAGTGCATTCCCTCACTGTTTACAACAGTAGCACAATTCCCTTCAGCTGTTGCTGAACTACAAATCTCAGCAAGCTTTAATGTGACTTAATAGTTCCTCCACAGCCGAATGGGCTTAAGATTTCAATGTCTGGTATAGACACTTGTTACATATACAGTGGTGTGAAAAAGTGTTTGCCCCCTTCCTCATTTCCTGTTCCTTTGCATGTTTGTCACACTTAAGTGTTTCGGAACATCAAACCAATTTAAACAATAGTCAAGGACAACACAAGTAAACACAAAATGCAATTTGTAAATGAAGGTGTTTATTATTAAAGGTGAAAAAAAATCCAAACCATCATGGCCCTGTGTGAAAAAGTGATTGCCCCCTAAACCTAATAACTGGTTGGGCCACCCTTAGCAGCAACAACTGCAACCAAGCGTTTGCGATAACGTGCAATGAGGCTTTTACCGTGTCCTGGAGGAATTTTGGCCCACTCATCTTTGCAGAATTGTCCTAATTCAGTTACATTAGAGGGTTTTCGAGCATGAACGGCCTTTTTAAGGTCATACCACAACATCTCAATAGGATTCAGGTCAGGACTTTGGCTAGGCCACTCCAAAGTCTTCATTTTGTTTTTCTTCAGCCATTCGGTGGTGGACTTGCTGGTGTGTTTAGGATCATTGTCCTGCTGCAGAACCCAAGTTCGTTTCAGCTTGAGTACACGAACAGATGGTCGGACATTCTCCTTCAGGATCTCTTGGTAGAAAGCAGAATTCATAGTTCCTTTTATCACGGCAAGTCTTCCAGGTCCTGAAGCAGCAAAACAGCCCCAGACCATCACACTACCACCACCATATTTTACTGTTGGTATAATGTTCTTTTTCTGAAATGCAGTGTTCCTTCTACGCCAGATATACTTGGACACACACCTTCCAAAGAGTTCCACTTTTGTCTCATCAGTCCACAGAATGTTGTCCCAAAAGTCTTGGGGATCATCAAGATGTGTTGTGGAGAAATTGAGACGAGCTTTGATGTTCTTTTTGCTCAGCAGTGGTTTTCTCCTTGGAACTCTGCCATGCAGGCCATTTTTGCCCAGTCTTTTCCTGATGGTGGAGGCATGAACGCTGACCTTAACTGAGGCAAGTGAGGCCTGCAGTTCCTTGGACGTTGTTGTGGGGTCTTTTGTGACCTCTTGGATGAGTCGTCGCTGCGCTCTTGGGGTAATTTTGGGCGGCCGGCCACTCCTGGGAAGGTTCACCACTGTTCCATGTCTTCGCCATTTGTGGATAATGGCTCTCACTGTGGTTCGCTGGATTCCCAAAGCTTTGGAAATGGCTTTATAACCCTTTCCAGACTGATAGATCTCAATTACTTTCTTTCTCAATTGTTCCTGAATTTCTTTGGGTCTCGGCATGATGTGTAGCTTTTAAGGATCTTCTGGTGGACCTTACTGTGTCAAGCAGCTCCTATTTAAGTGATGCCTTGATTGTGAACAGGTGTGGCAATAATCAGGCCTGGGTGTGGCTAGAGAAATTGAACTCAGGTGTGGACAACCACAGTTATAGTATGTTTAAACAAGGGGGGCAATCACTTTTTCACACAGGGCCATGATGGTTTGGATTTTTTTCACCTTTAATAATAAACACCTTCATTTACAAATTGCATTTTGTATTTACTTGTGTTGTCCTTGACTATTGTTTAAATTGGTTTGATGTTCCGAAACACTTAAGTGTGACAAACATGCAAAGGAACAGGAAATGAGGAAGGGGGCAAACACTTTTTCACACCACTGTATATGCATTATATCACCCCTCCCCATCACCTCTAATGCACTCTAGGAATAGAGCAGTTGTGTGACAATTATTCAGTTTGGTGTCCTAAGGCTGTCTGACCCCTAAACACAATGAACATTGTCTGCTCTCTATCACTTTGTAAACTAGAATAAGAAAGGAAGACACACCAACAAAATATTTTATTAATGCCCAACTGAACTTTGTTTAAATTCGCTAAATACATTACATTGCAGGTGCAAGGTGTGCAAAGTTTTGCACTCTTTTCTATTTAGAAAGCAGCTACAGCACGGAGTAGAAAAGCCTGTCCCCCTGCCAGCATGCTGCAGAGAAGGACCCTCGTTTTCTGTGGGGAAGCGGAGCTCTCTAATCAGCAGGAAGTGTAAGCTTTGCTGATTGCAGAGCTATAGGACTGACTCAGCAGGGAATGTTTCAGACTTCTGCAGTGAGACCACTGGTTCCAAAGAGAGAGCAAGGGTACTGCTATGCAGCATGCTGGTAAAAGACAGGCTTTTCTGCTCAGGCTGTAGCTGGCTTTACACACACAACAAAAAAAAAACTAAGATTTTACACATTTGCTTTGATGCACCTGGAATATACTTACCAGATTTAAACTGAAAGTTCAAATTAAGCTTTAAAAGGAAACCTGTATTATGCAATGGTTGGGGGTGTATTGCTGACTGCTTATTAAAAATACAATTTGCCTGGCTGTCTCTAGCTTGAATAATTGTTGTTACTTTACCAGGAAATGAAATGGCTCAAGAGTGTTAAAGGGCAACTGTTAGATTGTGTATTTTTTTTTTTTTTAAGATTTTAATAAAATTTTCTTGTTTAGTAAAATCAAATTTTTCCCCATAGCTCAAATTATTATTATTATACCGGATTTTTATAGTGCCAACAGTTTGCGCAGCGCTTTACAAATCTCCATTTTCTTCCTTCTTCCTTATATTGGCAACATGACTCCTACAACATACTGGTATATTCCGCTTTCTACACGTGCCCTCCCGTGCCTTGCATATCCGCCGCAAAGAATTTTTTTTTTTTTTTTTTTAAATGCCTCCAACAAATAAATAATATACTCACCCTTTCCCACCTGCAGTGCCTAGTAAGGTTGACATCAACCTCCTTCCACCGAGACGTGGGAATTTAGAGTTCCGCAAATCTGTCCGAGAAGACATTCCCAGCACAGTGTTGGAAGATTTGGAGTAGCATTCAATGGGACCTTGTTAAACCTTGGAGTGGTGTTCCCTATATAACCTCACTGGATCTTGGAGTAGCATTTCCTCATCTAAGCTTGGAGTAAAAGTCCCTTGGACCCTCTACGCCCATTCCGTAGCAAGCTCTGGGACCTCAGCAGACTTTGAGCCCTGCTTCAATTGCACCCGTCCTAATCGGTGCGGCGCTGCACTGATTCCCAAAAGTAGTTTCTGTACTGCTTTTGCCGATTTGGGGGTGCGAATACCATTGACATCTGTGTAGAAACCCACACAGATGTCTCTGAAATCGTCCCCGAAGTCGGGACTGACATGCGGGAATGAAATTGTGCGAGTTCAAATGAACTCGCACAATTTAATTTCCGCAGTCAGTGTGAACCATGGCTAAAGTAGCATTCCCTGGAGCCTCCTCGGACCTTCGAGTGACATTTCCTAGGACCTTGTAGTAGCATTCCCTTGGACCTCACCAGACCTTGTAGAAGCATTCCCTTGGACCTTATAGCTGTATACCTAGAATCGCTTTGGAGTAAGATTCCGCTAGGACTTTGACAAGTCCTAGGGGAAGCTACTACAGAGTCTGGGGTAGCACTCCCAAGAACTTTGTCAGATCTTGGAGTAGGCCTACTTGGGACCCCCTTGGACCATGAAGTATCATACCCTAGGACCTCGTCGGACCTAGAAGCATTCCCTGGGACCTCATGAGACTCAGGGGTAACATCTCCTGGGGCATTGTCGGACCTTCAAGTAACATTTCCTAGGACCTTGTAGTAGCATTCCCTTGGACCCTCTTGGACCATGCAGTAAAATTCCCTGGGAACTCACCAGTTCTTGGAGAAGCATTCTCTTGGACCAGAGTGGCATTCCTTGGGACCTCACCAGACCTTTAAGAAGCATTGCCTTGTACATTATAGTAGTATACCTAGGATCTCCTTGGATTTTGGAGTAAGATTCCCCTAGGACAGGCATATGCAATTAGTGGACCTCCAGCTGTTGCAAAACTACAAGTCCCATCATGCCTATGCCTCTGGGTGTCATGCTTGTGGTTGTTAGAGTCTTGCTATGCCTCATGGGACTTGTGTTGGTCTACAGTTCTACATTAATCGTAGAGAAGTGTTAAGACATGGATTAGCGTGAGAAGAGGTATAAAAAAAAAAAAAAAACACAAAAAAAAAAAAACTTCTGTCTGGACTGTAGAGCCACAAACTCAAGGTGAATTGAGTCAAGAATATTTTGGAAATTCATGTTTAGACAATAATTTGGTCCAGAAAAAGAAAATCCAGCCTAAAAATAAGAATAAAGTGAGCAGACCATGATATTACAACGCCATTGGGGTGAGATAAGAAAGTGACATCACTTTTGCTCTATAGTGTGTTGCAAGAGCACAAGGACACCACCAGCATCTGACAATGGCCCCTGGGCGCTCTATTATGTTGCTATTCACCGTGGCTTCATGCCCAGCTAGATGACACGGCCAAAATCCTACTCAAACTGTGCAATGAGGACCATCATGGCGACCCCAAGAAGCAGCCCAATGGTCTCCTTAATGGACTGAGAGGGACGAGAGTCTTGGAGCAGTTCAGGGAGGACGGAGACGATGTAGATAAATCCACCAGCGGTGAAAGGCAGAATCCACAGAGTGGCCGCTTCACCGATGCCTTCTGCCAAGAGGGAGCAGGCAGTGCCTGCCAGAGCACCCAGTGCTGTGCTGAGCTGCAGCATCATCGCCTGTAATGGAGAAGAAGCTTAAATTCAATGTGCATCTACAAAACCAGAGACTGATAGACAGATTGGGTTTGGATGCAACCTATTCCACCCTCCAGGTAGGAGTGGGCTGGAAAAAAAAAATGGAGGGAACCATGCCATACCATTTTAAGTTTAAAAGGCAGTGAAAGAGGATATGGAAGACTGCCAGTAGTAACATTTGTGTGTTTGAAACAATAAGCATCACATTACATACAGTCATTTTCATCTTATCTATACAGTCAAACAATCTTTCAAAAAGTATTGTTGTAAAATCACTGCTATAGGATCACCAATCAGAGTTTGGTATCCTCTCAGCTATTAAAGTATACGGTCCAGAACAAGGTCCACCGAGGCAAAAGCCACGGGGACCATAATTTATCAAATTTCCCCCTGCTAGCTCTGTGTTGGTAAATTACCTTCTCGAGTTGGATGGTAGCACCCATTTGAGTAATCCATTCCTTCACTGTGGGAGGCTCTGTAGACTTCCAGAGCCTCAAAATTAATTTGCGGGCTTGAAAAAGGAACTCTGGCAATGGCCTCTCTAGAGGTATCCTATCCTTAACCGGTAGGTTATCCAATATACCAAACAAACATTGGTTAGGGTCCTATGGAACCTGAACGACCTGAAGTTTAGTGATTGTGAACATCAGACATGAAATATAAACAAAGCATATCCCTCTATAGTGTGTCTCAATCCAGAGCACTAATCCCTCGTTTCTACTGAGCGGATCGGTTCGGTCCGCTATTTTGAGTGTTTCCAATATGAAAGCGGCTCATACAACCGAACCATACCGCACCATTCAGGGTCCTGCTTCAGATGTGGGGCCATAGAAAATGGTCCAGTGCGGTTAGGGTGGAGCTACGATACATTCCACTAATTGGCGGACAGAAAAAGGTCTGCCAATCAGTGTGAGGCCACGCTAGGCATTTTTTCCAAACCCTGTATGGCCCCTAGTGGTCCGACTTGCAGTGGAAACGTTCACCTGAATAGGCCGGACCATTCTAACCCTTCCAAACTGTACCGACCTGAACCGATCCGCTCAGTGGAAACGAGGCATTAGTATAATTTCTGTCTGCTTTGTGTCCAGGACCTTCTTCCAATAAAAGTGCAACTTTGGGCACCTCCATAGAAGATGTATCAAATCCCCCTGATCCCTACATCTAATGTTCATCAACATGCTTAATGAACATTAAAATAAATAACTTTTTGTTTTCAGTGCATACCATATATTAGACCAAGTGATGTCATTACTGGGTCTCTGTGCTTTTCCATGCAAAGTAGATAGATCATTGTAGGAGGGGGTCGGCAAGCGGTTCTCATCAGCTGCCTATATTACAGTTCAATGTATATTATATTATACAGCTCCAATACTGCACAGCCAAAGGGACGTCTACTAATATATATGCTGTGGAGGTTGGTAAACACATGCATTTAGCTGCTGCTGTTCTTCCCATAGTTAGAATTAGACCTGGGGTAGGCAACCTTGAAACTCCAGCTGTTGTGAAACTTAAAGTCCCAGGAGGTATTGCAAGACTCTTACCACCACAGGCATGACTCCCACATGTATGATAGGATTTGTAGATTTACCACAGTTGGATTGCTGAGGTTGCCAGCCCCTGCCTCATGCTGATCAGTGCATGATATGGTAGTTTGACAGACATGTTGAATTCATTCAGAAAGAGGAATGTCATTGGATCCCAGAGATAAAAAAGAGGGTGCCCAACCTTTTGAAGAGCGAGGGCCACCTAAGCGACTTGATAACCGGTCGCGGGCCACAATGATCGAAGCGGGTGCATGCCAGCCCACTCTACTCTATAGAGCCCCCCTCTACTTAGAGGTGAATGGAGGGTCCAATTGGGTTGGACTGACCATGTGAAAGGGGCCTATGGCTCAGTGCAGGTAACCCTCAAGTGCACTACTCTGCACCTGTGGATCAGTTTGAAAGCAGCCCAGTAACCACTGCAGAACAGATATGCCCTTACATACACTGCGATTTTAGTAATAAAAGTTACTATTAATAACAGTATTCTATGCTAGTCCATCCCAGAGCAGGAGGTCGCGGACCACACCAGAGGGCTCCGCGGGCCCTGGTCTAAGTTGTCACGAACCCTTCGGAGAAATGTGGTCTCCTTCTGAATCCTACTGAAGAGAATATATATTGAAGAAGTGAAAATCATTAGAAGCAGAAGTACAATCTGTTCCTGCTTAGCAATACAAACCTTCTTCTTGGTGCAGCCGCTCTGTACTAGGATGGCAAAGTCCCCGATCTCATGGGGCACCTCGTGCAGCAGAATGGTGATGGTGGTAACAATGCCAACATTGGCGTTTACCAGGAAAGAGGCTCCGATGGCTAAACAGTCTGTGAAGTTGTGGGTGAAGTCAGCAGCAAGGTTGAGGTAGCCAGAGACAGTCATATCTGTATGGGGCAGAGGAAAAGGGTTAAAGCAGACTTTATTAGAGAGGAATAAAACAGGCCAGTCCTAAAAATCTTTCTGCTGATCTACTCAACCTTAAAGTGTAAGTTCTCCTTCACAGAAAATCTGTAATCTTACACTGGACCCCCTCCCCATCGGGGGGGGGGGGGGGGTCCATTGTAAGTTCACCTTACGGATTTTCTGTAAAGTTGAAATTACACTTTGATCCGGCACTGTTTTGTACAAAAAGTCCACTCCTCCACTAGATGGCGCTTCTATTCTAGGTTGAACGTCATGCAACCCACTTATTGTGAGCCTAGGCTGTCACAGACCTACACCTAGGAGGTGTCATGAAAACTGGTGTCAGTACACACAGCATGCATTCCCTGGTCGCCCCCACAATATATTTTTTTTAAGAAATAAGTCTTCATGGGTCATTCTGCTGGTCTTTTCTCCACAGTAAAATGGAGTATGGTGGGAAAGGCCGGCGGGCTCCTGTAACTGCCTCAGCACTCAGTCTCAAGCTTTATATGAAAAAACTATTTCCCGATATCCTTTCAGACATTACAACAACAATGAACAGCACCTAAACGTAACTCTCGAAGCAGCAATTAGCTGCCGCATACTTCAGCCCGTCATAGATTTAGACCGGCTGCTGGCATTTGATGCATCAGCGCTAATTGCTTCAAGGAGTTGTACCGGGGTGTTGCAGAGGAGGGATTTTGGGGTCTTGTAGACCCCCGATCTCTCCATAAAGAGGACCTGTCACTGCTTAATACTGTCACAAGGGATGTTTACATTCCTTGTGACAGCAAGAACAGTGATAAAAAAAAAATAATAATAGTATTTTATATTTACTTTTTAAACTTTATTTTTTATTTATTTTTTATTTCTTCCGTTGCTTCCTGATTTCGGGCCTAGGCCAAAATTATCAGCAATAATTAAAGTGTTACTGAACCCAGGACCCAGCATTCACTACATTTGGGCTCCCACAGAACATGGAGATGCAATTATTTTAGTAAATATGAACTGCTAAATACATTTTCTCATCAGCAGTATATATCAGTCTTGTGAGTTCCATGCAGGACTCCTGACCCTCTTCTGTCTGGACAGAGCTGATCACGTGCACCCTTCCTAGGAAAAAAAACTCTCTAGCAATACACACCAAACTGAGCATGTGCAGCCTGACTCCAGTAACTGTCTTATCCAGGCATGTTTTGGAGACAATGCCAGAAGGGGAGGATCAGAGAAGACTGGCTTAAACAGCATTTTTTTTTTTACACACTGCAGAGTATTAACCCCTTAGGTTCCACAGTGAGTATAACAAGGATGATTTACTGCATATACAGACTGATTTTACTGTTGTAGGTTTAGTAACACTTTAAGCACAAAAGTGTGAAACACGTTTTCTAAATCTTCATGGGTGGTGCGTTTGGCATGTTTTTTTAATGGATTGTTTACAATAAAAAAAAAGCTGTTTTTTTTCCCTGGAAGTGCCGCAACTTTTCTTCCTCTTACTTTCTAGGCCTATATCACAGGAGTCTTTGGGGACTTTTATTTTTTATTTTTTTATCTGGAGCACGGGGTCTCAAAACTTTCAAAACAAAGAGCTGGTTTACTGCCCTCCAGCTTGGTGGTCAGTAAGAGTAAAAAAATTACATCATTGGTGCAAGTGGGAGGAATAGTACCCTATTGTTGATGTCAGTGGGGCGAATAGTGCCCCGTCTTTGGCATCAGTGGAATAGTGCCCCAAGGGCCGGATAAAAGGCAAGCAAAGAGCTGTATCCGGCCTCCAGGCCACACTTTGGAGACTACTGATCTAGAGGACAGGAGGAGGATCTTTCTCAGCTAAGCACACCCTCCCGTCTACATGCCTGAGTTAAGGGCACATGGAAGCTTTAGGAAGTGAATGCTACATGAATCATCTGCCCTTACTCAAGATGGCTGCAGTTTAAAATGTTCAGTTGGGGTTCAAATGGAATTTTCAACAAAATAAAGCAAGGAGACATGGATGGATGGATGGATGGTTTGCTTTGAATGTTAAAAATGAATTGCATTTTCACTGGAAAAAAAATAAACAGCATTTTCAGTTTGTGGTGCTCAGATACGGCTAGGTTCCGCTTTAAGGCCTACTTTGGATAGAGTGGGAAAATGTTAATCAGGTTTATATTTCTGCCAGTGACCAGCCCCCCCATCTTGTTGGGTCCCATACGTACCCTGCTTGGTTGTACCACCTTGTTGGGTCCCAAGCCTATCCTTTATGATTGTACCACCTTGTTGGGTCCCAAGCCTATCCTTTATGGTTGTACCACCTTGTTGGGTCCCAAGCCTATCCTTCGTGGCTGTACCACCTTGTTGGGTCCCAAGCCTATCCTTCGTGGCTGTACCACCTTGTTGGGTCCCAAGCCTATCCTTCGTGGCTGTACCACCTTGTTGGGTCCCAAGCCTATCCTTCGTGGCTGTACCACCTTGTTGGGTCCCAAGCCTATCCTTCGTGGCTGTACCACCTTGTTGGGTCCCAAGCCTATCCTTCGTGGCTGTACCACCTTGTTGGGTCCCAAGCCTATCCTTCGTGGCTGTACCACCTTGTTGGGTCCCAAGCCTATCCTTCGTGGCTGTACCACCTTGTTGGGTCCCAAGCCTATCCTTCGTGGCTGTACCACCTTGTTGGGTCCCAAGCCTATCCTTCGTGGCTGTACCACCTTGTTGGATCCAAAGCCTATCCTTCGTGGCTGTACCACCTTGTTGGGTCCCAAGCCTATCCTTCGTGGCTGTACCACCTTGTTGGGTCCCAAGCCTATCCTTCGTGGCTGTACCACCTTGTTGGGTCCCAAGCCTATCCTTCGTGGCTGTACCACCTTGTTGGGTCCCAAGCCTATCCTTCGTGGCTGTACCACCTTGTTGGGTCCCAAGCCTATCCTTCGTGGCTGTACCACCTTGTTGGGTCCCAAGCCTATCCTTCGTGGCTGTACCACCTTGTTGGGTCCCAAGCCTATCCTTCGTGGCTGTACCACCTTGTTGGATCCAAAGCCTATCCTTCGTGGCTGTACCACCTTGTTGGGTCCCAAGCCTATCCTTCGTGGCTGTACCACCTTGTTGGGTCCCAAGCCTATCCTTCGTGGCTGTACCACCTTGTTGGGTCCCAATCCTATACTGTATGGTTGTACCATCTTGTTAGGTCCCAATCCTATACTGTATGGTTATACCATCTTGTTAGGTCCCAATCACTACTCAATAAAAGCCATAGTTGCCATATACTGCAGTGACGATGAGCAATAATCCTGAAGGATCTATAGGCAATATAGAATAAATGGCTCTGGATGAATAAGTGGTTCTTCATGTGCATCTGGCCAAGGGGTTGTAAAGGAACGATTTGTATGGCACTGCCCTAAAATGAGGGATAGTTCTCATTTCATTTTTGGGATATACTATGGATTGAGACACATGAAAACCTTCTGTTCTAGAAAGGCTTTACTGTGCTGCATGCTGATTTGGCTGGAGCACCTTTCGATTGCTAAGTCCCTTTTCACAATAAGCTGTATGGTTGTACTGTCTTGTTGGGTCCCAAACCCACCTCCATAGAAGCCGTTGCTGCCATACGCTGCACTTATGATGGCCAACAAGCCAGGAATTAATGGCTGTATGTGCTGGAGAACTTAATTCCTATAGTTATACAGAGATTGTCAGACAGTCCAAATCAAACCTAGATTAGCAAACTGACATCTGGTAATGAAGATGTGGCTCCCATTGGTTGCGATGGAGCAATAAAACGCAATGACTGCTCACCGTGAGAATGTGCGTGTTCATGTTCATGTGACCCATGATGCCCCTCCTTCACTTGGTGATGGGAGTGGATTATAGGCAAAGCAACGAGTGGACAACGCCCAAGACATAGAAGACGGAGTGGGTGAAATATAAAAATCCAGTCACTCCAATCTACGACAGGCAGACAATGCTGAATATTAAAGCTGAACTCCGGAGGGGGGTGGTTTGAGGATGGGGAGTTTGGGAATGGCTACACCCTGTCCATAAAGTGTGTCATGAAACATACTCATAAAAAGGTGGGATTGTGCATTTTTTTCTATTTAGCACTGCGCTACTTTTAACTGCGCTTAAATTGCGCTTCATGCAACACTGTACCCAAATTAAAATTTATATATATTTTTTTCACACAAATAAGCTTTCCTTTGGTGGCATTTGATTTTTATTTTATTATATAAATGAAAAAAAGTCTGAAAATTTTAGGAAAAAAAAAAAAAACACCACAATAATATTTTCTACTTTCTGTTATAAAATCAAATTTCTTTATAAATTTAGTCTGCAATGAATTTGGTTTAAAAAAAAAAAAAATTCCAATAAGCGTATATTAGTTTGTATGAAAGTTGTAGCATTTACAAACTATGGGATATACACTGAATTTAAGCAGCTCGGACTTTCTGACTGATCACATTTCTTGAGGCGCTAAAAGTCCAGGACAGTACAAATACCCCCCCCCCCCCCCCCCCCCCCCCCCCCAAATGACCCCTTTTTGGTAAGTAGATATCCCAAGGGATTTGCTGAGAGGCATGAAGATAAAAATTACAAATTATGAATTTTATTTTCATTTTTCCACACACAAAGATGTTACATTACTGAGATGTTTCTCACACAGGCCAAGGGTATACACTATATTACCAAAAGTATTGCACATGACTTTTAATGGCATCCCAGTCTTAAGCCCCATACACACGGTAGGATTTTCCGATGGATTCTGTCCTATCGGACAATGTTGTCGGAAAATCAGACCGTGTGTAGGCACCATCGGACAGTTTCCATCAGATTGTCTGACGGACAAAGTCCTATCTCCTGCTGGATAGATTTTTTGACAACAAAGTCCGATCACACCAAATCCGATCGTGTGTAGCGAATTCCGACCGGACAAAGTGCTACGCATGCTCAAATCACATT
This sequence comes from Lithobates sylvaticus, assembly GCA_028564925.1. NCBI lineage: Eukaryota > Metazoa > Chordata > Amphibia > Anura > Ranidae > Lithobates > Lithobates sylvaticus. The sequence continues at coordinate 67,514,124 of CM053033.1, read as the reverse complement.
ACAAGACCAAAGCTATTGGCTACTAGCCTCTACGTAGTCCCGTCGTAGGCAACAAACGTCACCACGTTCAGAATGATCGGATTTTCCGACAACTTTGTCCGACCGTGTGTACGCAAAACCAACATCAGACAAAGTACGACGGACATGGTCTGACGGACCTGGTCCTCGGATAATCCGCGCGTGTGTATGGGGCTTTAGTCTGTAGGGTTCAATATTGAGTTGGCCCACCCTTTGCAGCTATAACAGCTTCAACTCTCCTGGGAAGGCTGTCCACAAGGTTTAGGAGTGTCTATGGGAATGTTTGACCATTCTTCCAGAAGCACATTTGTGAGGTCAGGCACTTAAGTTGGACGAGAAGGCCTGGCTCGCAGTCTACGCTGCAATTCATCCCAAAAGTGTTCTAATGGGTCGAGGTCAGAACTCTGTGTAGGCCAGTCAAGTTCCTCCACCCCAACCTCGCTCATCCATGTCTTTATGGATCTTGCTTTGTTCACTGGTCCAAATCATTTGGTGGAAAAAAAAAAAGAGCATAACAGATTCCTCCATTCACATCGAATCGATGTGAATTAAGAGCGCTTTACCAGAAAAGATGTATGCCCAACATTAGAAGCTTCTGGACCTGGCGCTGGGGGTAAACAATGGAGGAGCCTGTGCATTACCCCTGCAATACAATGATCCCAGTTACACTGCTCTGCAGGCTTCAATACAAAAATGTAAGAAACTTTTTTTTTTCTTTGGGGTGGGTGCATGAATTACTGTATATACTCGAGTATAAGCCGGCCCGAATATAAGCCGAGGCACCTAATTTTACCACAAAAAACTGGGAAAACTTATTGACTCGAGTATAAGCCTAGAGTGAGAAATGCGCAGCTACTGTAAGTGTAAAAGAGGGTCAACAATGCCCATTTGCATGCCTCATTGTGCCCATTTGCAGCCATAGGTCCGCCGAACTTCAAACATGGTAGTTAAGGGTTCCTAGAGGCCCCCTAGCTGCAGCAGCATTTGGGGTCTCTAGACCCAAGGGTCCCGAAATGACATTGCTGCAGATGGACACAGTTGACCGACTTTGGGGCCCTGTATCTCGGGGCCACATCGTGCTAGGAACCCCAGCTGTTGTAGTGCTTGTTCCACTAGGTTTGCACACCAAATTTGGGGTTCCTAGCACCAAGTAGCCCCGAGATACGGGGGCCCCAAAGTCCCAAAGTCGGGTCGGAAAATGTCATTCTCTGCTGCAGAAAAGTGCTTGACTCGAGTATAAGCCGAGGGGGGCATTTTCAGCACCAAAAAAATGTGCTGAAAAACTCGGCTTATACTCGAGTATATACGGTACATTTTTTTGGGGTGAGTGCATTTATTGCATTTTTTTAAAAAGGGGGACTATGCCTTTTAAAGCCCAATTGCAGTTTTTTTTCTTTCAGATTGTGTGCAGTATTATACATGGACATTAGTCTCTGGGGAATGCCCACACCTGTTACTGCTCAGGGTTCCTCAGTGAAGAGGATCACACCTGAAGGATTACTCTGTCATGGCAAGGCTGGCAGATACGTCAGTCTGGAGCTGAAACCAAGACCGGTAGCCTTAGGGCTCATTCGCTGTGTTTTGTGTGCATCTAAATGCAGCACTATAGTAATCAAGGAGCCCATACACACTGCTGAGCCTATTCTCGAAAATATGTCCAGGGATGCACAGATCTGAAGATTTTTTTTGTGTAAACGCATACATGTGTAAATGTGTATCTATTAAATTGAATGGAACTAGAACTGTACATGTCTAAAAGTGGTATACATCTAAAATGCAAGTACTTTAGATACGTGTTGCAGGATTTCCTGCCAGTGTGAACCTGCGCTCATGCGGAAAATACGCATATACCCGTGTGAATGAACCCTAGTTGTCGGTTACCCCTGAATATGAAAATTGAGTTGGGATGGGTCAAAAAGGAGACTAACTAGATGTCTTTTTTAATAAAAGTTTCCCCAGCCACAGCAACAATTCCTGTTGTTGGCTCTGTTCAATGGCCTTACAACCCCCCCCCCCCCCGCCTTATTATAATAATCATGCTCCCTGCTGATTGCAGCACTGTAATAGTGTCAGACCACTGTACAGAGACTAGGAGTAAAGGAAGTGACGTCAAACGCTGCACACCAGAGCCTGATAGTCACTGTAGTGAACGCAGACTCAGCCCGGCTCTATCCAGGCCAATCTTACGTGTTTCGCCCAGCCCACTAGGCTTCGTCATGTGGGTGGGGCAAAACACGCCAGAGAGCGTGGCCTAGATGGAGCCAGACTGAGGCTGCGTTCATTACAGTAACCATCAGGCCCTGATGGTGTGCAGCTTTTGAGGCCACTTCCTTTCTCTATAATGTGTAAAAACAAGCAAGGACAGGCTCCGCCTCAACCTGTACCCCCCCAGTGTAAGTCACCATACTTGGGATATACTGGAACCTGGAGTGGAACCCCTAACTTTTTGGAATATGGGTTCACTGTACAGAGACTGCTGCATTCACACTTTGCAGTGGTTTTTAGCAGCACAATCCTACTGGGAATGAGAATTGATTGTTGGGAAAGAATTAAAAAAAAGCCAATCTGTAAGACTGTAAGAACTATCCTTTTTGATTCACCCCGACTTTTCTTTTTTTATAGTTTAGGGGGTGGAAGCTTTAACCTGAGATTTTTGCCCATGCTAGATAATGTCTCAAGCAGGTTGAACTTCAACTTCAAAATTAACTCAAAGAATCCAGTCTCCCCCAGAAAAATTAAGAGTCAGCAGCAACAAATACTGTAGCTACTGACTTTTAATATGAGGACACTTACCTGTCCAGGGATCCAGCGTTGTGCTCACCCGAGCCGATTCTTCAATAAAGCCTTGTGGCTTCACAGCATGTGTAAGCCGCACTGCGCTATGCGATTGTTTTCCACTGCGCATGCATGAGCCGTACTGCGATTTGTGAATGCTCCCGCTGTCTTCTGGGACCTGTGGGGGGGGCCCCAACTTCTGCTGAGATCGCTGCGGCAATCTGGGGGGGTACAGGTTGAGGCGGAGCCTGTCCTTGCTTGTTTTTACACATTATAGAGAAAGGAAGTGGCCTCAAAAGCTGCAACACTCCTTTCCAGAGCATAATGGCAGCCTACACAAGTGTGCTTCTCCTGGGGGCTCTCTGCATTGCTTCAGATCCATATTTATGAGACCAGATCCGTGTTTACTGGCTTGTGGAGTGATCTATCGAGGCTGTTGGTGTCCACCGCATCTCCTGAGGGTCCTAAGGAAGGCTATCTGTATACAGGCACATTATGACACTCTGTAGTGGGGTGTCATGTGCAGCTGGTAAGGAGTAAATCTCAACAATTTTGGTGGTGGATCACTTGTGGCTGCTCTTTGAAGATTTTGACTGGAAAGTTGGACTGATTCATTTATTTTTATTGCACGGGTGCAACACTTTAGTAAAACGCATTTGGATGCGTTGAAAAACGCATTCAGATACGCGTGCACTTTGGACTCACTTTGGACTCACATTATATATTTCTGTGCTGTTTAGGCTCAGAAATTTTCAATTTTCACTGTTTACATTATTTTGATTTGTGGAAGTTTTATTATCTGTATATAGGATCGAATCCTTTGGTCCCTATATTCTCATTTAATTGTATTGTATATATACACAGGTTTTTGATTTATTTTAGTGTGTATGCTCATCAGTTGAGGTATGACTAATTGATCACGCAGTCACTATCATAATACTGCTGGGTGAAGCGCGACTCTTTTCTTATTTTTATTTCTTGGTCACTGTAGTTATGTTTTACAGTTGAGTTGCAGCTTCCAGTTGGGCCTTTTTAAACCCATACATTAACCATCCATTTGTACACAATCCTGAGTACATTTCCCGCAGCGCAGTTTCTTTTCCCACTTTTTTAGTTAAGAAAAGATGCTAATTGTAAATGATATCTCTTGTTTCTGTGCAAATTTATATATATACTAAATGATTAGTAGAGGCTGCCCCCTCCCCCGGCTCTGTATGTAATCAGAGATAAGATGTTCCAGCCGCCTCCCCCACCACCCATCACTGTGTATAGGAAGCTTTGGCAACCATGGCAACAAAAGCCTGGTTACCCTTTTCAAAAATAGCGATGGCCGCCACCTTGCTTCGCGTCATTCCCTATTTGGAAATAACGCGATGCTACGGCCCAGCGATGCCTATTGCCTCCTGGGATTGATGACGAACATCTCCCAGGAGGCATTGCAGACCAGGAAATGAAGAGCTCGGCCGCGGCCCAGAGGAGGAAATGAGGATTTCAACCTTCAGTATAACAGGGAAATCAGCCAAATCATTTTCAGCTCACACAGCGACTTCAAAAAGTGGGTAGAACTCCGCTTTAACATATGTGGGGGGGGGGGGGAGCGGGAAATGGGGGGGAAAAAAAACTATTGGCTTGGTAGTGAAAGGGTTAAAAAAAAAAAGAAAATAATTTGGTTTGGCGATAAAAGATTTTCAAAAAACAAAAAAATCTACTGGCTTGGTAGTGAAAAGGGTTAAAAAAATAAATAAAAAAATATGGTTTGGCAGTGAAATGGTTCATAAATAAAAAGGAAAAAAACATTTGACTTGGCAGTTAAAGGGTTAAAAAACGGGGGTAAAATGGGGGTTTGGCCGTATAATTTAATACATTGGGGAGAAATGTGGGAAAAAAATGATTTGGCGGTGCAAAGGTTAATATGTGTGTAGGGGGAGGGGGGAGGGAGGGGTTTACTTGGTTTGGCAGTTAAAGGGTTGAAATAAATGAACAAATATAGTTTGGTAGTGAAAGGGTTAAATCCTTTTCCCAGGAGCCGTATCCCTATTAGATCCATATATACTGATCCTACAGGCTGAATTCACAAAGTTCACAAATAAGGACTTGGCTCCTTTAAGAAAAATCGTCAGTTATTTTTTTTGCTATGTCATCATGAGATTAAAAAAAAAGGTCACATGACTGCACTGTGATTTCATTGGCTGAGCCACAAAAAGGTCAGATGACTGCACTGTGATTTCATTGGCTGAAGTTGATTGATGATGTCATCGGCTGAGCCTCTATAGGCAGGTGCAGAGAAGGCTGCCATCAGAAGCTGAGAGAACACCGACCCGTGAGGACGTGTTTCTTTATCTCTCCTGAGATTTTTATTGCGATTTTATTGGATTTGATTTAATTCAATTCAATTTCATTGCGATTTCTATTGTACATTTAAAGCGTGTTTCTTTATTCGTAATAATGAACCGATTTAAATGTAGCCAGCTTCTTTCTCTGAATAACACCAAAGAGAAACCCAGCAAAGGAAGGTCAGCTATTGTAGGAGGTATCGGTGACCAGCCTGAAGATACTCCCATCAAAATGAAGAAGACCCGGGCGTTTGTACGCCGCTGTTTCAGAGCCGTTGTTGGATGTTTCGGTTACGGCTGTAAAGCCAATGGACATCACCGGGATACAGACGGTACAGAGACTGGTGAGTAATATGAATATTAATATGGATAGTGATAAATACAAATAGTACTCTGGATAAGTCACCTACACTCATGGATCAGAGCAGTGTCGCCAACCTACCAGATTGAAATTTACTGACACAACACCCAAAATTTACTGGCACTGCCAAGTTTTTACTCACATTTCCAAAAGTTACAAAATTACAGTTTTAAGTGCAAATGAGAGTATTTAGGCTACAAACAAATACCATATACAATTAGCAATGTGGTATCATTATTAACTACTTCCATACTGGGCATTTTGACCCCCCCCCCCCCCTTCCTGCCCAGGCCAATTTTCAGCTTTCAGCGCTGTCACACTTTGAATGAGAATTGCGCGGTCGTGCGACGTTGTACCCAAATACATTTTGATAACCCCCCCACAAATAGATCTTTCTTTTGGTGGTATTCGATCACCTCCGCGGTTTTAATTTTTTGCGCTATAAACAAAGAGCGAAAATTTTGAAACAAATAAAAATAAAAAAACACAATATTTATAAATTTTTGCTATAATAAATATCCCAATGAAAAAAAAAAAAAAAAAATAAGAATTTTTTCCTTAGTTTAGGCCGATATGTATTCTTCTACATATTTTTGGAAAAAAAACAATATTTATTAATTTTTGCTATAATAAATATCCCAATTTAAAAAAAAAATAATAATATTTTTTTTTCTCAGTTTAGGCCGATATGTATTCTTCTACATATTTTTGGTAAAAAAATAAAATAAAATAAAAAAAAAACACAATATTTATTACTTTTTGCTATAATAAATATCCCAATTTAAAAAGAAAAACATTTTTTTTCCTCAGTTTAGGCCGATATGTATTCCTCTACATATTTTTGGTAAAAAAAAAAAAAAAAACAACAACACAATATTTATTGCTTTTTGCTATAATAAATATCCAAATTTAAAAAAAAATATATCATTTTTCCTCAGTTTAGGCCGATATGTATTCTTCTACATTATTTGGTTAAAAAAAACAAAAAAAAAAACACAATATTTATTACTTTTTGCTATAATAAATATCCCAATTTAAAAAAAAAATATATTTTTTCCTCAGTTTAGGCCGATATGTATTCTTCTACATATTTTTGGTAAAAAAAAAACGCAATATGCGTATATTGATTGGATTGCGTAAAAGTTATAGCGTCTACAAAATAGGAGATAGAATTATTATTATTATATAATTATTATTTTTTTTATTATTTTTTTTCTACTAGTAATGGCAGCGATCTGCGATTTCTATTGTGACTGCGATATTGCGGCAGACAGATCGGACACTTTTGACACTATTTTGGGACCAGTGACATTTATACAGCGATCCTTGCTATAAAATGCATTGATTACTGTATAAATGTCACTGGCAGGGAAGGGGTTAACACTAGGGGGGCATCAAAGGGTTAAAGCGGGAGTTCCGCTGTAGTGTCATATTTTGCTCCCCATCGTAAAATGACGTTGCGGCCAGAAATGTAGCACTGCGCATGCGCGATGCGTTCCAAACACTAGCGCCATGCGATCCAAAGGATTTGTGGCAATACAGTTCAGTGAAATCATCAGATAATGTCACGGAACACAAACACTGGGCTATGCATTCCAACACTAATACTTCCCTTGTTACCTAGTGTCTCCAGAACTACCAGCTGTCCATGTACAACCCCACCTGTGGTTCAGCAATGCTGGGACTTGTAGTGCGTATCCAGAGCTACCTGTGGTGATAGATCCTGCAATGCTGGGACTTGTAGTGCCTATAATAGATCCTGCAATGCTGGGACTTGTAGTGCCTATAAAAGATCCTGCAATGCTGGGACTTGTAGTGCCTGCCCAGAGCAACCTGTGGTGATAGATCCTGCAATGCTGGGACTTGTAGTGCCTATGATAGATCCGAGATTCTAAACATGTATGAGCAGGCTGATTACCGTTGGATGTTTCATGCGATTATTGCCAGCCAGTGGGTTGGTATGAGGCAGGCAACCAGCATCTTTATACGAAGACCAACAATAGTCATCCTTGTGTCCATGTCAAGTCAAGTTTATTCATTGTCCCTGGCACAAGAGTTTAGAATTTTTCTCTCTATAATATGATGTTAAAAAAATATATGAAATGTAGGTGAAGGTGCTAAATCTAATTCCTCTCTTTTTTTTTTATTGAAGATGTACGCCACCCACCAGAGTGCCCTCCAGAAGAGGCCACTCCACCAGAGTGCCCGCCAGAAGAGGCCACTCCACCAGAGTGCCCGCCAGAAGAGGCCACTCCACCAGAGTGCCCTCCAGAAGAGGCCACTCCACCAGAGTGCCCTCCAGACGAGGCCACTCCACCAGAGTGCCCTCCAGACGAGGCCACTCCACCAGAGTGCGCCCAAGACGAGGCCACTCCACCAGAGTGCGCCCAAGACGAGGCCACTCCACCAGAGTGCGCTCAAGGCGAGGCCACTCCACCAGAGTGCCCTCCAGGCGAGGCCACTCCACCAGAGTGCCCTCCAGGCGAGGCCACTCCACCAGAGTGCCCTCCAGACGAGGCCACTCCACCAGAGTGCCCTCCAGACGAGGCCACTCCACCAGAGTGCCCTCCAGACGAGGCCACTCCACCAGAGTGCCCTCCAGACGAGGCCACTCCACCAGAGTGCCCTCCAGAAGAGGCCACTCCACCAGAGTGCCCTCCGGACGAGGCCACTCCACCAGAGTGAGGCGCCCAAGGCGAGGCCACTCCACCAGAGTGCCCTCCAGACGAGGCCACTCCACCAGAGTGCCCTCCAAGCGAGGGCAATCCACCAGAGTGCCCTCCAGACGAGGCCACTCCACCAGAGTGCCCTCCAAGCGAGGGCAATCCACCAGAGTGCCCTCCAGACGAGGCCACTCCACCAGAGTGCCCTCCAGAAGAGGCCACTCCACCAGAGTGCCCTCCAGACGGGGCCACTCCACCAGAGTGCCCTCCAGACGGGGCCACTCCACCAGAGTGCCCTCCAGAAGAGGCCACTCCACCAGAGTGCCCTCCAGAAGAGGCCACTCCACCAGAGTGCCCTCCAGAAGAGGCCACTCCACCAGAGTGCCCTCCAGACGAGGCCACTCCACCAGAGTGCCCTCCAGACGAGGCCACTCCACCAGAGTGCCCTCCAGACGAGGCCACTCCACCAGAGTGCGCCCAAGGCGAGGCCACTCCACCAGAGTGCCCTCCAGACGAGGCCACTCCACCAGAGTGCCCTCCAGACGAGGCCACTCCACCAGAGTGCCCCCCTCCAGACGAGGCCACTCCACCAGAGTGCCCTCCAGACGAGGCCACTCCACCAGAGTGCCCCCCTCCAGACGAGGCCACTCCACCAGAGTGCCCTCCAGAAGAGGCCACTCCACCAGAGTGCCCTCCAGAAGAGGCCACTCCACCAGAGTGCCCTCCAGAAGAGGCCACTCCACCAGAGTGCCCCCCAGACGAAGCCACTCCACAAGAGTGCGCCCCAGACATGACCACTCCACCAGAGTGCGACTTCTACATAGAGAAACCAAAACGTCATGTTCGCTTTACGCTTCCTCCAGGGCATGAAGATGATAATCGACCAAGGCGAAAACACTTCTACATAAAAAAAATAAAACGTCGTGTTCGCTTTATGCTTCCTCCAGAGCCACGAGACGTTCGCTGTGAGAAAGAGAAAAATAAAAAAATTCAAAGACCACGAATGTCATCACCTCCCCCTCCTGCAGGAGAACCCCTAGATGATCATGGACAAAAGAAAAAGGACCAGAACAACAAAAATAGAACAAAAAACCAGAACAAAAAAAATAGAAAAAATAAAAGACAGTACGAGTTGGAGTAGCTGTAAAGGGAGGTTGGAAGCCAGTAGATTTTTTTCTTTCCTGCAGGCATGTTTTGGACCAGCTGTAAGGGGAGGTTGGAGGCCGGTAGACTTTTTCCCAGGTGAGGCCACTCCACCAGAGTGCGCCCCAGGCGAGGCCCCCCCGCCAGAGTGCCCTCCAGGCGAGGCCCCTCCGCCAGAGTGCCCTCCAGGCGAGGCCCCTCCGCCAGAGTGCCCTCCAGGCGAGGCCTCTCCACCAGAGTTCGACTTCCACAAGGAGACGCCACCAGAAGAACCCTCGATCATCACAGAACCAGACAAAGGAAAAAGAAACAAAAATAGAAAAAATAAAAAGACAGTATGAGTGCTCCCCAGAAGAGGCCACTCCACCAGAGTGCCCTCCAGAAGAGGCCACTCCACCAGAGTGCCCTCCAGAAGAGGCCACTCCACCACCAGAGTGCGCCCAAGGCGAGGCCACTCTACCAGAGTGCGCCCAAGGCGAGGCCACTCTACCAGAGTGCGCCCAAGGCGAGGCCACTCCACCAGAGTGCGCCCAAGGCGAGGCCACTCCACCAGAGTGCGCCCAAAGCGAGGCCACTCCACCAGAGTGCGCCCAAGGCGAGGCCACTCCACCAGAGTGCCCTCCAGACGAGGCCACTCCACCAGAGTGCCCTCCAGAAGAGGCCACTCCACCAGAGTGCCCTCCAGACGAGGCCACTCCACCAGAGTGCCCTCCAGACGAGGCCACTCCACCAGAGTGCCCTCCAGACGAGGCCACTCCACCAGAGTGCCCTCCAGAAGAGGCCACTCCACCAGAGTGCCCTCCAGAAGAGGCCACTCCACCAGAGTGCCCTCCAGACGAGGCCACTCCACCAGAGTGCCCTCCAGACGAGGCCACTCCACCAGAGTGCCCTCCAGACGAGGCCACTCCACCAGAGTGCCCTCCAGACGAGGCCACTCCACCAGAGTGCCCTCCAGACGAGGCCACTCCACCAGAGTGCCCTCCAGAAGAGGAGAGCCCTCCAGAAGAGGCCACTCCACCAGAGTGCCCTCCAGAAGAGGCCACTCCACCAGAGTGCGCCCAAGGCCACTCCGAGGCCACTCCACCAGAGTGCCCTCCAGACGAGGCCACTCCACCAGAGTGCCCTCCAGACGAGGCCACTCCACCAGAGTGCCCTCCAGACGACCAAGGCCACTTCTACCACCAGAGTGCTCCCCTCCAGCCACGAGGCCACTCCACCAGAGTGCCCTCCAGACGAGGCCACTCCACCAGAGTGCCCTCCAGACGAGGCCACTCCACCAGAGTGCCCTCCAGACGAGGCCACTCCACTCCACCAGAGTGCCCTCCAGACAAGGCCACTCCACCAGAGTGCCCTCCAGACAAGGCCACTCCACCAGAGTGCCCCCAGAAGAGGCCACTCCATCAGAGTGCCCTCCAGAAGAGGCCACTCCATCAGAGTGCCCCCCAGACGAAGCCACTCCACAAGAGTGCCCCCCAGACGAAGCCACTCCACAAGAGTGCGCCCCAGACATGACCACTCCACCAGAGTGGGACTTCTACATAGAGAAACCAAAACATCATGTTCGCTTTACGCTTCCTCCAGGGCATGAAGATGATAATCGAACCAAGGCGAAAACACTTCTACATAAAAAAAATAAAACGTTGTGTTCGCTTTATGCTTCCTCCAGAGCCACGAGACGTTCGCTGTGAGAGAGAGAAAAATAAAAAAATTCAAAGACCACGAATGTCATCACCTCCCCCTCCTGCAGGAGAACCCCTAGATGATCATGGACAAAAGAAAAAGAACCAGAACAACAAAAATAGAACAAAAAAACAGAAGAAAAAAAATAGAAAAAATAAAAGACAGTACGAGTTGGAGTAGCTGTAAAGGGAGGTTGGAAGCCAGTAGATTTTTTCTTTCCTGCAGGCATGTGTTGGACCAGCTGTAAGGGGAGGTTGGAGGCTGGTAGACTTTTTCCCAGGTGAGGCCACTCCACCAGAGTGCGCCCCAAGCGAGGCCCCCCCGCCAGAGTGCCCTCCAGGCGAGGCCACTCCGCCAGAGTGCCCTCCAGAAGAGGCCTCTCCACCAGAGTTCGACTTCCACAAGGAGACGCCACCAGAAGAACCCTCGATTATCACAGAACCAGACAAAGGAAAAAGAAACAAGAATAGAAAAAATAAAAAGACAGTATGAGTGCTCCCCAGAAGAGGCCACTCCACCAGAGTGCCCCCCAGACGAAGCCACTTCACAAGAGTGCACCCCAGACATGACCACTCCACCAGAGTGCGACTTCTACATAGAGAAACCAAAACGTCATGTTCGCTTTACGCTTCCTTCAGGGCATGGAGATGCTAATCGACCAAGGCGAAAACACTTCTACATAAAAAAAAATAGAACGTCGTGTTCGCTTTACGATTCCTCCAGAGCCACAAGACGTTCGCTGTGAGAAAGAGAAAAAAAATAAAAATTCAAAGACCACGAATGTCATCACCCCCCCCCCCCCCCGCAGGAGAACCCCTCGATGACCATGGACAAAAGAAAAAGAACCAGAACAACAAAAATAGAAAAAAATGAAAGACAGTACGAGTTGGAGCAGCTGTGAATTTCATTGGCTGTTTACCCTGATCGGGGATGCGCTGTGTAAGAGGGACACAGCGCATTACTGGCCGATTAATCGATTATGAAAATAGTAATCGATTAATTTCAAAATCGATTAGTTGTTTCAGCCCTACAAATATATGCAACCAATACCTCTGTTTTTTTAATGAATTCGTTGAACTAGTTTAGACTCTCAATCAATTTCTTGCTAAGTATGTCTCCATTTGGAAACAATGTTAGAGTAGAGTTAGGGACCGCACTTCGCAGAGGAGCCTTGACGTGGCAGTGCGGCTTCACATATATTTGCAAATGTATCTAACGTAAACCAAACACAAACGGTTCAAACACTGTAAACTTTTTTTTATTTTGCTGACTGGCTGGCTGGTAAGTGTTCCGGTGGATTCTGTGTATTGTATTGTTCTGTGAACTGCCATGCTCAAGCACTGAATCACACTTTTGAGCGTTATTGCAATATGATATCACATGTTACATGCTTAGTGTGTTGCAGTGCCATTCATGGTCAATAGTACCTTAGCACATTGACCCAGCGCACTTCCAACACATACAGTGCCTTGAAAAGGTATACCCCTTGAAATTTTCCATATTTTGTCATGTTACAACCAAAAACGTAAATGTATTTTATTGGGATTCCATGTGATAGAACAACACAAAGTGGCACATAATTTTGAAGTGGAAGGAAAATGATAGATGGTTTCAATTTTTTTTACAAATAAATATGAGAAAAGTGTGGAGTGCATTTGTATTTAGCCCCCCTGAGTCAATACTTTGCAGAACCACCTTTCACTGCAATTACAGCTGCAATTTTTTTTTGGGGGATGTCTCTACCAGCTTTGCACATCTAGAGAGTTAAATTTTTGTCCATTCTTCTTTGCAAAACAGTTCAAGCTTTGTCAGATTGGATGGAGAGCGTCTGAACAGCAATTTTCAAGTCTTGCCACAAATTCTCAATTGGATTTAGGTCTAGACTTTGACTGGGGCCTGGGCCATTCTAACACATGAATATGCTTTGATCTAAACCATTCCATTGTAGCTCTGGCTGTATGTTTAGGGTTGTTGTCCTGCTGGAAGGTGAACTTCCGCCCCAGTCTCAAATCTTTTGCAGACTCTAACAGGTTTTCTTCTAAGATTGCCCTGTATTTGTCTCCATCCATCTTCCCATAAACTCTGACCAGAGTCTCTGTCCCTGCTGAAAAAAAGAATCCCCACAACAGGATGCTGGAACAACCTTGTTTCACAGTGGGGATGGTTTGTTCAGGGTGATGTGCAGTGTTATTTTTCCGCCATACATAACGTTTTGTTTTTAGGCCACAAAGTTCAATTTTGGTCTCATCTGACTAGAGCACCTTCTTCCACATGTTTGATGTGTCCTACACAAGGCAAACAGGACTTCTTATGGCTTTCTTTCAACAATGCCTTTCTTCTTGCCACTCTTCCATAAAGGCCAGATTTGTGGAGTGTACGACTAATAGTTGTCCTGTGGACAGATTCTCCCACCTGAGCTGTGGATCTCTGCAGCTCCTCCAAAGTTACCATGGGCCTCTTGCCTGCTTCTCTGAATAATGCTCTCCTTGCCCGGCCTGTCAGTTTAGATGGATGGCCATGTCTTGGTAGGTTTGCAGTTGTGCCATACTCTTTCCATTTTCGGATGAAGGATTGAACAGTGCTCTGTGAGATGTTCAAAGCTTGGGATACTTTTTTATAACCTAACCGTGCTTTAAACTTCACCACAACTTTATCCCTGACCTGTCTGTTGTGTTCCTTGTCCTTCATGATGCTGTTTGTTCACTAAGGTTATCCAACAAACATCTGAGGGCTTCACATAACAGCTGTATGTATACTGAGATTAAATGACACACAGGTGGACTAATTAGGTGAATTCTGAAAACAATTGGCTAAGGCCCCTTTCACACGGGACGGATCCGTATGGATCCGCCCCGTGAAGATCCGCTGCTCAGCGGGGATCGCTCAGCTGATCCCCGCTGAGCCGGCTGATGACAGGGCGGTCACTGTGCAGGGACCGCCCTGTCAGTTCTCCGCTCTCCTCTATGGGGGATCGGATGAGCATGGACCGTCTGTCCGTGTTCATCTGATCCGCTCTGCAGACGGATGGAAAAATAGGGTTTTCCTCCGTCTGCAGAATCGGACAATAACGGAGGCGGACGATAGCGGGTGTCAGCGGGTGCTCATCCGCTGACACCCGCTATCCCATAGGGATGCATGTATGTCCGTCTTTCATCCAAAAACGGATGGATGAAAAACGGTCATACGGTCCGCATGTGTGAAAGGGGCCTTAGACTAGATTTTAGTTAGGGGTATCAGAGTAAAGGGGGCTGAATACAAATACATACCACACTTTTCTGATATTTATTTGTGAAAAATGTTGAAAACCATTTATAATTTTCCTTCACAATTATGTGCCACTTTGTGTTGGTCTATCACATAAAATCCCCAAAAAATAAATTTACATTTTTGGTTGTAACATGATAAAATGTGGAAAATTTCAAGGAGTATGAATACCTTTTCAAGGCACTGTACAGTGCATCTGGAAAGTATTCACAGCGCTTTACTTTTTCCACATTTTGTTATGTTATAGCCCTATTCCAAAATGGATTAAATTAATTCTTTTTCTCAAAATTCTACAAACAATACATGTTTAGGCCGGGTGCACACTAGTGCGACAAACGCTTCGACATTGGGTGCTCATGTCGCATGACGTGTGAAAATCAATGTTCCCCTAGGGGAGCCATCTTAACTGGTCCGACACAAGTCGATCCGACTTTGAAAATGCTCCCTGGACTACTTTGGTCCGACTTTGATCCTACTTCAGACCATTGACTATCATTGAAGTCGGAGCAAAGTCGGAATCACAGTCTTGCATGATCCGACTTTGGCATGCGACTTGTGCTCTGATGATCTTGACGCGCCAATATGCATGTTAATGTCATAAAACAGGTTTGGGGACCCGGGTCCTGCCCCAGGGGACATATATCAATCAAAAAGAACTTTTAAAAACTAACGTTTTTTCGGGAGCAGTCATTTTAATGATGCATAAAGTAAAAAAAAAAAAGTCTAAAGTATGCCTGTGAAGTGGCATGTGTTTCCCGTGTTTAGAACTGTCCCTGCACAAAATGACATTTGTAAAGGAAAAAAAGAAGCCATTTAAAACCACTTGCGGCTTTAATGTCATGTCCTGGCCATATGGCTGAAAATCCTTGAGAAAAATGGCATGGCTACCCCATCACCCCCCCCCCCCAGCCCCTTTGGGTCTTGTATGGATATTAAGGGGGACCCCGCACCCAAAATAAAACCCTATACCTACAACCCTATATACTCTGAACAGCAGTATATAGGCGGTGCAAACAAGACACGGACTGTAGGTTTGTTCTTAAGTAGAATCTGAACAGGTACATTATGAAGTGTAGCTCCATCCCAAGAAAATCTATTTTTAAGCTTTTTGGAGAACATAGGGAGGGGTTATCACCCCTGTAACATTTGCTGTCTTTGCACATCTGTTCAGAACATTTCACCTCACTTTCCGTCCCAATGACAAATGTTTTTGGAAAAGTGGGTTTTAATTGAAACAAGGATTGGTGATAAAGCATCAGTAGAGAGGAGATACCTTTTTCCCAAATTAAATCTAACGGGATCGAATTTCCCTTCCTAGGGGTAGATTTCCTCTCACTTCCTGTTATCTCTTTCCGTTTGCAAGTAGGAGTCGTTTGTAAGTTGGATGTTTGAAAGTAGGGGCCTGCCGTATATACTCTGCAGAAATTTGCCCCATTAGATGTTGGTGTAGCCACAAGACTGTAAGCCCTCACAGTTACTCTTGGTGGGCACAGGAATGGGCCCTGCTGTGAGTTATTAGATCAAGATTTGTAATTGCATGCACCTGTTGAACAGGGCAGAAAAATTGGGCCTGTGGTGGTGGTGGTGGTGGTGGTGGACGGTGTTGCCACAAGACTGTAAGCCCTCACAGTTACTCTTGGTGGGCGCAGGAATGGGCCCTGCTGTGAGTTATTAGATCAAGATTTGTAATTGCATGCACCTGTTGAACAGGGCAGAAAAATTGGGCCTTAGGCACTGGTGCCACAACACTGCAACCCCTCACAGATACTGTAGTTGGAGCACAGCAGTCAGACGTGTTGCGAAGCATTGCTTAAAAAATTGTAAATTGTCAGCACACATAGGTACTATGTGTGCTGACAAGAAAATATAGGTCATATGTGTGCTCACAACACACTATAAGTCCTATGGGTGCTGACACAAACACACTATAGGTACTATGTGTGCTGACAAGAAAATATAGGACCTATGTGTGCTCACAACACACTATAAGTCCTATGAGTGCTGACACAAACACACTATAGGTACTATGTGTGCTGACAAGAAAATATAGGACCTATGTGTGCTCACAACACACTATAAGTCCTATGGGTGCTGACACAAACACACTATAGGTACTATGTGTGCTGACAAGAAAATATAGGACCTATGTGTGCTCAAAACACACTAAGTCCTATGGGTGCTGACACAAACACACTATAGATACTATGTTTGCTGACAAGAAAATATAGGACCTATGTGTGCTCACAACACACTATAAGTCCTATGGGTGCTGACACAAACACACTATAGGTACTATGTGTGCTGACAAGAAAATATAGGTCCTATGTGTGCTCACAAAGGAAACACTAGCTCCTATGTGTGCTGATACAAACACAATATGGCTCCTATAAATCCCTGCCTGGGATGGGACAGAAGGTTGGGACAGAAGTTGGGGTGCAATGCTGTTCTAACAGCACTGCGATTGGTGCTACTGCAATACTGTACTAACAGCACGCACACAGCAGACTAATCCCCAGCAGCAGATAATATCACACTCTGTGCAATCAGCAGCAATGATCAGTAATGATTTGAATGAGGAGTTAGCAATGGTTTAGCAAAGAAGAAAATCAATCAGCAGACTGCTCTCCCTAATGCCGGAACACATGTGCCCTGGGCCGACGGCGTGGCGGCCTTTTATATGGTGGGGCGTGTACTAAAGCCCCTGAGCATTAATTGGCTACAGGCGTCCTGCCTGTAGCCAATTATTGCTCTCCTAGTTTCCGGCGCTGTGATTGGCCAAGCATGCGGGGTCACAGTGCATGCTTGGCCAATCACCAGCCAGCAATGCACTGCGCCGGCCGCAATGCATTGCGGGCCGCTCGCATCACACGAATGTGATGCGAACGGCCCAAATAGTTCTGGGCTCACCGAGCGGGCGAACGCCCGGTGCTCGATTCGAACGTGGGTTCGAATCGAGCACCGGGCCCATCCCTAGTCAGCACCCATAGGACCTATAGTGTGTTGTGAGCACACATAGGACCTATATTTTCTTTTCAGCACACATAGTACCTATAGTGTGTTTGTGTCAGCACCCATAGGACCTACAGTGTGTTGTGAGCACACATAGGAGCTCTATTTTTTATACAATATACACTACCCACTACAATGGCTGGAAGACCGCCAAGGAGAGGCAGACCGTCCCAAGGCAAGAACACAGGGCAAGCAGGCTCTGTTTCTAGAGACAACAGTGCTGGTCGTGGTCGTGCATCGTCATCAGCACGTGGCCATGGGACACGCTTGTCTTTGTTTTCGGCAGCTGGACATGTTGAGCCGCATCATGCCGAAGGCTTGGTAGAATGGATGACCAAGCCCTCCTCATCCTCTCTCACCCAGGCTCAGGGTACTGGCAGAGCAGCTGCCAACGCGTACTCAATGGCATCATCAGCCACCCCTTCCCTAGACCCACCATGTCCTCCTGAGGAGTCCCCCGAACTGTTTGAGCACAGTGTTGGGTACATGCTTCAGGAGGATGCCCAACGATTTGAAGGCTCGGATGATGATACCCAGCTTGAGGAAGGCAGTAGTGTGCGCGCAGAGAGAGGGGATGCTGAAGGACAGCAATCTTCTCTTTGCAGCCTGGGGCACTGGGGTGATCTTACAGAGATCCAGCGAATGCTGGGAACCAGGAAGCAGGAAACAAGAAGCAGCTGGTCGTGACTTCACAGGAGCAGGAAATGTGATTATTCACAGTGGCAAGGATTGGTAATGCATTTCGAAGCTACAGCTTCTTCATCAGACCAGCATTCTCTGGATCTCTGTAAGATCACCCCAGTGCCCCAGGCTGCAAAGGGAAGACATCTATGAGACTCCAGGACTGGCGATTTTCACCACATACTGAACTCATCTAATTTAACCTGTGAGTTACTACTTGCTTTTATTAAATATATGATTTATACTGCACTAAGTCTGGCGCCCCTCTGTTCCCATTGCTCTAGTGGTGAAGAGGGAGGGGATGATGAGGTCACTGATTCCACGTGGGTGCCTGAAGGGAGAGAGGAGGAGGAGGAGGAGGATGCGGCGGCACATGTCCAACGAGGCAGGATGCCCCCTGGAGGCCAGCTAGAGGCCATCACACCAACTGAATCACACCGCAGAGCTCCGCCTGTGCAGGGCGCTGCCTCTGCACGTTATCACAAAAGTTCTTTGGTGTGGGCCTTTTTTGAGATGAGTGCATCAGATCGCACCACTGCTATTTGCAATATTTGTCTCAAGCGTATCTCGCGTGGCCAAAACATCAGCCGCTTGGGCACCACAAGCATGAGCAGACATATGTCGACCTGCCATGCAGCTTGTTGGCAAGCGCACATTAAAGACCCACACCAAAGAACAAAGCGGACCTCTCCTTGCTCCTCATCAGCTGGGATCTCCATCCCCACTATATCTTCAGTCCTCTCTGAAAGCTGCTCTGAGAGGATTGAAGGTGTAGAATTAGGTGTGTCACAACCAAGTACTTACAGTACACCGACGTCCGATTGTAGCAGGCAAATTTCCCTGCCCCAGCTGCTGGACCGTCGAAAGAAGTATACTCCCAGCCATCCACATGCCCAGCGGTTGAATGCTAGCTTGGCTAAATTGCTAGCACTTCAACTGCTGCCTTTTCCGTTGGTAGACTCGGCCCTCTTCCGTGAGTTTGTTCAATGTGCGGTTCCTCAGTGGCAGGTTCCCAAACGCACCTTTTTCTCACGGAAGGCGATTCCGTCTCTCTACCGGCATGTGGAAAGCAATGTCCATGCCTCACTGGACAGGGCGGTCAGCAGTAAGGTGCATATTACCGCTGACTCGTGGTCCAGCAGGCATGGACAGGGACGTTATCTGTCTTTCACGGCCCATTGGGTCACTCTATTGGCAGCTGGGAGGGATGCAGGACAAGGTGCAGTAGTGTTGGAGGTTGTTCCGCCACCTTGCCTCCAAAATGCTACTACTGGTTGTGACACACCTCTCTCCTCCACCCCCTCCTCTTCTTCTTCCTCCATGGCCTCTTCGAGTGCTCTGTCCTCGGAACCAGCGGTGCTCCGTAGGCGTACAAGGGGCTACGCGAGTACGCAGGCAAAAAGATGCCATGCCGTGCTTGCGCTGGTGTGTTTGGGGGACAGGAGCCACACTGGGGCAGAGGTTCTGGCAGCTCTGCAGGGGCAGGCCGAGAGGTGGTTGACGCCACGCCAGCTTAAGCCAGGAATGGTGGTTTCTAAAAATGGCACCAACCTCCTCTCCGCCCTGCGACAGGGGCAGCTCACCCATATGCCCTGTATGGCTCACATCCTCAACCTGGTGGTGCAGCGGTTCTTGGGCAGGTACCCAGGCTTACAGGATGTCCTGAGGCAGGCCAGGAAAGTCTATGTGCATTTCCGCCGATCGTATAATGCCAGTGCTCGGCTGGCTGAGCTGCAAAAGGAGCTGAACCTGCCCAAGAACCGCCTAATAAATAATAAAAAATCATGTTTAATCGTTTGTTATAAAATTTTGCAAACAGGTAATTTTTCTCCTTCATTAATATGTGCTGATGAGGCGACACTGGTGGGCACTGATAGGCACAGTTAAGGCGGCACTGATAAGGTGGCACTGATGGGGACAGATAAGGCGGTACTGATGGCCACTGATAAGATGGCACGGATGGGTGGCATGGATGGGTACCACTGATAAATGGCACTGATAGATGGCACTGATGGGCACTGGTAGGTGACACTAATGGGCACTGATAGGTGACACTGATGTGCAGTACTGTTGTTGCCGCACTGATTGTGGGCACTGAGGGCACTGGTAGGCGGCACTGTTGCCCATTGCTAGGTGGCACTGGCAGGGTGCACAGGTGGGCACTAAGGATCTGCAGCAGCTTGCCGTGATCAGGACTGATGTCCCTCTCGCGGCCGCTGGTGATCGTCTTTTTTTTTTCTCCTCACGCTGTCAGCACGAGGAGAAAAAAAAAGCCGATTACCGGCTCTGTTGACATCACATGATCAGCTGTCATTGGCTGACAGCTGATCACGTGGTAAGGGGTCAGGATCGACCCCTTACTCCGATCTGTGATCCAGCGAGTCTCATAGACTCGCTGATCACAGAGCACGCCGCGCGTGCCCTGCAAGGGGCGTGCAGGCCGCTCGGGCATGGGACGACGTCAATAGACAGTCCCGGCAAAGCAGGTCCGCGTTGTAGCCGTCAAGTGGTTAAAGTGGTTCTAAAGGCTCAAGGTTTTATACCATCATGCATTAAGCTAAAAAAAAAACGTCTCTGTGCAGCCCCCCCTAACTCATAACTGAGCCCGATCTTCCTCCAGCGGTGTGCCTCGGCTCTACTGGGTCTCTCCCTCCTCATTGGCTGAAACAGCAATGGGAGCCATTGGCTTCCGCTGCTTTTAATCACAACCAGCCAGTAAATGAGGAGAAGGGGGGGGGGCGGGGACAAGCCACTGCTCTGTGTGTGAATAGGCAATTGCTCGGATGCTGCCATTGCAAGCTGCTTGCTGCAGGGGCACTCAGCAAGAGGGAGGGGCCAGGACGCCGGAAGGAGACCCTGGAAGAGGAGGATGCGGGCTGCTCTGCGCAAAACTACTGCACAGAGCAGGTAAATATAACAGGTTTGCTATAAAAAAAAATAAAAAATGATTGCCTTTATCATCATTTTAAGAACCAATGACGCTTTCTCTATACTTCACAACATAAAGTACAGTGATTTGAATTACAAGACATCCTACATAATCCAAGGCAGACAACAGAGAGGCGGATGACTTAATGGGTGGTAAGGCATCTGCCCAGAGGCGGCTCTCTAATTAGGCAAATTAGGCGGCCGCCCTAGGCCTCGCACTCCCAGGGGCCTCGCGGCTGCCTAATTTGCCTGACGTGTGTGGGAGTTGGAGGGAATGTCCCCAAGTCGGTGGCCCCAGGGCCGTCTCTCTGCCCGCTACTACTTTTACCCCTGCCAGGGGCGGATTGTTCAATTCAGCACTGCCAGGGGTGACGTCCCAGGGTCAGTGGGTGGCTCCATGTACTCCCCTCTCCCGACTCCTCCCCTTCTGCCAGGCTCTGTGGATCTCCTGTCATGTGCTGAACCCAGCTAATGCCAGCAGCGGCCGAGCAGCTCTCATTCTGCTCCACTTTCCAGGTTGAATGTCTGTAATGGAGGACCTGCCAATGCCAGACCAGGCACCCAGCGATCATCGGGGAGACTGTCTGCCGCCGGAGCTTCCAGGTATAGAATGATGACGGTCCTGCCCGATACTGACACATCCCGTGATGTCACCCCTGACTGAGGGGGCTTCGATAATCGCTACTGCCAGCCGCCCCACACACAGCCCTGATGATATATATGCCATCTGGCATATCATGGCACCTACTGACCCCCTGTCATCAGCAAAATTCTAGAAACTGTGAATTCATAGTTCATAGAATTTAAGGCTCTTAATATATGCAATTTGTACAGTTATTTTTTTAGCGCTTGAAATATTTTTCCGATTTTGGGCGTGAGTGGGGCCTCATGTTTAATATTGCCTAAGGCCTCACAAAGCCTAGAGCCGCCTCTGCATCTGCCCACTAACATCTGCATCACCGGAGCCCAACAACTGCATGGGGTGCATGCTTGATTAATGTCTCCATTCAAATGTGTAGTAAAAATTTTCTTGCAATCTTTCACCCACTGAATAGGTGAATTTCAGGGCAAAGCAATAGTTTTCTTAAAATGGTTATAAACCCCCGTCTTCTCAGGGAGAGGCGTGATGCTGACGTGACACGTCAGAGCTAGGGGAGGAGCCGGATGCCGGCGGCTCGAGGGACGCCCGGGGACTCCCTAGTCGGACCAGCGGAGTCGGCGTGGAGCGCGAGCCCACGCTGACTCGATGAGGAGATTCTGAGACCGCCCCGCCACCACCGCCTCTTCCCCCCGTCCGCAGACCGGACCCAAGACATACGCGGTACCGGAGGAACTGAGCACACGCTGTCCATCTACACCCGCATACCTGATCGGAGGGTGACTGCTGCCGGGAGCTCCAGGAGGTTACATCAGGCAGGGTCTCCTGCCTCCTGCACCCGTCCCCGTAACGGAGTGGACCCTGGAGGTGCTTTCTGGTGGACTGAACCCTCCGTCCCTTCTCCTCTCCTCCCCTCACTTCCTCCCTATGGGGAGATTTTGAAGAAATAAACCAAGAAGAATTTTATCAAGAGGGGGTACAGCCGGGTACCCCCCAGGTATGGAAAACATAAAGAGGAAAAGCCATAGTGTCAAAATTTGAAAATGCTTATACATGTAACTTGATGCAAGAGACCCACGTTTTCGAATGCATCTGCTGCAGCACTGGGGCTTTTCACAAACAGTTGAAGCCTGGGGTGCCCTGAAGTTGCACGAAATTACTTGTCTATAAGTCTGGGGCCATACCTGGTATTAACCCTCAAGAATATGCAGAGAGAATATTTAAGAGAGACACAAAGGGTCCAGTGACTCATCCCTATAAAAAGAAAAATAGTAAGCGGTGAAATAAAACTCCTAACATATAATGTGAAGGGATTAAACTCTCCGGTAAAAAGATATAAAATTTTGAGGGAACTCTGTAGGTATCAGACTGATATTGCGTTTCTTCAAGAAACGCATTTTTTTCGAGGGGGGGAATACTAAATTATTCTCCCGAGATTTCCCAAATTGGTTTTATAGCGACTCCCCGACCGTAGGGTCAAAGGGAGTTGCTATTGGATTTTCCAAAAATATTAAATTTACATTGTTAGACAGACTGGAGGATTCAGAAGGTCGTTATCTCTTTTTGAGGGGGAGAGTTGGGGAAAATATGTTTACATTCATTAATGTTTATGGTCCAAATAAAAACCCAATAAAATTTTTGTCTCAGGTCTTGGGACGAGTACAGGGGTTTAAAATGGGTGAGGTGGTCCTAGCGGGAGATTTTAACTTTTGTTTAGACCCCAGCTATGACAGTACGTCACTGGTGTATAGGCTGAGCCCAATACAACTGAAAAAATTGAAGAGCAAAATATCCCAAAACCAGCTGGTTGACAGTTGGCGCGTTGTGCACCCTAAAGATAGAGATTATACCTTTTTTTTTACCAGTCCACGGGACTCACTCCCATCTGGACTAC
Organism: Lithobates sylvaticus; assembly: GCA_028564925.1. Lineage (NCBI taxonomy): Eukaryota > Metazoa > Chordata > Amphibia > Anura > Ranidae > Lithobates > Lithobates sylvaticus. Next base: position 67,490,777 of record CM053033.1, on the reverse strand, counting down.
CTTCTAATAGACCATAGAATATTGGACCGGGTTGTCTCGTCCCAAATAGAGATAACGACTTTGTCAGATCACTCCCCGGTCTCGTTAAGGGTGGGGACCCCCGAGAATCAAAGACATCCCTTTTCGTGGCGTCTCAACGACAATTTGATATTGGAATCGGATACAGCAGATTTAATTAAAAGGGAAATCAAATTTTTTTTCCCCAGAACGACACGGGAGATGTATCACCCGCGACGCTATGGGAGGCGCACAAGTCGTACATAAGGGGAGTCCTCATCTCCATTGGAGCTGGGATAAAAAAGGAAAAAAATTTGAAGTTCTCAGGACTAACAGAGGAGATTCAGAGGCTCGAAAGGGACCACAAAAGTAATACGAGTTCAAATCAAGATCTATACCATAAGCTAATAAGTAAAAGAGAAGAGTTAAAAACGGCCTTGGAAATAGATTCTAGGAAGTATTTTTACAAAATAGCAAAAGAGAAACGTCAGTGGGGAAACAGGACAGGAAAAAATCTAGCCCGGGTACTGAAAAAGAAAAGGGAGGTTAACTACATTGAGAAAATACAGAATGAGTCTGGTGAAATGGTTAGCTCGACTAAAGAAATAGCAAGGGCATTTAAGACATACTACGAAAGTTTGTATGATGTCAGACAGGAGGGGAAGCAGAACTTTGAACCCAGAACAGAGGGCAAAATCTTCCTCATGGATAGCGCGCTACCGTCTCTTTCAGAGGTGGATAGATTAAGCATGGATAGCCCCATAACAGAGGCGGAGATCTTCAAGGCCTTGCAGAGCTCACAAAGCGGAAAGAGCCCGGGCCCGGATGGTTTCACGCTGACGTACCTGAAAAAATATAAAAAGACATATTGGTGCCGAGGTTGTGTCGGTATTGGAACCACCTGGGCACGGACTGTATAATGGGGGGGGGGAAGCTTTGCGGGCCTCAATCACTCTGATCCACAAAGAAGGCAAAGATAGAACCTTGTGCTCAAGCTACCGTCCGATAGCCTTACTAAATACCGACACCAAGCTCTATGCCAAGGTGCTTGCAATGAGAATGAAGGGAAGGCTTGCCCAACTTGTACATCCTGACCAGGTTGGGTTTGTCATGGGGAGAGAGGGGCGGGACAATGGGGTCCGGACCCTATTGTTGCTCCATGCGGCCAGGCGGGTCAAGAAGGCTTTTGACAGGGTAGACTGGGGACATATGATGGGTACACTGGAGACTATGGGGTTTGGTCCCAGGATGTTACAATGGGTTAAGATGCTTTATTTTCAGCCTCAGGCTTCAGTTCGGGTAAACGGGGTACCCTCGGAGACGTTTACCATGCGTAATGGAACACGTCAGGGTTGCCCGTTGTCGCCCCTTTTGTTCGTCCTGGCACTGGAGCCTCTTCTCTCAATGGTCCGTAAAAACAATGACATCTCGGGCATCAGGGTAGGAAGGGAGGTACACAAGCTTGCTGCTTTCGCAGATGATGTTCTCTTTTATATCTCTAACCCCAGGATCACCATCCCAAATTTATTATCAGTACTAAAAATTTTTGGCAGAATCTCAAATCTAAAAATTAATCTTGGAAAGTCAGAAATATTAAACATTAACTTGAAAAAAGTCGAAGCAGACTCATTAGCAAACGAATTTAAATTTCCCTGGAGAGAAAGTATCAAATATTTGGGGATCAGATTAGCAGAAACAACAAAAAAATCATATTTTATAAATTTCCTTCCTCTTCTAGACGAAATAAGAATAGAACTACGTAAAATGTCTCTACGACCGCTCTCTTGGATCGGCCGTATAAACGCATTAAAAATTATTGCTACTCCAAAGATTAACTATAAACTTCAGATGCTTCCCTTAGCCATTCCCACCTCGTTTTTTAAATCCTTAAATCAAATAAATTTCAAGATTCATCTGGGCTAACAAGAAGCCGCGTATCGCTGCCAGCATACTTAGCCGGGAGAAGAAGCATGGGGGGTTAGCAGTCCCCGACTTTGAAAAATATTTCCGAGCGATCTCACTATCACGAGCGATTGATTGGGTTGGTGGAGGTAAAGATAAAAGATGGATTAAACTAGAGCACACAGTAAGCTATAGAGATTTAGGTCACGACATTTGGAACCCACCTAGGTTTAGGAAACTTGATAAAAAAGCACATGAGATAACTAGGGTCACATTAGATATCTGGGATAGTTTGTATAAAAAAAATAAACTGAAATTTAATTCCACTTTAATATATATAAAAAATAACACAATGTTTGAACCAGGAAGAAGCGAAGTCGGGGGGAACTGGATTAAGATAGAAAGCGCACAATTGAGAGATATAACTAAAATGGGTGAAATATGCACATTTCAGGAGTTAAGTAGGCTAACAGAAATGATTTCAATTGACGCATGGAGGTACGCCCAATTAAAACACTTCGTGGAAAGTCTCCCCCGCCCGTTACGTTGGAAAAACTGTGTATTCGGGGGGACGCGAGGCATAGTATCTCCTGAATCTATAAATTTTTAATAAATGAAGATGGATTGGACGTACCTCCATACGTCAAAAAATGGGAAGAATTGGGGTCACAGTGTGGTAAAAATAGGCTGGAGAAAATATTTAAAACAATTCACAGTACGGTATTTCCCATTAATATAGTGGAAAATAATTTCAAATGTCTGTCAAGATGGTACATTACCCCCGACAAACTGAGCAAAATCCAGGTTGGGGTGTCCCCGGAGTGTTGGAGAGGGTGTAAATCAAGGGGTACGCTGGCACATATATTATGGGATTGCCCGGAGATAAATAAATATTGGAAAGGAATATTGGACTTGATATAATTGATCACTGGGGATGTAGTAGTGGAGGATCCATGGGTGTGTCTTTTTCATGGGACGGAGATACCATGGACACAGTATAAGATTTCACTGACCCCGATTCTCTTAAATGAGGCAAAGAATCTTGTCCCGAAGAAATGGCGGGAAGCTGCGGGCCCGACTATTCGGGAGTGGATTTTTAGCGTCAATATGATTCAAAGAATAGAAACAGCGGAAGTAAATTCGGGAGAGGACGAGGCAGACTCGAAGTATAGATGGGTGGCTTGGGATGAATTTAAAGATTCCTGGAGATATTTTTTTGAAGTTACGACTTAGATTCCCTCTCACATTTCATATTGTTAGGAGTCACTACGTGCAAGAAGGGATTGAGACGTGGACCCCCTTAGAGAATTAGGCAAGGTTGGGAGGGGGGTGGGGGGGAGGGAATGGGGGAAGATAAGTATGTCTTAAATGAATTAAGAGATTATGAAATGTGTTACTATGATGATGTATTTTGAAAAACAATTATAAAGATTTAAAAAAAAAAAAATGGTTATAAACCTCAGACATGAAATGTACACAAAGCATATCCCTCTATAGTGTGTACTTTAAAATTAAGAGCACTAATGGCGCGTACACACGAGCGGACTTTTCGACAGCAAAGTCCGACGGAACGAATCTGTCGGACAATTCGATCGTGTGTGGGCTCCATCGGACTTTTGCAGTTGAAAAATCCGACAGACTTTAGAAATAGAACAGTTCCTATAGAAAAATCCGCTCGTCTGTGTGCTAGTCCAACGGACAAACGACGACGCTAGGGCAGCTATTGGCTACTGGCTACGAACTTCCTTTTTCTAGTCCGGTCGTACGTCATCCCATTCGAATCCGTCAGAATTTAGTGTAATTGTGTGTGGCCAAGTCCGTTCATTCGAAAAGTCCGTCGGAACTCCGCTCGTGTGTAGGCGGTATTAGTGTAATTTTTGTCTGCTGCTTCATTCCTCTGCTATCAGCATGAATCACTTCTGACAAGTTTTCCAGATACCAACAGAAAAAAAGGTGACAGGAAAGGGAGCTCCAGCACACAGCCTAAGATTGACAGGCTCAGCTCTTTTTGATGCAGAGTGTATTCCTTCCCGTGTATTCCTTCAGCTCTCAGAGTTTACCTCACTGAGCTTTGCAGAGTGTTATTTTACCTCTCTGCTCCCTGTTTTCTGACAGCTCAGACAAGCTTTATAAATTATGAACTTTGAAGGGATGTAGAAAAAAAAAAAAGACTGTAGATAAACAGGTACAGCTCATGTAGGAGGTTTTGTTTAATCTCTGTGTATTCCCTGAGGCCAGTCACTTTACAGGGTATATGTAAGGGTTTACAACCACTTTAAAAGACCACACCCTGGCCCACCTATACTCACCTTTGCCATGCTCCCCCCAATCCATAAAAATACTCAGCCCTTCCAAGTATGGGGGGTGGGGGGTCTGACCACCTTCCATGATGCAGTACTTGGACTAGCTAGGTCCAATACATGAAGCCAGTATACACTTATAACATGAAGGAGCAGAGGGAAAGGAAAGAATATAAGTTTACTGTAGGGGAAAGTTTAACCACTTGCCTACTGGCCACTTTTACCCTATTCTTACACCCACCAATTTCCAGCTTTCATTACTGTCAAAATTTGAATGACAATTGCGCGGTCATGCATTGTTGTACCCAAACGCAATTTTTATAATTTTTTTGAGACAGATAGCTTTCTTTTGCTGGTATTTAATCACCACTGGATTTTTTATTTTTTGGCAAAAAAAAAAAAGACCGAAAATTTAGATAAAATTTATTTTCTTAGTTTTTGTTATAAAATGTTGTAAATAAGTAATTCTTCTCCTTCACTGATGTGCGCCGATGAGGCTGCACTGAAATGGAGTACTGATGGGCACTGATTGGCATCACTGCTGGGCACTGATGGAGCTGCACAGATTATCTGTGCAGATCTCTCCTATGAGGAAATGCCATTGATCGTCTCTCCTCTCCTCACACGCGGTCAGTGTGAGGAAAGGAATGCCGATACCCGGCATTTCCTTATTTGATTGGACACAGCTGATCACATGGGTAAAGAGCCTTGTCATCGGCTCTTTACCGAGATCAATGATGCGACGCATCCCACGGACAGAGCACACCACCGATCGCCGTGCCGCGTGCCCCTGAGAGAGTGGGGCGACGTCATATAACATCTTCCCAGGACTGAGCACACCACCGATCGCTGTGTCGCGTGCCCCCCGAGAGAGTGGGGCGACGTCATAAAACATTGTCCCAGGACAAAGCACACCACCGATCGCTGTGCCGCGCACCCCCGAGAGAGTGGGGCGACGTCATATACAGTGCATTGCGAAAGTATTCGGCCCCCTTGAACTTTTCAACCTTTTGCCACATTTCAGGCTTCAAACATAAAGATATAAAATTTTAATTTTTTGTGAAGAATCACCAACAAGTGGGACACAATTGTGAAGTGGAAAGAAATCTATTGGATATTTTAAACTTTTTTAGCAAATAAAAAACTGAAAAGTGGTGCGTGCAAAATTATTCGGCCCCTTTACTTTCAGTGCAGCAAACTCACTCCAGAAGTTCAGCGAGGATCTCTGAATGATCCAATGTTGTCCTAAATGACTGATGGTGATAAATAGAATCCACCTGTGTGTAATCAAGTCTCTGTATAAATGCACCTGCTCTGTGATAGTCTCAGGGTTCTGTTGAAAGCGCAGAGAGCATCATGAAGACCAAGGAACACACCAGGCAGGTCCGTAATACTGTTGTGAAGAAGTTTAAAGCCGGATTTGGATACAAAAATATTTCCCAAGCTTTAAACATCCCAAGGAGCACTGTGCAAGCGATCATTTTGAAATGGAAGGAGTATCAGACCACTGCAAATCTACCAAGACCTGGCTGTCCCTCTAAACTTTCAGTTCAGACAGACAAGGAGAAGACTGATCAGAGATGCAGCCAAGAGGCCCATGATCACTCTGGATGAACTGCAGAGAACTACAGCTGAGGTGGGAGAGTCAATCCATAGGACAACAATCAGTCGTACACTGCACAAATCTGGCCTTTATGGAAGAGTGGCAAGAAGAAAGCCATTTATCAAAGATATCCATAAAAAGTCTTGTCTTAAGTTTGCCACAAGCCACCTGGGAGACACACCAAACATGTGGAAGAAGGTGCTCTGGTCCGATGAAACCAAAATCGAACTTTTTGGCCACAATGCAAAACGATATGTTTGGCGTAAAAGCAACACAGCTCATCACCCTCAACACACCATCCCCACTGTCAAACATGGTGGTGGCAGCATCATGGTTTGGGCCTGCTTTTCTTCAGCAGGGACAGGGAAGATGGTTAAAATTGAGGGGAAGATGGATGCAGCCAAATACAGGACCATTCTGGATGAAAACCTGTTGGAGTCTGCAAAAGACCTGAGAGTGGGACGGAGATTTATCTTCCAACAAGACAATGATCCCAAACATACAGCAAAATCTACAAAGGAATGGTTCACAAATAAACGTATCCAGGTGTTAGAATGGCCAAGTCAAAGTCCAGACCTGAATCCAATCGAGAATCTGTGGAAAGAGCTGAAAACTGCTGTTCACAAACGCTCTCCATCCAACTTCACTGAGCTCGAGCTGTTTTGCAAGGAAGAATGGGCAAGAATTTCAGTCTCTCGATGTGCAAAACTGATAGAGACATACCCCAAGCGACTTGCAGCTGTAATCGCAGCAAAAGGTGGCTCTACAAAGTATTAACGCAAGGGGGCCGAATAATTTTGCACCCCCCACTTTTCATTTTTTTATTAGTTAAAAAAGTTTCAAAAATCCAATAGATTTCGTTCCACTTCACAATTGTGTCCCACTTGTTGGTGATTCTTCACAAAAAATTTAAAGTTTATATCTTTATGTTTGAAGCCTGAAATGTGGCAAAAGGTTGAAAAGTTCAAGGGGGCCGAATACTTTCGCAAGGCACTGTAACATCTTCCCAGAACTGAGCACACCACCGATCGCTGTGCCGCGTGCCCCCCGAGAGAGTGGGGCGACGTCATATAACATTGTCCCAGGACAAAGCACACCACCGATCGCCGTGCCGTGTGCCCCCTGAGAGAGTGGGGCGACGTCATATAACATCGTCCCAGGACAGAGCACACCACCGATCGCAGTGCCGCGTACCCCCCAAGAGAGTGGGGCGACGTCATATAACATCGTCCCAGGACAGAGCACACCACCGATCGCCGCGCCCCCGAGAGAGTGGGGCGACGTCATATAACATCGTCCCAGGACAGAGCACACCACGATCGCTGTGCCGCGTGCCCCCGAGAGAGTGGGGCGACGTCATATAACATCGTCCCAGGACAGAGCACACCACCGATCGCCGTGCCGTGTGCCCCCCAAGAGAGTGGGGCGACGTCATATAACATCGTCCCAGGACAAAGCACACCACCGATCGCCGTGCCGTGTGCCCCCTGAGAGAGTGGGGCGACGTCATATAACATCCTCCCAGGACAGAGCACACCACCGATCGCCGTGCCGCGTGCCCCCCAAGAGAGTGGGGCGACGTCATATAACATCGTCCCAGGACAAAGCACACCACCGATCGCCGTGCCGTGTGCCCCCTGAGAGAGTGGGGCGACGTCATAGAACATCCTCCCAGGACAGAGAACACCACCGATCGCTGTGCCGCGTGCCCCCGAGAGAGTGGGGCAACGTCATATAACATCGTCCGAGAACTTGAGAGACAATACGGCGGGTGGGAAATGGTTAAAGAAATGCCAACTTTGCCCTGAATGATTGTTACCCTTGTAAAAACCCAACATCCACACTCACCTTCTGTCTTCTTCTCCCCTTTCAAAGACTGTTTTGCTACCTCAGTCAGAGCACCAATTCCAAGGCTGACAGCTAGACCTGTGCAATGAGATGATGAGAGAGACACAAATAAAACTACCATTTAAAGATTAGGAGAACAAACAGAATAAAGCAATTTACTCAAGAAAACAAAATTACCCCCAAAGTTTGCCATGTGGCTGAGACGGAATGCAGGAACCTTCCTCTCTCAGCCCTGTCGCTGAGCTGTCAATAAAACATAGTACTCATGATAAGGAGGAGTCGTGGCTACAGAATTCCAGGCACATAAAATGCTAATAGTATGAATGTTACACTACTTCCTAAAACTTGATATGTCAAAAACGGAGCTCATAATATCCCCCCTGTACAACTTTACTATTGCGCAACTTTTAGTCCCTCCCATCATTTCAGTGTCACATCCAATAAGGGACCAAAATCTTGGAGCATTTACTACCATAGCATTTCCAAAGTTTGCCCCACCATAACCAACGATACCACAAAACTATAATTCATTCCCTGGTTATTTCCCAACCCTCGACATTTGCAACTCCCTCCAAGTTGGCCTACCTCTACACAGACTATCCCCTCTTTAGTCTATCATTAATGCTGCTACTAGATTCAACCAACTTACTAACCGATCTGCGTCTGTATATAATTCAATATACTAAAAACCATACAGAGCCATCCACAACTCAGCCCCTAGCTACAATCACCAACCTCATCTCAAAATACGATCCAAACTCTCCCCTCCACACCATATTAAGACCTCCTGCTCTCTAGTTCCCTTGCCCTCCTATGCTCACCTCCAGGACTTCTCCAGAGCCTCTCCCATCCTCTGGAACGCCTTACCACAATCTATCTGGCATCCTCCTACTGTCCCCATTTAGGCGATCCCAGAAAACTCATCTTTTCAGGAAAACCAATCCTGCCTAAAAAAAAACTTTCTACCTTCTCCATCAACCTATCCCTTATGCCGTGTACACACGATTGGAATTCTCGTCGGAAAAAGCTCTGATGGTTTTCCCGACGGAATTCCGCTCAAACTGTCTTGCCTACACACAGTCACACCAAATTCCGACCGTCAAGAACGCGGTGACGTACAACACTACGACGAGCCGAGTTCAATACTTCCGAGCATGCGTCGAATTGTTTCCGAGCATGCGTAGGAATTTTGCGCGTCAGAATTGCTACAGACGATCAGAATTTCCGATAGAAACCTTTTCCGTCGGAAAAATTGAGAACATGCTCTCAATTTTTTGCTGTCGAAAATTCGGCCAGCAAAATTCCGATGGAGCCTACACACTGTCACATTTTCAGATGAAAAGCTCTCATTGGTCTTTTTCTGGCTGGAATTCCAATCGTGTGTACGCGGCATTACAGTTATTACATTTTGTACCTCTTGCCTTTCCCTTTAGATTGTAAGTTCTCACTACAAGCAGAGCCCTCCTAATCCTCTTGTATCGAATTGTATTTATAAAAGTCCCGATTCACACTGATGCGAATTCTATGCAGATTATATTGATTTGAAAGGCATGGATTTGCATATCTAAAGCTATGCCAAATCCCCTCATGCCGCTTACACACAATCAGAATTTTGGCCAGCAAAAGACCGGAAAATTTGACCGTGTGTGTGCTCCATCAGACTTTTGCTGGCTGAATTTCCGCCAGCAAAATTTTGAGAGCAGATTCTCAATTTTTTGGTCGGAAAAAGTTTCCGATCGTCTGTAGCAATTCCGACGTGCAAAATTCCTACGCATGCTCGGAAACAATTTGATGCATGCTCGGAAGCATTGAACTTTATTTTCTCGGCTCGTCGTAGTGTTGTACATCACCGCGTTCTTGACGGTCGAAAGTTCAGAGAACTTTTGTGTGACCGTGTGTATGCAAGCCAAGCTTGAGCGGAATTCCGTCAGAAAAAACATCCAAGATTTTTCCAAAGGAAAATCCGTTCGTGTTTATGGGGCATAAGAAATTGCATTCATTCACATTAGAATCGCACTTGTCACAACATAAATCATGCTGTGAAATCTTGGTGTGAACCGAGACCAACGTCTAGAGGAAAAGAGATTTCATCTCCAAATACGGAAAGGTTTCTTCACAGTAAGAGCTGTGAAAATGTGGAATAGACTCCCTGCAGAGGTGGTTCTGGCCGTCTCAGTAGATTGCTTTAAGAAAGGCCTGGATACTTTCTTAAATGTACATAATATAATTGGGTACTAACATTTATAGGTAAAGTTGATCCAGGGAAAATCCGATTGCCTCTCGGGGGAATCAGGAAGGAATTTTTTCCCCTGCTTTAGCAAATTGGAGCATGCGCTGCTGTTTTTTTTTTGCCTTCCTCTGGATCAACTGTGGGTATAGAATGGGGTATATGGGATTGTATGATATATATATTTTTTTTATTTGTGGTTGAACTGGATGGACTTTTTTCAACCCAACTATGTAACTGTTCCACCTCCCTTTATTTTTTTAAACTGCTGGCACTATATAAATCCTGTATTAGAATAAAAACATATTATTTTGTTTTCACTTGTTTTATTGGAATCAGTATACAGCAAGTGGAAAAGAAAATTTGCTCCCCTGCTGATTTTGTACATTTGCCCACTGAAAAAGAAATGATCAGTCTATAATTTTAATGGTAGGTTTATCTTAACAGTGAGAGACAGAATAACAATAAAAATATACAGAAAAATGCATTTCAAAAAAGTTATAAATTGATTTGCATTTTAATGAGTGAAATAAGTATTTGATCCCTTATCAATCAGCAAGATTTCTGGCTCCCAGGTGTCTTCTATACAGGCAATGAGCTGAGATTAGGAGCACTCCCTTTAATCTCAGCTTGTTACCTGTATAAAAGACACCAGTCCACAGAAGCCATCAATCAGATTCCAATCTCCCCACGATGGCCAAGACCAAAGAGCTGTCCAAGGATGTCAAGGACAAGATTGTAGTCCTACACAAGGCTGGAATGGGCTACAAGACCATCGCCAAGCAGCTTGGTGAGATGGTAACAACAGTTGGTGCGATTATTCGTAAATGGAAGAAACACAAAATAACGGTCAATCTCCCTCGGTCTGGAGCTCCATGCAAGATCTCACCTCGTGGAGTTTTAACGATCATGAGAAACGGTGAGGAATCTGCCCAGAACTACATGGGAGAATCTTGTCAATGATCTCAAGGCAGTTGGGATCATAGTCACCAAGAAAACAATTGGTAACACAATACGCAGTGAAGGACCGAAATACTGCAGCGCCCGCAAGGTCCCCCTACTCAAGAAAGAACATGTACAGCCTCGTCTGAAGTTTGCTAATGAACATCTGAATGATTCAGAGAACTGTGTGAAAGTGTTGTGGTCAGATGAGACCAAAAATCGAGCGATTTGGCCTCAACTCTACCTGCTGTGTTTGGAGGAGGAGGAATGCTGCCTATGACCCCAAGAACACCATTCCCACTGACAAACATGGAGGTGGAAACATTATGCTTTGGGGGTGTTTTTCTCCAAGGGGACAAGACAACTTCACTGCATCAAAGAGACTATGGACAGGGCCATATACCGTCAAATCTTAGGTGAGAACCTCCTTCTCTCAGCCAGGGCATTGAAAATGGGTCATGGATGGGTATTTCAGCATGACAATGACCCAAGACACATGGTCAAGGCAACCTAGAGTGGCTCAAGAAGAAGCACATTAATGGCCTGGAGTGGCCTAGCCAGTCTCCAGACCTTAATCCCAGAAAATATGTGGAGGGAGCTGAAGGTTCGAGTTACCAAACTTCAGCCTCAAATGGCTTGGAGAGGATCTGCGAAAAGGAGTGGGACAAAGTCCCTCCTGAGATGTATGCAAACCTGGTGGCCAACTACAAGAAACGTCTGACCTCTGTGATTGCCAACAAGGGTTTTGCCACAAAGTACCAAGTCATGTTTTGCGAAGGTGTAAAATACTTATTTCACTCCATAAAATGCAAATCAATTTATAACTTTTTTTAATGCATTTTTTTGTTGTTATTCTGTCCCTCACTGTTCACCATCAGCTTAACCTTTTCATTTTGGCAAACTAGCTTGTGGGTTTTTAGGCACCGTTTACACTTGCGAATAGGGTCCTTTCCAATTAACTGCGGGAAATCCAGTAGAGGTTCCCTGCAATATTTTGCAGGCAGGAAGCCCAATTGAAATCAATGGGAAGATGACAGCGCAGCTGATTGCATGTAATCACTCGTGCAGCGATTACCTGACAATGCTCTTCCCTGGACGCAGAGTCTGCATCCAGGGCTAATCATCTGCAAATAATCACTTGACGAGCAATTATATGCGAGCTTGCCGCTCCTTTTCACTCCCACATATCTCTATTGGCTGCCTCACTGACAAATAAGTGCTAAAGCTCCCCTTCAATATATTGCGGTTTACCATTTTCTGGATGAAGGAACACAGGGGCACCTTAAGACAGTAGCATTATCAGTCTAGGAGAGAGGGGAGTGTTAGATACCAAACTCCAGCCCACACTTTTTAAGCAGTTACAGTTTTTTCCTTTTGGGATAAAGGTTTTAAATAAATAAAAAGCTGACAATTGTAAGTACGTTTTAAAAGGTTTGTCTCATCCCTCTAACTGCTACAGCTGCAGGAACGCTTGTTCTGTTGAAAATCAACATTTACTGGCTGGATCATCACATCTAAGAACTGGTAAACTATTGCTTCATATAGCATGGAAAGTACTTGCCCAAAAAGGAATGTTCTCTATCCGTTCAATGACGGTGGAGTGGAAAAACCAAGTTAACATTGGGGGTTATTTACTAAATGCAAATCAAGTGCACTTGGAAGTGCAGTTGCTGTAGATCTGAGGGGGACACGCAAAAAAAAAAAAAAAAAAAAACACACACACACACACACACACACACACACACACACACACAGCATTTTTGCTTGTACACGATCAGATAGAAATCAGCAGATTCCCCTCAGATCTACTTGCAGTGCATTTGTAGTGCAGAGTGGATTTGACTTTAGTAAATCAACCCCATTGTTATCTCCCTAGAAAAGCTCATATACCAGCATAGAAAATGATTATGGAACCCCTGGCTGGCAGTGCCTGGTTTGGCCCCATTCCACCTGACTTCAGGCAGACTACTGTCACTTTGAGTTTGGAGGCACTAAATGTACTTAAAGCGGTTCTGCACTCTGTATATTTTTTTTTTTTTTTTGGGGGGGGGTATACAAAGGATGCTTACCTTTATTGGGGGACTCACCTGTTCCATCTTCCATCTCGATCGCCGCCGGGTTTCGTCCGATGAAGTTCCTCATCTTCTTCTTTTGTGCTGGGGGCCATCTTGCCTGTGGGCACGTGAAACCCCCACAGGCACTTTAGATGGCCCAGCATGCACCGCCGTTACTCGCGCGTGCGCAGTAACGGCACATCTGCCGACATCTCACGAGATTTCGGAAGATGTGTCCGAAATCTCGCGAGATTTCGGAAGATGTGGCCGAAATCTCGCGAGATTTCGGAAGATGTCCGCACTGACTCCTGGGAACAATGACACCAGATCCCAGGAGACAGTGCGGCCTGACGACGATCGACGCAGAGACCCCGCCCACCGCCGAAGAGAGAGAAGACCGGAAGTCAATTACAAGGTAAGTAAAAAAAAAAAAAAAAAAAAAAAAAAACACATTTAATCTAGTACTCTTTGCCTGATTTGGAAGGCAAAGAGATTTACTAAATGAAATGGGTGCAGAACCACTTTAAATTCTAGATATTACTTCAAAGAGGTCTCATTGTAACACAAGCCATATGTTATCAATCAGTACTCAGTCTGGCTAGGCCTAGGTTATTAGATAGCTACAGATTCACGTTCGTACAGTGCACCTTCTTTATTTGGAACATAAGTAAAATCGATACTTATTTTTTGTTAATGTTGTGTTCTCTACCAAAAGTATCTAATGTCTGTTGATTATGGGTGTCTGTATGCTTACATAAATTGCTAATAGCTTTGTTTGGATTGCTTGAATACTGCATGTCTTAGTTTGTGGTTTGTAACGTGCCGCGGCTGCGTTTCAAACTTAAATTTAATTAAAAAAAAGAAGATCTGGTTTAAAAAAAAAAAAAAAAAAAAAAATGGAAAGCTGCAATATAATATATCTTTGCTTTTGGGTTTAGTACAGCTTTTAAGTTGGTTTTAGGGTGAGTTTTTTTGTCCCCAGTCTGCAGATTATTATAAAGCATGAATGAATAAAATCTGCTGCGTGAAGGTAGAGTCTTGCCAAGTACATCCATTATGCTCACAATCGCTCAATGAAAATGCCAGAAAACAATTCAATGATTGACTTTTTATTCCATCAGTTGAAATGCGGTTATTTGACCAATGACTCCACAGTGACAATTCCCACATTGAGTTCCACTTTGTAGAACAGTCTGCGTTATATTTGGCACATTCTTGTTACATCTTCCATTTGTTTATCCCATGGCTGACAAAGAGGCTCAGTTATTGTCGCTGTGTGACTTTCAGTAATGGTGGCAATTCCTTGAGCAGACCAGATGTGAGTCACTCAAGCAGACTATAAATTCTCTCTTCTTCATCGCCAACACTGATACTATGTAAAAACTGCCGAGTTGAATTGTCCTTGCAATAGCTTCTGCTGCTTTGTAATATACACAATCCAGATGTGGCAACAAAAAGAAATCCATTTCAAATGGAAAAAGAAATGCGTATCTTATTTTCCTACAGGATAAAACTACACAGAAAAGTAAACAGAGCAGTAGATAATTATTTAGTGAATTTGCTGGAACAGGCATTTTTATTTCACAACAAATGTTAAGCTGCAATAAATAAAAAGTAGGCAAAAAAATGTACAGAAGCAAAATGTGATTCAACTGTGTTCCAATACTGCATAAACACATTAACTTTGAATATGTTTTTTATTACAGTCTAAGCTCCTTTTCCACCACACATTGTAGGTATCCTCACACTATGTGATTTTAAAAAAGAACACAAAAAAAAAAATAACAAATGAATCATCCCACACTACAAAAGAGGATCCTTGAGAACACATCTGTTAGACGGGTCATAGTTCCATATTCTGCTGTGATGTAACTGAAGAACTCTCAATATCAATCTTTATTTGTACAGTACAGGGAATGACAGTGTGTGCCCCACAGACGTGGTCTGCTGCTATTCATATTGATAAAGGTCTTAGAACCTTTGCAGTCTCCATGCATCCATGGAGAATAGTAGCCTCTCATTTGTCACACCAACTCCACTCCATCTGCCTTGTAGTAATGAGTGATGGAACCTGAATGCATACTAAGCATCTGTGTGCAGAAATTCTTCATAGATTTTTTTTTTTTTAAATGAAGCTAGTAAACTACATTTTTAACTGCCTTCGGTAAAAAAATTGCATTAGGCCAGCTTCATAAATGTACCTACTATGGTGCCATGCCAGTTATATTGAGCAGCACCACCACATCTCCAAAAACATGGAGACATGCGATTAGGTTGGTTGTGGGTGTTGGCAGCCAATGCAAACACACGTTAACATGCACAAGTGTCAATGTGGCCAAATGTTAATATAAGGAAATGTAATGCCCATTTCAAAAAGGGAATGAATATATATAACATATTTGAAAAAATGAGATCAGTATGTGGTTATAAGTCTTAAGCTGGCCATTCATGGATAATAATGCAGCCAGTGCCACGGGGGCCAGAATAATTTCAATTCATGTATGGGCTAACTGGTTATACACAAGATGACCTATAGAGCTGTAGTATATGGTCTAAACAAAATCAG
Organism: Lithobates sylvaticus; assembly: GCA_028564925.1. NCBI lineage: Eukaryota > Metazoa > Chordata > Amphibia > Anura > Ranidae > Lithobates > Lithobates sylvaticus. The sequence goes on along the minus strand of CM053033.1, from coordinate 67,475,338 downwards.
TTAAAAGAATATAGAAAATATCTGGCAATAGAGGGGGGGGAGGGAAAAAAAAACAAACACTGTGCCTGGAATTTTGCTTTGCTATAATTAGGTGTGCCTACTTTTATAGTGCTGTTGGTGGTTGGCAATGGTAAAGTGCTACACATATCCTCTTCTTGCTAGAAGGGCTGCCCATCAGCATTATGTGACGATTCCATTAAAAAAAAAGGAAAAAGGGAAGACAAATTGGAAAATATGGATGCAAAAATTGCCAACTTATGAAGGTACAAGCTTTGTTCCGACACCCTAATCCTTCCTTCACTAATGCAGGGTTTCTCAACTCCAGTCCTCAAGACGCCACAACAGGTCCGATTTTCATACTTTCCATTAATGTTGCACAGGTGATTTGATCAGTTTCACTGCCTTGGTAATTACCACAGATGTTTCATCCAAAGGGGAAATCCTGAAAACATGACCTGTTGGGGCCTTGATGACTGGAGTGGAGAAACATTGCACTAATGTACAGTTTAGGACCCAGACCATGCATACAGCCAGCAATACTGAAGTGAGATACTTGTTTTGGGTTAATGGCTCAAACTAGGAAGGGCAATTAGAACTGCCATAAAACTTGCATCATCATATCACACAAGCAATGGTATCACCCATACCGACAGGTCCCTTTCAACTTCACTAAGGCTTCTTACACACTAAGGCACTTCTAAACTGCCAGTAAAACACTAGGCGCTTTTGCAGAGCTTTTCATTAATTTCAATGGTGAGAGGCGTTTTTGAGGCGCTTTTTTTTTTAAGCAGGAGTCTTTTCACCTCCCCAGTGTGAAAAGATTCATTGATTTTAATGGAAAGGTTTTCGTGAGCTTTTATGCAATTTTCTTTAGCGCAAAAAAGCACCTGAAAAGTGCCTCAGTGTGAAAGGGGTCTTAGAAATTTTTAAAGGTCAAGTTCACCTTTAACATGGTATCGTATTTAGGGTGTAACAGTCAGCACGCACCCCAACCCACCCCTGACAGCGGGCAAGGAATCCTTCCCACCCCATCGTCACGATTTGAAAACAGTATGGCTGTGCAGTCCACATGGATGCATCATTCATTTACAGTTTACATTTCCTGTGAATGAATACTCTCGTAGCCCATTGATCTTCCTGCTCTCAAGCAACTGCCTGCCCATTTTGAAGATATGGACAGAGAGCTATCCTGAAAGTCTGCAGAAGCCTGCAATTGCACCCCTGGTCTGCCGATCGCGGGTGCAATACTCAGCAGGCTCTTTAAGGAAAAAAATGTAATTATATATATATATATATATATATATATATATATATATATATATATATTTTTACCTGCAAAGAAATGTGCATTTTATTTTATTAAAAGGTGAACTTATCCTTTAATAATTACCTGCAATGTGGTGCCAATTCTGTAGAATTTCTTAGTTGTACTAAACAATGGAAGTGCAAAGTTTAGCATACTTCATGCAACTTAATCTACTCCAACTTAAATGTTATATCAATGTTTCCTTTCCAACTTTGCCTATTCCATGGGTGACAAGACAGTATATAATTTGCCACCCAACTAGTAAATCACGTATGGGACAATAAAATTATCTGCCAATGAAGAAATGCTGAACACTACACTATATAAAACTTAATTTGTGGTACAAGAAGTCAACCAATACAAGATGCATTCTAAATGTTTACCATTGGTAACCAGTTATAACTTATCTTTAATTGTTCTGGGCGCTCTAAAATGATGCAAATTATATTGGTTGGCTTTAGTTACTACACTGAACCCATTATCATTGCGGTTTATGCCGCCTTAAAGTGGTAGTAAAGTCATCTTATTTTTTTACTATGCGCAAAACTTTCCCTGTCCTCACCCATTCACTATAAAGTGTAGTTCTGAATAGTATGAACATTTCCAAAAGGGTTTCACACTGTACCTGTTGGTACCACAGATAATTGGTCTTATACATCATTTGTCATCATTAAAAAGTGAGAGAAAATCCAAGGAATCCTAGAGGCAAGACAGAGAGAAGTGCGCTGAGTACCTGCGAAAAGCAGGGGTATGTTACTTTTCTTTTAGCCTAGGTTCAGACTACTGCGATAAGATGTACTGCGAATTTGATCTGTTTTTTTCTCCTGTGTGAGGTGTGAATTTGCCTTGCGTTTTGAGGTAGACAGGTGTGAATTTACCATGAATTTCAGGAAGCAGACAGTGAACAATTTGCAGAGAACTATGTGCTGCAAGTTCAATTGAAGCCTATGAAGATAAAATTTGCACTGCACCATAGGAATTTGCATCGCACCCACAGTCAACACGCACAGGACCCTTTTTTCCTCGCAGCACATAGATGTGAACCAAAGCCATGCAATACTATGCTTTTTACATGACCTGCAAATTTGTGTTCCTAAACACATCAAACCTGCATCAGTGTGAAGCCAGGCTTAAAACAGACGATAAAGGCATCTGTTGTGCAACATCCACTTCAAGATTTTTTCTTTTTTTGGGCTTATATTATATTTCCACTGTAGTATATTAAAATACATTTACATAAAGTTTTATTTATTTTAAATATGCATATGTCAGTATTTTATGCTTTAAACAGCTATTGTGTAGAAAGTATTGCTTTTCTCTAATATATATATATATATATATATATCTTTCCCTCAATACTGCACTTTCATGAACTTTTTCTGATAAAGATTCTTAAGCTGGATACACAGTATTCAATATTCTTTAGATTTTTTCCTTTAGATTTACCAAGATCATATAATGTGAGGTCAAACCTTAAGGCCCCTGTCACACGGACGGTCCGTTTAGGTCCGCCTGTTAGTTTTTTTAGGCGGACCTGAACGGGTGCTCCATAGACCTCTATGGAGCGTCGGATGTCAGTGGTGATATGTCCGCTGACATCCAACCCGCGCCGAAAAAGTGTGACGGAGGGAAAAAAAACTACTTTTCCATCTGTCTGCGGAGCGGATGAGGACAGACTCTACGGTCCGTCGTCATCCGATCTCCCATAGGGGAGAGCTGCGCTCTGACGGGTCCGTCCCTGCACAGAGTGCAGAGACAGACCTGTCATCTACCTGCTCAGCAGGGATCGATGGAGCGATCCCTGCTGAGCAAGCGGATGTTCACGGGGCGGATCCGTCCCATGTGAAAGAGGCCTTAGAATGTCAATTTGTATGCAATCAGGCAGGCCCTTGCACTACATGGTTTTGGTAAATCTAAAAGGAAATCAAACAAAAAGTTGTATAGTGTGTATCCAGCTTAACTGACAAACGAACATGTTAAAGTAAACTGCTCTGGTCCATCAAAGTGTTTTGTGTAAAAGAACTACCAAGTAGAAGGAAGGTACCTCTGGGAATCGTTTAAGCGGTGCTATTTGGCCGCTAGCGGGGTGGTTTTAACCCCTGCTAGCGGACAAAAAAAGGGTTAAAACCGCACACTGCAGCGCTGCCCCATTGTTTTGAATGGGAAGGGGCGCTTTAGGAGCGGTGAATACATCGCTCCTACATCGCTCCAAAGATGCGGCTTGCAGGACTTTTTTGACCGTCCTGCAAGCGCACTGCTCCAGTGTGAAAGCCCTCAGGGCTTTCACATTGGAGTGAATTGAGCGGCTCTTTCAGGGCGCTTTGCAGGCGCTATTTTTAGAACTTTAGTGCCTGCAAAGCGCCTCAATATGAAAGTAGCCGAAGGGCCGGTTCACACTGGTGCACTGCCTTAATGCCAGCACTATGTACATGGGTTATTGTGCATTGATGCAGCCCAATCACAATATTGGGCTTAATGCACACCGATAATGGTGCACGACATGTGCTGCAAATCACGTATTTTTCACATATGTGCATTGGAGTGCTATTTAAAGTGATTGTAGAACTACAATTTATATATTAAAATAACATGCCATTATCAACTCTGTCTAATTGTTTTGCACAGAGCAGCCCCACTCTTGTTCTCCTGGGATCCCTCGCTTGTGCTTCTGGCTCCTCTTTGGCGAGTGCCCACCATAGAAAGCTAATTTTTATGGGGGCACTTGTGCGGGCTTGCTCCCGAGCAGTGCTGCCTGTGTCTAGAAAACACACAGTGCGGCTTAGCCCCGTCCCTAGTCACAGAATTTGATTGTGACAGTGAGGAGGGCTAGAGCCACTGCCAATGTGCAAAACACTGGCTTGAAATCAGGTTCAGGCAAGTATAAAAAGGGGCAAATTGGGAATTGGGGGGGGGGGGGGTTAGATACCAGGCACAGAAGGTTTTTTACCTTAATGCATTAAAGATTAAAAAAAATGAATGGCACTGCAGCACACCACACACTGCCATGTGCCTGCATATAAAAGTATGTCAGGCAGAAATCTAGGCCTCTTGAGATGCATAAAAATCCATCACATGATTATCAAGGATACTTAGGGGTTATTTACAACAGGCAAATCCACTTTGCACTACAAGTGCAGTCGCTGTAGATCTGAGGGGGGAGATCTGAAATGAGGGGAAGCTCTGCTGATTTTATCATCCAATCATGTACAAGCTAAAATGCTGTTTTTTTTTTCTCCTTGCATGTCCCCCTCAGATCAACAGCAACTGCACTTGTAGTGTCTGCATTTTGGCAGCACTGCTAGCATATGGATAGGCTGACAGGTTCCCTTTAAAATGAAAGAAAAATGTATTTAAAAATTATATATACAGTGGAACCTCGGTTTGCAAGTAACGCGGTTAACGAGCGTTTCGCAAAACGAGCACTGTATTTCTAAATATCCTAACTCGGTTTGCGAGTGTTGTCTCGCAAAACAAGCAGGATTCAGGCCAAAAGCGATGTGCAGTACCGCTTTTGGCCCAAGGTGAGGGGCGTCGGAGCCAAACAGCGCCGATCGTCAGAATTCGGAAATGCACGGAAAGGCCCGAGCACACTTCGGCTGACCTCGCCAAAAATTGGAAATGCTCTTGAACAGAGTCTTTCGGAGGTCAGCCGAAGTGTGCTCGGGCCTTTTCGGTTGTTTCCAAGGCTCTCCGGCGCTCTCCGGCGCCCCCCGCCTCTGGCCACATGCGGTATTGCATCCCATTGAAGTCAATGTGGAACAAATTATTTTCGTTTCCATTGACTTCAATGGGAAAACTCGCTTTGATGTGCGAGTACTTTGGATTACGAGCATACTCCTGGAACGGATTATGCTCGTAATCCGAGGTTCCACTGTATGTATGTATGTATTTTAATACTACAGAATATACAGGTATTCCTTAAGTATGAGGTACTTTTGTCCATCCCTCTGAAATCTATGGAGGCAATTACAGCGTTTGAAAGCAACTAAATTATGGCACTGTGCAAATAAAAAGAAAACAAGTCAGGTGATCAAAATAAATCTATGCAAAGACATAAAATATGTGTAAAAATAATGCCCCTCATCTATTGGACTATTTCATTTCCTCAGTTAAGCTTAAGATACTACCATAAGATACCTTACTTGGCAACAGATAACGTTAGCCATTACGTTAAATAAATCTCATGTTATATATTAAATCCAAAGTAATTGTATAAGACTGGCTACAAATTTAGGAACATCAGATGTCAATTTTAAGTCCCATGTTAGAAAATAATTCCCTCTGCCTAATATACTTTTCAGTGAAAATTGTGAGCTTGAATTACCATAGGTAATTTAAAATACCTTTTCCATGGCTTTTAGCCAGAGGCATACATAAAAAGTACACACATATTGTGGAGAGAAAAAAAATAAAGAAGAAAACAGTAATTTAAGCCAAAACTCTATGCACATATTTAAAACAATTACATGTATTCTAGTTGCATCAATTACTTCAGCTTGCCCTGATATCAGCCTTCTGTAATACCTGGTACAGTTGGTGCATATGGAGGCTCTGCTGTGAACAAGCTGATAGAAGGAAGAGCAAAGTCTGCAGAGAGAATAACACATCATTGTCCAATCAGCAAGCCAGGAGTGTATTCTAGTCCAGGCTGTGCTACGACTGCAGTGAACATCAACAATCTGCTTGTATCTTCTGGAAGAGTTGTCCAGATAAGAATGGCTGAACTACAAACCTTTGGCAGGTGAAAATATTTTAACTAAAGTATTTCAGTGGCTCCATTGAGTTTAGCTTTAACTAAGCATACATTTTGCTGTTTACCTTACAAAATTGTAAAATGTGTATACTATGTGTTCTACACAAAAGCTTAAAGCGTCTAACCCCCATAACCCCCCCCCCCCAAAAAACAAAAAAAAAATAACCTGATCCTGTTCCTTTAAAGCATGTTATACAGCACTTGTGCTGTGTCATTTGGCCCCCTGTATAACCTGAAGAACCTGGCTGATCCTGCCTGGCTATACCCCCCCTGCAAACAGACCACGATAATCATGGCTGCTGAGCCCCTGACATTGTGGTCTATTTGTGTGATTCTGTCAGCCGCAGCTCCCTGTGTCCTCATTCTTCCTCCCCTCCCTGCTCATAGCTGCGCCCCCCCCCCCCCCCCGCTTGGCGCTCTTTTTTGTTTATAGCGCAAAAAATAAAAACCACAGGAGGTGATCAAATACCACCAAAAGAATGCTCTATTTGTGGGGAAAAAAAGATACTTCAATTTTGTTTGGGTGCAACGTCAGTTAAATCGACGCAGTGCCGTATCGCAAAAAGTGCTCAGGAAGGGGGTAAATCCTTCCGGGGCTGAAGAGGTTAAGCACTTTGAGGAATAAAATGCTGAACACTAAATCTGTATGCTCCTCAGCTGACACAATCACCCTTATTTCAGGAACAGTTTTCAATCTAAATATTGCAATTTCTCTTCAATGTAACTAATCATATTATCAGGATCACATATTATAAACCTAGCCCAAATACACTGAAGCATATTATAAGACGGCAAGCAGACTTTTGCTTGGAGCCTACAAACACTTAGGCTTCATTCACTCCAGGCAGATCCACTGCCACAGAGTCAGCCAGCTCAGCAGGAGATCTCTGCTGATCTCCGATGAGCCGGGGGATGACAGGTCCTTCTCTGCTCACTGAGCGGGGAGGGGCTTGTCGAGCGCCGCTGCTTGCTATGGAGAGATCGGATGAAAATGGACAGCATGTCCGTTTTCCCCCGATCCGAACCGCCAGGGACGGATGTGAATGTAGGGCCATCAGTCTGATTTTCGTGGATCGGATGTCAGCGGACATGTCAACGCTGACATCCGTCGCTCCATAGACTAACATGGAGTGCCCATTCCGGTCCGTCGATAAAACTGACAGGCGGAGCTGAACTGTCCAACAGTGTGAAAGGGGCCTTAAACATTTCTGTATGTTTGCCACTTCAAGTTTCAACTGTTATTTTCTATGACTTTTTTTTCTGCACAAGTCTATTCTTAAAATGACTGATGGGTTTAATTCAAAGAGATAAAAGAATATAAATAGGAGATAAAACTGTTTACCAGCATACCATTTCCCTACTAGTCTACTATTCTCTGGTGTATTAACCCATTGCTGTTATATGGAAGGGGGTGATGGGTTGAAATGTAAAAATACAACACCCTGAGGCATCTTGCTTGTGAACATGTATGTGGCCTACATCTAGTATATCCCACTGCATGTCATTAGTGCATCATGACAAAAAGATTCACTGCTCTGTATGGTGATTGGGAGGGGGGGGCACAACTTTTTATTTCAAAGTTGAAAATTATTTAAGAGACGTCAAGGTTTTCAAGCAGAATTTCAGAGTAAGAAGTTAGAATATCTGTCAGGTTTTTACTGCTGTATATGTTTGCGCTGGGGACTTTTTACTTTTGGTCACAGAAGCTAACTAGCAAGAGTAAACTTGCCCAAAGTGGGGACATTTTTCAAATGTGTGTCTACTGGGAGATTTTCCCCCACCTACCTATACATTTACAGCTTTCATCCACTGGATTTAGCCTCACTTTTTGCACCAATGACAACTGTCAGGGTGAGTCCTCCAAATGACTTGTGAGGTTTTCAATTCTCTTCCTAGCCAAGTTACTGACAGAGGTTCTAGCCCTTCTTCCTTTAACCACACCAAAAGCCAGAAATTTATTTCAAGAGGAATTCTCTGTGGTGATCAGGGCACTGCATTATTGGAGCCAATGACCAACCGAACTTGTAAAGCCTAAAATCCCTTATATTAAAACTAATCACATAAATTCTGTAGTACATAATAGATACAATACTGGGGTTCTCAATGTGGGTTTTTAAACACTTGCACAGCGAGAAGATGGCCTGCTCCTAACACAAAAACACATACTCGTAAAGTGCAAGTTGGCCATTCACTTACATATATCACCAGCTTATGGCTTAAAAACATAACAAACCTCCGCTGGTAGGCCAACAGCACAAAGAAATGCAGACTAGTCTCATGTAACTGCAAAATAGTAAAATGGTTCATACAATCAAATGAAGCCTACAAGTACGTTTATAAATTTCAACCAGAATTGGCAATACTGTAACAGCTATATTACATTCTGTAAACATAAGTATAACACTTGCAGGTCTGAAAAGGCAATATTTACAGTTTTTGGTTAAATAATCTATTTCAGCTTTCATTATATTCTTATTCTGAGGTGCTGAAATACCACAGATCTCTAATAACCACAACACTGATACATTGTATTTGTAGTACGGTCTCATAATAAGCGACATCGCACTTTACAACAGACCAGGCAATGTGTCAACTTCCTTAGTTTTCTGAACTTCAAAGCTCAGCATGGCCGGCCTGAACAGTAGTGATTTAACCAAGCTGCTTAGCCTCTGCCTTTAGGGCTCAAGTGTATAAGCAGATTTCAGTTTGTATTAGTGTTAAAAAAAAAAAAAAAAAAATTGAAATAAGATACAATAGTAGGAGAGACATAGGTACAATAAGGCAATAAGCTAGAGTTAAAGCAGCATTGATGCATGTCCCTAACTGCAACTATATACATTAATGAGTGTATATAGAATAATAATCCCATCAGAGTGAAGTGCTTACAGCAAAATGAGCTGCATAACACTTGCACTATATGGGCAAAATGAAGTGCAACACAGAAAGCTTCCCTTAACATAAAAAATAAGTGTGCAAATCTTGGTTTTCTTTATACATGTAAAAAATACAGAAGCTATTAGGACACTGTACTGCTATACAAAAAAAGACACCCATTTTGTGTTTTTAAAACACAGTAGTATACCTTTTCTTTCCACAAACCATCTAAAAAGGCACTAAGGGTAGGAATGACCAGTAACAAATTATTATGAAATGAAGCAGAAGCAAATCATCTTCAGTCCGGTCGAAATATCGGGTACTTTGGTAAGAATTCTATTAGTATAACCTGCAAAAAATAAATAAAATAGGAGTTAAGGTTCAGTAGATACATGAAAATAAAAACAAAAACCTGAAAACACTTTTAACCACTTCCCACCCAGCCTATAGACAAATGACAGCTAGGCAGTGGCTGCCTGATCATTCTTACAGGCAGCGGTGCTTCTCCTGGCTCGCCCCTGCCATCAGCGAACCAGGGAAGGAACCGACCACCCCCAGATGCTGACCATAGAGATTTCCGGTGGGCCAGATGGTCCCCGGAGTCTCTATGATCGTTCGAAGGCCGGGTGCGATGTTGGGACATCACACCCAGCCTCTGCATTTGAAAAAAAATGCAGCTGAACCAGCTGGCAATTTGAGATTTTTAATTTACATTTTTTTTATTATTATTTCAGGCTTCCCAGCCTAGAGGTGAGATCTGGGGACTTATTGACCCCAGAACTTGCCGTTAAGAGGACCAGTCAAGCACTATTCCTATTACAAGGGATGTTTACATTCATTGCAATAGGAATAAAAGTGATAAAAAAAAATAAAAAAATAAAATTTAAAATGAACGTGTCAAAATAGAAAAAAATAAATAAAATATATAGGATTTTTCCTACAGCTTACTTGTAATATCCTTTTCTTTGAGTACATCACGGGACACAAAGCAGCTATAGTAATTACTATCTGGGTTATACGCCACCTATAGGTGAATGGACACTGACACACCCAAAAGACAGGAAGTCCCTCCTCTATATAACCCCTCCTTTACAGGAAGTACCTCAGTTTTGTAGCAAGCAATTCCCAAAAGAGGGGAGGGGCCTCTGTGTCCCGTGATGTACTCCAAGAAAAAGGATTTTACAAGTAAGCTGTAGGAAAAATCTTATTTTCTTTATTGTACATCACGGGACACAGAGCAGCTATAGTAATTACTATCTGGGATGTCCCAAAGCAATGCCCCTGAGGGGGAGGGAGACACCATCATAGAAACTGCCACCAAAGAAGGACCTACTCTGCTATTTGTAATACGCTGAGGCCAAAAGTAGTATCTTCTACGTGATCGACATCGACCTGGTAAAAACCCTGTAGATGTATAAACAAAAGACTAAATAGTGGTCTTGTACACCTGGGCCACTGACACCCGATGGTGGATGGCCCAAGGTACTCCCACACCTGGTAGAGAATCTCTCCCCAGAATTTTTTTTTTTGCGATTTAAACCATAGGCATCACTGATAAACTGGCAGAGCCACTGCTAAATATTCGACCTGGATGCCGCCTGCCCTTCCTGGGCTCTTCTGGCAGCACAAACCAGGATTCCTGACTTGTGCCGACAACTCAAGTAGACCCTGAGCATCTGAACTACCTCTAGAGTAGTACCTCTACTAACTCTAGAGTAGGTATTGATCTTTCTCCTGCCGACTGTGAATTAGGAGAAAAATAAAAGGCAAGACACTGTCCTGATATTTTTATTTTTTTTTCTTATAGTCAATATTAGACGGGTGATAACCCCCCAAAAAATAAAAATAAAATAAACCACCTCTTGTCTCAGAACAAGGTGGCCAAATAGTTTTACACAAAGCGCGAAGTACTGTTGTAGTTGCCACATCCAGATCTATCCAGCCGTTGGAACAGCAGGCAGACTCTGCGGTAACGCTTAATCTTGCATGCGCTGTCCCCCCCTCAGAGGCTACTGATACAGCTACAAGGGGTCAACTTGGCATGCCGAACTGTCCTGATTTAAGTAAAAACTAGAAACCACTTTAGGCAATAAAAATGGATGAGGACGCAACATCACCTTATGATGCGAGACAATGAATGGCTCCTTGCATGAAAGAGCCGCCAACTCTGACACTCCACTTTGTTAAGTGATAGCAACCAAAGAAGCCACCTTCTGAGATAAAAAGGACCAACAGAATCCCCCGATTGGTTCAAAAAGTGGCCTCTGCAAGGACAGTCAAGATCAATTCAAGTCCCAAAGACACAAGAATGGCCTGACAGGCAGGACTGTCCAAGTTACATGCTGTATGAGTTTTGAAACGAGAGTGAGAAACAACGTCCCCTGGAAAAAAAATGGATAGGGACAAACACTGACCTTTAACGGTACCCAAGGCCAAACTCCTTTCCTCTACAGATTGGAGAAAGAAAATACCATCCGCTGTGTCCAATCAGAGCCGTCATGTGATGTAAATAGAGAGCTGGTTGCTATGCGATCAGCTCTCCTCTCACCGAAGTCGTCAGTGAGGAGAGCAGATCGCTGCTGCCAGCCCGTGATCAGTGAGTATGGGCTGTTTTTTTTTTTTTTTTTTTTTTTTTAGTGTTGCATGACCGCGCAATTCTTATTGAAAAGTGCAAGAGTGCTGAAAGATGAAAATTGGCCTGGGAAGGAAAGGGCGAAAATTGACAGTTACTTACCGGTAACTGCTTTTCTAGGAAATCTTCCAGGACGGCACACCTGAGAGATGAGAGGCTCCTCCCTACAGGAAACACAATCAAGCGACAGCTGTTTTAAGTCCCCACCCTTCCCCTTGATCCTCAGTTTGTAGAGAAGTAACTCCTGAACCCGGTTCACAAGGGAAATCATTCCTCATAGATACTCACCTTCTAGTGTTGTACCATTTTCCCTCCTGCAACGGGCGGGAAGTAGGCCTGCCGTCCTGGAAGATTTCCTAGAAAAGCAGTTACCGGTAAGTAACTGTCAATTTTCTCTAGTCATCTTCCAGGACGGCACACCTGAGAGGATAAACAAGTACCTCAGGCCTACCTTAGGGTGGGACCACTGCAAGACCCTCTTGGCGAACCTTGGTTCTGCAGTGAGCTTTACCTCCACTCCATTTGCTTGATGAAGGTATCTTAGCTGGATCATGCTGCTGATCTGAAGGTCTGCGCTCCACAGATGTCCCTGCCTTTCCTGCTTCGGATGCAGGATCTAGGTGGAGTGGGCTCTTAAAGATAGAATCAGAAAACATGTTAAACTTGTAGGTTAGCAATGTTGCCTGTCTCACACATCCAACAACATGGCCTATTGTACCTGTAGGTGCTACTTAGAACCACTAAAAAGATTAATCAGATACCTGTGTTGTAAGACAAGGACACTACATTGATCAATAAGAGGGCCCGTCTTAACACTACCCTATTCAGGGAAATAAAACTGCAAAAAAGGGGGGGCCCTGACAGACCTTTTTTGTTCCTTTTTATCTTTACGTCAGCAAAGACTAAAGGGAAGCCTACTTAAGGGTAATAGGATTAACAAAAGCTTGATCCCTGGGTTTAAGGCATGCCCAATCTATGGCTTTACTTACGCCTGAGAGCCTACTTCAGGAGATTAAAGTCCATAGCAGGAGTAGAACACCCATATTTCTACATCTAGTTTTGCTACAAAGGGCGAAATGAAGGCCAAGCACCGAGCCGTAACCTATTCGGTCGGGTATACATCTTTATATTTCATCGTCAGGCCAGAACACTCCTCTGAACAGAACTTCCTAAGTTCTTACTAAACAGGGCGATTCATTATCCCCTTCCGCCAGTGTCCCATAACCCTACTGGGCTTAAACCCTAGGAAATGGTACTGGCATCCCAGAAAGTAAGGGGTCAAGGCTTTCTGACATATGACGTCTGCAGCCAGAACTCCTGGCCCCTCCACAGAAAAGAAGGCTGAAATACAAAAAGGTGATACATGTATTATTAATATCACAAATAAAAAGATCATAGATTGTGGGCATGGCACAATAGATTTAGACAGAGAATGACACAAGCATAGACAACAATGTTGTGTATCTGAGTGTGACTAGCTAAACCGATACATCAAATATGGGAAGAGACCCAAATCTGAACCTCAATGTAGACAGTCCTCACAGTCTGGTTTTCTAATGTGCTGCCAAGATGCAAAAACATTAAGACACAAGCAAACTCTAAATGCTGCGTATTTCTGAAGTGCAGCTAGCAAAGTCATAACTGATATATAAATACAGAAAGGACGGGAACCCCCTTTACTGTGGTGTTTTACTGATGTACAGCAAAACAAGGCTATAAATATAAGACAGAAAGACCCAAACCTCTATGTTGCGTATTTCTGACAAACCACCAAATACAGTTATCAGATCAATATGAACACCAACTCCCGTGTTGTGCATTTCTGCTGTGCCACAGGGTAAAATAATATGGAACACAAGACAATTCATTTCTGTTATTCAGTTCTGTAGTCAGATAGAACCACCACTGAGACAAGACACAAGCAACCTGCAGCATTGTGTTTTTCTGAAGAGCAGTAAGGTAAGGCAACATGAAACAGAAAGCACCAACAAGCTTCAATCTTGAGTATTTCTGCTGTGCAACATAAAAACAGAGACACTAAGAAAAAAAAAAAAACAGACAGCCTTTACAGCTGCAATCTTTCTGGTCTGCTGCAAATTAAGACAATAACTCCATGATGAGTATTCTTGCTGCATAGCAAAACCTCAACCAGAAGGGACAGATAAGCTTAGGGCTCCCACACCTGTGCGACCCAACCTGCGACTGCAAGACGCAAGAGAAGTTATACACTATGGCTTCCAAAGGGTACCATTCGTGTGTGCGACTCCAGCAGTCCCCGATTCCAGGATCCACAGGTCAACAAAATAGCAATTTTCAGGTCGAACAAGTGAGGGGTCCCAATGCTGCGACTCCCTGGAGGAATGCAGTAACAACCCCCTGCTGTGTATCCCTAGAGAAGCAGTAAGGTAGATGAGAAACACTGCTCACTGCTGTGCCTGATAGACAGACGATAAGGCAGTAAATATAGGACATACAGTACAAACAATCCTTGTGTATGTCTGATGTGTAGCAATATACCAATACTGAGCAGAGATGCCATCATCCTTAATGTGTGTAAGCTGAGCAGCAAAAACAAAAGCAGAAAAAGACAAGCAACCTTCACTGCTATGTCCTTTCTGATATGCAGCCCATAAGGCAGTATATACAAGACATAAAGGACAGACAACCTTCAATCTTGTATATGTCTGATGTGCAACAAAATAAAACAATTCTGAATAGAGATAGCACATCCATATTGAAGTGATTTGACATGCGACTCAACATGTCAAATCGCATGCCTAAAATTGGCCTGATTACCAAAGGCAGTATATGTACTACCCCTAGACCAGGTTCAATTTGTTTTTCTGCTATGCAGCCCAACAAATCAGGACCATCAATCTTCACTGCTGCATTTCTGATAAGCAACCAATAAGGCAGTAATACAGGACACATATCCCCACAGACAGACCTCAATCTTTTGTATGTCTGATGTGCAGCAATAACAATTATGAGCAGAGATGTCACCAGACTCAATGATGTGCATTTCTGCTGTGCGGCACCAAACCAGAAAGTACAGACCACCTTCACTGTTCCATTTTTCTGATCTGCAGCCAAACAAAGTAGTACCTTTAGGATATAAAGGACACCAAACAAGCTTCAGTGCAGTGCATTTCTGATGTACAGCAATATACCCCTTATGAGCAGAGATGTCACAAATCTCAATGTGTATTTCTGTTGTGCCACAAAATATCCCAGCAAGGACAAACCTTCACTACTGGAGGTCTACTGGTTTGCAGCCAAGAAGGAGTCATGGGGTATCCCTTTATGAAATAACCAACAGGGGCAATTTCATAGGCATAGCCTGGGCTGTAGATACTAACCCTTCACCAGCGAAGGAACAAATCCTAAAATGGTTGGACACCTTACTATAGTAGTTGTTGTCCTACCTTACCTCCATAGACTGAGCAAATGCTAGCCAGATCATACCCAGGTGGGGCTGATCAGCAACTAAAGTCTCAATGAGCCCAGCCCTAGAGACCAATTTAAGACAGCCCCTAGAAGAGGTGGTTACCAATTTAGCCTGGAGGTAAATAGCTACCTGCAGGCTTTAAACAAGCAATCATGTAGCTCTTGCATAGGTTTGCACAGAAAATCCTCAAAAGGATGTAGGAAGCAATTTATGGTAAAATCGCCTCTAGATCTGCCACTGAGTGGACTGTAGCCCAAACCAACAAGGTTTTTCTTACCTCCTGCACTATATTATAACCACAGTGTAAAAGTGGAGTGGGAGGTTGGAGCTTATGAAAAAAATTACCTATAGCAAGAAACCCCCAAAAGGAAGATCTGTCACAAGGGAACCCCGTACTGTGCCACACAGACGCTTGGTCCCTGCCCAACATTACGCTACACATCTTGGAACAACTTCAGATTCCTAGCAGCTGGGCTAATAGGGCCAGTAACCTAGTGCACCTGCTGACCAGGGGAGCTTCTGAATCCACCAACCACTGCACAATTAATAACTAGTTCAGTGGTATACCTGTCAGGTCCCCCCTGTTCGCTATATTCACCCCTACTAACGTACCACAACTGGGAATGTAGGGAGAGGCTGGCAACCTACTGTTGCGATAACCACAGTGTCTCAGCCACAGAGGGAGCTGTGGCTGGTGGTTTTAGCAGTAGCTTCTGGGCTATTTGTATCCCGACCCCAGGTTCTGCACTGCACCAGTCAGTATATACACGGGGAAGGGAGAGCAATGCCTTACCTACCTCTTTCCCATCTGAGGTGGTTTAAGCACACTTGTTCCGCTGCACCACTTATCCACCATACAGCGTCTCTGATGTAAGAGGGAGCTGCGGCTGGTATTTTTAGCAGAAGCTTCTGGGCTAAATGAATCCAGACCCCAGGGGAGATTATCTCAACTGCCCACAAACCATCTGGCTGGAATTGGGGACTTTGCAGCTAAATTCCCAAGGCAAAGGAAAGTACTCACCGTTGTCGTCTTCCCCTTTTGCCACCGCCACCGGGCTTGCTTTTCCATCCTTATGGTCCACACGCAAGGAGGATAGCCGCCAAAGTGCCCCCCCCCCCCCCCAACTGCTGTCCCCATAGGGAGCTGCAAGGTTAGGCTGTGTCCTGCACTGTACCAGCCAGTATATACACATGGGGGGGGGGGGGGGGGGGGGGCAATGCCTTACGTTCCTCATTCCCATCTGAGGTGGTTTAGGCAGACATCCACCGTAGTGAACTGGTGCCTCCTCGCTCTCGCGAAAGGAGGATGTGGGCGCCTGCTCCTGCTGACTCTCAGCCTTCCCTCCTGGGTAAGAACGCCGCCGCCATTTTCCCAAAGTTTGAAAATGACACGGGTGCTTGTCGCCATGCCCTCCCCAGCAGCCCACGCGAACTACCGGGGGCCCAGGAGTCGGGGGACATGCTTCCCCCTGGAAAGAACCGATGGCCAGCCCCCCCCGTCTGAACAGACACCTGGACAGGTAAGGAGGGGAGACAGGATAATGGCCCCTGAAGTTCTGGGTACACCACTGTATCCAGGGTCCTTCAGCTCTCAGGGGGGCTCTTCCAATTTCTGCTGCCCCCCCTGAGGAAAAGATAGGGGAACCCCCCAGGAAGGATAATAATATCCTACCAGACCCAGAGGCTTCAAAAGCTTGTGGTCCGGCTCCCAGGGGGAGACCACCAGCCCTAGGCTTCAGGTCATTTGGAAAAAAACAAACAGTTTCGCTGTGTAGGGAGAAACACAATCAAAAACTGAGGATCAAGGGGAAGGGTGGGGACTTAAAACAGCTGTCGCTTGATTGTGTTTCCTGTAGGGAGCAGCCTCTCATCTCTCAGGTGTGCCGTCCTGGAAGATGACTAGAGAAAGTGCCCTGTATTGAAGTAGTTAATGAAGGTACAATATTTAGCAAGTCACATGGTTGATGATTAAAACAGACAGACAGACAATCTAAGTATGCAGGAATCCGGTGGAGGGTCTATGTGGACAGCTTTACCCCAGGTTCCGAAATACTTAGATGTGCCTCTTTCAATCATAACCATGTGACTTGCTAAATGTTGTACCTTCACACCCAACAATAGGACCTACTCTCCGTGTTTGTTACAACCTTTTATCTAAGGGCAACCTATCTACACAGGAATCACCTTTAGTACCTATATTGGGGAACCCGCAATTTATATTAGGAACACAAAAAGGACTCTTTGACGTACTGATTAAACGGGGGCTGTACCAGGCATCGCACTTTAAGATCTGGCAGATGGCCAACGGTGCAGGAATTGGTAGATACAAATGGTCCTTTACAATTAGATTTCTGGTCGGCGGCACAATTACGATATTATTTATGTACCAGGGTACCAAGTCCTCTGGACCGAAATCTGTTACCATTTGAGAAATGTTGTATGGAGACTGAACCAAAAACACATGCTGTCTCTAGAATGTATATGTTGTTGATTAGACCACTGGAGAATTTTCAGTTACCATTTCTTCAGATATGGGAAATAGATTTGGGGAGGAACAAAAAAAACAACATGATACATTCAATATTTAAGACCGTGATATGTACCAAAATAAAAGGAAACTAATTATAAAATCATTTCACAATGGTACAGAACACCAGATAAACTTAAAAAATGTTTCCCAAATGTATCAGATAGATGCTGGTGATGCCAGACAGAACAGGGGACTTTGCTACATGTTCTCTGGTCCTGCCCCAGAATGAGGACTCTTTGGGGGAAGGTCCAGGAGATAATTCAAAGATTTAGTGATGTGGAAATACAGGAAGACCCAGCTTTTTTTCCTCTTGCACCCATCAGATTCCGGGGAAAACATATAGGAATTCTATCCTGTGCCACTTGGATACCCACGATCGTCTCACAGGGAGAAAGAACGGGGAGATGCTAATGTAAACAAGAATCTCCCCGTTCTGCCTAGTGACAGCGTCACGTGTAGCCACGCCCCCCCAGTTATAAACATTCCACAGGGCACACTTAACCCCTACACTGCCCCCTAGTGGTTAACCCCTTCACTGCCAGTGTCATTTACACAGGAATCAGTGCATTTGTATAGCACTGATTGCTGTATAAATGACAATGGTCCCAAAAATGTCTGATGTGTCTGCCATAATGTCGCAGTCACAATGATTAAAAAAATAAAAAAAATAAATAAAAAAAATCGCTGATCGCCACCATTACTAGTAAAAAAAATAATTAATAAAAATGCTATAAAACTATCCCCTATTTTGTAAACGCTATAACTTTTGCGCAAACCAATCAAAAAAAAAACGCTTATTGCGTTTTTTCTTTTACGAAAAATGTAAAGAAGAATACATATCGGCCTATACTGAGGAAACATTTATTTTTAATTTTTGGGGGATATTTATTATAGCAAAATATAAAAAATAATGCATTTTTTTTCAAAATTGTCGCTCTTTTTTTGTTTATAGCGCAAAAAATAAAAACCGCAGGGGTGATCAAATACCACCAAAAGAAAGCTCTATGTGTGGGAAAAAAAAGGACGTCAATTTTGTTTGGTAGCCACGTCGCACCACTGCGCAATTTTCAGTTAAACGCAGTGCCGAATCGCAAAAAGTGCTCTGGTCAGGAAGGGGGTAAATTCTTCTGGTGCAGAAGTAGTTAAAAAAAAAAAAAGGTGAATTTTTTTTGGGAGGAGGAGGAAATGGACTATAAATAGGAACAGCAGCCGGAATATCGAGAGGTAGTTGAAGTGTCCCGGCAGGGTCTGGGGGAAGCGCCCCCCTCCTGACGCAGCATGGAGTAACAACAGGGAGGATGGAATTAAGAGAGTACGTTTACTCTTATTTCTCTGACTTAATTGCCTTTTTTTTTTTTTTTTTTTTAGTTTACCTGGGTTCATTAGTGTATCCATCTTTATTGGATATTATATTATAAACATACAGGAGTAGATGGAATGGAATGCAATGAGGTATTATGTTTTTTTAAGTCTGGCTGTATGTACAGAAATGAAATGTTATATACAGAAGGATTGTTAATGTTTCTCCTGTTATAAAAAGAAAAATAAAGAAAATATAAAAAAAATGTACCTTCATTAAAATGTAACCATATTGCTACACTTAGAGGCGCCTCTCCTCTTTTATACACTGTTGCTCCTGCTGGATTTTGCTTCTAATCCCCTTGTGGAGGATGCCATTTGTGGATGGACATTTTATGGTTACACAACCTATCACATTGCTATAATCTTTTTATATGGACTATAAACTGAAGGACTTATAAATAAATGGTTGTGGAACAATTCATCAGAGTTTCCATTTTTTCTTATGGGGAAATTCGCTTTGATATTACATACCTATAACATAACCTGTTCAGCACATGAAAATAAACCACAATGAAACACCAAAAAAAAGTCACATGACATGTGATGATACGTGTCGGGAGAAAGCCTAATGACCACATTCAGTGTGTTCCGCGAGAGAGCAGCTGATGCGGTGTGAGGATTTTTATGCTACAGGCAACTGATCGTCAGCATTGAGCCTTGATTTAATCTCTACAAATGTGAGTGGATTCGTCTGTTCTGTTATCCCTCTAGTGCTGATCATTGCACAATGATGCATTTCTCTTGTCTTTATGTGCTCAACTACATATTATGATTCCAATGAAGAGGAGCAGCAAGAGACCCCAGTTGATGAGTATTTATGAACTGAAGCAGCTGGAGTAGCTTTTTTTTTTGTTTGGTGCTTCATTGTGGTTTATTATTTGCATGTGCTGAACAGGTCATCCTTATGTTATAGGTACCACCATAGGCTTGTTTCCAGTTTTTTGGGCACCCATGAGGGGTCCGGGAGTGATTGTCAATCTATTTTGGTCGCCTGTTAGGTGTCTATACTAACATTTTTGTGATTTTCAGCCTCAGATCACAGATTTTACTAGAAGGATGATTATAGCTCACTATTATTACTATTTAATCATATTTTCACGGTGTCAGAACACTTTTAAAATGGTTGCAGCTTAAATCATTTAGCCATGTTCTTTTACTCACATGTTTATTATACATTTCAGCGCTTTAGTAATATTGTTTGTATCACATCAGTGACCACCACCTTGCAGACACTGGCGAAAAAAACTGAGGTACTTCCTGTATGGGAGGGGTTAAATAGAGGGGGACTTCCTGTCTTTTTGGTGTGCCAGTGTCAATTCACCTGTAGATGGCATATAACCCAGATAATAATTACTATAGCTGCTCTGTGTCCCGTGATGTACGATAAAGAAGTAAATATAAATAAATTAAAGCGACCCTGTCCCCGTGTGCTCGCTTGCAGAAGCGTCCGCATACGCAAGTCATGCCCACATATGTAAACGCCATTCAAACCACACGTGAGGTATCGCCGAAAATGTTAGAGCGAGAGCAATAATTCTAGCACTAGACTTCCAACTCAAAACACGTAACCTGTAAAAAAAAATGTAAAGCTTCGCCTATGGGGATTTTTTAAGTACCGAAGTTTGGCGCCATTCCACGAGCGTGTGCAATTTAGAAGCGCAACATGCTATTTACTCGGCGCAACATCATCTTTCACATTATACAAAAAAAATGAAAAATTGGTTTAACTTTACGGGGGTTTTTTTTTTTTTTTTTTTTTAAATGCTTTAAACTTATTTTTCCAAAAAGACACGTTTGAAAAATTGCTGCGCAAATACCATCCGAGATAAACAGTTGCAACGACCGCCATCTTATTCTCTAGGGTCTCTGCTAAAAAAAATAAAAAAAAAATAAAAAAAAACATGTTTGGGGGTTCTGTGCAATTATCTAGCAAAAAAACAAAGATGACTTTTACATGTAGGAGAGAAATGTCAGAATTGGCCTGAGTGGCAAGTAGGGCTGCCACCTCATCCCTTTAAAACCGAACACATGAATTACACAGGTTCTGTGGCTGATTAAGGTGGTAATGAAACTAACTTGGTGACTTATCTGCATTAAATTAGCCTCAGGACCTGTGTACTTCATATGCGTTTGGGTTTAAAGGGATTAAGTGGCAACCCTAGTGGCAAGTGGTTAATTTCTTCTGCCCACTGGGATAAAATTACGCTCAGGTTCATGCACATTTCTTCAAACCACAATCATTTTTTTTTAGGTCCACGTGGATGAGGCCTTACACTTGCTAAAACCATAGTTTGCCCTCAGGTTTTTACAAATCTAAATCAAAATGTGAGAAGCACTACAGTTCCTTTCACAATATAAACTCAGTCCTTGAATGGTTTATGATGGTTGGAAAACGTTTCTAAATTCAGTGCCTTCATACCAATTTTGGTTTCAAAACCTTGTGAGTCATACAGCCAAAACCATCTAAAAATCTGTCCTGCCTATTGGTCCCTAATTACAGAAACATTTAGCTCTCTAAATAAAAGTTAAACAATTTTGTCTCAGTTTTTGGAGGATATGGGAGGTCTGTAAATGAGTGTTTTAGAATATGCAAGCCCCTGTACTATTGTCTTTATCCTTCCTTCAATTCTGTGGAAATTCAGACCTGGAAAAAGCAAGGACATATTTATGCATCAGGACAAGCAAAATGCTTTTTCCTGGTCAGAGACTCTTTAGCGGCCAATTCCACCACAATGTATAGTGCTGCGCAACCTTCATACACAAGGCAATTTGGCTTGTGTCCTGTGTGTTCAGTTCACACCACTGCATTGTAGTGATGTGCACTAAAAAAAAAAATTTGCGCTATTTTTCCACTGCAGAGTATTGGCACACACTACATTGCAATATATACAAAAGGAAGGTAAACCGTGTTTACCAGCAGACCTGTTAGAATCTGCAGTCTAAATAGAAGTATTACAAAATGTATGCCGCGTTAAGTACAATGGTTATTTCTGTAGTAATTACACATTCATTTAGGCCCAGAAGTATAGCAAGAGCATTTGGAAGAGGTGCTGCTTTCATACACAGAAACCAGTGTTTGCTCACCTCTCTCTCCCCCCTACCCATTCACAGAATGTTTCTGCAGCAGCTTTCAGCCTCTAGGACTTTCACAGGCTGCTGGCAGTAGATTTAGGCAGTCCACTTGTGCCTTCCACCCAAAAATGCCAGAGTCTCGGGCACAGGGGCTAAACGTCTAGCATGAGAAACAAGGCTTCAAATATTTTTTTTTCTAAAAACACAGACGATAATGAAATCAGCCACCCTGGGGTAATGAATGACCAGCACAAAGTTTACACCAATAGGTCTTTAACCGCTTCCCGACTGCCCACTGCATATATACGTCAGCAGAATGGCACGGGCAGGCAAAATCACGTACCTGTACGTGATCCTTTAAATGCCTGCCCCGGGAGCTCCGTGACCACGGCCGCGGAACCAGCGGACCCGAACGCCGCTGGTGTCCCGCGATCGGGTCACGGAGCTGAAGAACGGGGAGAAGTATGTGTAAACAAACCTCTCCCCGCGCTTCCTACTCTGCCTGTCATTGATTGGCTGTTCCCGGTCATCGGGAAAGCCGATCAATGACGTCAGATGTCAGCCCCGCCCCCCTAATGTAAAAAACACAACACACGCCACAGCCCATAACCCCTCCCCTCCCCCTAGTGGTTAACTCTTTCACTACAACTGTCATTTTATACAGGAATCAATGCATTTAAATAGCATTGATTGCTGTATAAATGACAATGGTCCCAAAAATGTGTCAAAAATGTCCGATGTGTCCGCCATAATGTCGCAGTCACAATAACTTACTAGTAAAAAAAAAAAATATTAATAAAAATGCTATAAAACTATCCCCTATAACTTTTGCGCAAACCAATCAATAATCGCTAATTGCGATTTTTTTACCAAAAATATGTAGAAGAATACGTATCGGCCTAAACTGAGGAAAAAAAAGTGTTTTTTTTATATATATTTGGGGATATTTATTATAGCAAAAAATATTGCATTGTTTTCAAAATTGTCGCTCTATTTTTGTTTATAGCGCAAAAAATAAAAACCGCAGGGGCGATCAAATACCACCAAAAGAAAGCTCTATTTGTGAGAAAAAAAAGGATGCCAATTTTGTTTGGGAGCCACGTCGCACAACCGCGCAATTGTCAGTTAAAGCGACGCAGTGCCGAATCGCAAAAAGGGGCTTGGTCCCTTGGCTGCCAATTGGTCCGGGGCTGAAGTGGTTAAAGGAGTACAGCCAAAGCTTGTTTGGCTGCACTTCTCCTATGGATCACAAGAGTGCAGTCTGTTCTGCACTCCTGTGACCCGTCTTAAGCAGACAGCGGGCTGATATCACACAGCCAGTTCAGGCAATATCTCAACCGCATGCCTGGACAAGCACCCGGCTCAGTGAGCAGCTGAGAAATGGAAATGGCCGTTCCCGCCCCCCTCCACAGCCCTTTGCCCCAGAGAGCGTGGAGTGCCGGGGGGGGGGGGGGGGATGGACAAAAGAGCAGACAGCAATGACTAACAGTCACCAGCTCCCCTAGAGGCTCAGGGAGCCGAGAACCGAGTGATAGGCGGTGGTCGATTGCTTGGGTCTTATTCTTCAAGTCGGCGGGGGACAGAAGCAGTATCCACCTAGGTAACTATGATTAAAATAAAATTCCCATACTTCCCTTTTAACTACATCTCTCTGTGTATGAAAAACACATACTCACATATTCCATCATATTGTTTGATTCACATTTCCTTCTGCTCAGTTTCCAGTGCAAGCCAAGCTAAGGAACAATTGATACAACGTTAATAAAAAGCTATTTTTATATTTGTGCCAGCTAAGTCACCATTTTCAAAAGACCATTTATTTACCTTGTGATATAATCTGTTATTCTCCCAGTCCAAGAGTTTGTGAATAGATCTCCTTGTCTAAACAAAACAAGAGAAAAAAGAAACGTGGTCACGATTTATTGATTGAACATAGTCATATATTTTAGTATAGCAGTCAGTATGTATAGTATTGTCAAACAACATACAGTATCTTGAAGCCCAACTCAGCATTATCAAAAGGAGCTATATTAGCAGAAACCAAAGAATGCCAACAGCTTTCTACATAAGAAAGGCATGGAATTCATATAGGACTTGGGCTCGATTCACATCTATGCATGTTGCTTTTGAGCGTTTCTTCAGTGCTTGCAGCGTTTTTTTTTTTTTTTACATGTTGAGGGCATGCGGCCTGGTATGGTTGAGGGGGCACTCACTCACTCATCCCCCTCCCTTTCCCCTCCCTTGCCTGACCTGCATGCTCGGATAAGGGTAAGGCCCTTTTCACACTTATACGACTTGTCCCACGATTTGGGACTGCAAAGTAGCATGACAAGTCGTTCCCCATGATTTCCAATGACAGCCATTCATATATTAGTACGACTTCAAGTTGTTCCGAGTTCAAAGTAGTCCCTGCACTACTTTGGTCCAATTTTGATGCCACTTACAAAGGCATTCCTTGACATCGCGGCAAAAAACGCAGACGCAAAATCGCGGTAAAATTGCGTGACTTTGAAGTCGCACAAGTGTGAAAGGGGCCTAAATCCATATTAGACCCAAGGGCCTGGTATGGACATTGGGGGGGGGGGGGGGGGGGGGGGGGGGTAACATTTCTCCAGTTTTCATAGTACAGTTGCTGGTAACTTTTTCCAATCAGGTGACAGTGTCCTGCACTGTGAAACGAGGGGAAACGATTACAGTCTCAATTCAACTTATTAAATGTACTACCTATGAGACTAATAATTCTAGTTCCATAGGTGATCTGGGAGTTGACAATGGGGAGATTTACTAAAACTGGGAGCAATTTCAAACCCACATTTGGGTGCGAGTTCAGGGGCAATTTGAAAGACATCTGTGCAGGTTCATGCACAGATGTCTATTGGAATCGCCCCCAAAGTCGCCAATAGTGCAGGAACTACTTTTGGAAATCGGTGCAGCAGCGCACCGATTGGGACAGTAACGTTGCCGGCAAAAGGCTGCTATTTGACAGATTTGTCAGATCGCACCGATGTGACATGTCAAATCGCACCAAGGTGAACAGGGGCTTAAAGTGCAAGTTTATCTCACACTACAGGTGCTTTTGTATGAGATTCCAGGCAACAAGTGTGGCCAGCAAAAGGCACTGAGGTGTATTACAGCAACGCCTGGAATGAAAACTTAAAGTGCATCTGTATCTACAGATGCACCAAAATTTTGGTGGCCGGAAATAGTGTTTTTGCATTTTGAGAATAGAGAAAAAGGTGCCGATAATGGCGTTAAAAATGCATGCAATATTACTGTGCTTATGGTGTGTTTTATATAGGTCATGTGACTCAAAAACTGCATCAAAAAATGCAACATGGGTGCGTTATTGATGTGTGCTTGCAATGCATTTCAATGGGGAGGTGCATTTTTGGTGTGCTTTTTAACCGACCAAAAATGCAGCAAAGCACAATTTTAACACCGCAGCGGAAGTGCAACAGACTAGTGTTAGGACATACATAGAATTTAAAGGGATGCATTTTTCTTGAACTTTTCTTGCACACAAATAAATATTAATTAAAAAAGTAGACTATAACATACATACATACATACATACATATATTGCATTTTCAACACCAAGATTTCCATTTGGTGCACCTCTATCCGTATCTTCTAGCTTGAGAAGGAATGAGGAAGGGTCAGAACCCATCAGGTTTTACTGCTACCTGGGGGTTCATTAGAGAGCTTTACCCTCACTTCCTGTTCTGGTGACACAGTTTTACCAGACAGAAGTGAGGGAAAAACTGCAACAGGAAAATGGACAATAAAAGCCAACAGAGGTTCCAGCATGCCTCTTAACTTCTGTGTTGGCATTGGGCATTTTCCCCTTATTTTCTGTCTGGACAGAAGTAAAACTTAACAGGGCTTCTTATGTTTCCTTACGATTTGCAACCATAAAAAATAAAAATAAAAAAGGGGGGGGATTGGCTATAGATACACTTTAAGAACAGAGCAGCTAGGCTGTGTTCCATGTACCCGTCAGCCTCTTCTATTTTGACAAGAAAGTGCTTTTACCTCATGAAAAGACCAGGGAAAGCAACGGGATTTTGTTTAAATCAAAAGAATAACTAAACCCACAAACATAATATACTGTAGCTTACCAATCACTGAATGTGGTGGCTGCTTTAGTTTTTTTTTTTTCCAGTCTTTTATTCCTTTATCGTCAACTTCTGATCAGCCCATACCACCTCCTGTCGTAGGGTGGCTACAGTCACTCCTCCACTGTATCTGTAGTGGAGAAACATAGCCACCCTTGGACAGCAGCTGTCAGTGGAGAGTGTAATCTTATATGCATCAGCAGATTTAGGAAGAAGCGACTAACAAAAGCCAAAAATTTCAACTTACACCCATTAAGCAGTTACATCAATGTTATTTTCCCCCCTTATGGGATAAAGGTTTTACATTGATGAAAAAAGCTGATCATTGTAAGCACTGTTTTTTCTTAACCCTTTAACTGCCACATTTGCTGGACATCTTGGTCTGATAAAGGAAGATGAAAAAACAAACTCTGGTCGATTACCAGGCAATAAACTAAATTATACGTGGACAAAATCAAAAACTGCTCCTTAAAGTGGAACTAAACCCACTAACTTAAAAGCTAAAAACAATAAAAACTACCAACAGGTACAATCTTTATTGTAGAAGAGACATGCAATGTTTCTTCTGCAATAAAATGCATTTTTCTGCCAGTTTCCAATCCTCTGCAAAATGTACACAGAGCTGCACATGCACAGCTCAATATATGTTTGACACGCTGCCAGTGTGCTGGGATAATGTGCAGGAGTGACATCGTCCTCCACCAGCCAATTAAGATGACTGAAGACTGGCACCAGGAGGAAGATGCCAGCGAGGTACCTCTGGAGTAGTACCTGGTGAGTAACCCTCCCTTTAGTACCAGTTTAGTGCCTTTAGCGGTCTCCCAAATGAATGATATCTGTCACAGCAGCCTGCACTCTCAAAACAAACTGTCAAGCCCTCAAATGTCTGGTGTTCAAACTGATCATATGTAGCACAATGGCAACCAAAGACCAAACAGAGGTTAAAGTCTTACTAAACCCAGGACCCTGCATTCACTATATCTGGTCTCCCACAGTACACAGAACATGGAAATGCAATTATTTTAGTAAATATAAACTGCTAAATACCTTTTCTCATCAGCAGTTATAGCCTGTCCTATGAGGCTGCAGGATCCCTGACCCTCTTGTCTGGACAGCATTGATTAGCCCTGTGCTGATCCAAAGCACCCTCCCAAAAAAAAAAAAAAACACACACACACACACACACACACACACACACACACACACACACACACACCAAACTGAGCATGTGCAGAGTGCCCCAAGGCTCTGTACTAGCAGCAGATGGATTGGGGACTGTGGAAGAAGGGGATGATCAGAGGAGACAAGATCAAACAGCTTTTTCTTTTTTTTAACAGTGCACAGGATTAACCCCTTAGGTTCCAGTGAGTATAACAAGCATGCTTTACTGCATATACAGACTGATTTTACTGTTGTGAGTTTAGTAATACTTTGAGGGGTAGTTCTGCTTGGAGGGTTTAGCTCCACTTTGAAGTGGATGTAAACCCGATTCTTGAAATATAACCTAGGCACATATATCTTGTAGTGTATACTTGTCTCTCCCCAAAGCACCAAGTCCTGTGTCTTTCTGCTGTTTCGTTCCTCCATTATCAGCATGATAACTTCTGACAAGTTCTCTGAGAAGGGAGATAAAAGCAGCCTGAAATTTGTGTTGGGGTGGGGGCGCTATAAATAGATTAGCAGAGAGCTTGTCTTGGCACAGCTCTAAAAAGTATCTTTGTTCCTCTGCCTATGTGGAGTGGGGGGGTGCCATTCCTCCAATCAGCTGTCACGCAGTGTAAGCCCAAACACCACTCCTACTGCAGAATGAGGAAGTAAAAATTCTAACACAATGTAAGAATTCTAAAGAATATCAAGATGAAGACAGCAGATATACATATAAGACTTATATAGGGTGATTGGTTTCATCTCTGTATCTTCTGAGGCTGTTCACTTCACGTATAGGAGAGGGTTTACATCCACTTAAATGACTTATGATAGTCTGTCACTAGCATTATTTTAGCCATAGTTACCCTTTAAACTAGGTATTTTCCAAGAGCTCTGAATTAAATTCAAAATCGGTTTTAGATATTGCATCAAATTAGCGGCTTTACCAAAAAACATTGATGAAATGGTACAGATATAGAGAATCTCTTCATAGTAATGAAGAATTGCATGCAAGGTCCCAGAATCCAACAGTTTGCTCACAGCTGTTCTATACATCACTGCTGTGTACACATCATATGTGACACAGCCAAGAAGTCAAAGCTTTTAGAGGCTGAGTAAACTGCATATGTTCACACTGGTGCGTGGAAAACACTGCATGCGTTTCTCACCGCGTTCCTATGCACATTAAATGCGATGTCTGTGCGGTGCATATTGAGCCATATATTTTGTATGGCTCAAATAGCATCACATCCGCACCAAAATGGTGCAGGACCCTTCCCCGCACCTGAATCGCAATCACATGGGTGCAAACACCCATGTGATTTTGCAATCTGTTTCGGAGGTGTCAGTAATCTAACATTGACACCTGCAGCAGATCGCCTGACGCCATGCAACTGCCAAGCATTGCAATGTGGGGAAACGCAGCAAATCTTGTGCCCTAAACCAGCGTTCAGTGTGAATTTTTTTTGTAGTTTAAAACCACAAATACAAGAAATACATACACCATATACAAAAACATTTCTACAAAAATGCAGGGCATGTTTTATTTCTCCCATAACAGATGGCCCCTGCCCCCACCTATAACTGGCCATCACAGCAAGGAACACATGGAAGGGCAACGCATTTAAGACAAAACCAGAGGAAATTCCAAGCTCAACTCACCAACCAGTCTGCTTACCAACCGAATTAACCTGTTTAACAGTATGCGTTAAAAACGGGTTTAGTTAGCACACATTTGCAAACGCATGCACAAATTGCAAGGCCCCTTCGCAGCACCCTGTATTACTTGCAGTCCTAACCCTTCTAAATTTAGAAAGTCTCCTAAATTTACATTTGCAAATGTGTGCCAAATAAACCCCTGTTTATAAACGCAAACTGTTGGACAGGTTAAATCGGTTGGTGAGTTGAGCTGGGAATTTTATCTGGTTTTGGCATTCATGTTTTATTTCTCACTGTACAAATGTAAACCCCCATTGTTTCACACTAGTCAAATTATAAATTACTAACCCTTTTATTCAGGCATATAACAGGCCACAAACTGAAGCCTAATGTACAACAGCAGCAGATACAGCCACATAGCAGCCATTTCACATTGAGGGGGAGATTCTTTCTCAAGCAGGTATTTACACGACCAATACTGATTTTAAACTCTTCTGGAGCAACCTGGAAGGATAAAGCATAACATTTTTAAGACATAGCTAAAAGTGTCACCAACTTACCAAATTCATTGCACAAAAAAAAAAAAAAAAAATTACATACATGGCTATACTCTACTTGCAAAAATGTGACAGCCAGGACCTTTAGAGCAGGGGTCTCAAACTGGCGGCCCTCCAGCTGTTGCAAAACTACAAGTCCCATGAGGCATTGCAAGGCTGACAGTTACAATCATGTCTTCCACAGGCAGAGGCATGATGGGACTTGTAGTTTCGCAACAGCTGGAGGGCCACCAGTTTGAGACCCCTGCTTTATAGTATTAAACCTCTCATTTTTATTTTCTACTTGACAGATTCCTCCATCCACATTATACAGTGCAGATAAATGAATCTCCTGCTGTGGCTGTTGTATTTGAAGGGCCGGCCCCACCAGCTGTTAAAAATATTCAAACAGTGACTGCATATGACTAGTTGCAACAGCAGCGTTACGAACATTTTTCCAGCAGGCTCCTTCAACAAAAGTCAATAGAATGATTGACTTCTATTAAAGAAAGTGGGACCTGAAGGACTACCAACAGACAATTTTGGCCCGTTCTAGGGCTGAAACAACTAATCGATTAATCGACAACTAATCAATGAAATTAATCGATTACTATTTTCATAATCGATTAATCGGGCAGTAACATAATGGGGCTAAAAAAAACTAAAATTAGCCCTTTATAGTACAAATAATCACTACTGTAAATATTACTTTCACTGTTCAACAGTAAAAAAAATGAACCCCTTACAGTAGTGATTATTTGCTCTTTTTGTACTATAAAGGGCTACTGTCCTTTTTGTTTCGTTTTTTTAACCCCATTAGGTTACTAAAAATCTTAGGTCTGGTCCTTTTTGTAGAAACACACTACAGTTCACTTATGGTTTCCTATGGGACACGGTCACATCTATGCTTTTTTCAGCTGGTCAAGGATTTTTTTCAAAGCAAAAAACTGTGCTTTTTTTGGTTCAATATACTTCAATAGAGAAGCTGCAGAAAAGCATGTTGTGCGTTTTTGCAGCAATTTGTGTTTTTTAATCTGCCCAACAACAAATTGGCCAAAAAAAAAATAAAGCATAAAAAAAAGTGCAAAAACGCAAATCGAAGCAAAATCACGTGTGCAAAAATCAAAACGCACAGCAAAAAGCACTGCATAAACAGATCGAAAGCAAATTGTATAGGTGTGTACCGAGCCTAATGCTGGCCAATTTTCACTTGCTTTTAACATTCTGTTTTTTAAAATGAATGTAATTTCTGAATGAAAACCACATACACTCTCTGAAAATTAATTTGACCAAGAAGTTTTCTATTTATAAAATTTTCTGCCACTGTGGTTGAAAATGAACGTCGATTAGACCCCACTAACGATTAGAAAATCGAACAAACGTTCTTAAAAAATTTTGTGTGGCCAGCATTTAACCACTTCCCTACCGCCCACCCTCATATGACGCCCACAAGGTGGATCTCCCATCCTGGGTGGGTGTCATATGACGTCCTCACATTCCCGGCCGCCTGGGGGGGCGCGCGGCGTCGCTCGGGACCCGGTGCGGGTCGCGATGTCCGCCGGGCACCCGCGATTGCCCGTTAAAACAACGGGACCGTGGAGCTGTGTGTGTAAACACACAGCTCCACGTCCTGTCAGCGGAGAGACCGATCATGTGATCCCAGTACGGAGGAACACTGATCGGTCTCCTCCCCTTGTGAGTCCCCTCCCCCCCACAGTTAGAATCACTCCTATAGGGAACACATTAACCCCTGCAGCGCCCCTTGGTGTTAACCCCTTCCCTGCCAGTCACATTTACACAGTAATTACTGCAATTTTATAGCAATGATCGCTGTGTAAATGTGAATGGTCCCAAAAATGTGTCAAAAGTGTCCGAAGTGTCCGCCGCAATGTCGCAGTCACGAAAAAAAAAATATGCAATAAATCTATCCCCTATTTTGTAGACGCTATAACTTTTGCGCAAACCGATCTATATACGCTTATTGCAATTTTTTTTACCAAAAATATGTAGAAGAATACGTATCGGCCTAAACTGAGGAAAAAAAATTTTTTTTTTTTTAAAAAAATTGGATATTATAGCAAAAAGTAAAAAATAGTTTTTTTTTTCAAAATTGTCGCTCTTCTTTTGTTTATAGCGCAAAAAAAGGACGTCAATTTTGTTTGGGTGTAAGGTCGCACGACCGCGCAATTGTTAGTTAAAGCGACGCAGTGCCGAATCGCAAAAAGTGCTCTGGTAAGGAAGGGTGAAAAATGGCCCGGTGCTGAAGTGGTTAATATATTACAGTTCTGTTTGAAAATCTGCAAAACAGTCAAACCTTTTTTTTTTTTTCTTTAATAAAAAAAAAAAAATTCTCTTCTGTCTGTTATTCTCAGAGTGGATTAGAGATTTTGCTCCTTAACCATATAGTTGGTTATTTATAGTTATCACTGCATAGAGATATTTAAGAAGAAATTGCCTTTTTTTTTTTAAAACTTTCGATATTGGCTAAAATTATACACCACACTTTTTGTAAGGTTATTAACCGATTAATCGAAACAATCGGCCAACTAATCGATTATGAAAATAATCGTTAGTTGCAGCCCCCCGTTCCTCAGGAACCATCTGATAATTTGCACAGTGTATGGCCAGCTTCAAATTTACATAAATTTGCAAAATAAATTCTCACTCAAAACCATTTTTTTCCCCAACCACTGCTAGATGCAGGCTGCCTTTACAAAAACTAGGCATTTCTAGTCCACTGAAACTGACATATGGTGTGCTTTACAACAATCTCCATTCTTCAGAGCAACGGCTGGACAGAGCCTTTAAAGATCTCAGATCACATCCATGTAATGGCACTCAGGGATTGGTTACATTTGTTTTTTAATGCAAATTATATATATAACATATATTATATAGAAAACTAATAATGTCTAAATGGTCAGTTTAGAGTCTACTTTCTCACTTACGTTATTGCTTTCTCACCTTTTTTTCCCCCCCTTTAAAAAACAGATAAGGCTCTTAATATGTGTTGTGCTTTACTACAATGTGAAGACATTATTTCCCTTAGGCATCTGCTTTTCTTTCAAACACTAAAAAGGATCATAATATTTTACGACAGGATGCAATAAGGGCAACAAACAGAAAAACTAAGTAAAGCCCAGCAGGCAAGATCTGGATTGTTAAAAAGTCAAACAAAACCACTACCACCCCATCAATCACCTTTCATCTCCACTAACAATACTAGAGAAATTTTATGACTTACACCTCTGAACTGTAGGCTTATCTCACTATAGAACATCTACTGGCGAGTGCAGTTGGCAGGAAACTATGGTGTCTTCCCTAGGAGGTTTATCTACTCACTTTCAGTCACCTGGATCATGTTAGGGCAGTTTGATTATAAATCTTCAGGCAGCCCAATTACGTTGAATACATATTATAAAAAAAGGGATTAAAAATAAATAAATAATAAAACATTTTTTTTTTTTAAAATAAAATAAAAAGTTTTCCTGTTTGGACCAATGGTATCCACTGCACATACAAGGTAGAAATGTTATCACTTATGATGACATATGGCAAAATGCTATTACTAGTAGCTACTAGTTCCTGTTCCAATCAATGAATATAAAAAAAATAAATAAATAAAAAAAGGAAGGAGGCACCTATTCTCATTAGGAAAGAATATGCCTCAAATGCCTTAAAAAAAAAAAAAAAAAGACTGAAAACCCAATGTAACAATTTGCCACCACCACACACACTTCATAGCTTGGAATCCAGTAAAAGCTGACTAGTTTTGAATTTCAGTGACGCACTTTACTGTACTCATAGGTTTCTCATGCAGGAAGTGAAAGATGCTCCGTGTCAGCATGGGGGGGCATCACACTTGCACAACTTGCCATCATTCACAGAAAAACGTTTTTACCCAAGCACATTTTAGCGATTTATCTGTGTACATGTGTCACATCTTATCTAGATTTTGATGGGACTCCGGGTTAAAGTCCTACCCACTGCAAGCTTTGTTATTAGCCACTGAGCCCAACTCAATGGACAGGGGATAACAATTGGTTTGCCTAGCCCTACAAATAAGTAAATCCTGTTTTAAAGAGACCAAGAAGAGCAGACATCTTGAGACGCCTACTGTAAATAAAGTGTGCTTATTTTAATAGTATTGTTCATGACCACAAGGAATTGGCTCTTGTATGTTCGGGATCCCACCAGGAAGCAGACACTGCACACCGCTAATCACTGGCAGTGAGACATTTCCCGATCCACAGATCCAGAAATATCTCACTGCCTGTTATCAGCGGTGTGCAGTGTCAGCTTCCTAGCGGGATCAGGCAGGTGGGATCCCGAACACGCACGAATCCATCACTAGTAACCACGCCTCTTACCTTTCCGGTCAAAACCGAAGGGAATTCTGCATCAAATTTGTTGCTTAAACCAAACCTGAAAGAAGGAAAAATACATATTAAGTTTAAATGAAACATTGAAAATAACAACTTATTAATATGCTATACGAGACCAGTCCAGTCCAGCCACATTATCCGGCTCTCCTGTGTCCGCCAGTGCGGCTTCAGGGGAGAGGACAGAGCACCAACAACAAATGGGCCAAATGGGCCATGGAAGCCTATAGGTGATGTCACAGCTCCAGGATTTACTAGCCGTTGTTGGAACAAGCTCTCCTCTGCCCCTGCAGTTTCCGCTGGCCAACATAGGTGAGATCATGTGACCAGAGCAGCCTAAAAATAGGTATGTTTATACATCTCATTACACAAGGTAGCTATCATAGGTGTTTGCAGGGGGAAGAGAATAGCTTTAAGGCTTGTTAGGTGTAAGATGGAATTCCATTTTAATCACACAGTACAGGACTTGTATTCATAGACCAAACAATAAAACAGGAGTGGGCAACAACCTAACACCACAAATACCAACAGGTCCACAAAAAAAAACACAAGGGTCTAAAACATAAGTTCACCCTCTGAACATGTTATATCCATATTTAGGGAGCAATATTGTTTTGATTTTACAAAATGTGACGCAAGCCTTTAAAGTAGAACTAGAAGGCAAAACTTTTTTTTACCTATTTTAAAAATAGTAAGGGAGGGTTCTAACCCTGTTTTTTTTTGGCATCTGCATCCTATTGGAGAGATGTCCCATCACTTCCTATTCCATAGCCAAAACAAGAAGCGAGAAGAAATCCCTGCAAATTAAGTGAATCCCATGGGAACCCCCCTGGGTCAGCAGCACTAGTGACCCCATCGGAAGATTTCCCCTCCATTACTGTACTAGGGACAACCACAAACTTGTGATTTTCTTTCACTTTCAATAATAATAATAATAATAATAGTAAACAGGGCAAATAGAAAAGATGAATTTCCTTAACAGGGGGCAGAGGTAGCAATAATAATCTAACAGGTGTTCTAATCCATCTCCTCTCTTTCCAAAACTAAAAAAGCTTTGCCTTTAGTTATACTTTAAAGAATCTGAAAAAATAAACAACTTAAAGCACCATCAGCTGAGGCATGAATATCCATCGGTTACAAAATGTGTGAACAGAGGATCAGGTGACAGCACTCCAAAACCAGAATACAAATGCTTTATGCTGAACAGCCTAGGAGACCCCAACAGTCCTGGTGAAATTGGCCCGGATGTAAAAGGGTATCTTCCTTAAAGGCACAGGCCCTGAAAATGAGCGGTCTGATCCACCTGATAATGGTGGAGTGGTAAGCAATGTGTCCTCTATTAGGACCTCCAGGTAGAACAAAAAGGGACACGGTCTTACAAAAGAAGGCCATGGCTGCCAAGTAGACTGACAGCTGTAGCCACATCCAAAAGGCAACTTCTTTGTCCCGTTTTGGAGCAGGACAAAAGGAAGGAAGGACAATATCCTCATTATGGTAGTAAGAGGAGACCACATTAGGTACAATAGAAGAGGACCCCTTTATTCCCCCCATCTTTCACAGTAGTCAAGAGAGGAACTTCACCAGAGGGAAGGCATAGATCAGTTGGAATTGAACCTAAGGAATAACCTGAGCATTTACTGTGAAGGCTAGAGGACCCCAGGTCTCGACCAAGAACTTGTCCAGCTTGTAGTTGAATTTGGAGGCCCGAATGTCCACCACTCTATTCTGTAGTGACACGGCAAACATTAAGCTTCTGTTAAAGACCACCCAAATTTTTTTTTTTTTTAAACAAGGTGACAGGGTCAGCTTTAAGGGCCTGTCCACACTATGTGCAGTTACTTGCATCTTTTCTCATGGATAAACGCACGTAACTGCAATGGCACAATCGCTTCCAATGTGTCATGTTCACACCAGAAAGCGGTATTTCTCTGTGTTAGAGATGTGCGATATTACGCAACATATTTGCCTAATATCACAAATCACTGAAGCCCAATATGAACTGCTGCCCGCACACTAGAACGCTCCAGATTAGTGTGCAGGCAAGTGCAAACAGGCCCTAAATGCTACAAAGTGCACAAACTGCTGGCGTCCAATGCTGGCAGACACAGCCCTGTGTTCACACATCCAATGTGAGCATAACGATTCTGCTCATACTACAACAGTGCTAGGATAGAAATGATCATTTGATCCATCCTGTATTATGTGATAGCTTGTCTAACACACAGGCAGATATTCATTTGATCTTTCAGAAGAGAGGAACAAAATTCCACTGTGACAGTTACATTCACGGCATATGCCAGAAATCGATTTTTTTTTAGAAACTGTTAAATCTACGGGTTTACTTAAACCGGCATGTTAGCTCTGCTTTATGATTTACTGCTGTTCAGTGGCTCTGGGCTTCAGCAAAATGGCAGCCTCCAGCAAGAAAAAACAGGAGCACTGCTGGAATTTACAGCACACATTAATAATTATGCCAGCAAAATGTATGTAGAATGCATGTTCCTTGCTACAGAACATTATTATTTTTTATGAAGTTATGGGTAAAGTTCTGCTTTAAAGGCTTAGTTTGCCTTTACAAGTAAGGGGCATTTGTAGATTAAAAAAAAAAAAACTGAGCAATTCTGACTTAAGTTGGATAATGCCCTTACTCTAGGTGTAGGCCATTTGCATACCTTATGAAGCCTAACTGAATTGCTCCCAGGATGTTGCCAAGTGAGACCTAATCATTACTGCTGACCTCCATCATCACAGGGGTGAGCTTTTTCTTTGATTCAGACCCCCTTATACACTCTCCCCCCCCCTCTGATGCAGTAGCCCTGAGCTTACATATGTGATGGTGGAGGTGAGCAGTAATGATTAGACCTCTCCTAGCAACGTCCTGGGAGTATTCCAGTCAGGCTTCAGGAACATAAAAGGCCGACACCTAAAGCAAGGACATTATTCAACTTTAGTCAGAACTGCGCTCTGTTTTTATTTACAGCACCCCCCCCCCCCCCTTATCTGCAAAGTGGAAGTAAACTCTCCTATCATTTTCAGCCAAGGAAGCTGCCATCTTGGCCTTGGTTTGATCTGCAACTGCCATGATGCTGCACATGTGATCAGTTATGACACCAGACATTGGATCGTCCGACAGTTTGGTTGAGCGTGTGTCCACTGTGACAGTTACATTCTCGGCATGTGCCAGAAATCAAAATTTTTTTAGAAACTGTTAAATCTACGAGTTTATGCTGGGAGGGGAGTGGTAAAGACTTCCAAGCCATGTGACCACTAGCTATCACAATAGTCACATGACTGGGAGCGCATCCTGCTCATAACTAGAGACCAGGAGCTGCCTGTGACTACGCTGTCACTGTGCCTGGAGCGTGCTCTCAGCACACAAACCTTGCCCCCCCATACGCACATGCAGTGTGCTGGGGGGTTAAAGATCACCCACTTTGCCACGGCACCCCCACCCCAGATGAGACGTAAAATACTGTCAAAGTACCAGGGCCAACCCCATACAACAATAAAGGACTAGTGCTACTTTGTTTTAAATCTCAGGAAATATTTTTAGGCCCAGTTTACACCACATACTGGCCAGTGCGTTTTTTTCTGCAACAAAAACGCATGGAAAGTAGGTTATATGGTTTTCAATAGCATAGTTTGCACCAGTGCTTGCAGTTCCAGAAAATAAAAGTACTGTACTTGAACGCTGCAAAAAACACACGTCCTTAAAGCGGAGTGCCACCCAAAAATGGAACTTCCGCTTTAAGGGTAGGTGACCCCCTGACATTTGGCATGTCATTTTTTTGGGTGGGGAGAAAGAGGATACCCTCTTTTTTGAGGGTTCCAGCTCTCACTTTCTCCGCTTGGGGCACCGCAAGGAAGATCACCGCTCCCGGCAATCATCTGGGACCTGTGACGTGTCCCAGATAATTGCCCGGCCAGTCACGTGCCCGCAGTGACTATGCATGCGCCGCTTCGTTCCCCGGCATCGCTGGACCCTGGGACAGGTAAGTGTCCGATTATTAAAAGTCAGCTGCTGCAGTATTTGCAGCTGCCATCTTTAAGTTTTTATTAAGTAGAACCTCACTTTAAGGGCCAGTTCACACCATAGAAATGCAGTCCGGATACGTTCCAGGTGCTTTTCTGCATGCGCGTTTTGGTTGCATTTTTGATGCAGTCCAGAGCATTTTTCTTCCCTATTTTTTCTTAACCTTAAATAACATGCGTGTTCCAGTGCATTTTACAGCGTTCCAGTACAGTCCAGGAAAACTGCTGCATGTTCTACTCTTTTTTTCTGGAACTGGAACACCCTGCAATTTCAAGCACTGGTGTGAACTATGCCATTGGAAACCATATAACCTACTTTCCATTCCTTTTTTATGCAGACAAAAAAAAGAAAAAACGCACTGGACTGCATGTGGTGTGAACTGGCCCTTAAAGCGGAGCTCCAGGCTTTTTATGTTTATTAAAAGGCAGCAGCTACAAAAAGTGTAACTGCTGACTTTTAATAAACAGACACTCACCTGTTCCACAGTCCAGTGATGTGGCCGAATGGAACGTCGCTCCTCTCCGCCGGCACCTCCATTGCCACTCTGGGCACCCGGTCGTGACAGCTTTTGGCTTCACGGCCGGGCACATGTGCGAGTCGCGCTGCGCTCACGGAGTGGACAGGCGATCTCCTGGGACCTGGGATCACGTGTCCCAGGAGAACGCCTAGAGGGAGGGGCCGCCTAAGTCAAAAGGAGGAGTCGCCTTGGGGGTCTCTAGGCGGAAGTGGGGCAGGAAGTCCCACTCCTAACGAAGCCTCAACCCCCCCAAAAAAATGACATGCCAAATGTGGCATGTAAAGGGGGCAAGGAGTGCTTAAAGAGGAAGCTCCACTTTTGGGTGGAACTCCGCTTTAAGGTTAAGAAAAAAAAAGTGCACTGGACTGCATCACACATTTGCATGCAGGAAGGCATCCGGAGTGCGTTTCTACGGTGTGAAGTGGCCATTAGGCAGATTGGAAAGATGTATTAGGCGGTGGCGGGTCACATTGGGGTGCACAGAACCCTGCAGTCCAATGGCAACATGACAACACTTCCCATGTGTCAGAAATGGGGGGGCTGGGTTGTCACCTCATCACAGGTTGTGGTGATGTGTATGGTGGGGGGGCACTCTGCAATGATGATGGGAAACATTTGCCAGGTTTTGGTGGGTGGGGGGGGGGGAAGCCCACACACAGAGGAGCCAATGAATGTCCTATCAGGGGAGTCGGAGCAGCATTGTGTGTACAGCTAGTGTAGGGAGGCTGAACGGCCGTGTGAGGGAAGGAGAGGCCGGCTCAGTGCATACACCCCAACCGAGGCCTGCTACCCCTCACACACACCGGACTCCCCTCGTCTCTTACACGGTAATATGTCCGGCTCCCCTCACTACCACCGGGTCCGGAGCGTATCGGAGTAAATGTTCCTCGGCCACCACCCGGCCAGAGCCCGTTTCCCGCTCCTCTCCGTCCTCCTCTTCCTCCTCATCCAACTCGTATATGGTATCAAAGTCCGCCATGTTTGGTAGCAAGACGCTCATGACGTCACCCGAGGACGGAGCCGGGGATTGCGGTGACCTCACGTGACTCTCGGAGGGCGGGACTTGTGTGTGAGCGGAGGGCGGGAAATGTGGCGCAGGTTGCGCTGTGAGGGATGGTGGGCGCTGAGCGGTGGGGTGAGATAGAATCCAGTGTATGGAGGGCACGGCTCCTGTGTTCTGTACGGGGGAGGGAGGGGGTCATGTTATATAGGCTGCTCTTCTGCTGCCTGTGTCCTTACCAGGGAGATCGCCCTTCAGTTCTCCCAGTGAGGGGAAATCCCATGTGATGGCCATGTACTGTACTTGGCAAAAGTTTTAGCAGATTCCCAACTGTCCCTGATTTGGAGCAATGTCCCTCTGTCCCTCATTCCTCCTCATTTGTCCCTTATTTTGGTCTGATCTATATAGTTGTATATAAAATGCACTTTTTATCTATCAAAAAGTGTTTCCCAGTGCTAAACCTCATCTGATTTCTAAATTGCTGCATTTGTGAATTCCAAAAGCCAGTATGAAGGAATAGTAGTGATAAAAAAAAAGCCCTTTTTAACCAATCTTGTTTTTTTGTACAAATCTCGTTTAAGGGGGCGTGGCAAGGGGTGTTCCTACGCCTGCATACTTTTGCTGATAGGTGTCCCTCATTCCCATCTCAAAAAGTTGGGAGGTGTGGTTTTAGGCAGATGTAAAGAAATCAGACATCCCAAGTCTCCCGCGAGCCGCGGGCTCCCGGACACCTGCCAGCGCCGGGCGATCTCCCGGGTGGGCCTGTTACTCAGAGCAGCCTCAGCGGCCGAATGGAGTATGACCAAGGCGACTGCTCTGCGTTCTGTCTGTGGCCAGGGGAGGGGGCGGGACAGAGCCGGAAATGCTCCGCTAGTGGGCACTGATGGGCTGTGCTGGTAGGCACTGATGGGCTGCGCTGATGGACACCGATAGGCTGCACTGGTGGGCACTGATGAGGTGACACTGAAGGACACTGATAGGCTCCACTGATGGACACTGATAGGCTGCACTGATGAAGTGGCACTAATGGGCTGCACTGATGAGGTGGCACGAATAGACACTGATGGTCACTGATAGGCTGCACTGATGGACATTCATGGGCTGTGCTGGTAGGCACTGATGAGGTGGCACGGATAGACAATGATAGGCTGCATTTAGTTGCCACTGGTCAAGGCTGCATTTCTTTGGGGGCGGGGGGCGGCGCAAAGCGTCACCTCCCTGAACTGAGTTTGCCAACTCCCTAAAATTTGTTTTTGCAGGTTGGGATGTCTGAGAAATGCTGTAAGGATGCTTTCATAAATATATATTTTCATTGTTTTTTTGTATCAATTTACAAAATGCAAAGTGAGCAAACAGAAGAAAAATCTAAATCAAATCAATATTTGGTGTGATCACCCCTTACCTTCAAGCCAGCATCAATTCTTACACTTGCACACTATGTAAACTTGCACAAAGTCAGGGATTAGAGTCAGCTGTATGATTAAAGTGATTGTAAAGGATATATATATATATTTTTAACAACTTCAATACTGGGCACTTATACCCCCTTCCTACCCAGGCCAATTTTCAGCTTTCAGTGCTGTCATTTGTTTTTTGAGTCAGAGCTTTCTTTTGGTGGTATTTAATCACCACTGAGTTTATTTTTTTGCTAAACAAATTAAAAAAGACTAAAAAGTTTGAAATAAAAATGTTTTTTCCTAGTTTCTGTTACAAAATTTTGCAAATAAGTAATTTTTCTCCTTCATTGATGAGGCTGCACTAACAGGCACGGATAGGCTGCAATTATGGGCACTGATGAGGATGCACTGATAGGCAGCACTGATGGGCAGCCTTTATGCACACTGACAAGCGACACTGATTGGCATCACTTATGGGCACTGATTGGCAACACTGATTGGCACCACTGGAAGGCATTGCTGATGGGGCTGCCCTGATTATCAGCGCAGACCCCCCTGTCAGGATAGCTGCTTATTGGCTCTCCTCTACCCATGTGGTGTCAACATGAGTAGAGGAAGGAATGCCAGTAACTGGCACTTCCTATTTACACTGATTAGACAAAGCTGATCACATACATCATAGGCTCTTTACTGTGATCGGAGATGCAGTGTGTCCGAGAAACACATCGCACCACTGATCGCCCAAGGAATGTGCAAGAGCGGCATGTTGTGAAAGATGTCATATGACACCCAGTCACAAAAATTAAACCATTGCCCGGCCATCATTTTGCTATAGGCCAGGTGGGATGTGGTTAAATGAAAATAACAAACATCTCATACCTGCTCTGTGTAATGGTTTTACAGAGCAGCCCTGATCCTCCTCCTCTCGTGTTTCCCAACAGCACTCCTGGCTTCTCCCCCTCCCCAAGTGCCCCCTAATCTGCTTGTTATAGGCACTCAGGCATGTGTGGCTCGGTCCCACCCCCTTCTATTCCTCTCTGGCTTTGGTTGACAGCTGCAGGAACCAATGACTCTCACTGCTTTATCTGAGCCAGTGAGGAGGGAAAGAGCTGAGAGAGCCTCTGCTCTCGTGCACATCTCTGGATCGAGATTGGGCTGAGGTACATATTTAGAATGCAGTAAGGTAAATTAAACATTTTGCCTTTACAACCACTTTAACTAATTATACCAAGCAGGTGCTAATGATCATCAATTTCACATGTAGGTTGAAACACAGTCATTAAAGAGGAAGTAAACCCTCTGGGACAACTTTGGCCTACAGGTAAGCCTAGATTAAGGCTTACCTGTAGGTCCAATAAATATCTCCTAAACCTACATTGTTTAGGAGATATTTAGAAAATAAAGAGCACCGCTATCTACGGCGCATGCGCCGTAGACAGCGGCGCGCAGACGCACTGCGCATGCCGAGATCACGATGATATGCCGCTCTCGTGCGCATGCGTGGGAGTGACGTCATCGCCGCTCCAGCGAATCACAGCGCTGGAGCGGCGAGACCCGGAAGTCACTCCCGTAGTGATGGCGGCGGAGAAGGACGAGGATGAGGACCGCTCCGGGGGCTTCGTTTTCAGGTAAGTTATTCATAATGAGCTAGTAAGCTATGCCTACTAGCTCATTATGCCTTTGCCTTGCAGGTTATGTTTAAAAAAAAAAAAAAAAAAAAGAGGCTTTACTTCCTCTTTAATAGAGATGTGAACAACGGAAAAATTTGTTTTGTTTGGACTCTGATTTGTATGTTAATAATAATTTGTTTGTTAATAATTGATATATAATCGTTAAATTTGTTATGTTAGAATGATTCCTCTCAGAATTAATTTAGTATATTCAGATTTGCTTTCTATATTCGTTATTTTCAAATCGATTCAGAATTTAAATTTATTTGAAATTGAAATTTCAGAAGATGGCTACCGTATATACTCGAGTATAAGCCGAGTTTTTCAGCACATTTTTGGGGCTGAAAGTGCCCCCCTCGGCTTATACTTGAGTCAAGCATTTTTCTGCAGCAGAAAATGAAATTTTCCAACCTGAATTTGGTGCCCCGTATCTCGGGGCCACTTGGTGCTAGGAACCCCACATTTGGAATTCAAACCCAGTGGAACTAGCACTACAACATATCCAATGGGGTTCCTAGCACCGAGATAGGGGGCCCCAAAGTCGGTCAACTGTGTCCATCTGCAGCAATGTCATTTCGGGACCCCCTGGGTCCAGAGACCCCAAGTTTGAAGATGGAATGGCCAATGTCAACGGACATGTGTCCATTTACACCCGCCGTCATCCAATCTGCTAAAAACAGATGGATGGGGATCCGTTCCCCATCCATCTGTCGGATTGGATGACAGTTAGATGGAAATGGACAGGAGGTCTGTTTCCATCCAACCACTCCATGTGTCCGCTCAGCATCAGAGCAGCGGACATGGACCTGTCATCCACTTGCTCAGCGGGGATCAGTAAAGAGATTCCTGGCTGAGCAAGCAGATCTGCCCTGTGTGAAAGGGGCCTAAGGAATTATATCTCGACCAAAAAAATTGAAGCCTGCCACCACTACATTTCACCTCTCCTTCCTTTACATGCCCATTTCACAGTAAAATGGGCATGTAAAGGAGGGGCGGGGGTAAAAATTTTCACATGGCCATTTCATTCCAATCCAGCAAAGAGTTGGCTCAATCCAACAGATACATCCCCATATATTCAGCAAAGAGGCAGCCCAATCCAGCAAAGAGACATCCCTTCCAGGGAAGAAACAGCCCAATCCAGCAGAGACATTCCCTCCAGCAAAGAGACAGCCCAATATAGCAAAGAGACAGCCCCTCCAGCAAAGAGACAGCCCAATATAGCAAAGAGACAGTCAAATCCAGCAAAGAGACATTCCCTCCAGCAAACAGAAAGCCCAATTCAGCAAAGAGACATCCCCTTCGGGAAAGAGACAGCCAAAAACATCAGCTCAGTTCACAGGTATGGGAATTGTGCAGCAGTAATGTACCACCTACACATTCAATGGGCATGTCAGTTTATGAAAGCTCCCCCCTTCCTCTTCACCACCACCACCGTCCAACCAAGCTCTGATTCGGATACAAGATGCAGTCCTTTCCTCAGTTTGACTGAACTGTGCTCCACCACTGGTCATGTGACACCTGATGCCATGCCCACCCGCTGCCGCCAGCCAAACAATAGAAGCTATAGCAGAGCTGGCAGCTTGGGATGGCTGGGACGCCCGGGACCCCTAAGTTTGTATCGGCTGTCCCCCCTGATGGCAGCCCTAATTAAAACCAGAAATCACTGTTGCATATTTAACATATAATTGATCCCATAGGCCCCTGGTTCCAAAAAGCCTGGGGTCCACTCTGCAGCCCTTTGGCACTTTTTCTGCAGCCCTTGAGGCCCCTGCAGACACTAATCTTTGTTTCCCTATTACCCTGTTATAGTAGTAATTTTTTAGCAGTCTCATAGTATATCACGAGTCAATGTCTGTCTCCTGAAGCATGTCCCTGGCCTCCAACAACTCCTATAGCATGTTCACAGTCTCTGAAAGCCTCCTGCAGCATATCCGCAGTCTCTGACCATCTCTTGTATCATATCCACAGTCTCTGACCATCTCCTATATCATGTCTGAGGCCTTTGATCATCTCGTATCATGTCCACAGTCTCTGACCATCTCTTGTATCATGTCTGCAGTCCCTGGCTATCTCTTGTATCATAGCCACAGTCTCTGATCATCTCTTGTATTATTGTCCCCAGTCTCCAACCTTCTCTTGTATAATTTCTGAAGTCTCAGACTATCTCTTGTACAGTATTATGTCCACAGTCTTCGACCACCTTTTATTTCATGTCCGCAGTCTCTTACCATCTCCTGTATTATGTCCACAGTCTCTGACTATTTCCTGTACCATATCCACATCTCTGACCATCTCCTATATTATGTACACAGTCTCTGACAATCTTTTGTATCATGTCCGTAGTCTCTGACCATATTCTGTATTATATCCACAATCTCTTACAATCTCTTGTATCATATGCACAGTCTTTGACTATATCCTGTTG
Organism: Lithobates sylvaticus; assembly: GCA_028564925.1. NCBI lineage: Eukaryota > Metazoa > Chordata > Amphibia > Anura > Ranidae > Lithobates > Lithobates sylvaticus. The sequence continues at coordinate 67,430,481 of CM053033.1, read as the reverse complement.
TGTGTCAGCTGCCTAAAACTGAAATTTATGTGCTGCTCTTTGGTGATTTTGGGGGCTGCAATTGAGACCCCCTCATATCAAGAAAGTTGACCATCACTGCTATAGGCTTCATTCACAAAGGTGCTGAGGTCCACACATTGTGAATTGGCTGTTTGTTTATACAGCTAGTACTTCCAGGTGCTGCGTGCAGACAGCCAATGCCAGTCTATGAAGACATAGTGGCTGCACGGACACAGTCCCAAGCAGACATGGTCTGCTCACCTATATGCCTAGCAAATTAGGGTGCATACCTCCCAACTTTTGAGAATGGGCACACTTCAGGGGGACAATGACCTGCAGAGCACTGTGCTCGCCACAGTGAAAAGTAGGTGTGGTTAAAAGGTAGGTGTGGATACATTTTATTGGCGGGGAGGAAAAAATCAGACCCTACAGATAGAATAGTAATGCAGTGCATGCACCACATGTTGACAAACAGTGGGTGTGGCCAAACTGTTAAGGGGGGGGGGGGGTTAAGGGGCATAGTTAATGCTTTGTTTGCTGTGCCACAAGCAGGAGTCTTCCAAACACATATAACATTTAGCACAATCATAAAAAATAAATAAAAAACGTCTTCAATTGCATGCAGTATGATTGTGGGCATTGAAAATAGACAGAAAGCTAACACTTTCCCCAAGCCGACTGTAAAGAAGAATGTAAAATATTCAGGGACTGCTTAGCAACCAGCAACTGTTAACACTTTGGTCAGATGTACTGTACAATATAATGCAGAAGTGTGTAATGTCCAATATAGTGTATGGACTGCAGGAGTCTGTAATATACAATATAATGTATATAGTGCAAGAGTCTGTAATGTACAATATACAGTAAAACCTTGGTTTGAGAGTAACTTGGTTTGTGAGCGTTTTGCAAGACAAACAATTTTTTTTTTTTTTTTTTTTTTTACTTTTTATGTGTAGCAATATGGTTACATTATGAAGGTACAACATTTAGCAAAATATTTCTACACTTAAAGTGGAAGTAAACCCTTCCAAATGACTTTGGCCTACAGGTAAGCCTAGATTAAGGCTTACCTGTAGGTCCAATAAATATCTCCTAAACCTACATGGTTTAGGAGATATTTAGAAATGAAAAGGCATCGCTGTCTATGGCGCATGCGCCGTAGACAGCGGCGCGCAGGCGCACTGAGGGCGCCATGAGGATGCCGAGATCACGGCGATATGCCGATCTCGTGCGCATGCGCGGGAGTGACGTCATCACCGCTCCAGCGAATGATAGCGCTGGAGCGGCGAGACCCGGAAGTCACTACGGCCCTGGATGGCGGCGCAGAAGATCGTGGATAAGGACGGCTTCGGGGGCTTTGTTTTCAGGTAAGTCTTTCATAATGAGCTAGTATGCTATGCATACTAGCTCATTATGCCTTTGCTTTGCAGGGTGTCTTTTTTTTTTTTTAAGAGGCTTTACTTCCTCTTTAAGGCTCCTCTCTTCTCTCTTAGGCCCCTTTCACACTGGGGCGGGAGCCGCGGTGACGGTAAAGCAGCGATATATTTAGCGCTGCTTTACCGTCGTTTTAGCCGCGGTATTCGGCCGCTCGCGGTGCGGTTTTACCCCCGCGAGCGGGCGAAAAAAGGGTTAAAATCCCCCACAGAGCGCCGCCGTAGCGGCGCTTTGCGGCGGTATTGCCGCGGTGTCCCATTCAAATCAATGGGAAGGAGCGGTATAGGAGCGGTGAATACACCGCTCCAAAGATGCTGCTAGCAGGACTCCAGTGTGAAAGCCCGCCGGCTTTCACACTGGAGTGAATGGGGCCGGATTTTTTCAGGCAGTGTACAGGCGCTATTTTTAGCGCTGTACCGCCTGAAAAACGCCCCAGTGTGAAAGGGGCCTTATACTCTGTAGCTCCTGCAGGATTTTGCTTCTAATCCCCTTGTGGAGGCTTCCATTTGTGATTGGACATTTTATGGTTACACAACCTGGTCGCATTGCTATAATCTTTTTACAAGGACTATAAACTGAAGGACCTATGAATAAATGGTTGTGGAACGAATTAGTTTACATTATTTCTTATGGGGAAATTTGCTTTGATATACAAGAGCTTTGGATTACAAGCATGTTTCTGGAACAAATTATGTTCGCAATCCAAGGTTTTACTGTAGTGCAGAATGCAGGGGAAAAGAAGTATGATGCAATTGTGACAATCCGGGGTGATTAGGTACAAGTGGTGCATGCGATTTTTCAGAAACGTGTCAGTCCAGACTTGTGTTTTAAGGGCATGCATGGCAGCCTACTTTTATTTAAAGGAAACGAAAAAGTTCAAACCAACAGAAATCTTCCCTCGCAGGGGGTTCCACCATCACTGTTTTCCAAAACAATAGCCTCCTGGCTTACTTATTGTCAGCTTCGTGCTGCTTTAGTCGCAGGCTACACCTGCCTGCTTCAGACTGCCACCTGCAGTCCTAGGCTCCTGTCTCTTTCTCCTGGAACCCTCCCGACCTCCTGGCCAGACTTCCTGTCTGCTGGGCGGAGCCGTCTCCAGGTCTAAGCACTGACTGCTCTTCCTGGGATGTTTTTGAACCCAGACCACAGGTGTGTAATTAGTATACCTGACAAAATCAGCATGTGCTGCTTATATGCACCTGTGAGATGGGGTCGCATCTCCACACAATATACATTAGGGGTCAGAAGTACAAAACAAAAAGAGTGCAGGAGCCAGGGGTGGGTAACGCGCAATTTAGGGGTCAGATGAGTAGAAAATCCTCCCTTCTGCATGCTTTCCCCTGCAAAAATCCCCCGCTCTCAGAAAAAATTCTACTTTATCCCCCAAATTCACTTTCCCAGAAAAATCCCACTCCAACCCCAAATCCCCCTCCCAGCACAAATTATTTTCCCCTCCAAATCCTTCCCCACCAAAAATCCTCCCTTCTAGAGCAAATCCCTTCCTGGTCTTGAGGCTCATTCATACAGGCACTGTGGCCTGTACAGTGTGAATCAGCGGTTTGTTTATTTGGCTGGAGCCATGTGCAGGCAGCCTATGTTACCCTATGGAGATACAGCGGCTATACAAACACAGCCACAGGTCCTAATTTGACAGGTGGGTGGGTGGGAATGTACAGCCCCAAACACAGACAGTGTGCATTTGAGGCCAGTCACCTGCACCTGCACACCTGACAAATTAGGACCTGCGCTTTTGTTTGCACAGCTCCCTATAGAGTAGCAAGCAGCTTCAGCCGCATGAACAAACCACTCCATCACATGACCAGAGTGCCTGTATGAATGAATCCTTAAAGCTCTTGTTCAAGTGAGGTTGGGGGTCCGTAAAACCCCACAATTACATTGCAGAGGCAGAGCCTAGGGGTGTACACATGCCGTGGCCATGATGCTATTCTTCACAGTCGCGGCATGAATTATACTCCTTCTTTAACCACTTGCCGACCGGCGCACGACGATATACGTCGACAGAATGGCACGTACAGGCAGGAGGGCGTATATATACGTCCCTCCTTTAGCCTGTCCGTGCCATCGGAAGCGCGCCGGGAGCGGCGCGCTCCCGCGCCGGTCGGGACCCCCGTGAGTCCGGCCGCGGTCCCCGCGGACTCGATCGCCGCGGGGACTCCCGCGATCGTCTCACGGAGCGGCTGAACGGGGAGATGCCGAGATAAACAGCATCTCCCCGTTCTGCCTAGCAACTAGTGACGCCGATCTCTGCTCCCTGTGATTGGAGCAGAGATCAGCATTCACTAGCTGACAGCCACGCCCCCCCACAGTAAAAAACACACCCCTAGGCATACTTAACTCTTTCACTGCCCCCTTGTGGTTAACCCCTAAACTGCCAGTGTCATTTATACAGAAATCAATGCATTTAAATGCATTAATTGCTGTATAAATGACAATGGTCCCAAAAATGTGTCAAAAATGTCCGATGTGTCCGCCATAATGTCGCAGTCACCAAAAAATCGCAGATCTCCGCCATTAATAATAAAAAAAAAAAATTATTAATAAAAATGCTATAAAACTATCCCCTATCTTGTAAACGCTATAACTTCTGCGCAAACCGATCAATAATCGCTTATTGCGATTTTTTTTACCAAAAATATGTAGAAGAATACGTATCAGCCTAAACTGAGGAAAAAATATGTTTTTTTATATATTTTTTGGGGATATTTATTATAGCAAAAAATAAAAAATAATGCATTTTTTTCAAAATTGTCGCTCTATTTTTGTTTATAGCGCAAAAAATAAAAACCGCAGGGGCGATCAAATACCACCAAAAGAAAGCTCTATTTGTGGGAAAAAAAGGACGTCAATTTTGTTTGGGAGCCACGTCGCACGACCGCGCAATTGTCAGTTAAAGCGACGCAGTGCCGAATCGCAAAAAGGGGCCTGGTCCTTTGGCTGCAAATTGGTCCGGTCTGAAAGTGCTTAATGTGACCCATTCAAGTGAATGGCTCTGCTCTGCAAGTGCCCTGTAACTGCGTGCAATGTACACAGTTGTGGCATGCTGGTGCAAGGTTGAAGCGATTAAAGCAGGAGGAGGCGATACAATGCTTCCTTACTGCCTAAATAGTGCTTTCTAAAGAGTAACCTAAATGAGAGACCAAAGACAGTGTGAAAAAAACTTTATTTTTTTTACAGTTTTTAGAATGTTATTTATTAAAATTTTGAACAGCTCTGCTGGGGGGGGGGGGGGGGGCTTTGATAAAATAACAGGGTTCTAAACAGACCCTTGATGTTTCACTTTTGAGACTGAGAAAGGAATTGAGGACATAGATTCCACAGTTCCTTTCTCTGCAGCCTCAGCTGCACTGGACAGCGAATGAACAGAAAGCACTCTGTACAGATCCTCCTGATCATTCACAAACCGAATCACAGTAAACACAGTTTACTATGCTTCAATGAACACAGGAAAGGATCAGAGCACACAAGAGGGATTAGAGCAGTGTGAGCTGGAGGTAATCAGAGTGATCAGGGGGCGCTGTGTGTAGATACTGGAACCGAGTCAAAAAAACATTAGTCAAAACATTATGGGATTTTAAAGCTGTTGGTTCTGTTTAAGCAACCGCACACTTTTCACCCCATGAAACCCCCGAGGAAGCCTATAGTCTGAAACATGTCGGGACAAGGCACCCCTATATACCTTTCCTATTCTTGCTAGACATTGTATATTATTTACTGTATATGTATTCACTATAAATCTAGATCAATGTGTTTAGAGTGTTTTTTTGTCTTGGAAGGGGGTTGCTACAATCTCTTGGGGGTTGGCATTTAACAGTGTGGGATGCTGAGTTTATGTTCTTAACCACGTCCCACCCAAGGTACGTCCAGGGATGTCCTTGACTTTGTGGGGATATATCTGAATGATGCCTGCAGCTACAGACATCATTCAGATATCTTTTAGAGCGGGCGATTCCCTACACCATAAGAATGATCATATCGGCTGCTCCGCCATTTGATCAGTCTTACGCCCCCCCTCCCGCCACCCTCCGGTGCTTCTACCGACTCACAGCTTCCATCGGCGAGTCGGAGACAGGATCCACCTGCCCTGGATGGTGATCATAGAGATTTCGGGCGGACGAGATGGTCGCCTCAGTCTCTATGATCGTTCGGAGGCCGGGCGTGATGTTATGACGTCACGCCTGGCCTCTGCATTCAAACGAATGGCGGCACCTCGGCTGGGAAGTGAGGTGAGATGTGGGGTCTTATTGACCCTGTATCGCACTGTAAAGAGGACCGATCATGCCATATTCCTATTACAAGGGATGTTTACATTCCTTGTAATAGGAATAAAAGTGATCAAAAATTTTTAATTTTTTTTTAAAAGTGTCAAAATACATTTTTTTAAATAAAATTAATAATTAAAAAAAAAAATGTAAACACACCCCGTCCCGACGAGCTTGCATGCAAAACGAAAGCATACGTGTGTAGTGCCCGCATAAGAAAACGGTATTCAAACCACACATGTGAGGTATCGCCGCGATCGGTAGAGCGAGAGCAATAATTCTAACCTCCTCTGTAATTTAAAACATGCCACCTGTAGAATTTTTTAAACGTTGCCTATGGAGATTTTTAAGAGTAAAAATTTGTTGTCATTCCATGAGAGGGTGCAATTTTGAAGCGTGACATGTTGGGTATCAATTTACTCAGCGTAACATTAGCTTTCATAATATAAAAAAAAAAATTGGGCTTACTACTGTTGTCTTATTTTTTAATTCAAAATGTGCGCTTGTAAGACCGCTGCACAAATACGGTGTGACAGAAAGTATTGCAATGACCGCTATTTTATTCTCTAGGGTGTTAGAAAAAAAATGATAATGTTTGGGGTTTCTAAGTAATTTTCTAGCAAAAAAAACAGTTTTTAACTTGTAAACAACAAATCTCCCATAATCTTTTGACTAATGTTTTTTTGACTATAATTTGTGGATGCGGTGTTGACTAACACAGTTGAACTCGTTTATACAATAGTTTCAAATACTTGTATTTAACGCTTAGTGAATTGACCCCTTAGTTGGAGGGGTGTCAAACTGGTGGCCCTCCAGCTGTTGCAAAACTACAAGGCCCACCATGCCTCTGCCTGTGGGAGTGATGCTTGTAACTGTCAACCTTGCCATGCCTCATGGGATTTGTAGTTCCACAACAGCTGGAGGGCCGCCAGTTTGACACCTGTGCAAGTTAGTGTATTATTTTCAAATATGTCTTCGCTCTCTCAGTCCAGCTCTTCCACCCAACAGCTCCTCCCCAGCTGGACTGACCCCAGGTATTTAAGGAGGCCTGCCCCTGCCAATCCAAGTTGGGGATTGGCCAAGGCTCCTAGAATACCCGAGGCAGCTTCACCTCTCCTCTCCTCCTTTCCTTCTAGCACTTTCTAGAAAGTAGAGGGAGGTGACAGTAATGCTACCTGTGAATCACCCAGCCCAGAATGAAAACAAACAGACCTAGCCACCAGCTAGGCCTGCCTAAACTTTCCTACTCTCCATAAAAATCCTCACTCTAGCACCTACCTAACTTGAAGGTGCTGCATCTATATTATACTATAAATAGTTATGCTGGTATAGGTTGGACCATTCTAACTATGTATATACTATACCTGGCCGATGCCCCTGGAAGCTGGAAATCACAAAAGTAGACACTTACTGATCTCCGGGTCCTGTGCCAAGTAGCTGCACTCCTGCTTACTGAATACAGGTGGTCGGATGCTCAGCACAGGAACCATTCAGAGAATACTTTGCATTTTCTGAATGAATGCAAAGCACTCTGTGATTGGACAAGGCAGGGAGGCAGGAGTGGTGACACTACATTCTTCACCTTATCCAATAAGAGAACTCTTTGCATTCATTCAGAAAATGCAAAGCATCCTCTGAAGTGTGCCCCTGCCGAGCAGCTGACCAGTTGAACAGAAGTCTGTGGTTCAATCACAGTGGCCACACATGGATCAAAATTTGGCCAGTCCCTGCTAAACTGGCCAAAATTCGATCGATGTATGGCCAGCCTAACTCCTCTCTGCGTGGCTGCGGCAGCTGGTGGGATCTGATGGATGCCGATTGGTGGCTTTACGGCTCTGTGTTTTTCAGTCCTGTTGTCAGTCCTCCACATTACACAGAGGAGCTGGAGCTTTGGGGACATTTGACTGCATAGGAAAACAATAAAAACAATATTTACCATTGCAATTTATTAGAAAGAATATGCAGGTTAAGGGAACAATGGGGAGGCAACATTTAAAAGTGTGTCTATAATTTAAAGTGTTACCAAACCCAGGACCCTGCATTCACTATTTCTGGTTTCACACAGTACACAGAACAAGGAAATGCAATAGTTTTAGTAAATATAAACTGCTAAATATCTTTTCTCATCAGCCGTATATAGCAGTCTTGTGACTTATATCAGTAAAAAAGCAAAAAAGAAGCTGCGCTAACACTAATAAGTGAGTGAATGTGGACTAATAGACAAGTGGCAAATAAATTAAATAAGCATAAAAATTATCACCAAAAAGTAAACCAAGAAGGAAATCTAAGGAACAAACAGAATTGGTTCCAATCTGATGGCGTGACCAACTTAGTTGAAAAATAAGAAACTACCAATGTAATGTGAATAACATAGATAGTGCATCAAAATTAATAAGTGAACAAATATTTAACCAAAAATGAATAAATTGCATATAAAAAGAAAAAGTAAATAGATTGTGGCAATGACCAAAAGAAAAAGTCAACGGGATAAACCAATGATGTTAAATAAATGACAGTCTCTTCCAAGATGGTTCCTGAAGGGGAGTGAATGTTGAGGACACCCAGTGAGAAGTCTTCTATAATCAAAGGGAATTGTGAATCCACAACCAAATGAATTGAAGGCTTACCAGCTGGACAAGCTTGTGGCTCATACCCAGCCAGGGCCTTTAAACCTCCAGACACCTCCAGTGCCTGACGAGCCAAGCGATCCTGCAGTTGGAGTGGATATCAGCAGTCACCACGAATGACCATCAACATGTCCTCAATGGTAAGATTATGCCCATAGAGAGAGATAAAAAAAAGTACAACATCGGTAAAACCAGGTGGTGTTCTATTGTAAAAAGGTCTGTACAACAAACAGACTGAAAAAAGGTTCCATAAAAACAGGTTAAGCCAGCCGGTAAGTAGTACAAACACGCCCGGGCAAACGGAACGTGAAACAGCGTGGTGATGTCAGCACGTCGCTCCTCCCTGCGCGTTTCGTCACTAAGCAGACATCGTCCTGGGGCACGGGCGGCGTACTGACGCACCGCTATAAATACTCATATTCAAGCCTCGATCTGAGTCTCGAACAGCTGAAGATCATGACGCTATATTGATTATGGGAAAAAGGAAGGGCAATCAGAGTGAAAGAACAGCTGAAGCTCGTGACACCATATTGTTTATAGGAAAAAGGAAGGGTAACACAGTCAAAGAACATGGTGGAGCGGAATCAATCGTGACGACAGACCAGCAACACAATGTAATTTAAATGGTAATTTAAGCATCTAACTTAAATAGTGACCATATGGTACAGGAATGCCAGAAAGCAAACCCAAACAGTAAGTGGATGACAACAAAACTGTCGCCCAGATCTAAATATTAAAGGCCACTGGGCTAAATTGCCAAGAGTCACTAACTAAAATTAGACAATTAAATAAATATACAATAATAATGGTACCTAGACACATGGTGCAAGAATTTACACAGTGGTCCAAATGACATAGTCATATAAACTTGAACGTGCAATATGAAAACCCAATCCCAACTAATGGGTTAAACTAAAAACAATAAAAATGGAGCACACAAAATATTAAATGGCCAAACGGTACGTCACACCCATGTTATTCCGAAGATGACGGCATCACAAAACCCAATACCAAAAAAAGGAAATAACATATAAAAATAAAGGGTCACTCATCAAAGGGGAGGGACCAAGTAAGTACATTACCAACCCTATAATGTATGCCCAGTAATAGCAAATATAGTGATGGGCACAAATGGTAAGTGGGGTGCCAAAGATGACCCGATACCAGCTGTCCGAAGCTCGGATCAAGTTCACATCACAGTAGGTCAAATAAACACATAAATTCCATGTAACACTTAATTAAAGGGAAAGGAGAAACCTAAATTTTAATACATTGTATGACGGACCCCTACGAGTTGTCTATGAAAGAATTGATGTCAACATCGATATTAAGACCATAGGGGTATAGCATTTAATCTTATGGACTCAAGACATCTCAGATTTAGAGATACTTCTGACAAGGGAACTACCCCTCCAGTGTGGATTATATTTGTTGATCCCTAAAAAGATAGTATTCCTAGGATCTCTATTATGTACTGTAAGGTAATGTTTCGATACAGAATGTTTAGTGAATCCTCTCCGTATATTCGCCATATCTTCATTCAAATGCACTTGGAGAGGGCATTTGGTCCTGCCCACATACTGCAGTCCACAAGGGCACTGCAGCATGTAGACAACTCCCACAGTAGAGCAAGTGATGAAATGTTCAATTTTAAAAGTCTTGGAAGTACAGCTGGAACTGAAGCTGGTAGTTCTCCTGGCTTTGCACCCATTCAAAGAGCAAGCCTGACACTTCCTACATTGGTAATAACCCGTCAGGTCAGAGAAAAAAACTGATTTCTTCATAGGAGGATTGAGGACATTTGGGGCTAGCTTATCCTTCAAAGATGTTGCACCTCTAAAAACAACCTGAGGCTTTGCTGGCAAAAGATTGTTAAAGTGGAGTTCCTCCCACTTTTACAACTCTTCAGCATCCCTCACTAAACTGTGCACTGTAAACAAATTGGATATTTTTTTTATTTTTTTTTCAGCACAGACTGTAAATCTGCTGTATTTATTTTTCACTTCCTCCTCCCTGGCCGCGGCCCATCGCATCATTTCCTGTTTGCAATGCCTCCTGGGAAAGGGCAGCAACTTCCTCTCAAACTGCCGTTGCTATGGAAACCTGACCTGAAACCTATTACACTGCTTATGCTGCACTGAGCATGTACGAGATCTGCAAGGATGAGATCCAGGAAGAAATACAGTCTGGCTTCAGATGCCCACACTTAAGATGGCCACGGCCTGCTGCAAGTTTATAAAATAACAAACTACTGCTAAAAACTAACAAAACAGACCTTAGTTTACAGACTAACTTTACTAGAATACATTAAGCTTGTGTATTATAGGGGTATTTTTATTTAAAAAGTATAATTTCGGCCGGAACACCGCTTTAAGTATCCTATCACTTATAAGGATGTACCAGTGTCTATGCATTATATGTTTTATATTTTGATGTTGTGTTGAGAAATTAGTAATAAAGGGATTTTTAAAGGTGTTGGTTCTCTCATGGCCTGAAGGCCTTTCTTTTAAGAGGTCCACCCTATCCACCTGCTTAACATGAGCCAAAGTATTCGTTAAGGACTTTAAGGGATATCCCTTTTTAACAAATCTCTGAGTGAGAATATCTGCCTGAGTCAGAAAAACCCCCTGTTTAGTGCAATCCTGTTTCAACCTTAAGTACTGACTCTTGGGTATGGACCTCAACCAAGAGGCATGGTGGCAACTATCAGTGGGGATAAATTAATTTCTGTCAGTAGGTTTGAAGTAAGTTGAAGTAACAAAACTGTCTTCACTGACAGAGATAGTGAGATCTAAAAAATTAACTCGCTTCATGAGATGAATGCCTCTGTTGTTGCCATTGAGGGTACACATAAAATCAGAAAGGTCTGAATCGCCCCCATCCCATAGGAGGAGGACGTCACCAATATAGCGGGCCCACAAGACCACTTGTCTTGGCTGGGCATAGACGATGTCCTCCTCCCACTGGGCCATGAAGAGGTTCGCCAAACTGGTGGCATATTTGGCCCCCCATGGCGACACCTCTATCCTGGCGAAAAAAATGGCCATCGAACCAAAAAAAGTTATGTGAGGCAGCATATTCCAACAACATATAGAGAGATGAAGTGAGTGCTACAAACCACACAATGATAACCACCAACCTAATTGCTCACAATGAGAGACTGATACACAAGGTGGCGGCTATAGCAGTGAAATAAAAAAAACATTGGCTTAAATAAAGTCCATGTAGTTGTAGAAAGATAGCAACTTTGGAAGGCAGCCCGGTTGAAGAATAAGAAGCAATCTTCTGGAAACACTGGGGATAGAACAAAGGTGCCACTCTAAGTGCAGTAAATCAAATAATGTTTTTAATAAAAGCTGAAAACACGGTACTCACAAAGGCAGTTCATGCCCATATGCCTGTCACTAGTGTACCTTTGTGAGTACCTTGTTTTCAGCTTTTATTAAAAACATTATTTGATTTACTGCACTAAGAGTGGCGCCTTTGTTCTATCCCCAGCATATTCCAACAACTCCATAATGAAGGCATAATGAAGGCAATCTGTATTAAAGGCAAGTTGAATCACGTTTCAAAGATAATTTAACAGCATTAAAACCGAGGTATTACCGTATACAAGGAAGTACCGTCGGCAGTAACCAACCACATACCTTCACGAGGTTTAAGTTATGATAGCATATTAATAACCTGTCGCATATCCTTAATATAGGATGGCATCATGCTATGCAAAGAGAAGTCTATATACTTGCCCACCTGGGAAGTGACAGAGTCAATGCCACTAACTATTGGATGCCCCGGGGGCAAGTCAGACTCTTGTGCACCTTAGGCAGATAATATATGATGGGAATCCTTGGTGCCTTAGGCACCAAAAACGCCTTCTCTTTTTTATTGAGGATATCTAAATCAAAGCCCTTATTCACAATTTTCTCCAGAATTCCCTTGTATTTGTCATTAGGGTTAGAAGGTAAGGGGGTATAAGTGTCAACATCCCCAATTATCCTATACATTTCTTGCATATAATCCTTTCTGTCCAAAATAACAATCCCCCCACCCTTATCTGCAGGACGAATGACAAGGTTCTTATTTGTACATACAAGAGTCCATACCCAGTTCCTAATCCTTATTTATTCTAAAAGATTTTCACATTCTCTAAGTCCTTCAATGCCAAATCCCTGAAAAACGTCAAAACTAGAGGAAGGGTACCAGGGGGATTGAAGAGTGAGGCGTTGGCTAGACCAGAATGCGAAAAATCAGTAGTGAAAGCTCTATTAGGATAAATGGGATTGGATACCAAATATCTTTGAACATTTGAACATTGAACTTTGAACATTACGTTTACGGACATATCTATGAATGTCCATATACGTATGGAATGTATTCAGTTTTTGGGCTGGAGCGAACTTGAGGCCTTTATCCAATACTCTAATTTCAGCATCCGTGAGAGCTTGGGATCTCAAGTTAAAAATGCCATTCCCCTTTATGTCCTTTTTCTTTTGGGACTGAGCACGCCTCCCCCCTCTTGTTCCTCTCTTAGATCTACCACCCTTATATCAGTGTCTGGTTAAAACTTAGGAGGAGCTTTCATTCTCCCCTGATTGTCCTATGAGGCTGCAGAACCCCTGACCCTGTGTCTGGGCAGACCAAACTGAGCATGCGCACCTTGCCCCCAAGGCTCTGTTCAATCAGGAGATGATTTGGAGACTACGGAAGAAGGGGAGGATCAAAGGAGATAGGATCAAACAGCCTTTTTACACAATGCAGATGATTAACCCCTTAGGTACCACAGTGAATATAACAAGCTTGCTTTACTGCATATACAGACTGATTGTAATGCTGTGGGTTTAGTAACATTTTAAGCTTTTCTTCTACTGTAATACCATTCAGCTATGGCTTATGTGTATCTGCTTCCATTGGTCCCTGCACAATATGAGTGTTCAGGTATGCACTGTAATTCAAACCAAGGGTTGTATATTCTTCACTGTGAAGTTATTTACCAAGCACAACAAACTATTTTTTATTCACCAGAAAGATCACTTGAAAGACTTTACATTTGTAAAGAAAAGGGTTCCTACTTTCACTATCTTTTCAGAAAGAGGAAAATGGCTTAGTGCTTTTGTCTTGGTTATCTTAGAGCAGATCTCAAGAGTCATAAATTGTTTTTGCTTTGCTTCTTTTTAACCTTGGGCTATGTTACAGAGTCCAGACATTATAAGATACTAAGGAAATAGCTGCTAAATATTTGCTTCACTGTAAGGAAATAGCTGATAAATATTTGCGGGTTTACACTTGTGCAGATACAAACATCACATGTGATTCGCACCCGCATTGGCAATGGCATGTGATGTCTGTGCAATGCGAGTTCAGCCATACTGTTGTATGGCTGAACTCGCATTGGATTCGCAGGAAGATAGTGCAGGGACTTTTTTCCAAGCACTGGAATCGTATCGCATGGGTGTTCTCACCTATGCAATCTGATTCCTGTTCCTGTGAAAGTTCACAGTTCTCACAGCGATCTGTGAACCAATCTGGGGGTGTCAATAACATTGTATTGACACCCGCAGTGGTTTGTAGAAGGCAGTGTGAACTGCCTGCGGGAGAGATCCGATGCAGGAACCGGTGCTGTAATCGCCTGGTTCCCGCAGCGCATATGTGTGAACCTAGGCTTATTATAATTATATTATTGTTATACAGGTTTTAAATAGCACCAGCAGTTTGTGCAGTGCTTTACAAAATAAAGGGAGGCAATACAGTTACAATACAATTCAAGAGAAGAGGGTAGGGAGGATCCTGGTAATAGGAGATTACAATCTAAAAAATTGCTTACAGATATAGCATCAATTTTACGCAATCTGAATAAAATATGTAATACATTCAATCAGTAAAATCTCAGATACTGTAAGCATTTACAGGATATGTTAATGCAATTTGAAAAGTCATTTTCACTATCTTTAAATCTGTAGCTTTTATTTAAATAACACATGAAGGTCCTTGTTCAGACATTTCTTCAGAAAAAAGCCACTGAGTTGTGTTTCTGTGTAGTGGTCATCCTGTCACACAAGCCTCCAATGGAACATGCAAGTGACCATTTTAAGACACATTATGCAGGTATGGTCCACTGTTGAAAAAAAAAAGACCATCTAGTTCAACTTTTAGAATGTCATATAACGGAAAATTGATATCAAATACTTACCGTAATTTTCCTTTCCTGATAGGCTCCATGGCAGCATACGTGTGGGTTAGCCCCGCCTCCATAACTAACCTCTCCCATAAATCTTTGCTCCTGGCTGCCATCCATGTTCCGTAACTAGCCTACTCCAGACATTTGGGAGGGAACTCCTGCTGTCATGGAGCCTATCAGGAAAGGAAAATTACGGTAAGTATTTGATATAAATTTTCCGTTTTCCTGACAGGCTCCATGGCAGCATACGTGTGGGAAATAACCCGCCAAACACACCCGGGTGGGCAAAATGTTGAGCAAAGGAAACCAAATTTATTTAACATTGTCAACCGACAATACTTGTGAACCAAAATTAATAGAAGACAGAGCAGCTGGTTCAACACAATAGTGAGAAACAAATGTATTAATAGAAGACCAAGAAGCCGCTCTACAAATAATTTCAGGTGCGACATGCTGAGATGCTGCCCACGAGATCGAGATACTCCGGGTCGAATGAGCCGTCACTGCCTCAGGAGGAGCCAAGCCCTTTGCTCTGTATGCCCTCTGAATGGTCTGTACAATCCAAGAAGAGATTGATCTGACTGAAGCTCGCATTCCCTTGTTTTTGCCATGAAGAAGAAAAGAAACTCTGTTTGTCTGAACGGAGCCGTCACCTCCAGATATTGTTTTAGAGTGTGGCCTACGTCAAGAGGATGAACACCCTGCTCGTCTGATGTTTTGAAAGTAGGGAGCACAATCTCCTGATTCTCATGGAAGGCTGAGGTCACTTTAGGGTTTGACCCTAACATGGGAATCAATACTTCTCTGTCTGGAAAAAAGGTCAGAAAATGTTCCTCCGAACCTAGATTCCTAATCTCTGAAACGCTTTTAGCTGAAGTAATAGCCACCTGGAAGGTAGTCTTCAGAGTGAGGTCCCTTACGGACAAAGGTTCATTAGGATCTTTTCCAAGATTTGAAAGAAAGTCCAGCACTAAAGGGAGGTCCCATTTGGGGAACCTAGGTCTTCTTTGAGGTCTAAGCCTGATGGCTCCTTTAAAGAATTGTCGTACTAGAGCATGATTTGCCCACAAAACTCCCGTGAAGGCCGAGATGGCTGACACTTGTACTCTTAATGAGCTAACTGCCAGGAATAAATCAAGTCCTGATTGAAGAAAGCTCAATATATCTTGAACTGCTGGAGAGTTACATGAATTTGGCCTGGAAGACATGTGGACAGTAAATCAGGACCATATGCGTTCGTATACTCTATTAGTACTCTTCTGTCTGGCACTAAGAAGGGTTGGAATAGCTTCTTCTGGACAACCAAGGGCTTCTAACCTTCCCCTCTCAAGAACCACACCCTGAGGTGTAGACAGGATAGGCACGGGTGTAACATCGTGCCTTGGGATAGAAGATCCGGCCTGAGAGGCAAGGGAACTGGATCTTGATAGCTGAGGAGCAGTAACAGAGGGAACCAAGGCCTGTTGGGCCAGAATGGAATCACTGCAATGATCTCTACCTTCTCTGTTTTGAGCCTCCGAAGGAATTGCAGATTCACCGGAACTGGAGGGAAGGCATAGGCTTTCCGAAACCTCCAACGATCTGTGAGAGCATCTGTCCCATATGCCTGAGGGTCCCTGAACCTCGAATAATATTTGGGCATCTTGTAACTGCACAGGGAAGTGAACAGATCGACCTCTGGAGACACTCCCAGGGTCAGAAGCCAATCGAATACTTCTCTGTGGAGGGACCACTCATTGTTGTCCATTTCGACCTGCGATAGAAAGTCCGCCTGAACATTCTGGATCCCCGGAATGTACACCGTAGAGATGTTGGGCAAGTTCTTCTGAGCCCAGTTCATTATTGGCTCCACTTCCTGTAATAGGGACCAGCTGCGGGTTCCACCTTGCTTCCTTATATAAGCCACCACGGTTGTATTGTCCAACCTTAGCATTACTGAAGAATTCGCCACTAGATGGCGAAATGATAGGAGCGCCTGAAAGGCTGCTCTTAACTCCAAAATGTTGGAGACAACTTTTTGAGACGGGAATGTCCACCTGCCCTGAGCCACATCTGAAAGGCAATGAGCGTCCCATCCTTGATTGCTGGCATCTGACGTTACTGTGACCCATGAAATGGGAATGATTGAATGGTGATTGCGCAGATTCTTCCCTTGAAGCCACCAGAGGAGAGATGTCCTCATGGTTGGAGTGAGGAGTATGCGCTGGGTCTAACTGGTTGAATCCCACTGTTGTAGAAACCCTTTCTGGAAGGGTCGAGTGTGCCATTGGGCCCACTTCACCATGGGAATGGTGGCTGTCATTGTGCCAATTACTTTCAGGCATTGGAGAGCAGAAAGGTGAGATGACGCAAGGGCTGCGTGAATCCTGTCTCGGATCACTCTGATCTTCTCTTCTGGAAGGGAGATAGTGCCTTCCACCGTGTTGAACCGAGCCCCTAGAAACACGAGGGATTGTGTTGGATCTAGATGGCTCTTCTTTAGATTCAGGAGCCACCCAAATTCTTGCAGGGTGGAGATGACTAAACTCTTGTGCTCTAAGAGCTGATCTCTGTTCTGGGATAGCAGAAGCAGGTCGTCCAGATAGTGGTGAAGACGAACACTTTGACTCGGAGAAGAGCCACTAATGCTAATAGAACCTTGGAGAAGACCCGGGGTGACGTTGTTAATCCAAAGGGGAGACATGTAAATTGTAGATGTCGTTCGCCTATCGCAAAGCAGAGGAACTGCTAAAAGTCTTTTGCTACTGGCACGTGGAAGTATGCATCCTTCAAATCGATTGATATCAACCAGTCTCCCAGAGGCACTGACTGCTGGATCGTAAGCAGGGATTCCATTTTGAATTTTTCCTTGTGAATAAAGGAATTGAGATGGGTCAAATCTATCACCGGCCTCCATGTGCCGTTTTTCTTCTGTATCATAAACAGAGGGGAATACATGCCTTTGCCACGTTCGTCTTCTGGAACGGGTATGGCTGCGCCTTGATCCAGTAAACAGCTCACGTAGGTCAATAGGACCTGTTTTTTCTCCTCTGAGCCTGGAAGAGTTGTGGGAACAAATCTTAACCTTGGAGTGTTGATGAAGACCCATTTGTGACCGGAGGATACCGTCTTGACGGCCCAATAATCCCGAATTGAGGCCGCCCAAACATGCCTGAAGTGGAGAAGACGAGCCCCCACCCTGTTTGAGCGGGCCCAATTTCAAAAGGACTTAGCGGAATCCTGGTTGCCAGAAGAACCGCCTTTTGAGATTTTTTTGAAGGAAGATTGTCTAGACTTCCATGATCTCTAGAACTCCCAGCCAAGCCTATAGCTGCACTATTCCCTGGCGTGATCAGAGTTCTGTCTCCTTGGGAATGGACGTTTTTGGTTCTGAAGACGTCTGTCTTGAGGGAGAAACCCAGATTTCCCACCTGTGGCCCAGGATATGGCAGTATCGAGCTCATTGCCAAATAAAGATGTCCCCTCAAAGGGGATACAGCACCAAGCCTGTTTAGATGCTGGATCCGCCAGCCATGGACGGAGCCATAACGCACGGCGTGCTGAAACAGCCGCCAACATATCCCGGGACATCAAGCGGATAACATCAATAGATGCCTCCCCCAGAAAGGCAGACGCCATTCTGATTTCTTGGATAGGAGAATCTTTAGCTGTTTCAATAGAAATACCTTTCAGGAATTCTTCAATATTGTCAGCCCAGGATTCTATGGCCTTAGAGACTGCTGCCATTGCAAGTACTGGCTTGCATGCCATTCCAGATGTCAGGTAAATCATTTTCAAGTCTGAATCGATCCTTCTTTCCAAAGGATCTTTAAAAGATACGGTATCTTCTAAGGGAAGAGTTACGTATCTCACCAATCGCATGAGCGCTGCATCCACCAACGGAGCTGACTCTAGGTATTTTACATCCTCTTCCTTAAAAGGGTACAGCTTCAGAATTTTTGACTGCATGGAACTCTTTTTATCCATCTTGCCCCATTCATCAGAGATGATGTCACCCAACTGAGAAATAAAAGGAAAATATAGTCGCTCCTTATTGAGCTGCCTAAAGAATTTTCTCTGTTTTGGGGGGAAGTAATAGGGTCTTCCCACTTCAGAGTCTCTGTTACTGCCTTGACCAAGGAGGGAACCAATCCGTAATCAAATCCCATTCCTGGATCTTCAAGATCCGATTCGGTGTCCGAGACAGGAGCAGAGTGGCGACTTGGTTGGGAGGATTCCCATGTCTCTTGCAACAAAACTTCTCCCACTGGAGGGCATAATGGGTCTGATGGGGACTCACATGGCTGTTGAGCTTCCCTTTCCTGCAGGGACTCCTTCACAACCCGCCTCACCATTGACTCTAAACGCTGGTCTGCACCATCTTTTTCATCTGCAGCTTTAGAAAAGCAATGATCGCATAGGGACTTGTCTGTTGGAACAGGCATCCTGCACCCCCGCATGACTTTTCTGGCCTCTTACTGGAGTGAGCCGCAGGGGGGCGAGAATCATTTTTGTTGCGCTTTTCAGACCTAGTTGACCTATGATGGCTAGACCTTGAGGAGGATTTACGGTGGTGTGATTTTGACGATCCACTGTGTCTATAAGAACTATGCTGTGGATCAGACCTAGAAGGGCTTTGAAACAGAAAGACAGAAAGAAAGGGACATATAGTCAAACTTGCTACCTATGCTCAACTCTCTCCATAATTTTAAAATACAAATCACAGTGACCTACCTAACATGAGCGGGCTGGCCACTAGGGGGCAGTGAGGCATCCATATCACCAATACTGACACTGCAGCAAAAAAATAATAAAATACTTTTAAGCCATCAGACAATAAAGGTACTCACAACCCTAGCATAAGGGATTGCCCTTACCTTAAACCGCCGTGCTCTCAGCCCCGGGAAGTCGCTGTGTCCTCTGCAATCATTCCTGAGGCTCTGACAGCTCTCAAACAATTTTAAAAGTGGCGCCCATGACGTCATCTCCGACGTCAGACGCGAGGCGCTCTTGCAAAACCAAGCCTCACTCTCACATCGGGATCGCGCGTGCACAGAACGCCCACGATACCCAGAAGTAGGAGAGAGCGGTTTGCTGGAACGCGGAAGCGCAAGCAAACAGCACAGGTAACAGCGCTACCGACACAGGAGCATCAGAAAGACAAAGCCAACACATAAACACTGCTGCCATAGATGAAAAATAGACTCACCACTCCACCAAGATCACCTGGCCGTATGATCTGGACACACACACACCGGACCTCCCAGCAGATAATGGCCGTCCATAGCAACAGGTAAACAGGCCGTGCGCACTTGGGTAAGTAGAAACCTTTTCTTCAGCGCTACTTTGCATTTACCCTCCATACCCTGCTTAACAGTCAGGGCCTATTGGAGGAACATAAGTTGTCATTCGGCCGATTGATCGTCGTGAAGTCATCTTCAGGTAGGAGAACCACCTGGTCCTACGGAGGAGGACAAAAAAGGAACACGGATAACAGCCAGGAGCAAAGATTTATGGGAGAGGGGTCCTATTGGGTAGTTATGGAGGCGGGTCTAACCCACACGTATGCTGCCATGGAGCCTGTCAGGAAAGTTAGGTTGTATGCACTCCCTGAAGATCTCTTTCTGAAATATCTTGAGAAGAGAACTGATTGACCAGACTGAATTTTACTGTATTTATTGTTTTTTCCTGAGATAGGAGGGCAGAGGGAGTGCATGCTCAGCTCTCCAGCTCCTTGTTCCATTGGCCAAAATGTGCATATTTGTGGAGAAATCTTTTACATGGAAGTTATTTGGATTGTGTTTGCATGCCCAACCAGTGTATGCAAGTGTATTTACTAAAAGCAGTGTTGTCATTTCTTGGTTGCCACTAAATGAGAGAATAACAAGCACTTTAGACATACTCAGTCTACTGAGTTTTTGGTGTTCTGGGTGACAATGACTTCCATGTCTGATTAATTTCCATATAGTTACTGTGCCTGTTGTTATCTTTAGTGTCAAGCATTTGGATGCACGCAACTTGCATTTGCATGACTAAATCCAAATCAATCTGATGTTTGAACTTAATAATTAAAATGAAAATTTCAGATAAATCAATAAGCCACATTAGCAGTACAAAATCACATTATTGTTGCATTTAAAAAAAAAATCTCTTGCTAGCCATTAGTAAAAATGCGCTGCTCCCTAGAGCTAGTCATACACGCTTAGATTTCTTTCGTTCAGCCCATCCATTTCATTTCAATTCCAATTCCCTCATCCTGGGAGTAGAGTTCCTGGGATGCTTTGAGTATCACTTGGGTGTGGGATCCTCACGATGAGAAAGAAGGGCACTCAGCCACAACACCACAATCTTTTTCTGCACAACACCGAATGGGCTAGGAATTTTGTCTGAGATCGGGTTAATTTTTGTTAGCAGGCCGCAAGGCCTAGCCATTATCTTAAACATTAGCTATGTATAATACTACTTACACCATTGTAAATATCTACGCCCCCAACACCGGCCAATTACGTTTCCTTCGCAAAGCATGGAAGAAAATTAACACCCTCAAACAAGGTCGGACATTTATGTGCAGAGACTTTAACCTTGCACCAGACCCCTCCAGAGACATCAAAGGCCCATCTCCAAAAAAAAACAAGCCAGTCTGCTCTGATTTCATTCCTACAATCTAACAGCTTGTTTGACATTTGGAGGTGCCAACACGCTATGGAAAGGGACTTCATGTTTTTTTCAAAACCCCATTGCACATATTCCCGAATTGATCTGTTTGTAGGAGATAAACAGCTTTTCCAAGACACCATTGAGATGGATATTTAAAATATAACATGGTCGGACGTTGCACCCATTTAAATGACTATAGGGGACAAAACTACAAACTCCTTTGCACCAACTGGAGAAATGATCCGCACCTGAAGGCAATTCCTGCCAACATTGCCTACCTACAAACCTGTCTGAAAGAATACTTTGATCTTAACGGATCTTCTGTTACTAACCCATCTACTCTATGGTTAGCCCATAAGGCATTTATCTGTGGTACTCTCATTAAAATGAGCTTGCAAGCTAAACGCCAAAGGACACAGCAGCTGACAGAACTTCTAGACAAAATAAATACACTAGAGCTAACAAACAAACACAACCCCACACCAGCTACTAGCGACAAAATATCCCAAGCCAGAAATGACCTTAGAACTTTCCTCAACGCAAAACACGCCAAATTACTACTAAAAATACGCACTAATTTCTATGCAGCCGGTAATAAAGCTGGCAAACTCAAATCAAATCAAACAACGAAGAACCAAACAGAAAATTCCCTACATCTTACATCCCACTAATAACTGCTAAATGTACCATTCAAGATATGGCGAACGCATTTTGGGCGTATTACCAGGCGCTATATAACTTAAAGGATCATTCATCTACCACTCAACCTACCGATAATATTATATAGAAATTCCTGGACACCCTGAACCTCCCCAAACTATCTACCGAGCATTTATCATGTCTGAATGCTCCCCATTCACAACCAAAGAAATATTACAAGCAATTTCAGCTCTCCCCAATGGCAAGGCCCCAGGCCCAGGCGGCTTTTCAGCAGAATATTAAAAACTATTCGATAATACCCTAGCCCCACATTTACATCGATTGTTCAACGCTGCTGTGTCATCTGGCGATTTTCCAAGCAAAATGTTATCCGCAAATATTGTAAACCTACCTAAACAAGGGAAGGAGTCGGTTACCCCCTCCAACTTCCGCCCAATCTCTTTATTGAACTATATGCAAAACTTGTAGCGCAAAGGCTAGCTCCAATTATCTCCCATCTCATATGTCCCGATCATGTTGGCTTCATAATGAGAAGACATGCCCCAGATGTCACATGAAAGATAACAAACCTTCTACATTATGCTGAGAATAAAAACATACTGTCCTTATTTATAACATTAGATGCAGAGAAAGCATTCGAATGAAAAATTTGGCTTTCAGGGCAATATATTAACCATTCTGGCCTTATATTCCAACCCAACTGCCCGTGTCCTCTCAGAAGGGATCTTCTCCGACCCTTTTGCCATTACAAGGCAAGGATGTGCCCTGTCCCCAATCATCTTCACACTATTGATGGAACCTTTAGCCAAAAAATCCACTCTTCAGATCTCATTTCAGGAATACAAATCAAAGACCAAGAATACAAAATTACTTTATTTGCGGACGATATAATTCTCACTCCAACGAACCTGGCTTCTTCCCTGACAAATGTGTGGAATATCTTGAATACCTTTAACTCGTGCTCATTCTATAAAGTCAATGATTCTAAATTCAATGTTTTGAGTATTAAGATATCTGACACCACTTAACCCCTTTTAAAATCCATAGTCCCCTTTGAATGGGTAACTATCTCCATGTCTTACTTGGGTATCTCCCTAACAACTCCCTCAACCAACCTGTACACCTGCAATTACATACCATTCTTACAGGCTTGTAAGAAGGACCTCCAGATAATCAACAGACAATACCTCTCTTGGGCCGGCAGGGTAGCTGCCTTCAAAATGATCACTCTTCCGGGGCTTTTATACTTTTATAGAGCATTACTCATAGAAATCCCAGAATAATCTTTTAGTACCCTTAAACGCTCTCTAAGCTCCTTTGTGTGGCAAGATAGGAAACCTTGTTGTCCATATACAACTATCATTAAACATAAAACTGCAGGAGGCTCAAGCTTCCCTGATATAAAAGATTACTATATGGCAGTAATTCTAGACCAAGTCAGACATTGGTTCACACCCGCCTTTAATAAACAATGGTGTTTTATTGAACAAACGTTTATCACCAAAGGAGTTTTAAGCTCTCTCCTCTTAGCCCAATCTATCTCCAACGAGGTTAGGAAATTATCACATCCCACAATCTCAGCTGCTGTATGAGCCTAGAAGTTCTTCTCCCTGAACTCCTCCCTAACAAAAGACAGTCAAATCATACCTACACTGATAGAAATTATTAAATTCATAATCCCAAAGCTATCGCTATCTCATTGGTGCCAAATTAGGTACCAAGCGTTGAACTCCATAATTCATGATAACCATATTATACCCTTCACAACTTTATCTAACAGGCATCATATCTCCCCACAAGGGGCATATACTGTACTTATAGACAAATAGCCTCCTACCTACAAAAAAGCTCTATCACGATTATTAAACTACAGAGCAGAGCATGGTCCCTTTGGTCTTCTATCTCCCCAAAACAAAAGGGATCTCCACTCTGTACAATCTTTTACATAATAAAGATATATTTATTAAATCTTCGTCATACAAAACATAGGAATGAGATCTCCAAAACACATTCTCTGATTTCCAATGGCGCAGGGCCATCCAGTACAACCACAAAGCCTCTAAATGTGTTGATTATTGGGAAATATCTAAAAAACTCCATTACAGATGGTACCTCACGCTAGTTCAACTACATAAATTTGCAAACATAGACAACAATCAGTGCTGGAGGAGATGCTCCTTTAAAGGCTCCTTGATTCATATACTCTGGGAATGTCCTAATATTACCCTCTTCTGGAGAAAAGTTTTCTCTTTTATCTCAGAAATCACAGGTATCTTATCAAAGCCCTCCCCATCCCTGGCTATCTTAAAGTGGAGTTCCACCCAAAAGTGGGACTTCCGCTGAGCTGCTTCCTCCATATATTAAAAGTCAACAGCTACAGTATTTGTAGCTGCTGACTTTAATTTTTTTTCCCCCGGCTGGACCACCGCTTTAAGCATAGGAATAGATACCCTCAAAAATTCAGAACAATGGTAAAGCACATACTGTTTGCAGCAAGATTGCTTATCATACCCAAATGGAAAAGCTCTATAATCCCAAATATTTCAGATGTTAAACTTCAACTTAATTTAGTCAAAGACTATGAATATAGCTCCGCTTTAAAAAATAATACCGTAACATAACAGTAATATCGGACTTATCAAGCTCTACTACTCTTTTATTCCATGTAATCTCTTTTACTTTGTGAAAAATTCAATAAAAAAAAAAAATCTGTATTTTTTGCTAGAAAATTACTTAGAAGCCCCAAACATATATATATATATATATATATATTTTAGTATATATATATATATTTTAGCAGAGACCCTATACTTTTATTTTTACACTGTCCCTTTAAAAAAAAAAAAATGTTTGGATTGCTTTTATTGCTGTCACAAGGAATGTAGACATCCCTTGTGACAGCAATAGTTACGGGTCATGTATTTTTTTGGAGGGATCTGGGGTCTATAAGACCCCAAACCCCTCCTTTGCACTTAAAAGCATTCAAGATGCCATGACTAAGTACAACATAACTCATTTTGTGCTACCCATTTATACACTCCCACCCTTACCATTCCCATTAACGGAAACCACACTGAACTGGAGTGTAAATTAGGCCATAGCAGCCTCCTTTATTAAATATCAAAATATAAATTAACTTCTTATAAACAAATAAATAACCAATAAATAACCAATAACAGCATACCAATGAAGAAAACCCTGACGTAGGACTGTAGGACCTTACCCCCCCCAACCCGTTTGTGGGGAGGGGGCGTCAGCCAACATCCGCCAATGCTACGACGTCCAAGCCAACCTGTAAAAAAAATTTCGAACACCTGAAAGAAAATCAGGGAGGGAGGGCGGGAACTTCTCTCTAGCTCTCCTTTGCACTTACCTAAATGGCATGTTTCCTTCACTCATGCCAGCCCTGCGCCTATTCTTTCTGTTCTCTGCTGCGGGCTGTTCTTGACTAAGTACAACATAACTCATTTTGTGCTTACCATTCCCATTAACGGAAACCACACTGAACTGGAGTGTAAATTAGGCCGTAGCAGCCTCCTTTATTAAATATCAAAATATAAATGAACTTTAAACAAATTTAAATTTTAAAATCGTGGCAGCTTACTCCCCCCCCCCCACCCCCACCCGTTTTTTCAAGCTGACATGCTAGCTCTGAGACAAAAATATTCCCGCAGCGCAGTCATCCACCATATTCCTTACATCACTTATAAGGAATATTAACAAACGGGCCCATATCTCCAATGGGTCCCGCATCAACTTCTCTGTGGGGAGGGGGTTTCTTCTCTATACCTACGTCAGCCAACATCCGCCACAGCAAACAAGGTTAAAAAACGGGTGACGTCGCCATCAGTGCCCACTGGGTTCAGATGAACCCCGTCAGCCCTCAAATATCGCCACGTATCAATTTCTAGCTCTCTGTGTCTGATAGCTAAGCCACCGTTTTTAATAAAAAACCTGCTCACCTCCTGATCTTTTTTCTGGCCTTGTTAATCAGTTCTACTGACCTCGCTAAACGCCATGAAGACCTGGCTATCATGTCCGACCATACAAGGACAGTTTTTGGGAATGCCTCCTGTAGTATGCAGAAATCATGCTTGATATCCCTGGTAATGTCTAGTTTTGTCCTCAAAACCAAATCATTCCCCCCCTGGAAAAACCTAGCTGTCTCCCGTCTGGCCTGGCATCCCCCCTCCTGGCACCCCCTCCTGGAATGTCCCATGATCCACACGAGACTCGGCGAGGTATCTGAAAAGAAAACAATAAGAAAATTCCGGTGAAACTCATCACAATGTACCACACGAAACCATGCCGGCACACCACTCAGTAAAACGTCAAATAACTAAATCAAGCCTGACATATGACCGAAATCGCCTCGATTCCCATCTCCCAATCCGTTTAACCTCTTCTTCCGTTAGGCCCCACCTGACTGCTTCCGTCGCCGCACCAATTCTAAACGAATGCGAGGAAAATTTCTGATCCCCCAGACCCAGGACGACTAAAGATCTCCGAAAGATAGAAATAAATTGGAAACGCGACAGCGCCACCCCATCCTGATGTACTAAAAGAGGGCCATCCCCCGCTGGCCTCTGTGTCAAATAAACCTTTGTAACTAAAACGGGGCAGAGTTTGGCGTCAGGAATAGCGAAAACCACCACATCCTTGCCTCGGCCCTCCTGATCCGTTTTAGATCTACCCAACAGTGCGAACGTAACTGGTCGCCTCTCATCCCGGACCCTCTTCCCTCTGCGATAACCCTTCAATGCCTGACGTGCCCAAAACTCTTTTGTCCAATCTCTCCCCCCTTCGAGCTTGAACAAAAAAGCCATGGCCGCCATAACCTTCCCCAGCCTCGACACGGAAACTCCATGTTCCATGTGCCTGGCGACAAAATAGATAAATCGCAATCTAGTCTCTCCCTTATCCGCCCCTGTGGCCTGTTCATGGAAAGCAAACCATTCGTCCCATACTTTCCTGTATGCTTTCCATGTTCCCTCGCTCAATGACCGCCTAATCCACTCACCTATCCTTCCAGGGCAATCTTCCACAGTTCCAAAGGACACGGGACGCCGTGACGCTCTGCCCCTGGTACCAGCTCCCGAAATTTCTCCCACTGAAACCGAGAAAGAGCGTCAGCAATCACATTGTCCACTCCTGGTAAGTGTACTGCCTGAATGAAAATGTTCATCTGCATACACCGAAGCACCAAGTGTCTCAACAAACGTATCACCGGCGGTGATGACGCAGATACCTTGTTAATCACCTGTACCACCCCCAAATTGTCGATGTGGAAGCGCACCTTCCGATCCCGGAAGAATTCACCCCACAATTCTACTGATCACTGTTGTGGGCCCTTCCGTCTTGTCTGGCGCAAGCGGAATGCCGAATTCCCCTGAAATCCTTTCCACCGTTGTTAAGAGCACCGCGCAAACGTTAGATGCGGGTGGCCCTATACAAAGAAAATCGTCCAAATAATGGATCACCGAATTCAAACCTGAAACGTCCCTCACAAATGTGCTGAAACACTCGAAGAATGCGCACGATATAGAACAACCCATTGGCAAACACATATCCACGTAATATTCCTCTTGCCACTTGCACCCCAATAAATGAAAGCTATCAGGATGAACAGGCAGCAAACGAAAAGCCGCTTCAATGTCTGTCTTTGCCATCAGGGCGCCCCTACCATACTTCCTCACCCAATGTACTGCGGCATCAAAGGATGTATATGAGACAGTGCAAACTTCAGGATCAATAGCGTCGTTCACCGACTCCCCTACCATACTTCCTCACCCAATGTACTCTATCTAGAAAAGGCCGCATTCTTCCCACCTTCACTGGCGTCCTCCCCCTTTCCCGCAAAATCGCTGGCCTTTCCCTTACCCTGCTTAAAACACCTTGATGAAGGATGTGATCCACCGCACCCTGAACACTCGTGCTTATACTTACATCCATGTCCAAATTTACAACTTCCCTCGTTGTACTGCCAGCAGACTCCTTTTTTCCTTGTGGCCGATTGACCCGAAGCCCCTGATCCCCCGGCCCCCCCCTGAAAAAACTGACTCGCCGGTTTGGCTGAAGACATCAAGCGCATCCAAAGACTGATGTCTTTGTGATCCCACCTTAAAGCCGGTCTCACTGCCCTTCTCTGCCGAAACTGTTCGTCGTAACGCAGCCATGCTAGTCCCCCGTAGGTCCGGTGAGCCTCGCCAATAGCATCCAAATAACAGAAAAGGGCCGAGCAATGTTCCGGCTCCTTTTCGCCTATCACGCTTGCCAATACCCCGAACGC
This sequence comes from Lithobates sylvaticus, assembly GCA_028564925.1. Taxonomy (NCBI): domain Eukaryota; kingdom Metazoa; phylum Chordata; class Amphibia; order Anura; family Ranidae; genus Lithobates; species Lithobates sylvaticus. The sequence goes on along the minus strand of CM053033.1, from coordinate 67,402,380 downwards.
TTGCAGCCAATTCTGAAACGTCCGCGGTATTAGTCTGTACCTTCTCTTCTCCTCCTCTTCTTTCTTACTATCCTCGGGTTTCACCCTATCCAAGTTTAATTTCTCAAGGGGAAGCAGAGAAAATATCTCCACGTACTCCCCTCTCCAAATTTTCTCTCTCACCTCCTGTTTCAAATGGGCCCCTAATGGCCCTTCAAAACATACATAAACCTCACAGCGTGCGGAATCAGCTAACCGCACTATGTCCTGTTTCTTGGTTTTGTCACCCCCCATTTCCCCCTCTCCTGGCGTGAGCTGAGATGCCTCTGCCGCTTCCACGATACCTGCCTCACTCCCCCCGGGCGGAAACGCGGGCGGATTCACCAACACCGTTCTCTCAGCTTGTACCGTCATTCCCTCCTCCCCTCCCCCCTGCCCCCCCTCAGTCAACACCCTCCCTGCTGAAACCCATGCCCCTGCCGGCCCCTGTTGCGCAGGTGTAGGCTGAAACCTGCCCACCAGCTCCTTGAGGCCTGCTAAAAAACCCTGTAATCCCCCCTCCAAAAGTCCTGTTTCAGGGACGGACTCGCCCGTAAAACCCCCACCCCTCTGGAACCGATCGCCATGCCTCCTGCCCCCCTCCCCCGCATCCCCCCCCAAAGACATTTTACCCCCGCAAGACCCCGAACAAAAACAGAACTTACCGGGCTGCATGGACAATCTTCCACCAGCCGAACATCCTGCTTCCTTCGTTGCTGTGCGTCCTCCTGCGACCTCGTCCTCCGATTCAGGCAGCTCGCCCTCTGACAGCTCCACCATCTCATCTGCAGTTGAAAGAGCCTGCCCTCCAAGGTCTTCAGCCTCAGATGCAGACGAACTGCGTTCTCTCTCGTTTCTTCTCATCCCAACTGCCGACTTGCTGGCCTTTTTAAGTGGGTTCCGAGACACCGACCCTGACGCCTCCGCTTCTTTTTCTCGGTTAATGTTCCTACGGGCAGGCGGATCGCCTCCATCCCACAGACATCCTCTGCTGTGTTCCCCCCGCACATTAGAACGCAAGCTGGGCCGCCCGCCACCTGCTTGTGAATGTCCTCTTTCCCCTTTTTGCGTAACATGAGCCTCATCGCAATGAGCGCCATCCGTACTGTTGTCTGAATAGGCGACTGTCCTTTTCCTAACCTCCATGCCCCCTGCCTCTCTGGTCCCCCCTGTTGCATCCACCACTGAAATGCTGTTGATGCCCTTTCTAGTGCAGTGCTGGGCCCCCAACCCCCCCTCCGCCGTGTGTCTAAAAAGGCCTGAGGCCTTGTGTGCAGACCGCATGGTGGACGCTGTGCGCTGCGTGTTGCTGGGCCCCCCCCCCCCCCTCCGATCAAAGCCGATCATGGGTTTGTTTGGGTCTCCGGCCAGCCGGCGGACATGCTGGCTGGTTGCTCGGGCCTTCCTGTGGGATGGGAGAGCCCGGGCAAAGCGGCGGAAGGGGTTTGGGGGGGTCGTCCCCTCCTGCTACTTGTAATAACAATCAAGTGGCTGCTTAGCCGCATCGGTTGTTATTACAAGAAAGCAGACTGTTGTCTCTAAAAAATAGTACCGGGGTGTTGCCTGCAGCTGGCATCACCTCGGTACAACCACTTGAAGCAGAATGACGTACAGGTATGTGATTTTGTGGCAACTGGTTAAGAAAACTATATACAATGGGACATGATGCCAAACATACTGAAAAATAGAATTTGGGTTTAAATCACTTTACACAGTCAATCAATCCAAAACGCAGATTTCTGTTTTTGGCAGATGCTGGAGTGTTACATCACTTAAAGGGCATCTTTGCTTTTCTATAAAAAAAATATGTTAAGAATATGTTAATAGGTTGATAAAATAGATTAAGTCCAATCTGTGGCCAACTATCATTTTCTAAGTCTGGCAAACATGGCTTCCTTGTGTGGGGGTACTCTGTTTGTGTATGGAACCTCCAAAAATATGTTATTCCCTGCTGATGAGATTGGCTTCCTGCAGAGGAGCAGGGGGATCTCCCATTCAGCACTCGGGAAGTAGGAAGTCACTGCAGGAAGTACAGAGAGTAAGACCCCTTTTACACTGAAGGCGGTTTTCAGGCGTTTTAGCGCTAGAAATAGCGCTGAATACTTTATTCAGAGAAACGAAACCCATTTCACCTCCACGAGTCACCATGAGTGCCAGCCATTCCAACTTCACCCTGTCTAGGAGAAATATTAAGCCGAGTACCGGTTCTCTCACACGCCCTTAGCTTAATACTGTCTTATCACACTGTTTGATCAGACTCATACAATGCTCTCCATACGTTTTCAATTTTTTTACTGCAGCCTCTAGATATATATGTCGCTTTATAATGTGGGAGCATTGCATTCACCAGCCCTTTCCAGAAGGCTATTTCAGGAGCCCCTGCTTTTTTCCACTTAAGTAATATGGACTTTTTCCCATAGAAAAGTAATATGGTGAGTAAAGTTCTGTGCGCCCTTGAGGGGACTACCTCTTCCACCATCCCCAGGAGACACACACTAAAAGTCAGGGGTATCGGGACCTGCAGCACCTCAGCTATACAGGAAGTGATTCCAGACCAGAACTGTTGGATCTGGGGACAGCTCCAAAATACATGATGTGCATCTGCCGGGCAGTAGAGCACCGCCAGCACTCTGAGGAAATGGATGGAAACGTTGTAATTTTTAACCCTTTCTTCGGCTACGAGCGTTGTTTAAAAGCGCCGCGCTAGCAGCCGTAAAGCGCTGCTCAAACGACGGTAAAGTGCTGCTAAAATGAGTGGCTCCTTACCGCCAACACGACCATGGCCTCAGTGTGAAGGTAGCCTAAAAAACATGTGTTAGCTGTCTCTGAAGGTTCTTGATTATCCAGGCCATTGTATAGCTTTATAATGTGGGAGCATTGCATTCACCAGCCCTTTCCAGAAGGCTATTTCAGGAGCCCTGTCTAGTCACATTAATTTAGACTTTTTCCTAAAGTTGAACATATTTGCTTTCCCAAACAGCTTCCATTGCAAGAAAACATTGTCAACATTACAGAACAAACATCCCACACTCCAAAGAATTGCTGGGAGTTAATTGTCTCCTGTCTAAATTGGCCCTAGTATGTGTATGTATGTATATATGTATATGAGTTAGGGACAGTGGTGGCTGGTGATAAAAAGTTTTGGGGGGGGGCTCAAACAAACCGAAAAATCTGCGAATGCGAGCTCAATGTGGGTCCACTACCAGCAGTAGCCTTATCAGTATCAGCCCTACAGTGGTACTATCAGTATGAGCCAAGCAATCAAGGTAGTCACTCAAGTAACCACCCGACTGCTGCCGAATCTGCAAGCAGGGTCGATCCGGTCCAAGCTCCCCATCCTCCCCTCCTCCTCATCCGAACACCCTGTGAAGGGGCACTGTTGCAAAGACAAAACCGAACCTTCCTTCACCTCGAGACACCTCACCGGGAATGAGACTCATTGATAACGGTCCAATCACGAGACCAAAATCACAATAATGACATTGATTTGCTAAAATCTGCTCTGCACCCCAAGGACAATCCAAAACAAGCCAATTAGAGCTCAGCCTCACATCATATGCTTTTCAAAAGTGTGCTCACCTAATAGACACCCATTAGTCCGGAACCCTGCCACACACACATATGAACAGTTTTTTTTTTTTTTTTTTTAAATAAATGATAATATATATGATTGACTAACAGTTTTAACATATTAAAACTTTGGGGGGGCTGTGCCCCCTATTGACAGTCCGCCACTGGTTAGGGATCTTAGATTGTAGGGCAGGGACTCACCTAACAAGTTCACCTTTGGGAACATGTTATATGTTCCACCCATTCAGTGCTGCAGCTGTCGCCCGCTGCCCCCCCTCCCTGTGACAGCAGTACAGGAAGAATTTCCCATACTAGCTGTCACTTTTTAAAATCCCCTCACACAGCTGTGTGTGTGAATGAACTACAAGCCCCGAAATTCATTGCAATTGTCGGCTTGTAGTTCTCAATGAACTACCATGAAAAATCTAAAATAAATCAATATTTGGTGGGACTACTCTTTGGCTTCAAACCAGCATAAATTCTTACACTTGCACACTTTGTACACTAGCACAAAATCAGGGAATATTCAATTAAGTGATAGAAGGATTGAATCTTAGCTGGTTCCTGCTGTACCAGTTCAATTCGATCCGTCTATGAGCAGGCGGATTGTACCCAAATTGATCAATCGATTGAATGGAGTACAACCAGCATGTTAGATTTTTAGCATGCGATTATAGCCAGTGGCTATAGCTGCTAGCAGTAGTCACTGCATTCTCCCAGGAGGGACAGCTCCCAGCATCGGGAGAACATAATAGCCTCTTGGAAGGGATTTCCCCATTAACACTTACTAAGTGAATTTCTTCTCATGGTTGCAGGAAAGAAAATCGCATAATCTATGTGCTGCATTAGAGTCAGGTGTATTGTTAACCAATTATGCCAAGCAGGCGCTAATGATCATCAATCCCATATGTAGTTTGAAGCAGTCATTAGTTAAGACAGAAACAGCTGTGCAGGAGGCTTAAAACTGGGTGAGGAACAGCCAAACTCTGCTAATAAGGTAAGGCTTTGGAAGACAGTTTTATGTCACAGGTCATACACTATGGCAAAACCAAGCACAGCAACAAGACACAAGATATTTCTACTGCATCAGCAAGGTCTCTCCCAGGCAAAGATTTCAAAGCAGTCTGGGGTTTGAAGACGCACAAATAAATGGGCAATGTTGAGGATCATAGATGCAGTGGTCGCCAAGAAAACTTAATGCACCAGATGAAAGACACATCATGTTTACTTCCCTTCAACATAAGAAGATATCCAGCAGTGCCATCAGCACAGAACTGGCGGAAAGTAGTCTGGAAAAGTCTTGCTAGAAGTGGTCTTCATGGAAGAATTGTGGCCAAAAGAAGTCATACCTCTAATGTGGAAACAAGCCTAAGCAACTCAACTATGCACGGAAACATAAGAACTGGGGTGCAGAAAAACGGATGCAGGTGCTCTGGACTGATGTCAAAATGTTAAATATTTGGCTGTAGCGGAAGGCAGTTCACCGAAGGAGAGCGGTACAATGATGAGTGTCTGCAGGCAACAGTGAAGCATGGTAGAGGTTCCTTACAAGTTTGGGGCTGCATTTCCTCAAATAGTGTTGGAGATTTGGTCAGGATCAATGGTGTTCTCAATGCTGAGAAATACAGGCAGATATTTATCCATTATGCCATACCATCATGTGATTGGCCCCTAATGTATTCTGCAGCAGGACAACAACCCAAAACATAAAGCTAATGTCATGAAGAACTATCCTCAGCGTAAAGAAGAACAAGGAGTCCTGGAAGTAATGGTTTGACCCCCACAGAGCCCTGATCTCAACACCATCAAGTCTGTCTGGGAGTTCCTTCAAAACTGTGTGCAATTGTACCTAGAAGAATTGATGAGGTTTTGAAGGCAAAGGGTGGTAAGAATTGATGATGTTTTGAAGGCAAAGGGTGGTCACACCAAATATCAATCTCATTTGGATTTAAGTTTTCGTCCGTTTATATTCCATTTTGTTAATTGATAAAAAAAATAACTATTAAACATTTTTATTTATAAAAGCATTCTTAATTTATAGCATTTTTTTCACACTGCCTAAAACTTTTGCACAGTAGTACATAATACCTGATAAATAGTTTATTTTGTGGTGATCCACAGTTATAAAATGTGATTATATAGCACCAGATAAAACTGCTTCAATAACAATGTCTTACATTTGTTGAAAATTTCAGTAAGAGGACTATATTTATTTAAGTCCCCAGATCTGTTGAGGCCATTTCAAGAAGTCCAACTCCCAATGTTGGATTTTCAGTTTAAATGACATTATGCAAAAAGGGAAATCGAACAACCAAATGAGGATAATGCCCCGTACACACGGTAGGTAAATCCGACCAAAAAATCCATCAGATTTTTTCCGACGGATTTAGTCTGACACTGGTGTTGCATACACACGGTCGGACAAAGTTGTCGGAAAATCCGATCATTCTGAACGTGGTGACGTTTGTTGCGTACGACGGGACTACGTAGAGGCTAGTAGCCAATAGCTTTGGTCTTGTAATGTGATCTGAGCAAGCGTGGCACTTTGTCCGTCGGAATTTGCTACACACGATCAGAATTGGTGCGATCGGACTTTGTTGTCAGAAATTTTTTAGAGCAGGAGATAAAACTTTGACCGTCGGACAATCCGATGGACAATGTCCGATGGTGCCTACACACGGTCGGAATTTCCGACAACATTGTCCAATAGGACAGAATCCATCGGAAAATCCGACCGTGTGTATCGGGCTTAAGAGTGCATGTAGTGAGTGGAAACAACGTTTTAACCTCCCCTAGCGGTAACCCCGAGTCTGGCTCGGGTTCAGTTTTTTATGCTGAGAGCGGTAACCCCGAGCCAGACTCGGGCTCGCATTGCAGGATACAGGGGGAAGTTACTTACCTTTCCCCTGGATCCTGCGATGTCTCCCCGCTGTGTGAGCGAGCCGTCCGCTCGCTCGATTCACACAGTGCCGGGTGCCGCCGATCTCCGTTCCCTGCGACGTTACGACGCACGGGAGCGGAGATCGGTGCCAAATTTAAAAAAGTGCTGTAATCTTACAGATTACAGTACTGTATACCAAAAATACACATCCCCTTTGTCCCTAGTGGTCTGCCCAGTGCCCTGCATGTCATTTTATATAATAAAAATTTTTTTTTTTCTGCCTGGAAACTGGAGATTGTCCATAGCAACCAAAAAGTGTCCCTTTATGTCAAAAGTGGTTTTAGACCAGCTAGAAAACACCGATAAAAAATTAGAATCACAATTTATCATCAAACAATAAATTTAATGACAGCGACTATTCTGCAACTGAGCAAATTTCAGTGTTTTTGATTTGATTACATTATTGAATCATTTTTATATATATTTTTATTATATAATAATTTATGATTTTGTGTTTCAAACTTTATCATACCCGGGATGTCTACTAGACTCTGGTTCGGACAGATTTAAGTGAGTTATTCATAAGAATTGCATGCCTACAATAAAAAAAGCCAAATTTCCATGCAAAATAATTGTACCGCTTTCAGCACAAAATTCCAGCCAGAATCATACCGCCAGGGAGGTTAAACTATGAAAGACTGATTTCTCCAGAGACCTAAAAAGACATAAGCTCAAATCATTAACCTATGAATCATTATTTGCCATTAAAACAATTATTATGATAGTCATTGGTACTGAAAATAACAGTCACTTGGCTGAACTTTACAGCCTATAAGCCTAAATGAACTAATAGGATTGCTTGTCCAGGCTGGCTCCATTTATTACTGAAATATAACTTTTGGGTGGAATGATTTCATCAGAACTAGACCAATCTCAGGAGCCAAGAATCTCTTTAGAATATTTTTGTCCCTGTTGGAGAATTTTTTTTTATCACTTTCAGTGACAATATATATACAATTATACAGCGATAAGTGATATAGAAATGCACTGATTGCTGTGTAAATGTCACTGGCAGGGAAGGGATTAAAACTAGGGGGCAATCAACTGTGTTCCCTGACTGTGTGTTCTAACTGTGGGGGGAGGGGACTGACTACTATAGGAGATGACAGATCGTAGTTCCTGGCTATTAGGAACTCATGATCTGCATCTTCTCTCCTCACAGAACAGGGATTTGTGTTTTACACACACACACACGTCCCTGTTCTGCCTCTCGTGCTCGCCGGCCACAAGCATTGGCACCCCCGCAGAGGAGCCAACGTACAGCTATGATGGTTCACGGGATAATGACGGCGGCTGGTTGGCAAGTGGTTAAAGTTTGCTGTGCAACATTTAGACAAGCCTGTGAAATACTGGGAGAATATAGTCTGGTCAGATGGAGACCAAAATTTAACCCTTTGGATGCCATAATACACACCATGTTTGAAGGTCAAATGGCACTGCACATCACCCCAAAAACACCATCCCAACAGTGAAGTTTGGAGGTGGGAACATCATACCAACAGTGAAGTTTGGAGGTGGGAACATCATACCAACAGTGAAGTTTGGAGGTGGGAACATCATACCAACAGGGAAGTTTGGAGGTGGGAACATCATACCAAAAGTGAAGTTTGGAAGTGGGAACATCATACCAACAGTGAAGTTTGGAGGTGGGAAACATCATACCAACAGTGAAGTTTGGAGGTGGGAACATCATACCAAAAGTGAAGTTTGGAGGTGGGAACATCATGCCAACAGTGAAGTTTGGAAGTGGGAACATCATACCAACAGTGAAGTTTGGAAGTGGGAACATCATACCAACAGCAAGTTTGGAGGTGGGAACATCATGCCAACAGTGAAGTTTGGAGGTGGGAACATCATACCAACAGTGAAGTTTGGAGGTGGGAACATCATACCAACAGTGAAGTTTGGAGGTGGGAACATCATACCAAAAGTGAATTTTGGAGGTGGGAACATCATACCAACAGTGAAGTTTGAAGGTGGGAACATCATGCCAACAGTGAAGTTTGGAAGTGGGAACATCATACCAACAGCAAGTTTGGAGGTGGGAACATCATGCCAACAGTGAAGTTTGGAGGTGGGAACATCATACCAAAAGTGAAGTTTGGAGGTGGGAACATCATACCAAAAGTAAAGTTTGGAGGTGGGAACATCATACCAACAGTGAAGTTTGGAGGTGGGAACATCATACCAAAAGTGAAGTTTGGAGGTGGGAACATCATACCAACAGTGAAGTTTGGAACATTATGGTGTGGGGCTGTTTTTAGCATACAGTACTGGCAAACTTCATGTCATTGGAAGGAAGGATGAATGAAAAAATGTACCAAGACATTCTTGATAAAAAAATCTGCTGCCATCTACCAGGATGATAAAAATGAAACGAGGGTGGACATTTCAGCAAGACATCGATCCCAAAGAACTAAAGATCAGAATTCACAGAAGAGGCCCACAGGACCTTCAAGATTTGAAGACTGTGGAAGAATAGGGCAAAATCACACCTAAGCAAAGCATTTCCGTTAGCGTGCTCAATACTTTTTCCATGTGTCATTCCATTTAATTACAAATAACTTAATTTCTGAACTTATTTATTTTGGTTTCTTTGTATGTGTGGATTGCATGGGTTGTTACCGACATGTGGTGACAATTTCATGTCACTAGCACCTCCAAAATTATATTTACTTAGAAAAATGGTGATTTGTTCAATGCCTATTTTACCTGCTGTATATATATATATATATATATATATATATATATATATATATATATATATATATATATATATATATATATAATATAATCTCTCTTCACAGGTGTGGTAGACAGCGCACAGCCTTCCCAAAGGCCATATATAAAGAAAAAGTCCATTGCTGCACTTAAAATTATATATATTTATTATATATATATATATATCCACATACACACACACAAACACACACACACACACACACAACCCAGATATACAGTATATGTAACAGATATTCATATAAAAAAAAAACACGTATAAAAAATATTAAGTCTTCCCTAAACGTACCAAAAATGTAAAAAACAAAAATTTCAAAAGCAAAAAAGAAAACAAAAAACACCCAAACAATTTAACTGGAGTTTTTAAAAGAAATGATAGCGTTCTTTTTGAACTTGTTATATTGCTGTCAATGAAAGCCTTATGTATATTTAAATTGGCAGAGAAGCTAAAATCTTTTTGACAATTTTTTTTTTTATTGGTGAGAGTGAATTGAAACATGTTATTATTACACACAGCTCTCTCAGTTGCATGAACAGAATAAAAGGTAGATCTGTATATATATATATTTAGTATATGTCAGTAATTAATTTAAGTAAACTTGCTTTTGTCAGATGCTCTAATCTTTTATTCTGTTCACATGAATGTACAAAATCAAACAGTTTTGATCCTTTTCCTTACGGCAATAATTTGGTAATGGACAGATGATAATATAAAACTGTACAGGAGATAATGGATGGGCACATCATTTGAATGGATGTATATTGGGTTAAAGATTTCCCAGTCACATTATTATTTCTCAGTAATATTTCAGTTCAAACATTTGTGCAGAGAAAATGTTAACATTGAACCACAATATTCGGTACACACTTAAGACAAATAATCATAAGGCATGTGTAAGAGTAGGTTTTATGTAACATTTAAAAGGATTTACAAATTAGTTCTTAGTTCACCAAAGTAAAGCAGTCATTTGACTTTGGAACTCCTTGGTAGGTTATAAAAAGTGTAACATTGTCTTCTTGCTTCAGTTTATGCTGGAGAATTGTAACAATTTTGTTAGCATCTTCTTGCATGACAGGTACTTTAAGACATTTTTTAATGCGTAGTTGCTATTTCTGCTAAATTCTACCTCTGTTAAAGAGGGTAACAGTTTTCAGTCTTAAAGGCAACAAAGGAAATCCTTAATGTCTTATAGTTAGTCCTGGTTGTAATTGGCTGTGCTTAAGCTTCCCATTTACACAACAACATGCTGTATGATGTCTTCAGGATGCAGGCCATTGAGTGCAAGTTGTCGTTGTTGATATAAAGAGCTTGTCATTTCCCCTTGTACCATAGAGTCAGAGTGCGGGTTGGGACTGGCTGAACTGGAATCACTCTGCAACGAGCCGGATCCCTCGAACTGATTCATTTTCTTTTTGAAAAGCTTTCTCTCCTTCGCTCTTCGGTTCTGGAACCAAATTTTAACCTATAAGGTCAAATAAGAAGAAAGATTTTAAAACAAAATTGGGTAAAGTGTATGTTACTCCAACATTTAATATTCCTGATGGGCGTCTGTTGTACCATGTACTTGTGTAAATAAGTATCCTGTTTTCTTTACATTTCTTCCTTTGTGTGAAATGCCAGGTGATCTTGCCAGGACCCCTGCTTTATTATTTCAAACTGACCATGCTAGGCATTGTAGCACATCTATCCTCACGTGGCAGGTTTTCTAACTGTGCTGAGAGCCATGTATGCAGCTGAGAACAAATGAGATCACTTAAGTGATCACTTATAAAAAAAAAAATGTAAAAATGTATTTATCATTTTATTTTGTATATACACAAATATTTTGCCTTGCTTTTCTATTTTAAACTGAATGGATTGTTTTACGAGGTAAAGCCGGCCATAGAGATCAACTGGTTCAACAGGACCAGAAACCGAATTTCGATCCATCTATGGGCAGGCTGGTTGGACCGAAATTGATCGACTTCTATACAACCAGCCTGTTGGTTATTTTATATGTGATCACTGCTGGCTGGAGTGACCATTGTATTCTTTAAAGCAGAAGTAAACCCTCCTATCATTTTCAGCCAAGGAAGCTGCCATCTTGGCCTCTGTTTAATCTGCAACTGCCATGATGCTGCACATGTGATCTGTTATGACACCAGCCATTGGATGATTTGATAGTTTGGTTGAGAGCACAATCAAATGTGACAGCTAGCATGCTGGGAATGTTACCAGTTTATTTGAAACTATGAATGATGGGTTTACTTCCGCTTTAAGCAGGGAAACCTCCCACTGTCAGAATTAGGGTTGCACTGATACCGATACTAGTATCGGTGTCGATACCGACCATTTGCACGAGTACTTGTACTCGCGCAAATGCTCCGATGATTAATCCAATACCTGTTGTACTGGGTCTGGCTTCCTCAGTGTAGCAGGTGGGGGGCTAGGCAGCCTCACAGATGATCAGTGTGGCAGTGGGGGCAGTTACAAGCACCAATCTCCCTGTATAGCTTTCAATAAAGAAGCTGAAAGCTGCTTCTCCTCCTCTTTCTCCCACGGCCGTCAGCTGCTTTATTGAAAGCTATACAGGGAGATTGGTGCTTGTAACTGCCCCCGCCACTGCACCTATTGCCCCCTGTGTCTTCCTCCCCTCATCCCAGATCTGTCAGGGTGGCCGAAGTCTCGCTCTCTCCCTCTATTTTTCTGAATACACATAGTCAGGGATCACTGACTCTGTCCATTCATAACTGAGCATTGTAAACTGTGTCCATTCATCTTCAGTGCAGCTGAGGCTGCTGATGAATCTGTGTCCTCAGTCCCTTTCCCTGTCTCAAAAGAGAGATATCAGGGGTCTGTTTAGAAAGCCGCCCCCAACAGCGCTGATAAAAAAAAAAAAAAAACACACTGACAACGTCCCCCCCCCCCCCCCCCCCAAAAAAAAGAAGAAAAAAGCATTTTAAAAAAGGAAACAAAAAAATATATAAATTGTAAAAAAAATTAAAAAAAACAAACAGACATTAAAAAAATAAATGTATCGGTAAATCTGTATCGGTGAGTACTTAAAAAAAAAAAAAGTATCTGTATTTGTACTCGATCTTAAAAAAGAGGTATCGGTGCAACCCTAGTCAGAATACAATAGTGAAGAGGGAGGGATTCCCTCGGCGGCCATAGCTCAGGCATTCATTTTTCCACCTGGGCAGTTGTCCATGTGCTTGGAAATTAGTGTTTTTTTTTTTTAGAGGGATTCCTTCGTCAACACTGACTGTGTTGATAGGGGAATTGAGTGATTGTCCTTCAACCCATGGGAAATTGCATAATCTATGGCCAGCCTAAAGCCTGGTACACTATGAGTTTTTTTTTTCATTCAACCCAGTGAGTTGAACGAAAAAAAACTGACAGCTCCGATCGAAGCCGCTATACTAACCATACAAAGTTAGTACAATGATCTCCCCCCACTGAGCTGTTGTGTTCTGACAGAAAGGTGCCCCCCCACCAGAACACTCCGATTAGTGCTCTCTGCCATTGGTGGAGAGCGCTGATTGGGAGGCGGTCGGCTGCTGGTTTTCCCCAGACAAAAAATACAAACGGCCGGAATTCGGCCCATGTGTATGTCGTTCTGTCGGACAGACCGACATACACATGGGCCGAATGTCGGATGTTTTTTTTTGTCTCCGGACATTCGACCCATGTGTACGGGGCTTAAGGGTTCACATATACTTAACTTTTTACACATTGTTTGGCTTATCAAAGGTTTAAAGCACAACCTTCCAACAATACTTTGTAGAGGTGGATCTGTTGCTCATAAAAGGGATCTTTTTATTTGTATTTATTTTATTTATTTCAGCTACTTATATAGCGCCTTCAATTTACGCAGCGCTTCACATCAGTGTCTACCCTCAAGAAGCCTACTATAAAGTATTTACTTTGAAAATATCTTAGCATTTGTGCAAATGTTAGGAATGATTCTCATAATGTATGTTAAATTAGTGAACTTTTGACCAATAAAAAAAATAGCTTAACATTATAGGCTAAAAATGTTTAACCAAAAGAGGAAGTCCTCTGCACTGTGTAGAAAGTGTATGGAGATTCCTGTGCTCACCACCTACAGAGGGAACTGCTATACAGAATTGATTTACTAAAACTAGAGAGTGCAAAATCTGGTGCAGCTCTGCATAGTAACCAATCAGCTTCCAGGTTTTATTGTCAAAACTTAATTCAACAAGCTGAAGTTAGAAGCTGATTGGCTACCATGCACAGCTTCACCAGATTCTGAGTGCTCCAGTTTTAGTAAATCTCCCCAGAGTGTTGCAGAGACAGAACTCTGTTGTTTGAAAAATTTACTGAAACCCTTCACAGATGGGCAACATATCCCTCTGTACAGGCATACCCCACTTTTAAGCATGCAATGGGGTTTATTTAGTAAAGCGGGAAAGTGCAAAATCCGGCTCACTTCTGCATAGAAATCAATGAGCTTCTAACCCCAGCTTGTTCAATTAAGCTTTGGTAATAAATACTGGAAGCTCATTGGTTTCTATGCAGAAGTGAGCCTGATTTTGCACTTTCCAGCTTTAGTAAATAAACCCCATTGTGTACTTAAAAGTGGGGTATACCTGTATAGCAGTTCACTTTTTGTGGTAGCCGATGTATTACATCATTAGTGAGGAGCACAGAAATCTCTGTACACTTTGTACAGAGTGCAGAGGCCTCCCTCATATTATTTTCTCTTCTGGCCAATTCTTTATAGCCTATAGTGTTAGGCTATTTTCTCTATTGGTCGAAAGTTCATTAACTCTTCTAGATGAAGGTTCTTAAGGCCTTTTTTCCCCCTTAGAATCTAATGTTGAGGAATGTTACATTCACCCAGCAAAAGGCAACTAATAGAAGCTGCCATTTCACACAATATTACAAACACTATGGGTATTGTTTTTTCACAAATAGAGAGACATTTCCATGGCAATTTTTGTTGTTGTAGTGTGGCAAATTATAAACGTAATATAGACACACTTTGCATAATCAACAAAATGTTTAATTTAAAGGGAGCAATATAAGATTAGTGGTTTGCCAAGACAGAGTGTTTGGTGTCCATTCTCGCAGGCTTGTGATTTTTTTCTTAGTGCTAATTACAGTATTGCTTTATTGGGGCCAGTGGGCTTCATTGGTGCTACAATCCTTCAATACCATTATGCCACTAAGATTAGTTGTATCATGCCAACACTGCCACTCATATAGTAATCAGGCACGTATTAGTATCCCGCTCTTATTTGCACAAATCATTATCCTTTGTTTTTATGAAAAAAAAAAAAACATTTATAGGTTTTGTGTTTTGTATTTATAAATGTTGCTAATATAAAAGGAGCTGACCGACATTTTGGGAAAATAACTGTTTAGAACTTACCTGTCTCTCAGAAAGGCTTAAATTAGCAGCGAGTTCACTTTTTCTTCTTATAGTAATATATCTACTGTAATGAAATTCTTTTTCAAGCTCCAGTCTCTGATGGTCAGTGTAAACAACCCGATATTTCTCCTTTGTCCTTGTCTTACCTAGAAAATCAGAACTGCAGTTGTAAATTTAATCCTGCAATATTGAAATTGTAATCATTTTGCATGTGAATACAAAAATTCCTTTATATTATTCCTATAGTTATTGTGATTATTTCATTCCGAATGACATTAACAATATTTAATACAGCCTAACAAGCAATAAGTTCCATTGGTGGATAACAAGGCATGTTGAGACCTGTAGTTCCTGTACAACTGGAGGGTTTTCAGGCTGACCAGGTTGATTTATGAGAATTTTATGCGCTGGAAATGTATTATCAGTTGATATTTTCAAAGGTAAAGAAACCCGTAAGACAACTTGCTCCTGCTTTGTAGGCAACATATTTGTGGTCATGTTTTCAAAATGTATTGGTTACTACCATAAACTGTACGGAAGCAGTAACACTTGGGGTCATTAAGAGTCTTGCCTCCAGGTATGTCGGTGGTCTGTTGAGACAGGATATGACCAACTCAAAGGGGAAAAAAAAGCAAAGAAACAAAGCAAAACACAACTGTGAAGATAACAAACAAATACAACACTACCTACGTGTGCTGATGCCTTTGATCCTTCCTTATTCTCTTTGATGTAAGTTTGGAATCATACAGAGGAACAAAGATGCCCAAATTGGTTCTTTAAGTTCTATTGAGGTGCTAATTTCAAACTGATAGCAGACAAAGAAGCTACAAGGTGATCTTATCAATGAACGTCTTTGACAAGGAAAAGACGGAAAGTGTTGCTCAGACTCCCTTTCATGTTAGGGAAAGTACTGTAGGATTGTCATTCAAGAAATTGAGCTAAAAAAAAATTTCATACCAAGGTTTGTCTGAATTGTTCAGAGAAAAAAGGTTTGGTTCTTATTCAAAGTTCAACTTACTGGGGTTGATTTACTAAAGGTAAATTAGGTAGTTTTTTTAAGTGAATTTGAATTTTGCATGTCAGTTTTTCATTAGCTTAGTGAATGCAGTGAAAATGCACTTTGTAAACAATACTTAATCATGTGCAAGGAAAAATAAAACTACTTTTGCTTCGACAAGATTTGATTATGGCCTCATCACATTCACTAAGGCTGGATTCACACCTATGCATTTTTAGTGCTTTTTGCATTTTGCAGATTTTCACCACAGTCCATTTAACATGGTTTCCTATGGAACACGTTCTGTAGTGCAAATCTGCAAAATGCAAAAAGCACTGAAAATGCATAGGTGCCTTAAGCCTGATTCACACCTCTGCAGGTTGCAGTTTGCATTTTTCAATATACATTTTCGATCCATTGAAGTCTATGGAACCACAAACCAGAACAAAATCCCTGGCCCTTTCCAGAAGATGCACAGATGTGAACATGACCCAGGAAACCATGTTAAAGGAACTGTAATGTGTTTCTGCAAAACTCAAAATGCACAAAAAAATAAATGCATAGGTGTAAATTAGGCCTTAGCTAAGGAAAAATTATTTTGCAAAGTGAAAATTTCCTTAAAGTGAGCAGTCTATTTGCCTTTAGTAATTCAACCGCTAGTGGACATTGTAATAAAATGATTCCTATTATACAGGATTTATAGAATGCCAACAGTTTGAGCAGCACTTTACAAAATAAAAGGAGAGAGTACTGTTACAATACAATTCAAGACAAGAGGGTTACTAATTAGATAATATGTTTTTTTTTCCTATAGCTTTGTATTGGAAGAAAATGCTTTGTCCTATCTAAAAATGATGTTGGAGGCATTGGTTTATGAAAAGCAGTTTCATAAAGTAAAGCTGAAGCTAACATTGCCAACAAACATGCGACTTCAGGTTCGTACCCGGCCTAGCCACCAAATTTTTTTCTAATAAAATATATTTCTACAAATATGCTGGGTTGCATCTGGTGTACATGCATGTCTGTGCTCATAGAAGAAGAAGGAGAGGCCACTACAGGTGCCGGCCTGTCTCAGAGGAAACAATAGTGATTGGTCAGGAACATCAAACCCAGCTGATCAACTTTACCCATGGCAGGTTTGGCCAAGTTGTGTTGGCCAGGATCATAGAGCAGGTTATGTCTTAATGCAGCTTAAGGGTACCAATACATATGATAGATAATCAAAATGGTCTCATGTCTAAGGAGAGCCCCTGTCCTTTGCCTCAGATTTGCTGCCATTGCTGGGATTAGAAGACTTGCTCCATTTGATGTTGTTTATGATTGTTGTTGTTTACCATTTGATGTTGTTTGAGTGTATTTCGAAGTAGTGCTTGCAGCAACCATTTAACAACATCATTCATTGTTCACGTTCAACTACCTTTATAATGCCTGACTGTGTACACTTTTCTCAATATAGATTTCATGAATTTGTTGTTAAGTTTTATACCCAGAGATTTTGCAAGCAAAAGATATTTCCTGTTGCGGGCTGACAATATAAAGCCACTGCCTCTTAATTAGCAGCAGTGTTATCGGCCTGTTGTATCAGCTTCTTAAGTCGTCAGTTGGGCTGCCTGTCTGCAGGAGGCAAGCACAGACCTGATAGGTACCCCAATGGTCAACTGAAGGAGTTTGCATGGCAGGCTGACAACGCTGCTAATTGAGAGGCAATGGGGGTTATTTACGAAAGGCAAATCCACTTTGCACTGCAAGTGCACTTGGAAGTGCAGTCGCTCTAAATCTAAGGGGTAGATCTGAAATGAGGAGAAGCTCTGCTGATTTTATCATCCAATCATGTGCAAGCTAAAATGCTGTTTTTTATTTTCCTTGCATGTCCCCCCTTGGATCTACAGCGACTGCACTTCCAAGTGCACTTTCAATGCAAAGTGAATTTTCCTTTAGTAAATAACCCCCAATAACTTAGCATTGTCAGCCTGCAGCAGAAAGTACTGGTACTTCTAGGAAAGAAAGTTTGCAACAGATTGGGTTTACCCTAACAGCTCTTGGCCAGTAAACATTTGGTTGTACAAATTACAATAGTTGCCCATTCTCTTTGAAAAAAACAACTGGATAAGGCAATCAACATCTCATAACTATAAGCCTGAGGTTATGCAAGGCTAAATATATTACCGTGAATTAATCGGACATTTTATACTCATTTGTCCTGTTCTCTCACCTGCTATGTACAGGTACGATGTTTAGAGACTCCCACTGTGTAAGCAGGATGATATAATTGAGGCCAGAGTAATCATAATGTTATTGTAATGATTTTATCGTGGTAGCAAGTCCTTTAAGACTGAAGTTGAGGGGCATAAACCTGCATGCCCAGCCTGATTAACCTCACAGTGTTGCTCCATGGTTATGAGAAGGTGGTAAAGCGGAAACTTTCTCTGGCTTAGTAGGGAAACCACAGTGACTGGTAAGGGCTTCCAGCTTGTCTGATTGAGTATTTCTTCTGGGTGGCAGTAGTGATGGGGTTCCCGTAGACATAAGGTCATCCCCTGATCTAGCCACAAATAGCCAGGTCAGGCAAATCTCATGTACATGGATAGCTTAACTTGTAACTTAATTACAGGAAAACTGCAAAAAGAGAAATGTTGGACTACCATTACTGATGCTGGTTGCCTGTCTGTCATGCTGAGCCAGTGGCTTTAGTATTTTCGGAGTCACTGACTTCCACACTAACCTGGAACAATTATACAGATCAGGAGTTCTGACTTTGACTGAGTTCACTTGCTGCAGGCTTATTTGTGACAAGAAAATATTGAGCAGCCAGGCAAATTGCATTTCCGGGAGTACAGCAATTGCCACTCCCACATTTTCTTTACCACAGATGTATTTATTTAGGTTTAAATATGGATTTGCTAATGGAGGACAGGCATTTAGGTGCTACATGAGTAATTAGTATCAAATAAATTATACAAATATACATCACTTGTTTTGATGACTTGCAAATCTCATGGTTATTAACGCCTTTTTCTTTTTTAGATAGTGAGCTCTCACAACCAAGACTTTTCTAAAGCCTGGTACACAAGGGCCAAATATTGGTTGGTACATTTAGCCCATGTGTACAGCAGCCTGTCCGACAGAAGACGGGTAAACATCTGGCTTCTCTCATAAAGGTATGCTGCAAAAACAGCAGTCAATTGGCATAAATCAGCGCTCAAAGCCATTGGCTGTGAGCTCTGACCGGTTTGTTCTGGCCAGGGGGGTTGGAGTCCCCCTGTCAGAACACAATAGCTCAGTGGGGAGATTGCTGTACTAACATCACAGTTAGTACAGCGAGCTCTGCAGTTTCTCTTTTACACTCAGCCCGCTGGGTTGAACGGAAAAAAAAAAAATACTGTCAGTGTGTTTACTTGTATTGTAACTGTACTTTCTCCATTTTGCACAGTGCTGTGCAAAGTGTTGCCACTATACAAATCCTAAATAATAATAGTAAGCTCCAACAAGCAGGGCCCTGATCTCTCTTGTACCAAATTGTATTGTAACTGTAATGTCTGCCTTGTAAAGCGCTGAGCAAACTGTTGACATTATATAATTCCTGAATTATAACAATAATAAAAAAAAGTCTTTCCTAAGAAATGCCCCGTCAATGTGCCTTCTTACTATATGTGTAGTAAATAATTTACTACACAGCCTTGAACAAATTTGTGGTGTTCTTTATTCTGTAGATGTTCTTCCTAAAACGGTTTGCAAAAATGACTTCTGCCCTGTGGGAAATATCCTTTTAGAGGGGTCAATTGCTTAGTGTTTGTTTATTGCACCTTCCCAATGATGTTGGTAGTTAGATTCCTTTTGTATCATTCCAAAAACCTGTTGTGCTTTTGTAATACTCTTTGTATAGTAGTGTCCATTGTAGAGTAAGAACCAATGTGTTTTGGGTCACTTGTTCCCATGCTCATCCCCCCAACTTTATGACTTTGCCAGATGTGTGTCTGTAAAATTTGGACATTGGGGCATGTAAATACAATATTTAAAGCCTTTTTGATTAATATATATAGTTTCAAGTGGCCAACATGCTTCAAATTTGCTTACTATTTCTAAATATACCCATGATTTGCTAGGAGGAAAGCCATACATCATTAAAGACATGATGATCATAAAAGTCTTCCAAGTGCAATAAAAGCCCATGGTTTCTTTTATATGTTGTGAAAATCAGCACCCTTTCCGGCTGTATAACCCCAGGAGAAAAGGGACTATGGCAATACAAAGCTGCATATCAAAGCGAAAGCTATAGAGGTGTGAATAAAGGCCTTGCTACCTTTAACGTGACCGAAAGGGCCTAACGAAACCTGCTTTCAATGTCATACTTCTATGTAAAGGGTATCCGAAAATGATGTGGGATTCACTTTTATCGTACCATATGGTGAATTCATAAAAAAAAATAAAAAATAATAACCCCTGAGTTACTTAATGTTTATTACTGGTCCATTGAAATTAATAATTACATGCATACCCCACTTTTAAGTACACAATGGGGTTTATTTACTAAAGCTAGAAAGTGCAGAATCAGGCTCACTTCGGCAAAGAAACCAATGAGTTTCTTACCCCAGCTTGTTCAATTAAGCTTTGGTAATAAAACCTTGAATCTCATTGGTTTCTATGCAGAAGGGAGCCTGATTTTGCACTTTCTAGCTTAGTTTTTAACATTCCTTCCAGACTTTATAAATACAAACACCTAAATGTGTCCCATGTACAGAAAGTGAAATAATATTTTCATTAAAATATTTTATTTATTTTGTCATTAAATAAAATACTATATATTTTTGAAAATATACTATATTTTTATACACGACACCTTAAAAATTCCACTATTATTGGATGTATAATATTGGGATGTGGTGTTAGAGAGAGGCTCACTGTTACAGATAGTAAAAATGCATGCAGAATAAATTCATGTGTCATTCTATGTGCCTAGATCTCTAGTACACAGCCTAAACAGATGGATAAAATGCATCTTCTCAGGCTGTGCCACTGTTGTATTTGGATGTAAGAATACACCATAAAGAAGGGACATGGCTGTTGAGCATATTTCACCATTCTCAGTATTTAGGTCACATATATTAATTATGCAATTTTTGTTTTCATACAAATTGAAAGTGTTTAGGTTTGACCTCATATTATATTGTTATGGTACATCTAAAGGAAAATTGTACAAGAAAATTGTATAAAGTATGGCCAGCCTTTGTCTGTACAGATCAGAGATAATGTGCAATTGCAAAGAAACATCTATTTAGCAATGGTTCTGTGGAGCAATATAGTATTCTAACTACAGAGCACCTACTTTCAGCTGTGGAAAGATTTTTTAGTGTCACAGGTAGACTACATTTAGTCAGCAAAATTATGTTGCAGTATCTAATGTAAAAAAAATAATATTTTTTTTGTCTAAAATGTGTTATTTATCCAATAAAAAATTCTGATTGCATTGTTCCAGGTTACATAGTTACATAGTAGGCTAGGTTGAAAAAAGACACAAGTCTATCAAGTCCAACCTATGTGTGTGATTATATGTCAGTATTACATTGTATATCCTTGTATGTTGCCGTCGTTCAGTTGCTTATCTAATATTTTTTTTAAACTATCGATGCCCCCCACTGAGACCACCGCCTGTGGAAGGGAATTATATATTCTTGCCGCTCTTACAGTAAAGAACCCTCTACGTAGTTTAAGGTTAACCCTCCTTTCTTCTAATTTTAATGATTGGTCACGTGTCTTGTTAAACTCCCTTCCGCAAAAAAGATTTATCCCTATGGTGGGGTCACCAGTATGGTATTTATAAATTGAAATCATATCCCTTCTAAAGCGTCTCTTCTCAGAAGCGAATAAGTTCAGTGCTCGCAACCTTTCCTAATAACTAATGTCCTCCAGACCCTTTATTAGCTTTGTTTCCCTTCTTTGTACTCGCTCCATTTCCGGTACATCCTTCCTGAGGACTGGTGCCCAGAACTGGACAGCATACTCTAGGTGTGGCCGGACCAGAGTCTTGTAGAGCGGGAGAATTATCGTTTTATCTCTGGATAATGTACTTGTCATGCACTTGATGAGATGCTAGAAATACAGATGCATTGCAATATACACTATGTAATTTGTATGTTTATACTAGATTGGCATTCATAGACTACTAGACTGGAGTAAAATCCAGGCGTTTGTGGTTTACAATTCTCCAATAATTGGTTAAACAGTGCTGCCATACTGGCCATAAGGCAGGCATGTTCCTATAAACCCTTCCAGTACCATTAAAGGTCCTTAGATCAGCTGGTGCCTGTCCTCAGCCAGTCAAGATCATTGAATACTCATATGCCTGATCAACCTATTGCCAGGGTACACTTCAGTACTTCTTCTGCCAAAAAATGCCCTGACTGTAAACCATTGAGGCCAAAACAAGAATATCAGTTGCAGACTCCGTATCCAGAAAATAATTATAAAAAAAAAAAAAAAAAAAAGGCAGAAGAAGGAGGGCGAGAACAAATTGTAAATATGATTGCTGTTTTTCATTTTTTTTCTCCTGCAATTATTGTGGGAAGCATTAATGAATAATTCAGATGGTTGGAATGCTAGCACAAAAAAAGGGATAAGGGCTCATTTTCATGATTTTAAAGCATATGGCTTGATGTAACAAAAAATGACTTTCCTAATCTCAGTTGCTAAACGTTACTGTTCATATACCCTATAAATGATTGCAGTTAATGTTGTTGTTAATCTCCCTGTAAATAAGACGGTTTGATTTAGAGAATCGTTACCAACCTCATATTAGTTTGACAGCTTTTATAGATCTATTAAACCTGTTACACCCTACAATAAACGAGGCACTTTACTACAGTATGTTACTGCTGTTAATTAGTTTTTGTACAATAATTGTACAGCACATGTGAACAACATGCTGCTACTGTTTGATTCACAGTGCATGACAGTACAGCTTTTCTATATCCTACTATGTTCAACTGTTAGTTACCTGCATGCTGGCTTATAAATGACTGATCCTTCTTAATCTTAGTGCAATAAATGGGGAGTTGTGAAATGCGATAAGTTTGCCTCGATTTGTGGACAGTTTAAACCACCTGCAAGTTAAAATGTCAGATTTTGAAAGATGTGTGTGTGTAAATCTCAGACAAATGTAGACATTTGAAAAAGTGTTAAAGAAAAGAATAAAATCTAGGATTTTTAATTTTGTGAATACACTTTAAAAAAATAAGTCCAATAAACATTTTCCTCAATGGCATCACATTTATTTGGTAAGAAGGTAGAACTTGAGTAAGTATTAAATCTTTTTTTGGGGGGTTTTAAACACATCTTAACAGATCTTTGATGACAACACAGACAGCTGAGGCACCGGCTTATTTTATTATTCATTTATTTTACTAGAAAGGATAGATGTATATTTATATCAGGTTTATTATCTGTGCATCCCCCCCCCCCCCCTGTTGGGTTTTTGCAAAAAAAAGAAACATTAAATCTGTAATTGTTTAGAGAATTACTATTCATTTTCACATACTGTATAAGTACTTCATCAATGAACGCATATGCCAACTATGAGGCACTATTATTTTTGGCGCAAAGATTAGTGAATTTTGCTATTTGAACACAACATATTCTAACTATGATAGATGCAGATGTTTTGAAGCCCGCTTTCTAAAAGGTAAAACATTTCTATGTCATTATTAATGCTCTATGAAACTTGAGTGAGTCTGGAATATGCTGTCCCAAAAAAAAAAGTTTTCATTCTGACATTGACTACCACATAAATCATATAAAAATTGGCAATTTCTATTCTGTATGACAGTAAACCAAAATGGAAATTGTGTAAACAGAGAAATAATATTTTCAAAGAGTATTGATATAATCTATTAATGTAACTTCTTTCACATACCTGTAGATGTAGATTGTGCTGTTTTTCTCATCCATTCATAAGAGTTTTGACTTTGACCGCTGGGTGAGTGTACAGCTGTATGATTTCCTTCAGCTGTATGCATAATCCCAAGTCCGGAAGGATGTGGAGAATTATAGCCAGGAGAATTGTAAGGAAATTGGCTGGGTGATAAGTCAGAGGTCTGTATGGTATTTGCGCTGGATGGTGAAGCAGAGTAAGTGCTCCAGTCTTCCCGAGGTGATCCATACTGTGATCCCCAGACTCCACAGGACTGCACTTGGTTATCCATGGTTGGTACATGATGATAAGCCACATAATTGAAGTATGGCTGACTGGACACATAATTCTGCCCTCCATGGTTGTTATTTGTTGGCCTTACAGAAAGTGGGTACATGTTACCGGATTTACTCCCAGGATATGCGACGTTCATAGTTGTACCAGTTCCTACGTGGTCATCATTAGCTGTACAGTCTTCTTAAAATAACCCTTGCTTCTTTCACTCCTTCAGTCTATCCATAAATGACCCCTGCTAGCTGTGGAGTCTCATTGCTACTAATGACTAACAATGGTGTGACCAGGTGCTGGCAGTAACAGTTTACTAAGGCCCTGTCTGATGTCAGAGATAACTGCCTGGCCCCCAAATGCATTTGCATTCAAATGAAAGGCTGGACATCCCAGTATCATCACCTTGTTGCTACTTCCAGTGCTTCCTTTTCAATTTATATGAAGTTTTCAGCATTCTTCAAACAACTGCTGCTGTCATAATTGATAACCTTATGTAAACCTCTGCTCAAAATGTAGACCATATACACCCAATACAACTCAATGGGGTTTTCTAAAACTGGAAAATGCAAAATCTGATGCAGCTCTGCGTATAAATCAATCAGCTTCCAGGTTTTAGCCTAATGTCACACTGACTGCGGGAATGAAATCGTGTGAGTTCAGCTGAACTTGCACAATTTAATTGCCCCATGTCATTTTCGACTTCGAGGGCAATTTCAGAGACATCTGTACGAGTTTCTGTAAAGTTGTCATTGAAAATCGTACCCCCCAAATCACCAAAAGTAGTACAGGAACTACTTCTGGGAATCGGTGCTGCACCGCACTAATTTGGACACTGCCATTGCTGGCAATTGCTGCCGATTTGGCATGCGATTTGACATGTCAAATCGCATGCCAAATTGCATAAATGTGAACCAGGGCTTATTGTAAAAGCTTAATAGAACAAGCTGAAGTTAGAAGCTGATTGGTTACCATGCACAGCTGCACCAGATTTTGCACTCTCCAGGTTTAGTAAATAAACACCAATGCATGTTAATGGTCTTCCAATAAGTGCAGAATGAATAAAAAACAGGCCTGGTGTGCCTTTTAATAACAGTATATATTCTGTGAATATACATGGAGTATGTATGAACATTTTATTAGGCTTACAGGGAAATCTGTACTGATAATGAAGCAAACAAGCAGCAGAGAAACATATTATTCAGTGCTCTATACGTAGGAACATTTTTTTATATTCCAATCAGGTTTTCCAGGATTGGGGATGCCTACTATAAGATATTTGAGGATAACCTGAGCAGTTGTCTCCAAACAGCAGTTCATATCAACATATTTACATGACTTAAAATTTGGAAAACTTATAACCTGAGGAAATCAGTACTGCATTTGTATGAATTTTTTTTTCTCTTCTCTCATTGTTTCCTGGGGTGTGCAAAAATTAATCGTGCCTTCTAATGCAGAACATCTTCAAATTAGCCATGTAGGTGATAAACATTTTAGTGAGTAATAGTAGTACATATAAACAAGCATGGATAGCTTTCTTACCACTGGTTGTTCCTAGTGGGACATCTGCCCATGCATAGACAATGCATAGACAACTTGAGTTTCCATGTCTAACCACCATGTGTTAAGTTTTATTGACCGACAAAAATCATGGAGTGCAGTATTTATGGCAATCATAAAATGTATTGTTTGGACTAACTTCAGCTTTTATATATGGGTTCTAAAATACTGCTAACAGTTTTGCCTTAAAGTGGGGTTGCGGGCAAAAAAAAAAAAAGGGGCTTAAAAATCATAAAAAAATAAAAAATAAAATAATTGGAAAAAAAAAATTTTTTTACTCACCTCTAAATGCCTGTTGCTAGGGGGTCCCTCGTAGTCTGCCACCTTCATTGCCCGGGCTAAACGTCACTTCCTGTAGGCGCCGCACAGTCATCTGGGACCTGTCATGTGTCCCAGATGAGTGAGCGTCGAATCACAGGGCACGGCGCCGCTCGCGCATGCGCAGTGGGTGCCCGGCTGTGAAGCCACAGCCGGGTTCCCACATTAAGAATGCCGGCGCCGCGAGCGGAGCGGGGAACGAGGGGGGTCTCGTTCCCCCGCATCGCTGGACCCCGGGACAGGTAAGTGTCCGATTTATTAAAAGTCAGCAGCTGCAGTATTTGTAGCTGCTGACTTTTAATTTTTTTTTTTTTGTTGGACCTCCTCTTTAAAGTCAATGTAAACCATAAATGAATTATGTTTATTTTGCTGAAGCATTATCATAGTACACAAAAATACTGCGCTCAAAGTGCTCAAATGCTCAACAATAATACTATAGGATAGCTGCATTCACTATTATTTGGACACAAAAATAATAAACAGATATCAGCAAAAAAAGGCAGCGCAACATGTTTTTGCTGATAATGGGTATCATAAACAATTGCGGTGTGCCCTTAAATAGCATAAGTGCCTTTAAAATATATTCACACCCCTTGGAATTTTCCACATTTTGTCATGTTACAACCAAAAGCGTAATTGTATTTTATTGGGATTTTTTGTGATCGTCCAGCACAAAGTGGCACATAATTGTGAAGTGAAAGGAAAATGATAAATGGTTTTCAAATGTTTTTACAAATAAATATCTGAAAAGTGTGGCATGCATTTGTATTCAGCCACCTTTATATCCCTAGCTAAAATCTAGTGGAACCAATTTCCTTTAGAAGTCACCTAATTAGTAAATAGAG
Source organism: Lithobates sylvaticus (assembly GCA_028564925.1). Classification (NCBI taxonomy): domain Eukaryota; kingdom Metazoa; phylum Chordata; class Amphibia; order Anura; family Ranidae; genus Lithobates; species Lithobates sylvaticus. Next base: position 67,375,826 of record CM053033.1, on the reverse strand, counting down.
TCTACCTGTGTGTAATTTTATCTCAGTATAAATCCAGCTGTTCTGTGAAGCCCTCATAGGTTTGTTAGAGAACCTTAATGAAACAACATCATCATGAAGGCCAAGGAACACACCAGACAGGTCAGGGATAAAGTTGTGGAGACGTTTAAAACAGGGTTAAGATATAAAAAAATATCCCAAGCTTTGAATATCTTATGGAGCACTGTTCAATCCATCATCTGAAAATGGAAAGAGTATTGCACAACTGCAAACCTACCAAGACATGGCCGTCCACCTAAACTGACAGGCTGGGCAAGGAGAGCATTAATCAGAGAAGCAGTCAAGAGGCCCATGGTAAATCTGGAGGAGCTGCAGAGATCCACAGCTCAGGTGGGAGAATCTGTCCACAGGACAACTATTAGTCGGGCACTCCACAAATATGGTCTTTATAAGAAAGGGTGGCAAGAAGAAAGCCATTGTTGAAAGAAAGCCATAAGAAATCCCATTTGCAGTTTGCAAGAAGCCATGTGGAGGACACAGCAAACATGTGAAAGAAAGTGCTCTGGTCAGATGAGATCAAAATTAAACTTTTTGGCCTAAAACCAAAACGCTATGTGTGGTGGAAAATTAACACTGCACATCACTCTGAACACACCATGCTTTTCTTAAGCAGGGACAGGGAAGCTGGTCAGAGTTGATGAGAAGATGGATGGAGCCAAATACAGGGCAACCTTAGAAGAAAAACTGTTATGCCCCGTACACACGGTCGGAAAATCCGACCACAAAATCCATCGGATTTTTTCCGACACTGGTGTTGCATACACACGGTCGGACAAAGTTGTCGGAAAATCCTATCATTCTGAACGTGGTGACGTTTGTTGCCTACGACGGGACTACGTAGAGGCTAGTAGCCAATAGCTTTGGTCTTGTAATGTGATCTGAGCATGCGTGGCACTTTGTCCGTCGGAATTCGCTACACACGATCGGAAAAAGTCCGATAGGACTTTGTTGTCGGAAAATTTGAGAACAGGAGATAAAACTTTGTCCGTCGGAAAATCCGACGAAAAAAGTCAGATGGAGCCCACACACGGTCGGAATTTCCGACAACATTGTCCGATAGGACATTTTCCGTCGGAAAATCCGACCGTGTGTACGGGGCATAAGAGTCTGCAAAAGACTTGAGACTGGGGCAGAGATTTACCTTCCAGCAGGACATACAGTCAGAGCTACAATGGAATGGTTTAGATCAAAGTATATTCATATGTTAGAATGGCCCAGTCAGTTAGAAAGTCCAGACCTAAATCCAATTGAGAATCTGGGAAATTTGCTGTTCACAGATGCTCTCCATCCAATCTGACAGAGCTTGAGCTATTTTGCAAAGAAGAATGGGCAAAAATGTCACTCTCTAAATGTGGAAAGCTGGTAGAGACATCCCAAAAAAATCTGACAGAGCTTGAGCTATTTTGCAAAGAAGAATGGGCAAAAATGTCACTCTCTAAATGTGGAAAGCTGGTAGAGACATCCCAAAAACACTTGCAGCTGTAATTGCAGCAAAAGGTGATTCTACAAAGTATTGACTCCAAGGGGCTGAATACAAATGCACACCACACTTTTCACATATTTATTTGTAAAAAATTTGGAAAACCATTTATCATTTTCCTTCCACTTCACAATTATGTGCCACATACTGTTGGTCTATCACATAAAATCCCAATAAAATACATTTACGTTTTTGGTTACAACATGACAAAATGTGAAAAATGTCAAGGGGTATGAATACTTTTTCAAGGCACTGTACATATAGTGAACTCCCATGTAAGTGCGACAGAAGACACCACTGGATGATGTGCTCACGTTGCCAGGTCCTGGCGGTGTCTTCTATGTCCCGCAGCGGCAGTTCTTCCCCTGCCTATAGAGCCTGGCTGCAATGGCTCTGGTATAGCAGCCACAGAAGGAGCTGTGCTCTGGTCTTCTATCTCCCCAGATGTCCGGACTGCACACTTATTTAAGAGACATGCTTTTACCTACTTTTGTTTGTGCAGCATTGATGCCAGAACCCACAAGTCCACCATATCCTGATGCACACATATGGCGGAGCTTGCGAATGGAGTGTAGGCTGAGTCTTTCTTTACATGCCAGGGACTTCGCTGCTAATGCCAGTCATTGAGGTCACTGAGCTGTGTGGAGATCTGGGGTGAGAGCGTTGGCTCCTCTAAGCTACATAAGCGCTATTGAACTATATTATTTGAGATCATTGCGGCCTGGTAAGAGGCCCCACTGTCTTACAAGCACCTTGAGCACTGGAGCACTTTTTACACTTTAAACACAGAGAACTTTGCTTGGCACATTGATGGACTTTTTATGATTATTGACTTTTTGTTTATGAGTTTTTTATTAATTGCTTTTTTAGTCATTTATTTATTCACATAAAAACCAAAAATATCCACGCTAATGAATGATAGCGTTAACATAGCTGCTGACACAAATCTCTTCTCAAGAAGACAAAATAACATTAATCACAAAGTGCAGTGCTAAGAATTAATAAAAAGTTCCAATGTTTGAGAAAATATGACATCTCAATCAAAACAGTCCAATAGGTGTAGGTCCACACAAAGGAAAGTGCTGGGAAGAATCTGTCACCAAGAAGGAAAAGTTCACACTGACTATTACTCCAATGAGTGGACTACTTAATCAAAAGCAGTCAAACACGCTTGAAAATCCTCCACTTAGATTTCACCATACATATGGGGAGATAGATTGCATGAACACCAATAGGATCCTCCTTAGACAGACTCTCATCACATCAGGACATCATGTAAATAGGTATAAAAAAACGTAATTGCGAGTATTACTGACAAGTTAATTTATTAAAGTGGAAGTAAACCCCCCTATCGTTTTCAGCCAAGGAAGCTGCCATCTTTGCCTCTGTTTAATCTTCAACTGCCACAGTGCTGCACACGTGATCCGTTATGACACCAGCCATTGGATGGTTTGACTGTTTGGTTGAGAGCACAGCCAATGTGCAGTTAGCATTCACGGCATGCCTTTTTTTTTTAGACTGTTAAATCGATGGGTTTACTTCCGCTTTAAGGATACAGCAAAGTACAGAATACTCACAAACAATGCAGTAAAAAGCACATTTCAGTTCAATAAAAATTATCAATGTTTCCATCCAGTGTGCTGGCCGGCTGTCACATAACCCAACTCCTCACACTTAGTTTTGTCATAACCAGACGCCATCAGGGGCGTGGCTATGTATACAAGAGTTGCTATATATATATATATATATATATATATATACACTGCAAGCCGGAAATGGAATTAGAAAGCAATCACTGGCATTACGGAAACCGGAAGTGGAGAACTGGAAGTGGAGAACACCAGTGACAATACGGTCCTACCGAAGTCTATGTCCAATTAACCGTTCTGCTTACTGACAGCAAACCTTGTTTTATTATGTATTGATTTCCCTCCAGAAGAAGCGCATATTCCAGCGTGAAACTAGTGGAGCGCGTCTTTGTACCTTGAAAAGCAGAACCAATATCTCCTGAGCTGGCTGTTTCTACCCATTATCAACTACCATAGGATTGTACCTATTAAGGTTGCCTTGTATGCTACTGTAGTAGGGCAATCTGGATAGACGGCGGACTGTTGAGAATTTTTTAGCCACATTCATAAATGTATATGTTTTTATAATTGTTTGTCCATATTTTTGCTATAAATAAAAATATTTTTGTAATATTGTTTTTAAGCATGCCTAGAAAGTCCATTCTTTCCAAACCTCTTAATTCCTGCAATAGCATGATGACGTTGCATTATCCTGGCACAGATTGAGAAAAGATAAATAAACAATGAACCACTGGGTGGTAGTGTGAACATTCGCTAATCCCAATAATAGAATTGTGCCACCTACCAAAATTTCTATATAGATAGCTAGAAGGGATAGTTGAACAGTTCATGGACTTTATAGGCACAACCAATCACCTTGTACAATTAAAATATAAAACTTTATTAATGTGCAAAAAAGGCTTGAAAACATTTAAAAAACAAAGTAGCATTCTTCACCCTTAAAGTGTGAGGGTTAGTGGCCCGATTCTGATTATCCAACATATGAAGTTACAGATTGAAAATCCAAATAATGTAAATAGTAGAGGGTTCCACTACTCCTTTACAAGAGGCTTAAGGAGTGGTGCTATTTACATTATTTGGATTTTAAATCTGTAATTTCATGTTCAGTGATCAGAAGTAGGCCACCACCCTTTATACTTTAAGAGTGCAAAATGCTACTTTGTTTTTAGATGTTTTTAAGCCTTTTTTTGTGCATTAATAAAGTTTTGTATTTTAATTGTACTCTGTTTGGTTGTGCCTATAAAGTCCATAAACTGTGGTTCAACTATCCCTTCTAGCAATTTATTCTGGTACAAAACTACGAAAGGCAAATCCACTCTACACTACAAGTGCAAACTACAAGTGCAAATTGCACTTGAAATTGCACTTGGAAGCGCAGTCACTGTAAATCTGAGGGGTCGATCTGAAATGAGGGGAAGCTCTGCTGATTTTATCATCCAATCATGTGTGAGCTAAAATGCTGTTTTTTTTTTTTTCCATAAAGATTTTATTTGAATATTTCAAGAAAAAAGTACAGCATATTGAAACAGAATAACAATGTAACAAAATTGGCGTCCGGTTCCATTACAAAACATTTAAAGCAAAAATTCACATGTTCTGAGCATCATAATTATCTAGTAAACACTCCAGAGCCAAGTATATTTTATTTCCCCCTTAATGAGAGAATTTGGTTAATACTCTAGGGTGTATGTGTTCTTCAGAACCTAATAACTCCTTTCAAGATAGTTGAGTACTATTTAATAGACATGTGAACAACCAAAAAATTTGTTTATTTTCGTTTCCGAAAAAAATTCGTTTTTTTTCGTTTCGTTTTTTTCGTTTCCGTCGATTCGTAACGATTCGTACATTCGTAAGTCGTCGTTGTTCGGATTCGTAACGATTCGTACATTCGTTAGTCGTCGTTGTTCGTATTCGTAACGATTCGTACATTCGTAAGAGTTATTTTTTCGTTGATTCGTTTTTTCGTTAGTTTAATTTTCGTACACATTCGTATTTATTCGTACATACGTAACATTCGTAGATTCGTAATCGGAGCATAATTCATAATTTGATGTAATGTGTATGCTATTATTACATTTCAATAATTTACGAATCGAAAAAAAAAAAGTTACGAATCGAAAAAAAAGTTACGAATGTACAAATTTTTTTGTTCAATAGAGACACGGAAAATTACAAATCGAAAAAAAAAAATAAAAAGTTACGAATCGAAAAAAAAGTTACGAATCGAAAAAAAAAAGTTACGAATCGAAAAAAAAGTTACGAATGTACGAATTTTTTGGTTCAATAGAGACACGGAAAATTACAAATCGAAAAAAAAAAAAAAAATAAAGTTACGAATCGAAAAAAAAGGTACGAAACGAAAAAAAAAGTTACGAATGTACGAATTTTTTGGTTCAATAGAGACACGGAAAATTACAAATCTAAAAAAAAAAATAAATAAAAAGTTACGAATCGAAAAAAAAAAAGTTACAAATCGAAAAAAAAAGTTACGAATTGAAAAAAAAAGTTACGAATCAAAAAAAAAAGTTACGAATGTACTAATTTTTTTGTTCAATCCATTCGAAGCACGTTTAGCAGCACCATTGTAAGGGACACGGAAAATGACCAATTCAACAAAAAAAAAAGTTTTTCGGATTTTCTTCATTAGTACATTCGTTGTTTCTAATTTCTTTTTTTCGGATTTTCGTTGTTTTTCGGATTCGAATGATTCGTTATTCGGATTCCTACGATTCGAACGATTCGTTACGATTCGTTATTCGTATTCGTACGATTCGAATGATTCGTTCATTCGTACGAAAACGAACGAACGAAAATAACGAAAAAAAAAGAAAAACGAAAAAAAACGAAACGAATTGCACATGTCTACTATTTAACAGTTTTCCGGAACCATCTTGTAGGGCATAAAAATATATTGGATCAGGTTTACCCACTTGTCCTCTTCTAGAGTCAGGGACATGGGGCCCGATGTCAGGTAGTAGCACCCTAACCGGGCACCCTGTCCATCTGTTATTGGGTTCAGATTGTAGCTAGTAAGAGAAAGAAAGAAGAAAATAGTGGGGGGGATACAGAGTGAGGAGGGGGGGTGCGAAGAGGGGGGGGGGGGGTTGGGTCCCATCTACTATCCTCTCCGTCTACTGTCCATCTGCTGCATACATTGGACCCTCGGAGTCCCGGAAGGTCCAACCACAATGAATTTGTTTAGGAATACTTGATTATATGGTTTGTTGTAAAAATGCTGTTTTTTATTTTCCTTGCATGTCCCCCTAGGATCTACAGCGACTACACTTCCAAGTGCACTTTCAGTGCAATTTCAAGTGCACTTTGCACTTGTAGTTTGTACTTGTAGTGTAAAGTGGATTTGCCTTTAGTAAATAACCCCCATTGTCTACTCGCAATTTAAAACAGAAATGAGTTGCACTTTAAATGACAACAACTAATGCATTATGATAATAATGAAGGAAGAGACATGGAAATCACCATTCCAAGAAATGTCAGATTCTGCAGGATCTTCAGTTAGCAGCTTACTTTCAATACTGCAGAGATCAGTGGTAGGTAAGGTAACGATAGAGCCGATCACTTGCATGTGTTAGCAGCATGAACGATTTACATTGTGAATGGGCGCGATTAGCTGTGAGAGCCGTCTGCCTCCCATTGCTATCAAGGGGGCTGCCTACTCTCAGCTAATCATGGGAACCCCCGCTGGGGTTCTCGCATGTAATCGCCGGCAGGGTGCATTCACACTTGTCGAGGCTCCCATACACAGTAGATCTCAGCCTCCAGAACTGGCCATTTTTCCTACAGGTGATCTCAGCTGAGGCTTATCTGATCACTTGCTTTCCTCTTGATAAGCAGGCACCAGAGGTGTCTATATTAGACTTCTTCCACCAGTTTCTATAGACTCAAACATGGTCACTTGAGAAAGTGCTGACTGGCACAGATGCCTGAAAGCAATTAAAGGAAATCTATGGTCACAGCATACACTTTCATTTTATAACCTCAGCATTGTAATACCAATATAAACAACAGTTATTTTTGACAATTTAACGTAAGCTTACTTGAAAAATCTCCCAAGATCTGGGGATATTCTTGAGTCTTTAGATTCTCCTATCCAGGCCTGGGTGAGACACTCTTGGGAGACAAAGCGATCATTCGGGATGGATAGAATTTTTCTTATTTTCACAAAATTCATTAACAGGTACAGCATTTCACAATATATAGAAGGGTGGTGGTGCAACCCATCAGGAGAGAAAGTGTTGACAATGGCTCACGACATTATCCTTGGAATCTAGGATGGACTTACTTGGCCAAATTTCTGTTGTTTTACTTTGTGATAAGCTGGCATCAGGCACTTGACCTTCCATCTTTCATAGGCCAGAACATTCTTCTTTGCCTGATGTGTACATTTGTTGATCTATTTTTTTTAGCCAACATCTAAATCCAGTGGTGTCTAGCATGTGGCCCTTTGGTAATAATAGTGCAGCCTTGGGCCCCAGATGCCACTAGTGGGAGCACTGATTTTAAAGGGGCTGTGATGTTCATCAGTCTCATGTAACATATCCCCAATGTCCACGAGCCTATTCCCACAATTAGGTCAGTTGTAATGTTGTTAATGCATGCACATTAACATTTGTTATGCTGCATATTACCAGTCTCCTGCAGCCACCAACTATATCTGCAGCATATCATTGGTCTCCTCCAGAAGAGTGCAACAGTCTCTGACAATCCTCTGCAGCACTAGATACACTGAATATTATATGTGTCCCCTTGGGGATTTCGGGGGCCACAGTTGAGGCCCCCTATGTCTAGTAAGTTGATCACCACGGATCTAAACTCTGTGGAGATCATTAAATGCTCATAGTCCTATTTGGCATCAATATTGTTTTTTTGTAAAAATTCTTTACAAGGTAAAACATGTGATCTGTCAACATGCTTGTAATTAAATATTTTATTTAAAATATGATGATTTTAGTACCTCTGCAGAGACTCTAACACTCCAGTAACAGACACTTTACAATGCTAACAAATGCCATGGAAATAACATGGAATGTAAGGATGATTTTTAAACCCCAACTGTGCCAGTCATTACCCAGTAACAGAGACATGAGAAGATGGTTGCCCAAACTGGTGGTTTTAGCTGGATTGGGCATTAACCTTATAACTTAAGCTTATAACTTATAATCACAGCACAGCATACACTGGCTTCTTCTCATTCATGGTGAATGAACACACACAGGCTTCGTACACATTTGAAACCACGCCCCTGATGATGTTCTCATGATGAAACACATTGGGGGAGCTAGGATCCATTGAGGTTGCCGCGCACGAGGTCAGCCATTTTGAGGGTTGGAAACATTCTACTTTTATCATTGATGTACATGCAAGTTTTTTCTCACACATGGTGAGTGTGTATTTTGGATTTGGCTTTTAATAATCCCCTTTTTATTGGATATACTGCACCATGAGTTGTCTCTCTGCTTTGTTGGCATTTATACTTGGCAGAGCCCCTGCATAGTGGAATCTGTCTGATGTGGAAGGAGCCCTGATGTTTGACATCCGAGAGATCGGATTTGTAACAAGCGCAAGTGACAAGCGCAAGTGACAAGCGCAAGTGACCGCTATATTAGGTGGTCCACAGCTAACGGTAAGAGGCAGTGTGTGTGTGTGTACCCGTTGGTGGAGGACTCTTCACAAGATTTTTTTATCACCATTTGAAATTCACATTTTCTGGACTCCTCTTACTATGAACTTTTCATTTTAAAACTTCAGGATAACATTTTAGCGCTGCAACCTTTTGTGTTATATGTTATTTTTGCTACTAGTATATTGTGCCAGCTGCTTGTGGATTGTTTTGTATGTAAGCGCAGGTTTATTGTTATTTTAACCTTATAACTTTGAATCAGAGCAATGCCTGTTGGTCCAGTCCTACCAATGGCTTGCTTTCCTGCAGCTGGAGTTTTGGTAAAAATTAGGAAGGAAAGTGCAGAAAAATGTACCTTATTTAAAGTGTAACTATACCTAAAATACAACCCACCCTACCTAGCCCCCAATCTAACCTTGTACCCCTCGCAACAAGATGCTTAATTACCTCTCCATGATAGAGGCAGCATCCTCTGGTTTTTATATCCTCAGACCCAAAGCATTGGCGGCTGGTGGGTTTTCCTTTTGGGGGGTGGCAAACAACCACCCCCCCTCCCAGGCAGCCATCGGCGTGGCACTACCACCCCCGGGTGGCGCGGCACTACCACCACCACCCCCCCGGGTTGCTGGTGCCATGGCACTTATCCGAGCTAGGTGGGGGGCCGTGGTGTCACCCTGCACGATCTGCCCACCGTGCGGGGTGCGGGTAGTGGCTCCGATGTTTGTTCCTCCAGCAGCTTCCTCTGCAGTGTGTCTCCTCTCTTCCGCCTAAGCGCTAGGCATCCATTAGGATTGCCTGGCGCTTTGGCCAATCGGGAAACAGGTCTCCCGACCTGCCTCCTGATTGGCGGGGAGACATTTTAGTGTGAAAATAGCAAAAAATAACTTGCTCTGCGCCCCGAGACCACCCTTTTTTGAAGCCCAAAGTCTTCTCCGATGTTGACTGTCCCTACTACCAATAGACTTAAATGGGGACATAATCCTACACCAGAGCCCCTATTCAAGTAAAACGTAGATAGGCAATTACCAGCCCAACTGGTGCCAGCTTATCTTGTGACTAAACACCTAATTCTACAGCACTAAAGATAAACTTAAAAAAATAAAAAATAAAATACATCAGTAATAAGTTTTTATAACCATTTCAAATATTTTTAACAAAATACTTGTAAAAGTAAACAAAACAATAGCATATATGAAGTGTCCATCCACCATAATAAGTTTCCATCAGTAAAGTCTCATTGTCAAAACTCCAATGTGCAGGATGTGAAACAATTACAATTTTTTGCTCAAATAAAGTTGTATAACCTAAAGTAGGCAAACTCACTGTAATCCAAAGCCCCCTTATAATAACACTATACTGAGGTGTAAAAAGCATAGCCTCGCCCACAACGTGCACCACTATGCTTTCTACACCTCAATGTTAGGCTGTTTCTGTGATTTTTCTAATTTAACTACTTGCCTACCAGCCACGAACACCTCCTTACTGACCAAGCCATTTTTCAGCTTTCAGCGCTGTCGCATTTTGAATGACAATTGCGCGGTCATGCAACGCTGTACCCAAATAAAATTTTTATCATTTTTTCCCCACAGATAGAGCTTTATTTTGGTGGTATTTGATCACCTCTGCGGTTTTTATTTCTTGCGCTATAAACAAAAGAAGAGGGACAAGTTTGAAAAAACATAATATTTTTTACTATTTATTATAATAAATATCCATTTTTTTTTTTTTTTTTAAACAAATTTTTTCCTCAGTTTAGGCCGATACGTATTCTTCTACATATTTTTGGTAAAAAAAATCGCAATAAGCGTATATTGATTGGTTTGCGCAAAAGTTATAGCGTCTACAAAATAGGGGATAGATTTATAGCATTTTTATTATTATTTTTTTTTTTACTAGTAATGGCGGCGATTTGCGATTTTTATCGTGACTGCGACATTGCGGCGGACACTTCGGACACTTTTGACTCATTTTTGGGACCATTCACATTTATACAGCGATCCGTGCTATAAAAATGCATTGATTACTGTATAAATGTGACTGGCAGGGAAGGGGTTAACGCTAGGGGGCGCTGCAGGGGTTAATGTGTACCCTATCTTGGTGATTCTTACTGTGGGGGGAGGGGACTGACTGGGGGAGGAGACCGATCGGTGTCCCTATGTACAAGGGACACACCATCGGTCTCCTCTCCTCTGACAGGACGTGGATCTGTGTGTTTACACACACCGATCCACGTCCTGCTCGATTACCGGGCAATCGCGGGTGCCTGTCGGTCATCGCGACCGCCGGGCACGCGCACCGGGGCCCCAGCTACGCGGCGGGCGCGCGCGCGCGCCTCCCGCGGCGCGCGCGCGCCCCCCAGTGGCCGAATGGTAGACGACGTCATATGACGGCGGCCCGCCACAGTAGCTGCACCGTCCCGCCGTCATTTGACAGTGGGCGGTCAGCTAGTGGTTAAAGTGGTTGTAAACCCTTATGACTACAGGGGGTCCCAGACTTACGAAGAACCCCTACTTACGAACGGGGCGTTGCGGGGACCCTCCGCCATTTTTTGCTGTTTTTCGCCATCTTTCGCATGCGCGGCCATACGGAGCCTCGGAAAATGCCGGAAATGTCCGTAATTTGCCGCGCATGCGCAGAACGGCATTAGACGGAACATCGGAAATGTCCGGAAATCTCCGTATTTGTCGGTCTGCGCATGCGTGGCCGACTTACGAACATTTCCGACTTCCGTACAGGCGGGCAGTCCCTAACGAGTTCGTAACTCGGGGACCCCCTGTACCCAGTGAAAGAACTATCTTCAGGTGATACACAGATTAAACAAATCTTCCTACATATGTTGTATCTGTCTATCTGCAGTCTTCTCTTCACTACATCCGTTAAAAGTGCAGAATTTATAAAGCTTGTCTGAGAGTTCAGGAAACAAGGGTGTGGAGAGCCGAAGTTACACTCTGCAGAGCTCAGTGTGAAGAGGTCTCAAAGCTGATTGGAGGGAAGACATATGCCCCCCTTTACACAGCACACAGAACCAGAACTGCGGCTGTCAATCAGCTGAAGATCCCTCCCCTGTCACCTTTTTCCTCTTGGTGTCAGAAAAACATGACAGAAGTGAATCATGCTGATAGCAGAGGAACGAAGCAGCAGACAGATTTGCCACTTAGTGCTTTTAATTGAGACAAGTAAACACTATATGGGATATGCTTTTTTCATATTTCCTGTTTGAGGATTACAACCACTTTAATTATAATTTAATGAAAGTCTATATGTTTTCACGCTTCTTTTTTTATGCCTATATATGATTGTTAATGATTGGGAATGATCGGAAAGCACTACTGCCTCTGTATAATTGGATATAATACAGCAGGCGCTGTTAGACCTTTTTAATATTATAAGGCGTCATTGGATCAGGTTAAATTTGCCTAGTTTTAGGATACACACCATAGAGTTGGAACGGTTTACAATTTTCACATCCTGCACATTGGGATTATTACAATGAAAATTTGCTGATGGACACTTATGAGAAGTTGGAGACTTCTTATGTGTTATTGTTGGGTTTGTTCTACAAGCACTTTGTTAAAATGTATTGATGTGGTTATAAGCACTTGGTGTATTTGTTATTGTTTTTTTTTTTTAAATCTGTATGTTTATTGTATTTTACTGTATCTGCTAATATTCATACAGCATTTAATTGGGGGTTATTTATTTATTTTATTTTATTTATTTAATACATTTTTAGATTGGGTATTAGGATAAGTGCAGATCATAGTTTATAATAGTTAATTGTCTTGGGAGATAATAGAATAGAGAATGTTTATATACTAAAAGAGAATTTTATTATATAGAGGTGATGCCTGCCACCTGCTGTGCATTTGACCTTAACCTCTTCAGCCCAAGAAGGTTTTACCCCCTTCCTGACCAGGCCATTTTATGCCATACGGCACTGTGTTGATTTAACTGACAATTGCGCGGTCGTGCAACGCTGTACCCAAATACATTTTTTCCCCCACAAATAGAGCTTTTATTTGGTGGTATTTGATCACTTCGGCGGTTTAAAATTTTTGCGATATAAACAAAAAAAGACCGATATTTTTTACTTTCTGCTATAAAACATATCCAATAAAAAAAAAAAAAAAATCGAATTTCTTCATCAGTTTAGGCCAATTTGTATTCTGCTACATTTTTTTGGGTAAAAAAATTCCAAAAAGTGTATTTTGATTGGTTTGCACAAAAGTTATAGCGTCTACAAACTATGGGATAGATTTATCCGGGACTGCGACATTGCGGCAGACAAATCTGACACTTATGCTCCGTACACATGGTCGGATATTCCGATGGAAAAAGTCCGATCGGATTATGTTGTCAGAAAATCCGATCGTGTGTGGGCTCTAGCGGGCTTTTTCCGTCTGAATTTCTATGCAAACCTAGATTTTTTTTACTTTGAAATATACTTTAAGAAATGTAATAAAAAATATATATTTTAATGTTGTATAACAAAGATTATGGTTTCTTACATGGTTTCTTCAAAAAATCTCAACAGAGCACAAGTCAGAGATTTCCTGTATTGTGATAAATAGAAGGAGCCATATCCATTATGTTACCCAAGGGTGCCATCTACTGGTCACAGAAGACAACTGCCAAAATCCAAAAGGTGTCACTCTAACCTTGGCCCAACAAATCAATTACAAACACACAGTTTGGTTTAGAGAAACTTTAATTTGTTTAAGTTACTTTTTATGTATTTGGTGTTGAAAATACACACATATGAAATGCACTAGTTTTAAATTATTCCATTAACAAATCAAACTTTTAAATGTCCTAATATGAGTAGCACAGTGGTTCAAATCCCAATCAGGACACTACCCGCATGGAGTTTGTATGCTCTCCCTGTGTTTGTGTGGCTTTACTCTGGGCGCTCCAGTTTCCACCCACATTCCAAAGACATGCTAGTAGACTAACTTATTGATCAAACATCTGAAAGAATAAGAAAGCACAATGAAAGGCACTAACAAGTAGAAAAGGTGTCCAAACGGATTGCTTTAAACTTTAGGGGTCTATTTAACAGTTCACCCCCTTTTTCTACTTGAATCTTATGTGAAACTTAAGTGAATCTTGGATTAAAGCTGTGAAAATATTGATAAATAGAGCTAGTGTCAGATCTGCTGTCACTTAGACGAGGCTTTACTGATGTTCATTGACAGAAAGGTTCTAAGTAAAAAAAGCAAGTTATGTTCTGTAAAGACATACTCATGCATACAGGAGCGTACATGTGCATACGCATATACACACATAAAACCTTCTTTATCCTCTTCCACCTGCCAGTATTTAAATTTATGTTATAAGCTTGTATGTACTTGCATACACGTTTATTGCTGCTCTTAAACATAACATTTCTTATATAGATTTTTTTTACGGCTCTGAAAGCATTGCTCCATTATGTATCTTTATGCAGCTGTGTGCAATGCTCCTGTGTTCAGATTCGTATAAAAAGTTGCATGGCTAGAAATTCCTTTTTTTGCCCGTGTGCAAGAAGCCTTATGCTGGGATGCCTATATACATTCCATCATGTAGCAGATTGCATAGCGAATTGGGTTAAAGGAGAATTATGAAAAAAAAATTAAAATAAAAATAAAAAATAAATAAATAAAATGAGAAAGAACAGCAAATAGTAGACATGGTCAATAGAATAACTCTCTCTCCTATATTATATATATATATATATATATATATATTAGAGAGAGAGAGAGAAAACAGGTAGACACTGTTCTAAGGGACTACTCCAATAGTACCCTATAGTATCGAAGTGATCCCTCAGGACCCTAGAGGTGGTGACTGGGATCGTGAAATCCTTAAGCCCCATACACGCGGTCGGATTTTCCCATGGATTCTGTCCTATCTGACAATGTTGTCGGAAAATCCGTGTGTAGGCACCATCGGATTGTCCGACGGACAAAGTCCTATCTCCTGCTGGATAGATTTTTCGACAACAAAGTCCGATCACACCAAATCCGATCGTGTGTATCGAATTCCGACGGACAAAGTGCTACGCATGCATTACAAGACCAAAGCTATTGGCTACTAGCCTCTACGTAGTCCCGTCGTAGGCAACAAACGTCACCACGTTCAGAATGATCGGATTTTCCGACAACTTTGTCCGACCGTGTGTACGCAACACCAACATCGGACAAAGTAGGACGGACATGATCTGACGAACCTGGTCCTCGGATAATCCGCGCGTGTGTATGGGGCTTTAGACGTGAGTCTTTATGGATAGAACGACTCAATGCCCTTGTACCACCAGGCCTAAACGAAGCTCATTCCTATAAATATTTTTTGTAACTGTCTTAGATAGATTAGATCTATTATTACTATTTTTTTTAATTTCAAATTTCTGGGCCTATCCCCTGTCTTTTCCCTTTTATCCCTCTCTGTTTTTGGCTATTTTTGGTTATTAATAATAATCTTTATATTTAATGTCAAGAGTCCCCTTCCCTTGGTAAATTACCTTTGATTCTCTATATGATAAAGTCGCAGCTATTGTTTGTTTTGGTCTATTGTTAAGTTTGTCATCTCTGTAATATATATATATGTATGTACATATATATATTTATATATATTTTTTGACATTGCACCACAATGCCTTAAAAATATTCATGGGAATATATGTCATATGCCTAGCCTGGCACATGTCCTGATTTTGTAATCTCTATTGTATACATTACTTACATGTTATCTACTTTATAGAGACCTGCTTGTATCTCCCCTAGGGCCCAGTGCTGGAGGCATGAGGAGTTTATTCTCTCCCCCCAGGGGCGGACAGGCGTTCCCTTAGGCGGGATGGTTCCGTTCTCTCTCTCGAGAGGGCGGGCCCTCGCCTTCCCTGTGATGATGTCAATGCTGTCATCTATCTGGGGATATGTGCGCGCGCAGCCTTCCGACTGGCGTGCGCACATTAAGTGGATCGGACCCCGAAGTCTTTCCGCTGGATGTTTACATCCGAGCGCACCAGCGTGATACTGCGCACCATTATCATATGCACGCGCAGCACCAACAACGTTAATTATAACGGACGTCATTTGACACCCGCATAGACGGGTTGGGAGCCTAAAAAGGCGTGCATTTGCACGCCAGTCTGGAGCGGCAATTCAACCAGGACTAATCGTTCTCTCTACTCTTCAAAGGTAAACCCTGACACACATTTTTATGTCTAGCATCTTAGCCAGTAGTTTTGCTTGTCATGTGTAACCCTGAGCCCCATATATTGTGGGACTCTCTGTTCATTGGCTATCCTGCTTTTGAACTGCACAAATTTTTCCAACTTTTAATTCACTACTCATGGAGGCCTATGAGGTCCACTGATTTGCAATTACGTTTTTGATAATGATATATTGGCATCAGAAATTATACTCTAACTTATATCTTTATTATTTTTGGTCAGGCCCCCTACCTGTTCGCATAACTTTGTTTGGCGATCAGTATTGGGGAGCGACTACCTTTAACTACCTTGCGACCGCCGGCTGTCAATTGACGGCCAGGCGGCGCAGCTCTCAGCGCGGGAGGGCGTCATATGACGTCCTCCCCTTCAGTGCACTCCAGGGAGCGCGCGCGCTCGCCGTGTCACTGGGCACCCGATGCGCGTGCCCACCGGCCGCAATGTCCGCTGGGCACCCGCGATTGCCCGGTAACACAGCGGGACCGTGGATCTGTGTGTGTAAACACACAGATCAACGGTCCTGTCAGAGGAGAGGAGCCGATGGTGTGTTCTCTGTACAGAGAAACACCGATCGGTCTCCTCCCCTTGTGAGTCCCCTCCCCCTACAGTAACAATCACTCCCAGGGAACATAATTAACCCCTCCCCGCCCCCTAGTGGTTAACCCCTTCACTGCCAGTGTCATTTATACAGGAATCAATGCATTTAAATAGCACTGATTGCTGTATGAATGACAATGGTGCCAAAAATGTGTAAAAAATGTCCGATGTGTCCGCCATAATGTCGCAGTCACAATAAAAAAAATCGCAGATCGCCGCCATTACTAGTAAAAAAAAAAATATTAATAAAAATATGGAAGGGGGTGAAAATGCACTGTACTGAGGTGGTACTGAGGTGGTTAAAGAGAGCCGGCGTTCCTGGTTGATTTTAAATACGCCTGTTGTTTACATAGGGTATGTTATTATAGTGACCACTGTAGTCACCTATTTCCATCAACCTTTGGGACACTTTGGTGGTTTTTCTTATAACCTTGGATACCTTTACTATACAAGACTTCAGTACACAGCCAGGGGTCTGGACTGATTGTGCTACCCCCTTTTTTTCCCCAGTTTCTGGAATCATGAGGGCTATTTGTCCACCGTATCCTGCTCCCTTCTCCCCCCCCTTTTTTCTGGTCATCTTATTCCCCTCCTCTTCCCTTGCCCCCCTTCTTTCCCCCTCCATTTCTTTTCTCTCTCTTTTTTTCTTTCTTTTCTTTCTTCTTCTTTTCTTCTTCTTCTCTGGTGCATGTATCACCGTTATCTATCTTATTGTTGTTCTTTTCACTTTGGGCACTGGTCTATCCCTGGACACCGTATGATAGCCATTACTGATACCCACAAAATACTGAATATTATTCTATCATTGTCCTTCCTCCAGCTAAATCCTTCCCCCCCCCCCGTTTCCGCCCCTGGGGGGGTCACCCTAACTTTGGGTGTCTCAATTGCTGTTCAGCACTGTAAAGGGTTCTTACGTGGGTGAGTCAGACAGATCCCTCTACCAATACTCCAAAATGTGTTGTATTAAAAAATTGTTTATGTGTATTTTTGTTTATGATGAATTAAAACTATATTTTTTTATAGATGTTATGGGTAACGCCTCTTGAGGAAGCGGCATAAACCGTGAAACTAGTCGAGGAACACGTCAAAACCCACATCAACTTGCCCCCATCTACTTAGGGGTTCTGTATCAATCTGTAAAACCTTATTATGTGTATAAGATTTGCTCAACAATCTATGTTTTGCTGCTTATATCTGTATGTTTTTTTCTACTATATGTGTAAATAAATGTTATATTTTTTTATAAATCTTGTTGGTATAATTGGGTACCGGAATAGTCCCCCTTTCTCTCCCACTAGTCGATACTATAGGGTATTATTGGAGTAGTCCCTTAGAACAGTGTCTACCTGTTTTCTCTATACATTTATGGGATGATGGTATCTACCCCTATCTACATTTAATCTATGCTGAGGCTTTCCCATTTAAAATATATATAAATATATATATATATATATATATATATATATATATATATATATATATATATATATATATATATATATTCAGGAGTTCTTCAACTGAGACAGACATGGAACCACATAAAGACGCAACAAGACTCACAGCATAACACAGACCTGAGGTGTGCCCTGGTCAGCTGTTCGGTACGCCAAAAAAGGGGGCATACCCAAGACAAGTAATGATTGTAAATGAGGGATGCACCAGAAAGTGCCATGAACAGAGGAAGCGGTGGGAGGGTATCGCACATCGGAACCGACAAGGAATGCAGGTGAGTGGGCTGCTTATATAGCCCCTGGACTCCTCCCATAAATTCAGGCCACCATACTGGCCGTCATATTTATGGTTGGAGTACTTCAACCGAGACAGACATGGAACTACATAAAGACCCAACAAGACTCACAACATTACACAGACCTAAGGTGTGCCCTGGTCAGCTGGTCGGTATGCCAAAAAAAGGGGGCAAAAATACCAGGATAGGGAAGTGGGGCTAGTAGGAAAAGGCAACAATGGACTGGAGCCAGACTGGCTAGGCAGGTGTTCCAACAACTGGTCGAGGACCACTACTGGGCACCAGTCGTCGTGGGTCTGTAAGAGCTTTTTGTCGACCCCAGGGCCTGACTTTTGGGTCTTGGACAAGTACGTCCCATGCGCAGCTTCCTGGCTGATGAATGCAAATGTTCCTCCAATATTTTTTGATAACATACTGCATTCATCTTGCCAATTATGACCACATTTCCTGTGCCTTTGCAGCTCACACATCCCCAAAACATCATGTTTTCAGAGAGTCCTCTATTTCACCTGACGTTATTTGTGTGTTTTTCTTTGCATCCCAAACAATTGTGGCTGAAATTTTAGTTGGTCTACCTGACCGAGGTTTGATTTCAACGGAACCCCTAATTTTCCACTTCTTGATTAGAGTTTGAACTATGCAAACAGCACTTACTATACCTGTATAAGTTCTAAGTTAGAATGAAAGCGGAGCTCCACCCTAAAGTGGAACTTCTGCTCATCAGAACCCTCCCCCCTCCGGTGCCACAATTGGCACCTTTCAGGGGGGAGGGGGGTGCAGATACCTGTATAATACAGGTATCTGCACCCACTTCCGGGCATAGATAGCCGCAGATTCTGAGGCTATTACGCCGCTTCCTGCGGGGCCCCCGCTGTCTGCTGGGAAACACACGGATCCCACAGACAGCAGGGACCGTCCTTATTGCACAGCACGACTCGCGCATGCGCAGTAGGGAACCGGGAAGTGAAGCCGCGACGCTTCACTTCCTGATTTGCATACCGAAGATGGCGGCGGCAGCACCTGAGAGCCGATCGACAAAACGGCTTTGGGTGCCGACATCGCGGGCGCGCTGGACAGGTGAGTGTCCATATTTTAAAAGTCAGCAGGTGCAGTATTTGTAGCTCCTTACTTTAAAAAAAAAAAATGTTGCCGGACTCCCTCTTTAATCACAAGTGCAGTAGCTATTTAAAGATTGCACCTTACTTGGTAAAAAAAATAAAAATGTAATCATATCTACTCCTATTATTCACGTTTCATTGCTTTGATTGCTCAAAACTGTTGATAGGTATATTTAGTTTACTGCACATCACCCCTGCTTTTGACTGACATTCGACAATCCCAGAGGACTATACTCATGAGTCTTCGTTATCATTATGTTGTAGTGCCATCTGCTGGAAGTAAGTGGAACAGTCCGTTATATAGACTGTACCTTGAGGCTGGGTTCACACCTATGCGAATTGGAAGTGGGTTTCCCTGCATCCAATTCGCATAGCAGGAGATTGTGACCGGCTCTCTATGGAGCCGGTTTACACGTCTCCCCAGCAGCTCTGGAGCGAATTGCACAGGAGTCCTATGCATCTTTTGGTCTGTTTCAGGTCTGAATGAAATCTAAATTGTAAGTAGAATTGTATCTTTACAAACTTAACATTTATAAAAGTAAATACAAATAAGATATGTATATTTGATATAGTTATGCACATATACAGTGCATATAAAAAGTCTATTAAAGTCTGTTAAAATGTCAGGTTTCTGTGATGTAAAAATGAGACAAATATAATTAATTTCAGAACATTTTCCAACTTTAAGGTGACCTATAAACTGTATAAATCAGTTGAACAACAAACTGAAATCTTTTAGGTGGAGGGAAGAAAAAATAATAAAAGAAAAATAATATGGTTGCATAAGTGTGCACACCCTTAAACTAATACTTTGTCGAAGCACCTTTTGATTTTATTACAGCACTCAGTCTTTTTAGGTATGAGTCTATCAGCATGGCACATTATAACTTGGCAATATTTGCCCACTCTTCTTTGCAAAAACATTCTGAATCTGTCAGATTGCAAGGGCATCTCCTGTGCACAGCTCTCTTCAGATCACCCCACAGATTTTCAATCGGATTCTGGTCTGGGCTCTGGCTGAGTCATTCCAAAACTTTAGTCTTCTTCTGGTGAAGCCATTCCTTTGTTGGTTTGGATGTATGCTTTGGGTCGTTGTCATTGTGAAAGATGAAGTTCCTCTTCATGTTCAGCTTTCTAGCAGAAGCCTGAAGGTTTTGTGATAATATTGACTGTTCATATTTCCCTTGACTAAGGCCCTGGTTCCAGTTGAAGAAAAACTGCCCCAAAGCATGATGCTGCCACCACCATGCTTCACTGTGGGTATGGTGATCTTTTGGTGATGCACAGTGTTGTTTTTGCACAAAAAATATCTTTTGTAATTATAGCCAAAAAGTTCAACCTTGGTTTCATCAGACCATAACACATTTTCCCACATGCTTTTGGGTGACTTCAGATGTGTTTTTGCAAAATTTAGGTCTTGGATGTTTTTCTTGGTAAGAAAAGGCTTCCGTCTTGCCACTCTACCCCATAGCCCAGACATTTAAAGAATACGGGACATTGTTGTCACATGAACCACACAGTCAGTACTTGCCAGATATTGCTGCAGCTCCTTTAATGTTGCTGTAGGCCTCTTGGCAGCTTCCCTGACCAGTTTTCTTCTCGTCTTTTCATCAATTTTGGAGGTACGTATAGTTCTTGGTAATGTCACTGTTGGGCCATATTTTCTCCACTTGATGATAACCGTCGTCACTGTGTTCCAGGGTATATCTAATGCCTTGGAAATTCTTTTGTACCCTTCTCCTGACTGAAAAGTTTTAACAATGAGATCCCTCTGATGCTTTTGAAGCTCTGTGAGGACCATGGCTTTTGCTGTAGGATGTGACTAAGAAATTGTCAGGATAGATCTACTAGAACAGCTGAACTTTATTTGGGGTTTATCAGAGGCACTTTAAAATGATGACAGGTGTGTACTGACTCCTATTTAACATGAGTTTGAATGTGATTGTTTAATTCTGAACACAGCTACATCCCCAGTTACAGTGGTGTGAAAAAGTGTTTGCCCCCTTCCTCATTTCCTGTTCCTTTGCATGTTTGTCACACTTAAGTGTTTCGGAACATCAAACCAATTTAAACAATAGTCAAGGGCAACACAAGTAAACACAAAATGCAATTTGTAAATGAAGGTGTTTATTATTAAAAGGTGAAAAAAAATCCAAACCATCATGGCCCTGTGTGGAAAAGTGATTGCCCCCCTTGTTAGAACATACTATAACTGTGGTTGTCCACACCTGAGTTCAATTTCTCTAGCCACACCCAGGCCTGATTATTGCCACACCTGTTCACAATCAAGGCATCACTTAAATAGGAGCTGCTTGACACAGTAAGGTCCACCAGAAGATCCTTAAAAGCTACACATCATGCCGAGACCCAAAGAAATTCAGGAACAATTGAGAAAGAAAGTAATTGAGATCTATCAGTCTGGAAAGGGTTATAAAGCCATTTCCAAAGCTTTGGGAATCCAGCGAACCACAGTGAGAGCCATTATCCACAAATGGCGAAGACATGGAACAGTGGTGAACCTTCCCAGGAGTGGCCGGCCACCCAAAATTACCCCAAGAGAGCAGCGACGACTCATCCAAGAGGTCACAAAAGACCCCACAACAACGTCCAAGGAACTGCAGGCCTCACTTGCCTCAGTTAAGGTCAGCGTTCATGCCTCCACCATCAGGAAAAGACTGGGCAAAAATGGCCTGCATGGCAGAGTTCCAAGGAGAAAACCACTGCTGAGCAAAAAGAACATCAAAGCTCGTCTCAATTTCTCCACAACACATCTTGATGATCCCCAAGACTTTTGGGACAACATTCTGTGGACCGATGAGACAAAAGTGGAACTCTTTGGAAGGTGTGTGTCCAAGTATATCTGGCGTAGAAGGAACACTGCATTTCAGAAAAAGAACATTATACCAACAGTAAAATATGGTGGTGGTAGTGTGATGGTCTGGGGCTGTTTTGCTGCTTCAGGACCTGGAAGACTTGCCGTGATAAAAGGAACAATGAATTCTGCTGTCTACCAAGAGATCCTGAAGGAGAATGTCCGACCATCTGTTCGTGTACTCAAGCTGAAACGAACTTGGGTTCTGCAGCAGGACAATGATCCTAAACACACCAGCAAGTCCACCACCGAATGGCTGAAGAAAAACAAAATGAAGACTTTGGAGTGGCCTAGCCAAAGTCCTGACCTGAATCCTATTGAGATGTTGTGGTATGACCTTAAAAAGGCCGTTCATGCTCGAAAACCCTCTAATGTAACTGAATTAGGACAATTCTGCAAAGATGAGTGGGCCAAAATTCCTCCAGGACGCTGTAAAAGCCTCATTGCACGTTATCGCAAACGCTTGGTGGCCCAACCAGTTATTAGGTTTAGGGGGCAATCACTTTTTCACACAGGGCCATGATGGTTTGGATTTTTTTTCACCTTAAATAATAAACACCTTCATTTACAAATTGCATTTTGTGTTTACTTGTGTTGTCCTTGACTATTGTTTAAATTGGTTTGATGTTCCGAAACACTTAAGTGTGACAAACATGCAAAGGAACAGGAAATGAGGAAGGGGGCAAACACTTTTTCACACCACTGTATAAGAGGGTGTGCACACTTATGCAACCACATTATTTTTTTTTTCTTCCCTCCACCTAAAATATTTCAGTTTGTTTTTCAACTGAGTTGTGCAGTTTATAGGTGACATTAAAAGGTGCAAAAAGTTCTGAAATGATTTCTTTGTCTCATTTTTTTACATCACACAAACCTGACATTTTCACAGGGGTGTGTAGACTTTTTCTATCCACTGTATATTATACATGTAGCGCCCTCTAGTGTGCTAGAATGGTATTTTTCATAGTTGTAGCTTCCAGAAGAATGGGAGAAAGGTTAGGAGGAGCTGCCTGGAGTATTGAGGAGGGCACCAGCCAATCCCCGCCCAATTGTGCTGGCAGAGGAAGGGCACCTCTTAAATACTCGGGGTCATGCCAGCAGGGGGCAGTTGGGTGAAAGCTGGGGATGGAGTGCTGAGGAGGCTGTCAGTGGCTCTTGAGGGTAGCTCCCTAATCGGTGGTGACCTCGGGCCTGGGGCTCGGGTGCTGGAGGAATCCTCCTACAACACACGGAGGAGTCCTGTCCAGGAAGCATGGAAGCAAAGAGTGAGGACAGCAGGAGCCAGCCACCACGTCCAGTAGATCTTCAGGAAAAGACAGCTGGGTGGCTGGTGAGTGTGACAGTCTGGGAGGACTGTGGGCTAGTGAGAGAAGCAGCTGCATCCAGGCAAGCTGGCAGTGCCTAAAGAGGTGGTGCTGGGATCAGTAGCCACAGAAATTTAGCTGGACACTGGACTTTTCTCTACAGAACCAAAGGGCCCCCAGGTCCTTGTCTGTAAAGCATTTTTGCTACAAAATCTGACCATTGTCTCTTTTGTCAGATTTACTAAAAGTGTCCAGCTGAGTCTGTGTACTTTTTTTTCTGCAAGCAAGTGAGTGCTGGAGGAAAAGAGAGGAGAGTATATAGACTGTACAACAACCGCCACTCAGCAGTCTGACGACAGTACCCAGATCAGCCCAAGGAGGTTGGTCCCCGCTGTTGCTGCCTACTCCGAGATCTCTAATTATAGTGGTGGGGAAGGTGACGTCGATGGTGACGTGTCTAGGGACGTCACGTGGGTGCAGATAGGGAGGAGAAGCAGGCGGAACTTACATTGCACAGGAGGGACAAACCAGACTGCTAATGTATCAGGAGCGAGGCATCAACCATGTACGGTCACATCTGGCGCTCCCAGGACGCCGGCACATGGCTCCGCAGTGTGGGCTTTTTTTAACGTGTCCGCTGCTGACAATAGTGTTGCCATCTGCAGCCTTTGCAGTCAACGCATAAGTTGCGGTAAGCCCAACACTCACCTAGGGACGACCGCCTTAAGAAGGCACATGAGCTGCCATCACCGAGCCCAGTGGGAGCAACGCCGTCAGAACCCACAAAGCCACACTCCAGGCTCTCACCATCCAGCCTCTTCTCCTTCTCCTCTCTCCTCAGAATTGTCCTCCACTCCATCTTCCATCATGCCGTCCTCACGTTTTTCTGGAAAAATGCAGGCTTCCGTGGGCCAAATGTTCGAGCGTAAAAAAATTATGACGCCGGATAACCCTCTTGCCCAACGGTTGACCGCTGGCTTGTCAGAACTGATAGCCCGCCAACTACTGCCATATATACTGGTGGACTCGGAGGCCTTTCGAAAATTTGTGGCCATTGGAACACCATAATGGAAGGTCCCAGGAAGAAAGTATTTCTCGCAGAAGAGCATCCCAGAGCTATATGGCCATGTTTAGCGACAAGTGACTGTATCTCTGGCACACAGTGTCGGTGCCAAGATACATCTGACCACAGACACGTGGTCTAGCAAACACGGGCAGGGAAGGTATATAACTTTTACTGCCCACTGGGTGAACCTTCTGACGGCCGTCAAGCATGTAACCCGTGGCACCTGTGTAGATTTGGTTTTACCGCCACGAATTGCATGCAGGCCTGCCTCTTCTTCTCCTCCTCCTACTCCATCCTCTCTCCTCGGCTGACTCCTCCTTTTCCGCTGCTAGCGTCTCTTCCGCTTCGCTGCCCAAGATCCCCAGAACCTATTCGACATGCCAGGTGAGACGTTGCCATGCTGTGCTGCGTCTGTTGTGCCTGGAAGCCAAGAGCCACACTGGCCCTGCACTCCTTTCAGCTTTGCGTTCACAGGCAGATCAGTGGCTAACACCGCTTAATTTGACAGTTGGTAAAGTGGTGTGCGACAATGATGCCAATCTGCTTAGCGCGTTGAAACAGGGCAAAATTACACATGTGCCATGCATGGCACACGTCTTAAACTTGGTCGTGCAGCGATTCGTTGTCAAATACCCTGGGGTCCAGGACATCTTGCGGCAGGCAAGGAAAATCTCGGCCCATTTCAGAAGATCTTACACGGCCATGGCTCGCTTTGCTGACATTCAGCGGCGACACAATCTGCTGGTCAGACGTCTTATTTATGATTGCCCGACGCAATGGAACTCAACCTTCTATATGCTTGATAGGCTGCTCCAGCAGAAACGTGCAGTTAACGACTACCTGTACGAACTCTGCGGCAGAACAGGTTCTGGGGAGCTTGTTTTTTTTTCACTGCGCCAGTGGCTGCTCATGCGCGACGCATGCAGACTTCTGCGGCTATTTTATGAGATCACCAAACTGGTCAGTCGCAGCCATGGCGCCATCAGTGACATTGTACCTTACGCCTTCTTTATGGAGCACGCATTGCGTTGTGTCATTGATCAAGCCGCGGAGAAGCAGGAGCAGGAAGATGAGGAAGTCGCAATGCTGGATGAATTCCCAGGGGGGGATACTCTGAGACAAGTCAACAACAGGAGTGTGAAGAGGAGTCAGAGGAGGATGGTGCCATGGCAGATGAGGAGGAACAAGAAGAGCATGCTTTAAACCTTTCTGGGATCCCTGTTGTTGTCCATGGATGGGGGGAGGAGAACGAGGAGGACGACATTATCCTGGATGATGAGCAGGAGCCAGGCCACCACACCGCTTCCAGTGCAAATGGGGGCCTTCATTCTCCAGTGTTTTAACAGGGACCCCCGTATAAAAAGCATAAAGGTCAAGGACCAGTACTGGGTGGCAACGTAATTAGACCCCCGGTACAAACACAAAATGGCGGAAATGTTACCACCATCACAGAGGGCTGTCAGAATGGAGCACTTCCAGGCTTTGCTTAGAGAAATGCTGCATTCTGCTTTTGCGTGCGCTGGCAGAGGAATTTCCACTCCCAGAGAAAGAGTTTGCGGGTACCAATCCAACAGCGCCTGCAAGAAGAGGGCGGTTTGAAGATGTGTTGGTCACTTCTGATATGAGATCATTCTTTCAGCCGACCCATCGACAGGTGTCATCCAGATCCAGCATCAGGGAACGCCTTGACCGACAGGTGTCCGACTACATCGGGTTAACGGCCGAT
Source organism: Lithobates sylvaticus (assembly GCA_028564925.1). Classification (NCBI taxonomy): domain Eukaryota; kingdom Metazoa; phylum Chordata; class Amphibia; order Anura; family Ranidae; genus Lithobates; species Lithobates sylvaticus. The sequence goes on along the minus strand of CM053033.1, from coordinate 67,349,443 downwards.
GTGGACGCTCTGAGAAGTGATGAACTCCTGGACTACTGGGTGGGCAGGCTTGACCTCTGGCCAGAGCTAGCACAATTTGCAATGGAACTGTTGGATTGCACCTCGTCCAGTGTCCTGTCCGAAAGGACGTTCAGCGCAGCAGGGGGATTGTGACCGATAAGCGCACTTGCCTAGCTCACGACAGTGTTGACTACCTCACATTTATAAAAATGAATGAGGCATGGATCTCGGAGGAATTCAACACATGTGACCAGTAGACCATGTATATGCATAACTGTATAAACGATTTATATATTCTAGCACACGGACCTTTTTTCTACCTTTGGCTCACTTGTAGAAAAAAAGCACACCATACTATATGCCCATACCCTCCTGTTTGAAGAGGTTGAGCGATGTCTTTTTTTTGGGTCCCGCAGCGACTTGCTGGTGTCAGTGCTCTCTATCTCGGTGCTGGTGTCAGTGTTTTAGAAAATAAAATAATTTTAGAAAAAAAATTATTTTAGAAAAAAATTATAAATGAAAAAAAATCTTTTTTGAAGAAAAAAAAAATAATCAGAAATTTTTTTTAAAAAATTTTCCGATTATTTTTTTCTTCAAAAAAGATTTTTTCTAAAATAATTTTTTTTCTAAAAAATTTTATTTTCTAAAATTATTTTATTTTCTAAAATTATTTTATTTTCTAAAATTATTTTATTTTCTAAAATTATTTTATTTTCTAAAATTATTTTATTTTCTAAAATTATTTATTTAGATTTTTTTTCAAAAATTTAAAAAAAATTTTTTTTTCTAAAATGATTTTTTTTTTTTATTCGATTTCCGATTTTTCGATTTTAGATTTTAGATTTTTCGATTTACGATTTCCCGACTTCCCGAATTTTTTTTTCTAAAATTATTTATTTTTCTTGAAATTTATTTTTTTAAAGTTTTATTTTTTTATGTATTTTTTTAAATTTATTTAAAATTTATTTTTAAATTTTTTTTTTTATTATTTTTTTAAAATTTTTTTAAATTTTTTTTCTTAAATTATATATATATTTTTTTATAATTTTTTTATTTTCGATTTTCCGATTTTCGACTTTCTATTTCCTGATTTTCGATTTTTCTATTTTCTATTTTCTATTTTTCTATTTTCTATTTTTCGATTTTCGATTTTCGAATTTCCGACTTTCGATTTTTCGATTTCCGATTTTCCGATTTTCGATTTTTCGATCTTCTGAGTTTCGATTTTCAGAGTTTCGATTTTCAGAGTTTCGATTTTCCGAGTTTCCGAGTTTCGATTTTTCGATTTTTCGATTTTCCGATTTCCCAATTTTTTTTTCTAAAATGATTTTGATTTTTTTTTTAAAGAAAATTTAAATATTTTAAAAAAAAATTTTAACATTTTTTTTTTTATAATTAATTTTTTTATTTTTTTTTTTAATTTTTTTCATTATGACCCCCCGTGATCAGCCAAAACATTATGACCCCCATGATTAGCCTAAACATTATGACCCCCCCATGATCAGCCAAAACATTATGACCCCCCCATGATCAGCCAAAACATTATGACCACAACATGATCAGCCAAAATTTGAAATTTGAAAACCATTTATCATTTTCCTTCCACTTCACAATTATGTGCCACTTTGTGTTGGTCTGTCACTTACAATCCCAATAAAATACATTTAGGTTTTTGGTTGTAACATGACAAAATGTGGAAAATTTCAAGAGGTATGAATACCCTGTATACTTTAGGCACTGTATACTTTATTCCACTAGTCTATATCTGCAAATCAGACGCCACTCCTTATGCTCTCTGGTGCCTTCCGCCGCTTACTGGAGCCGTCGGTAACAGAGGAGGCAAACCGGGTCCTCTCCCTGGCTTGGTATGGAGATTTTTTAAATAACATCAAATTAATTTTTTTTATTGCATTTTAGTGTAAATATGAGATCTGAGGTCTTTTTGACCCCAGATCTCATATATAAGAGGACCTGTCATGCTTTTTTTCTATTACAAGTGTTGTTTACATTCCTTGTAATAGGAATAAAAGTGACCCATTTTTTTTTAAAGAACAGTGTAAAAAAATAAATAAAAGGTAAAATAAATAAGACATTTTTTTTTTTTAAACGCGCCCTGTCCCACCGAGCTCGCGTGCAGAAGCAAACGCATACATGAGTAGCGCCCTCATATGATAACGGTGTTCAAACCACACATGTGAGGTATCGCAGCGATCGGTAGAGCGAGAGCAATAATTCTTCTCAAAACATGCAACCTGTACAATTTTTTAAACGTCGCCTATGGAGATTTTTAAAGGTAAAAGTTTGTCGCCATTCCACGAGCGGGCACAATTTTGAAGCGTGACATGTTGGGTATCAATTTACTCAGCGTAACATTATCTTTCACAATATAAAAAAAATTGGGCTAACTTTACTGTTGTCTTATTTTTTTATTCAAAAAAGTGTATTTTTTCCCAAAAAAGTGTGCTTGTAAGACCGCTGCGCAAATACGGTGTGACAGAAAGTATTGCAATTAGCCGCCATTATATTCTCTAGGGTGTTCGAAAAATATATATATATAATGTTTGGGGGTTTCTAAGTAATTTTCCAGCAAAAAAATAAATAAATGTTTTTAACTTGCAAACACCAAATCTCAGAAAGAGGCTCGGTCCTTAAGTAGAAAATTTTAAGATTTGCGCAACATTTAATTATATGTTTTTTTCTTCTGGAGAGTTACAGTAAAAGCAGTGTCTGTCAAGTATAGGTGTGTTGGAATATATATTTGTGTTCTTCCTTATTGGCATGAGCACTGTTACCTGCTGATCTGCACGTCTCACAGGGAGCAGGTGAAGTAATATAATCTCTGCATTTGATCTTTGAATATGTGTATACTTGCATTATCCATTTATCACCAGCAGAGGTGCCCAAGTCCCACTTTTCTGATTTCAGTTTTTAGCGTGTATTTATACTATTACATCAAACTCTTACAATCTATGAAAACTCTTTTTATAACAGTAGGTCATTTTCAGTATCTGAAAATAAGTAGTTGTATGTAAATGAATAAAAAATGACTTCCGTTAATAAATTTGCATTGCACTAATAGAGAAGAATTATAATATTTTTAAACAGTGAAGTGAGACTTCCTGCTCAATGAGCGTCACTGATTTGAAATATATTGATATTATCATTTCCAGGTAGCTGAGTACTTTGAGGAGCTATTCCTGCTGGTTGGAAGTTTGGAATTATGCTGTCAGTGAGCAAAAAAACAAAAAACCCCGAAAAAAAAACACGGAGAACATTTTTGTAAAAATTATGTAATGAAAATAAGTAAGGAAATAAGTAAGAAAACAGCTTGTTTATTTGTCAGTAATCAGTATTACATTAAAAAAAGCTGTCAGGGCTTTTATCCATCCCCAAAACTAAAAACAAATATCTTTTGTCTAAAAATACACTTTAACCACATACCCACTGGGCAGTTAAACCCCCTTCCTAACCAGACCAATTTTCAGCTTTCGGTGCTCTCACACTTTAAATGACAATTACTCCGTCATGCAACACTGTACCCAAATGAATTTTGTGTCCTTTTTTTTCACACAAATAGAGCTTTCTTTTGGTGGTATTTAATCACTGCTGGGTTTTTTTTTTTTTGCGCTATAAATCAAAAAATACAGAAAATTCGGTAAAAAAAAAAAAAAAAAATTCTTTGTTTCTATTAAAAATTATTGCAGAGTATTGGCGAGTATTGGCAGAGTATTGGCAGAGTATTGGCAGAGTATTACAGTGTTGCACAGTGGGTGCAGAGCATTGCACAGTGGTGGCAGAGCATTGCACAGTGGTGGCAGAGCATTGCACAGTGGTGGCAGAGCATTGCACAGTGGTGGCAGTGTATTGGCCAGCGCTGTGGGCACTACACATCCAGCCCACAGCGCTGGTCCCGTCTCTCCCCCTCTCTGCTTCTCCCCTCTCTGTACCGATCTTTACAGAGAGGGGAGGGAGGAACCGGCGTCATGACGTGACGCCGGTTTGTGTACATGTGATCGCTCCGTCATTTGACGGAGCGATCGCGTGGTAAACGGCCGCTATCAGAATAAAAATTCCTCAGTTTAGTCTCATCACTGAGTACAAATTTACTAATTATACTCAGAAAAAGGTAACAGTTCGTTTGGTAGCTTTCAAAAAGTAAAACGATATGCAATTTATCATGTGTGTGTGTGTGTATATATATATATATATATATATATATATATATAATATATACACATATATACACATATATACACACACACATACACATATACACACACATACACCCTATATTGTCAAAAGGATTGAGACACCTGCCTTTACACGCACATGAATTTTAATGGCATCCCAGTCTTTTACACGCACATGAACTTTTTAATGGCATCCCAGTCTTAGCCCCCATACACACGGTCTCACCTTTGCCTCACCTTTGCCAGTATGAAAATACCGGCAGGCCGACATCAGGGGGGGACAGCCCATACATATGTTGCGGGCCCGGGCGTCCCAAAGGGCCCAGGCTGTGAACCCCAACCAATGAGTTGTTGTGCAGGCAGCCGGCATTCCGCAACTTTGGGGGGGCCTGCCGCTCCTAGTTTTGACTGTCTTATCATCACAGCGGACCTCTCACTGGACCTCTCATCGGACCTCTCACCTAAGTTCTCAGCTACAGAGAGACAGGTGCCATGCCAGGAGGCTGAAACTGTCTGGAAAAGAAGGTCAGCTGACTGGCGGGGGCCAGTAAAGTGAAGGGGGAGGAGTTTTCCACTGTGTGAGGTGACCCCATGTCGGGAGAGGTGCAGTGGAGACCAGGGCCGCTGTTAGAAATCATGGGGCCCTGTACAGCCTACCTGATGGAGCCCCCTTTAATCCCGCCCTCAACCCCACCCCAGGCCCCTCCCCTGTCTCCACCTCTGCAGATTTGTCACCATTTACATATGCACACACAATCATTATGGCTTATCAGTACAGGGGGGTAGAGGCGGTTTCATTTTATTTAAAATTTTATTTTATTACCAAAAAATGTTTACACTGTGTCTTTCATTTTTTTTGTATCTCTTTTATTGCTATCAGAAGTAATGAACAACATCCCTAGTGATAGCATGGGGCAGTGACAGGTCCCCATGCTATTAGGTCTATTAGACCCCATATCTATCCTCTGGCCTCCAAAGCATCTGATCAAACCCAGATTGATCAGACGCTTGTTCAAGCCGGTAATTGCTTCTGGTTTCTAACATCACGCAGTGGGAGGAACCACATCAGTTCCCCTCACTGTGTCCCAGGAACTGGATGCTGCTGCTCACATCCTTAAACAGGACCCCTGATTGCACGGGAGAGCCCAGGAAAGGTGGTGGTGGGATGGTGGTGAAACCCCCTTCCACTGACTGCCTGTAAAAGTAATTAAGGGGCTTCTTAGACACTAAGATTACTATTAATTTGGGCAGAATCGCTGGGGCTTAAAAATGATATCTTGATCATTGCTTTAGCGATAATCAAGATATCACCCTTTGAAACCAACAATGTACCAGTACGTCGCTGGATAGAAAGTGGTTAAAGAGAAGTGGTTGGGAGGTGGTTAGGGGTCACATGTTTACTGCCCCCCAAATGCAAGTGTAAAGCAGCATCTCACTGCGTCTTCACCAGCATTATAAAAATTACACAGGCAGCCATGCGATACACAGTGAGGAGTCTATCCTCTGTGCTCCACTCACAGTGTGCACTGAACCACGGTGCCCGGGTTCTTTCTCCCTTGTCAGCCACAGAGAAGCCTTTTGCCTCACAAGTCACATCAGTCTCTGCAGTCGGCACATGAGCTCTCGGCAGTCAGCGGAGCGGAGCATCGTAGTATCACTCCACCAGGGAAGGCAGTGAGCAGCGGTGGCCGGAACTAATTAAAAAGCAGAGCAATGTGCGGTGCAGTTTTATTTACATCCGCCCGAGAAACAAGAAATAGTTCAACCACTGCTCTCACGTCCTGAGCCCCTCTGATGACCTGATGGGGGTCCAGGAAAATGTAATTACCCCTTCCCTAAGCAAGTAGTAGGGGACGGGGGTGAAGTTTAGAAAGCTCTATTTTTTAATAGCCAGAAAGTAACTGTAAAGTTGCCTGGGCCCCCCTGAGGAGCTGCTGGGGGCCGGGCCCGGTACAACAGGGCTGCCTGTACTGCCCTATCAGCGGGCCAGGTGGAGACACATGAAGGGAGCCAGGCAGGCTGAAAGGAAACACCAGTTGAGTGGGAATTGCAGGAAAATGACCTAGCTGCCACTGGGCTTCTAATCTGGGTAGTAGGGATGGTGCGGATGCAAGGGAGACTGACATGGTCAGCTACACTTAGGAGGTTGCTATATATTATAGTGACTTACCATAGATCTCAGCTACTGGTAATCTATATAGGAGTTAGGTGTTAATGTTTATACAGTAGCTGACTAGATTATATAGCATGGGGTACCCAGGGTAGAAGGAAAGTTACACTATTTGGATGAAACTTGCATGGCACTTACCTAGCTTCCAAAGGGGTTTTAATCTAGGGATGGTGCAGACACAATGGACACTGATATGGTCACCTATACCTGGCAGGTAGGTAGTAGGACTCTCCTACAATCCTTTGCTTGTGTCAGTTGTACATATTAAGGAATCTTAATTTTATTTCTGTTGATTGCTGATGATAAAAATAAATAGATGGATTTATTTGTTCCTGCCCCCAATTAGTCCTTTGCTCAATGCCAGGACCACTTACCTTCATCACTGTACTATATTTTTTCTGCTGCACCGCTGGCATTGTTATATCCTCTTAGTCCTCTCCATAAATTTGGCAAATTTGGCAAATTTGGCCACCTATTAATGGTGGTTGGCTTTGACAGCTTCCTTTTTTTCATTTTGGATAGAGTATGGTTATAGCCCTTGTCATTTTTTTTTTTCCATCCCTGTCCCATTGTGGAGAATGTATTTTCATTTCCTGCCCCATAGCCAAACAGGAAGTGAGAGGAAATCTCTGCAAGTTAAGGGAATTCATTGCCCCCCCCCCCCAAGGCCCTCAGACCTAGTGTCCCCACTGGAAAATGTCAGCGTGGGTCTAACAGGTAGGGGTGGGTCATATTTAAATTAGGGGGTGCACATGTTTAGTTAGGCCTAGGGCAGCACAAAACCTAAATACACCACTGTGCTAATCACTAAGCAAACATACAGTCCAGGGCTACAAATAGTAACTAATTGGTTGCAGACTCTGACCACCAGAATGGTTCCTAGTGCTGGCCCTCCCTTTACCTCTTCGTGTGCTGCGATGCTTTGGGTTACAGACAGGGCTCGAGTCCTGCGGAAACGCGTGGGAACGGCGTCCCTGCACTTTTTTCACAGCAGGAACGCCGTTCCCTCTTCAGGACTAGAGCCGCCAGAGGCTCTAGCACAGCACAGGCATCACTAAATGGCGGACCGCGGCCAAGTCCGGACCGCGTCAATGATCTGTGCGGCCCCGCCGCGGTCACGCCATTTAAGATTTGTTTTTTTATCTTCAGCTGCCGCTGCCTGCTAGCTCTGTTATCTTCACAGAGCTGACATCGGAAGAGCAGCACAGTGATGCACGGAGGGCAGGGGCTGGCCCAGTTAACTGATTGGTTGATAGAATGCAGAGCAGTTCTAGCAACCAATCAATTAACTGAGGCAGGTCCCGCCTTCTGTCCATCCCTTTGCTGCACTTCCGATGTCAGCTCTGTGCCTCTGATGTCATCTGCTGTGTCCTGTGTAAGGTAAGACAGGGAAGAGGGCACTGTAATGAAGGACGGAGGGGGAAAGTATCAGAGGAAGGAGGAGTGATATAAAAGGGAGGTAGGGCAGGAATGTGAAGGGGGGATCTACAAAGGGGGTGCCATAAAGAGCGTGAGGACAGACAGGAATGTGAAGGAGGTTCTATAAAGGGGGTGAGAACAGGAATGTGAAGGAGGGTGCTATAAAGGGGCTGAGGACAGGTTTACATTTTAAAACTGGCTACTTGGTCATCTCCTGTAGCATGTCGCATTCGCAGTCTGGTCATCTCCTGTAGCATGTCGCATTCGCAGTCTGGTCATCTCCTGTAGCATGTCGCATTCGCAGTCTGGTCATCACCTGTAGTATGTCACATTCGCAGTCTGGTCATCTCCTGTAGCATGTCGCATTTGCAGTCTGGTCATCTCCTGTAGCATGTCGCATTCGCAGTCTGGTCATCTCCTGTAGCATGTCGCATTCGCAGTCTGGTGATCTCCTGTAGCATGTCGCATTCGCAGTCTGGTCATCACCTGTAGTATGTCGCATTCGCAGTCTGGTCATCACCTGTAGTATGTCGCATTCGCAGTTTGGTCATCTCCTGTAGCATGTCGCATTCGCAGTCTGGTCATCACCTGTAGTATGTCACATTCGCAGTCTGGTCATCACCTGTAGTATGTCGCATTCGCAGTCTGGTCATCTCCTGTAGTCGCATTTGCAGTCTGGTCATCTCCTGTAGTCGCATTCGCAGTCTGGTCATCTCCTGTAGCATGTCGCATTCGCAGTCTGGTCATCTCCTGTAGCATGTCGCATTCGCAGTCTGGTCATCTCCTGTAGCATGTCGCATTCGCAGTCTGGTCATCTCCTGTAGTATGTCACATTCTGGTTATTTCCTGTAGCATGTCGCATTCGCAGTCTGGTCATCCCCTGTAGTATGTCGCATTCGCAGTCTGGTCATCTCCTGTAGTATGTCGCATTCGCAGTCTAGTCATCTCCTGTAGTATGTTGCATTCGCAGTCTGGTCATCTCCTGTAGTATGTTGCATTCGCAGTCTGGTCATCTCCTGTAGTATGTCGCATTCGCAGTCACTGTATTTTCTGTGAAATATATATGCATATGAGCGTATCATTTTTTTTTTTTTTGGTGGGGGAGTGGATCTTGGGTGGGAGTTCCCACACTTTTTTCCCCAGGACTTGACCCCTGGTTACAGAAACCTGAAATCAAGACAAATTCAGGTACTTGTTATTTTTACCAATCACACCACAATAGCAGTTTTAGTTGTTTTTTTTTTTTATAACCTGTCAGTATTTTAGTTTTGAATGGGGAAATATGCTTTCACATATGCTGGTTTAAGTTATATATTGGTGTTAATGTATATAAAATGTAGTGCTACCCCCATGAGGTCCGCTCAAAGATTCTGCATCCCACTGGTTCCCTTGACCTTGCAAGCCCTCCAACACCTCTGACACTCTGAGTTCTACAAAGGAATTTAAAGTCACACACACACATGCAAAGTAAACCAGCTAAACATTTTTACTGGCAGATTTAAAGACAATTCATTCAGCAATAAAGAGTTTGTAACATACAGTAGATAAAACAGCGTCAATAAACTTGGTGGCAAAGCCAATCAAGAAATAGGTAACTATAACTTCAATAATATATATAATCAGAAGAATTTAACCCTGCATGGAGTCTATGGCTACAGACCAAAAAGGGTAGAGGAATGGTTAGGCTTCCATCAGACCTCTCCCTTTAATCTCCTGACACCACAATCCCAGCAATGTAAAAAAAAACTCTAAATTCACTTTAAACAAATTCTCCAAAGTTTTTATTCCTATTCTCTAACAAGTAAAGTCAATATAAAATTAGCAATGTGATTTAAGGTAGATATTAACCGCTTCCCGACCGCCTCCTGCACATATACGTCAGCAGAATGGCACGGCTAGGCAAAACCACGTACAGGTACGTGGCCCTTTAATTGCCTAGCCGTGGGTCGCGCGCCGCCGGCAGTGCTCGCGACCCGGTCGGGAGCTCCGTGACCACGGCCGCGGGACCAGCGGACTTGATCGCCGCTGGTGTCCCGCGATCGGTTCACAGAGCTGAAGAACGGGGAGAGGTATGTGTAAACAAACCTCTCCCTGCGCTTCCTACTCTGCCTGTCATTGATCGGCTGTTCCCTGTCATCGGGAAAGCCGATCAATGACGTCAGACGTCAGCCCCGCCCCCTAATGTTAAAAAAACACACACGTCACAGCCCATAACCCCTCCCCTCCCCCTAGTGGTTAACTATTTCACTGCCAGTGTCATTTATACAGGAATCAATGCATTTAAATAGCATTGATTGCTGTATAAATGACAATGGTCCCAAAAATGTGTCAAAAATGTCCGATGTGTCCGCCATAATGTCGCAGTCACAATAAAAATCGCTGATCGCCGCCATTACTAGTAAAATTAGTAAAAAAAAAATATTAATAAAAATGCTATAAAACTATCCCCTATTTTGTAAACGCTATAAATTTTGCGCAAACCAATAAATAATCGCTAATTGCGATTTTTTTTATACCAAAAATATGTAGAAGAATACATATCGGCCTAAACTGAGGAAAAAAAATGTTTTTTTATATATTTTTGGGGGATATTTATTATAGCAAAAAGCTAAAAATATAGCATTTTTTTCAAAATTGTCGCTCTATTTTTGTTTATAGTGCAAAAAATAAAAACCGCAGGGGCAATCAAATACCACCAAAAGAAAGCTCTATTTGTGGGAAAAAAAGGACGCCAATTTTGTTTGGGAGCCACGTCGCACGACCGCGCAATTGTCAGTTAAAGTGACGCAGTGCCGAATCGCAAAAAGGGGCCTGGTCCTTTGGCTGCCAATTGGTCCGGGGCTGAAGTGGTTAAGGCAAATAACATATTTCCTATTTTATTTTCAATATAGTAAGTAAGTAGCTCAGGGACAGGAGGGTAAGAAATTAGAATAGGCGGGCATATACACATAAAATTTACTCTCACAGTTACATCGACAGCAGTGTGTAGCAGTACAGATGAGGATGACATCTTACCAACATGTTTGATTCTGTTCTATGACTATTTTTGTTCATTTATTGTAGTGACATTGGACACTTAATACCTCAATGACGAAATGTTTGACTTTGTTGTGTCCCAGAGTATGTCTATTTACTTAAAAAAATGTCATGAATCTGATTTATTAGTTTGCACTGCATTCAACTGAAAAAGTGATTTACTGAACAAAGCATGTATCCATTACATTGAATGATTGGTGTATAAAGTACATTTTTATTCTCACAATGGCTGCAGAGATACTCATCTATGGTGTTTATTGAGAAATGCAAAAGGTGCCTTTGGAAAAAGTCTGTAATTATTTCTTATGCTATGATGTGTATATTTGGTACACAAAAAGTTAAATTTGTTTTTTTATCCTACACTTTTCTTTCTGTACCAGTGTGACTCAATTTAGCTTGCAAGGGAATTTTTTTTTAGCCCTTAACCACTTAAGCCCCGGACCAATTTGCAGCCAAAGGACCAGGCCCCTTTTTGCGATTCGGCACTGCGTCGCTTTAACTGACAATTGCGCGGTCGTGCGACGTGGCTCCCAAACAAAATTGGCGTCCTTTTTTTCCCACAAATGGAGCTTTCTTTTGGAGGTATTTGATCGCCTATGCGGTTTTTATTTTTTGCGCTATAAACAAAAATAGAGCGACGATTTTGAAAAAAATTCTATATTTTTTACTTTTTGCTATAATAAATATCCCCCAAAAATATATAAAAAACGTTTTTTTTCCTCAGTTTAGGCCGATACGTATTCTTCTACATATTTTTGGTAAAAAAAAACGCAATTAGCGATTATTGATTGGTTTGCGCAAAAGTTATAGCGTTTACAAAATAGGGGATATTTTTATAGCATTTTTATTAATAGTTTTTTTTTACTAGTAATGGCGGCGATCAGCGATTTTTATTGTGACTGCGACATTATGGCGGACACATCGGACAATTTTTGACACATTTTTTGGACCATTGTCATTTATACAGCAATCAATGCTATTTAAATGCATTGATTCCTGTATAAATGACACTGGCAGTGAAAGAGTTAACCACTAGGGGGCAGGGAAGGGTTAGGTCTGTGACGTGGCTTTATGTCTGACGTCACTGATCGGCTTTCCCGACAGGGAACAGCCGATCAGTGACAGGCAGTGTAGGAAGCACTGGGAGGGGTTTGTTTACACAGACCTCTCCCCGTTCTTCAGCTCTGTGACCCGATCACGGGACACCAGCAGCGATCGGGTCCGCTGGTCCCGCGGCCGCGGTCACGGAGCCGCGCGCGCGACCCACGGCTGGGCAATTAAAGGGGACGTACCGGTACGTGCTTTTGCCCAGCCGTGCCATTCTGCCGACGTAAAAGTGCAGGAGGCGGTCCTGAAGTGGTTAACAGAGTCCTAAGGGCAGACATTTATCTTTCTCCCCTATTAGGACATCATTGAGACATACTTTATTTTCCAAAGAGTGAGTATGGGGTAAGGGCATGAATGTGCCTAATGTAATTCCCATTTCTGGCATAATTTGTGAAATGGTTTAAGCATAGATCCACTTGGTACCCATAACAACTTGATACTTTAGCAAGGAACATACATTCCACAGTAATAATTATGCTACCAAAATTAGTTTGTACTGTACAATGCCTCCAGCAATTTTTGCTGGAAGCTGCCATTTTGCTGAAGCCCGGAGCCTCTGAGCAGCAGTAATTCTTTAGGCTGTGAACAGATCGGCCTCTAGTGGCTCTGATTTTCAGCACAGTGCCAAAAAATAGAGAACAACTGAGCATGTGCAGAGCAGGGTGAGCCAGTGTATTACTGTTTTTTTAAACAGCTGTACCTGTAAAAGGGGCTGGCCTAAAGTGATCTAGCAGGACCCAATGTTCTTACTAAAGTTTCATTTTAATAGGCAGTGTAGGTGCCTTAGACGCCACTAAATCAGGGTTTCTCAACTGGGGTTCCGTGAGAAGTCCCCAGGGGTTCCGCTGCAATCTACCCATCAATCACAGGCAACTGATGGGTAGAATGCATCCCCGCTTTGCCGACACATGCAGAGCCGTGCTGGGAAGTGGCATTGATCAGTCCTCTTGCATACCTCACAACTTTTTCAGATGGAAAAGAGGGACACCTGTCAGCAAAGGTATGTAGGCATAAGACACCCCGTGCCACGCCCCCTTAAAGGAGAATTATACAAAAAAAATATTAGTTAAACCCACAAGTGCTTTTTTTTACCACTAGTATTCCTTTATGAAAATATGGCAATTTTATAAAAACAGTCCTTCCTATATAAAGTCTCTATAATATTGCAGCAGCGCTTATGTCCTTAATCGCACCGAGGACTATACGGTAAATCACAGATGAAAGAAGATGAGTGAATATTTCAATCGCTACTGTAAAAGTTCTTTCCGTGCAAAATAATCAGTATCCACCGAGAATTCCACCAGGTATTCACCACGTGCGATATAAATTCCCCGCATGGGGATGCACTCACCAGACCCAAGTTAAAAATACGCCCATCAAATAGGTTTATCCAGCATCAGCGTTTCTCCACTCCTTATCTCCTTATGCAGCAGACATAGCAGGAACATACACCAATTCCCCTCATATAAAAAGAAGGTTGCATATAGTGTGATACTGTATAAAAGATTTTATTGGGTATAAAACTTCCCCCCCTTAGTACATAAATGCGTACCCTGCATCAATAAAAATCAAGCGTTGTATTAGTACTGTGCCTGTTAAGGTGCTTTAGCCCCGCCGGAACTGGTGTTATCACTCGGCTGTATAGAACAGCGCTCAGCTTTCTGCTGCCTAGTCCCTGGAGCGCACGTTTGAGGCGCAGAACGTCACTTCCGGTCGCCGGTCACTGCCCTGACGTTTCGTCACATCCGGACTTCTTCTGAGTATTCCTTTATACTGGCTTTTGAAATTTACAAATGCAGCAAATTTGAAATTAGATTTAGCACTGGGAACACTTTTTGAAAGATAAACAGTGCATATACAACTATATAGATCAGACCAAAATTAGGAGGAAAGAGGGACAGAGGGAGCTATGCTCTTGTGGTGTGCTGCTCCCCACCAGCCCCTCCTTCCCTCCTGTCCATTCCAGGTTCTTGTGTGTGACATCACTTGGGATGGATGAGAGGGGAGAAGGGGCCTGCAGGGAACAGCGTGCCTCAAGAGATCTGATCACAGCCACTCTGCGCTGTTCTGCATGAGAAGAAAACTGCTTCCCTAATGTGCCCTGCTGTGTGCCCCATGATGCACCCTGCTGTGTTCCCCATGATGTGCCCTTCTGTGCACAAAAATGTGCCAGCTGAGGGTCCCGCGATGTGCCCTGCTGTGTGCCCCCTGATGTTCCCTGCTGTGCCCCATAATGTGCCCTACTACCCTCAGCCAAGCACATGCTGAGGCCTAGCAACAGCTCTTCAATACACTGGCTGCCTCCCAGTGGCAGCAGCCCCAGGAGAATAAGAATTCTGAAAAAGTCAAAACCAAACATTTATTTTCTCCCAGCCACCTTTTGGGTGCCCTCTCCCAGGGATTGGCTGATGTTAGATAAAAATTCGTAACTCAGCGGCTGACCCCCCTACTCTATCTCTGGAAGCTTCTTCCAGAAACAGGCAGAAACAATCACACACCAAGCTTAGGGAAACCTGGCCAAAAACAAAATTATACCTGACTAGGGTGCTGTAAAAACAAGTTTGATCCATGGAGGCAGCACCTTACAACTTACAGGACTTAAATAATCTGCTACTAATGGCTTTGTGCCAGATACCACAGCATACCATCAGAGGTCTAGTGGAGTCCAGGTCTCGAAGATCAGTGGTCATGTTATAGCTGATTGGTGTATATGGATGTGACCAACCCTTCAAGTGAATAATTAAAAGGTTTTCTGAATCTGGACTCTTCCTTTTCTTACCCCTAAGATGGGAACATCTCCTGCTAACGTATAGGTGTGAGTGCTGTGTTGATCTGCTACTGTAAGTCCTGTAGCATAAATGGTGGGGGCAGCTGTAGAATGCAGCATAGATCAGGCCAGGTGCCTCTGAGGTGAGTTCGGGAAAAGGCGGGTGAGCATGAGGAGGTGTTAGGCCCCCTGTGTGTTAGGCCCCCTGTATACCTCTATGAAACCCAGGTCCAGAGTATTGCAGTGAGCCCAACACAAAAAAGACCACCATACTAAACAACATGCCGACACCCAGGCAGCGCAGAGGGCAGGACATAAATGGAACTAATGAAACACTCTCCTCTCTGCACGCTTGCCATTGATAAACAACTGAAGGAGGGATCAGCAGAAACTCTGCATATTATCATATAGTGCGTAATACATTATGGGACATGTAGTCCTGCCATCAGAAACACGGGAGATATTGTAAGTGTTCTTCCCCACCAGGAGTAGGCAGGAAGCACAGGACTAGCAGAGAGTGTGAGCAATTCAGGTTAAAGTGGAGTTTCACCCAAAAAAAAATGTTTCATTTATGTGCATAAAAAAAAGAAAAAAGAAAAATTTGTAGAAAAATTTTTTTTTTACTCACCTCTAAATGCCTGTTGCTAGGGGGTCTCTCGTAATCTGCCTCCTTCAGCGCCTGGGCTGGCGCCGTTGAGTGGAGGGAGAGACGAGCGGATCCCCCACATCGCTGGACCCTGGGACAGTTAAGTCTCCGATTATTAAAAGTCAGCAGCTGCAGTATTTGTAGCTGCTGACTTAAATTTTTTTTTTTTAAGCGTAACTCAGCTTTATGTAAAAAATGTATATATATATGAACTTTTTAGAATAATTTGTGATTTATTGCTAATAGGGTTGTCCCGATACTGATACTAGTATCGGTATCGGGACCGATACCGAGCATTTGCGCGAGTACTTGTACTCGCACAAATGCTCCCGATGCCTTATCCGATACCTGGTCGGCGGGTGGACGGATAGGGCGGGCGGAGTCAGCGGGTGGACGGAGATGGCAGGTGAAGGCAGAGGGCAGGCGGAGTCAGCAGTGGACGAAGAGGGCGGATGAAGGCAGAGGGCGGGCGGAGTCAGCGGTGGACGAAGAGGGCGGGTGAAGGCAGAGGGCGGGCAGAGTCAGCGGTGGACGAAGAGGGCGGGTGAAGGCAGAGGGCGGGCGGAGACAGTGGGTGGACGAAGAGGGCGGGCGGAGTCAGCGGGTGAATGGAGAGGGCAGGTGAAGGCAGAGGGCGGGTGAAGGCAGAGGGCGGGCGGAGTCAGCGGGTGAACGGAGAGGGCAGATGAAGGCAGAGGGCGGGCGGACGAAGAGGGTGGGCCGAGTCAGCCTGTGTAATTAACACATTACAAGGGAGCGTGTGTGAAAGGGGCGTGTCTTCTGCTGCCCTGTACCTCACTGTGACAGAGATTGAAGCTGAGTTTTCTTTCACTTTCCTATCTCCTCTGGAGATCCAAGTACAAAACTACAGAGAGAGATCAGGTGGAGAGACAGAGAGAGAGATCAGGGAGAGAGAGATCAGGGAGAGAGAGAGAGAGAGAGAGAGAGAGAGAAAGATCAGGGAGAGAGAGAGAGAGAGAGAAAGATCAGGGAGAGAGAGGGAGAGAGAGAGAGAAAGATCAGGGAGAGAGAGAGAGAGAGAAAGATCAGGGAGAGAGAGAGAGAGAGAGAGAGAGAGAGAGATCAGGGAGAGAGAGAGAGATCAGGGAGAGAGAGAGAGAGAGAGATCAGGGAGAGGGAGAGAGAGAGAGAGAGATCAGGGAGAGAGAGATCAGGGAGAGAGAGAGAGAAAGATCAGGGAGAGAGAGAGATCAGGGAGAGAGAGAGAGATCAGGGAGAGAGAGGGAGAGAGATCAGGGCGAGAGAGAGAGAGAGATCAGGGAGAGAGAGAGAGAGAGAGATCGATCAGGGAGAGAGAGAGAGATCGATCAGGGAGAGAGAGAGAGAGATCAGGAAGAGAGAGAGAGAGATCAGGGAGAGAGAGAGAGAGAGAGGTGAGAGAGAGAGAGAGAGGAGGAGAGAGAGAGAGAGAGAGGTGAGAGAGAGAGAGAGATCAGGGAGAGGGAGGAAGAGAGATCAGGGAGAGGGAGGAAGAGAGATCAGGGAGAGGGAGGGAGAGAGATCAGGGAGAGGGAGAGAGCGAGATCAGGGAGAGGGACAACAGAGAGAGATCAGTGAGAGGGACAACAGAGAGAGATCAGGGAGAGGGACAACATAGAGAGGGACAACAGAGAGAGGGACAACAGACAACAGAGAGAGGGACACAGACAACAGAGAGAGGGACAACAGACAACCGAGAGAGGGACAAGTGGACAACAGACAACAGAGAGAGGGGGGAGAGACAACAGAGAGAGGGGGAGAGACAACAGAGAGAGGGGGAGAGAGAGACAACAGAGAGAGCCGTCAGCGGCTGAACATCCCGATACCCATCTTGGTACACTCTGCACTTGGCTGTAGTAAGCCAGCAGTGGACATCTTGTTACACCCAGCCCATATAGTTTGAGCTGGGTGTAACAAGAGGTCTGCTGCTGCTTACTGCGGCAGGGTGTACAGCATTTAAAAAAATAAATCCTTTCCTCATGTCATTTATTGCTGCATTTCAGTGCCAGCCACCTGTCAGTGCCCATAAGTGCCATCTATCAGTGCCAGCCACTTGTCGGTGCCACCTATCAGTGCCCAGAAGTACCGTCTATCAGTACCACCTATCAGTGCCAGCCACCTGTCAGTGCCAGCTATCAGTGCCTATAATTGCCGCCTATCAGTGCCCATAAGTGCCACCTTTTAGTCCCCATCAGTCAGTGCTAGCCATCAGTCAGTGCCACCTATCAGTGCCCATCAGTCAAACTGTCACATGACATTAAAGAAAAGTATCGGTAATCGGTATCGGCGAGTACTTGAAAAAAGTATCGGTACTTGTACTCGGTCTTAAAAAAAGTGGTATCGGGACAACCCTAATTGCTAACATTATAATTGTGGGAATTCAATAAAGCAGCTGCATTTTTGGAATTAATCCATCTTGTTAATGCATAAATTCATAAAGCATTTGCTTTTCACAGTGACTCCTGCACCATATTTAGGTAAGTTTAAAATGTGCCACTTTTACATTATGGAACACTGAATGCACCAAATTCTAAATAAAATACTAACAGTTCGTGTCTTTCAAACGTGGAGCTAATTAAGACCAATTCTACTAAAGAGACTGGTGCAGACAAATTTTGTGTCTCATGCATTTTGCAAAAGTGGCGCAGCACTAGACAGGTACATAAATTTGGCACATGCTGCACCACTTTTGGATCGCATGAGAGACACTTTCGCAAAATCTGTCAACGCTAGTCTTAATGAATTCCAGGGATTTTGTGTCATTTTTTTGGAGTGTTTAATACTACTTTGACGTCTCAGGGGAGGAACACACTCATATTCATCTCTTCTAAACCTGTTAAAATTAAGGATGAGCCCGGTGTTCGATTCGAACCCATGTTCGAATCGAGCACCGGGTGTTCGCTCGCTCGGCGAGCCCAGAACTATTGGGGCCGCTCGCATCAAATTCGTGTGATGCGAGCGGCCCCGCAATGCATTGCGGCCCGCGCAGTGCAATGCTGGCTGATGATTGGCCAAGCATGCACTGTGACCCCGCATGCTTGGTCAATCACAGCGCCGGCAGCGAGGAGAGCCATAATTGGCTACAGGCAGGATGCCTGTAGCCAATTATAGCTCAGGGGCTTTAGTACACGCCCCACGGTATAAGAGGCCGCCGCGCCAGCGGCCTCGCATATTATGTTTCAGTCAGTGTCAGCGTGTCATTGTGCTGCTGACTGCTGACAACAATATGTGCTTTATTTCTGGGGATATGTGTGTGCATGCTGTTAGAACAGCATTGCAGTATCACATCTGGGGGGTGTCTATAGGTGGCCTGTGAAGGGGGCAGGTTTCCTGTGCTTAGAACTTTCCCTGCAAAAAAGTGTCATTTTTGCAGGAAAAAAGCTATTTAAAATCACTCGCGGCTAATGAATTGATGGCTCCTGTAACACAGAGAACTGTCATTCATTAAAAAAAAACAAAAAAAAAGCGTAGGGGTCCCCCCAAATTCAATAACCAGGCCCTTCAGGTCTGGGATGGATATTAAGGGGGACCCCAGCCAAAAGAAAAAAAAAATGGCGTAGGGTCCCCCTCAAAATCCATACCAGACCCTTGAGGTCTGGTATGGATTTTAAGGGGAACCCTAGCCAAAAAAAATGGCGTGGGGTCCCCCTCAAAATCCATACCAGACCCTTATCCGAGCACGCAACCTGGCAGGCCGCAGGAAAAGAGGGGGGGACGAGAGCGGCCCCCCCTCTCGCCTGAACCGTACCAGGCCACATGCCCTCAACATTAAGAGGATGCTTTGGGGGTCTAAGACCCCTAAAGCACCTTGTCCCCATGTTGATGAGGACAAGGGCCTCTTCCCCACAACCGTGCCCGGTGGTTGTGGGGGTCTGCGGGCGGGGGGCTTATCGGAATCTGGAAGCCCCCTTTAACAAGGGGACCCCCAGATCCCAGCCCCCCCCGTGTGAAATGGTAAGGGGGTACAAAAGTACCCCTACCATTTCACCAAAAAAGTGGCAAAAATGGTAAAAATGACAGGAGACAGTCTTTGACAATTCCTTTATTAAAATCTTCTTTCTTCTTTCTTCATCCTTCGGTTTCTTCATCTTCTCCTTCCTTCATCTTCTTCCATCTTCTTCTTCCATTTTCTTCTTCCTCCGATCCGCTTCTTCTTGCGCTGGTCTTCTCGTCCTTCTCGTCTGGCATCTTCTTCCGTCGGCGTCGGCGTCGGTGTCTTCTTGGGCCGATCCGCGCAATGGGAGGCTCCCGCTGTGTTAGGCTCCGCTCCGTCTGACAGGTCTTTTATAATGGAGGGCACCTGGTGACCCCGCCCCCTCTGACGCACAGAGACGTCATGGGGAATTCCATGGTGGCTTTCCCCATGATGTCAGAGGGGGGCGGGGTCACCAGGTGCCCTCCGTTTTAAAAGACCTGTCAGATGGAGCGGAGCCTCACACAGCGGGAGCCTCCCATTGCGCGGAGCGGCCCAAGAAGACACCGACACCGACGCCGACGGAAGAAGATGCCGGACGAGAAGACCAGCGCAAGAAGAAGCGGATCGGAGGAAGAAGACAATGGAAGAAGAAGATAAAAGAAGATGAAGGAAGGAGAAGATGAAGAAACCGAAGGATGAAGAAAGAAGAAAGAAGATTTTAATAAAGGAATTGTCAAAGACCGTCTCCTGTCATTTTTACCATTTTTGCCACTTTTTTGGTGAAATGGTAGGGGTACTTTTGTACCCCCTTACCATTTCACACAGGGGGGGGGCGGGATCTGGGGGTCCCCTTGTTAAAGGGGGCTTCCAGATTCCGATAAGCCCCCCGCCCGCAGACCCCCACAACCACCGGGCACGGTTGTGGGGAAGAGGCCCTTGTCCTCATCAACATGGGGACAAGGTGCTTTAGGGGTCTTAGACCCCCAAAGCAGCCTCCCAATGTTGAGGGCATGTGGCCTGGTACGGTTCAGGCGAGAGGGGGGGCAGCTCTCATCCCCCCCTCTTTTTCTGCGGCCTGCCAGGTTGCGTGCTCGGATAAGGGTCTGGTATGGATTTTGAGGGGGACCCCACGCCATTTTTTTTGGCTAGGGTTCCCCTTAAAATCCATACCAGACCTCAAGGGTCTGGTATGGATTTTGAGGGGGACCCTACACCATTTTTTTTTTTTTTTTTTGGCTGGGATCCCCCTTAATATCCATCCCAGACCTGAAGGGCCTGGTTATTGAATTTGGGGGGACCCCTACGCTTTTTCTTTTTCATTTTTTTTATTTTTTATCAATGACTTTTTTTTATGAATGAGCTTCAATGAATCACTGTTCTCTGTGTTACGGGAGCCGTGAATTAACATTAGCCGCGAGTGATTTTAAATAGCTTTTTTACTTTCAAAAATGACACTTTGCGCAGAGACAGTTCTAAACACGGGAAACATGCGCCCCTTCACAGGCATACTATAGACACCCCCCAGGTACGAAATTTAAAGGAATATTACACTTTTATTGTTTCAATTTAAGCATTATTAAAATCACTGCTCCTGAAAAAAACGGCCGTTTTTAAAAAAAAAATTTGCATTGATACATGTCCCCTGGGGCAGGACCCAGGTCCCCAAACACTTTTTATGACATTAACATGCATATTAGCCTTTAAAATGAGCACTTTTAATTTCGAACGTTCGCATCCATTATAACTAATAGGGTTCTAAAGCTCGCACGGACTTTAGGTCCGTTCGCGGGTTCTGGTGCGAGCCGAACGGGGGGGGGTGTTCGGCTCATCCCAAGTTAAAATAAAGAAAAGTAATAAAGTTGATTTAAAACTATTATTCTTTAATTTTAATATAAAATGACTGTAAATGGGCTCTGAAAACCTAAAATAATTATGGAATGGGAAAGACCGAAAAGATAATATTATCTGGCTCATTCAGCAGTGGTGAATGGCCGCCTGCTATTGTCACAGTTACACTCTGCACTCCAAGGAGGAAAGTATTGAGAATCAATGAGACAAACATCTTCAGGCTGTATTTAGGTTACAATGAAGTTTTTTTGTGAGGCTTAAATTGAGAGGGTTCAGTGTAGCCTGAAACACTGCTCTAAAATGTTTGTCTCACTTGTTTCTCAGGATTGAACTGCAATGAACTATATTTAAAACCTTACTCTTCCTTCAAGTGCTTTTCACTGCCATTCAGTAAAGCTATGCTGCATCCTTACTAATTGTTTGGTGTACAAGTAAGCATAAACAGTTAAGGGTAGAGTTGTTCCTAGGCTTTGTTTTTAAGAGGCATACCCAGTGAATTTGATTTGAAAGGACACCGAAAAACACATTTAACAAGATATGACACCAAGCCGAAGCATGTCAGGAGCAATTAGAGCTGCTTTTGCAGTTTGCAAGTAATATGCCTTATATTCAAGCACCAGTGTTTTCCAAAATGAAAGTCTACCAACATCTGTAATGTTCTGCAAATTACAGTAAATTTATGCAAACCAGGTGGCATTCACGGGTCTGGATGAATAATTTTCTATAATGAAAAGATAAATATTTAACAATGTACAATACAATTAAAATAATTTGAGTTAATACCTAGATTTTAGGTTATGCACAGACTGGGCCAAAATGTTCTATTATGGCAGATTCCCAGGTCTTTCCCCTATCTATTCCCACTATTAGTTGCCAGTCTCTGATAGATAAAGTGAACCTGGCCCCAATATTTTAAAGGTGACAATGGTGCTTAAATACAAGATCATTGAGCTACCTGTTTTAACTTTTAAACTGAATCCTGTGTTTCAGTATAGCTCCTTGCTCCTTCGGACTCTAGGTACAGACTCTACATGGTACCTAAACTTTGTTCAAGACAGGAATAAATCTGAACCCTTCCTTGCAATAACCCCCCATCATTCAACTCTCAAATGCCAGAACCTTTTGGCTCTGGCATTTGGTAGGTAAATTAAACAGTACAAACAAATGGCCACTACCCTCACCTATAACTGGCCTTTGCAGCAATGGAAGGTTGACACATGTCAAACAAAACCATAGAAATTCCCAGCTCAACTTAACGACCAGCCTGCAACCAACCGAATTGTCCTGTCTAACAATATGCAACAAAAACAAAGGTTTGGTTTGAAAACATTTGCAAATACATGCGTAAGCTGCAGATCCCCGTCAAGGCAACCCAATACTTTCTGTAGTCCTAACTCAAAATTTTGAGAGCCTCCACAGTGGAAGCACATGCATTCTAATGGATAGGCAAAAGGCAGGTGAGCCTGGAGGGAGCCCATCCCTCCTTAAAGGCACAAGAGCACAGTGGACACCCAGCATATAGCACCATAGCATCAAGGTGTCCAGTGCATCCCCTCAACAATATTTTAACAGTACAAACAATTGGCCACTGCCCTCACCTATAACTGACCTTTGCAGCAAGGAGCACATGGAAGGGCAATACATGCAAAACAAAACCAAAGAAATTCCCAGCTCAACTTATCGACCAGCCTGCAGCTGGCATGTGCTTCCACTGTTGAGGCTCTCAAAATTTTGAGTTAGAACTACATAAAATATTGGGGTGCCTTGACTGGGCACTGTAGC
This sequence comes from Lithobates sylvaticus, assembly GCA_028564925.1. Taxonomy (NCBI): domain Eukaryota; kingdom Metazoa; phylum Chordata; class Amphibia; order Anura; family Ranidae; genus Lithobates; species Lithobates sylvaticus. Next base: position 67,326,562 of record CM053033.1, on the reverse strand, counting down.
TTATGCATGTATTTGCAAATGTGTGCAAACCAAACCCCTGTTTTTAACACATACTGTTGGTTGCAGGCTGGTTGGAAAGTTGAATTGGGAATTTCTTTGGTTTTGTTTTGCAGGTAAATTAAACAGGCATTATTTAATATTAGGAATTACGGGGGTTAATTTCAACTTAACCATAAGTAGCTAACACAGGTGCTTGCATTTTAAAGGCCATAAACAAAACATTACAGTTTGTCTTATAGATCAACTAATTTATTGTGGCAGTGTTGAATTGTAAGTCTTTTTAACTTGCTGCATGTTTTCACTGGCAAGTTGTAGCAAATTTGTGTGGCAAGTCTCTAGCGAGAGCAAAATTGCAGTGCTGAGTCTACAACAAGAGCTCTGCAAGTCTACAGCATGCAAATTCCATCACAGTGACCCCTGTGGGGGGATGACTATTGGACAACACAGAACTTGCAGCAGACTTGTAAAATGTTTGCAAAGAAAGTTGATCTGGAGTCATGCAATGGGGACTTGCTTGCATTGTGCAACAAATTGTGAAGCCTGGCAAGTCTAGCAATAGTTTAGCAAGTCATTTTTAAACTTGGAGCACAATTGCTTGCTATCTGGGAAAGTGATCGCTATTGCCCCCCAGGATTTCAGAATTGCCTCATTACCATCAATGTTCAAAATCGGGAGCATTTTTACTATTATCAGGTCATTTATGACCACCCTTACAAACAGTCTGATGATGCTTATCAGAAGCCTGGTTAGCTCCCTTCTTTATGTTCTATTGTTATAGGTTGGCAGACAAAGCGGAAATAAAGGTAAAGGGAAACTAAGTAGTACACTGTCAGTTCCTCTAAATACTTAATATTTTATTTTTTTGTTCTCCAAAGAATATTTGTTGATGAATTTTGAAACAAGTATTTCACAAAACATTACTATTCAAAACCACCTGGAACAGAATAAAAGAATAAAAAGCATAAATAAAATGTACATACATTCATGCAGTGACATTGTGTTGAGGTTATCACTTTCATCACAGTTGAGTGGGAGGTAGACCCGAGTTCTGGCAGTACAGAATATAACATTTGTCAGCTCTCCCAAAACTGAAATTCTGGCTCTAAGAACTTAAAAATATGAAGGTACACAAGCTGCAAGTGAATATATTAAGTCAAAAGAATGGAAAAAATTATGAAAACAAAAACAGAGAACAAAGAGGATACTTTAAACAAGGCCAGTCCTGTTGTCTATGACAGCCATATGAGCCATACGAGAACTCATCAGGTTTATAAAAAGGCCTTCTTTGACATTATCAGCTCTTCAGCTCTCATTATAAAAGGCATTAAATCAACCAAATGAATAAAGGGAATGCTGAGGTATTCTTTTATATTCTAATATACCACTTGTCTGCAGTTGCAATAAGGAAAATTGAAAATGTTTTGTATAGAGAAGAACATGTTTGGAAAAAAGATAGTGGGTAATAAAATAACGTTAGCGCAGTTATGAAAAAATGATACTGTAAAGGAGCTGAATATCACTGATATGGCCTCCATAGCAAATCAAAACCAGTTGTGCCTTGGATGGACTGTTTAGGGACAGAGGCCTTAGGGACAGGGACAGAGGTGGTTGTAAACCCACTTTGAAAAAAAAAAAAAAAAAAAAACAGGCAATATAGTACACAACATGGAGGAGGCATCAGTTGGGAAAAGATTCCTCACCAGCAGTACATACTTTGATTTTGCTCTTCCCTTCCACTCTGTCCAGCAGAAATGGGGAGTCCCTGTGTTATATTCAATTTGTGACCTGGAGCTTACACACTCTCTCCACACCCACATGTGACAGCACTTGGAGTTTGAGCAATCACTCACCAAAGAGCAGCATTGTCACTTGGAAAGAAGGGGTGTGAGTCAAATGGTCCCCCACACCCAGAAGTAGCAAATATTTTTTCTCATTATCGGTGCCCAAAAGGGGACAGGATAAGCTGTAAGTTAATGGTTGAGTTGCCATTAAAATTACCCCGCTGTGCTGCCTTGCATCGGCAAAGCATAGATTTGCCGAATTTTTTTTATATCATAAAACATGTATGAGCTGGCTTCTGAATGGCAGGAGGCACATCATTTTCTATCACAGAATTTGATTAAGGCTTATGCGAGATAAGAGCCGTCATGGGAACTAATGAGGTATTTTGTCACATATGGCGAACCATCACATTTGGATAAATAGTGATGTGGGTGACCTTCGCGCTATTTACGAACTAGAAATCATGCATCAGGTTTCCCCTGATGAAATCACGAGCACGTGATGCAATGCGTAGGGAGTGGCCGGACAGGATACCCGAAGTACTGTGAGACTGGCGCTAGATCGCCATTTTATGCTGTAACACTTTATCTTTGATGTAAGAGTTTAGAATTTTTTACTAATAAATTGGTTTATAAAGACGTACTTCACTATTAGGTCCCCTCTGTTCTACTTTACCCCCACTTTTTGGCGAGTTTTTTCTGCCGGACGGCGGCCGCCATTTTGTGTTGTAGGAAGTTGGTGAGACAGCTCTATTAGAAGTACCCAGTGAGTGGAGCCATTGGAGGAGCATAGCTGAGGCAAAGTGTATCCATTTCCTTGATGCCGGCTGATAGTGATCTTTAGAAGCACCAAGTCAGCGTAGCCATTGGAGGAGCACAGCGGAGGCAGAGTGTACCCCCCTTTTTTTGGATGCCTATTAACGTTGATCTTCAGGTGAGAGGCTAGTGAGCACTATTTAGGATCAGGTCCTCACACACCCACCATCCCTCATTTGGATATAGAAGATATAGAAGACCATTGTTATTGCGGTTACCCCTCCTAATTTTTAGAGACTATTTTGGGATTAATTGATCTCATTGATGTTTCTTTGGTTGGTGGTTATGGTGGTTATATAAATCAACCACCTGGACTTTACCATTGTATTCTATTTATGCGATAGAAAGTTTCATTTAATTTCTCATATACCATTTGGGACTCACCAGGAGCACTGTGTTCTTACATGTCTATATATTTTTTGTGACACTTTCTTGTGTTAACTAGCACATTGTGCACTTTATTTCATTTATAGAGTATTCATTTATTTGATACTTTATTAGGTTCACTTATTTATTATTTTAATTTATTTATTATTTATTTATTAATTTATTTATTATTTTAATCACTATTGATTATTTATATATTAGCACTTGGTGCACATACCAACATACATTTTTATATATGTATATATTTTATATATATATATATTTTCTAGACACCTATATATTATATTTATACACTTCTTTGGTGCTTTTTAGCGCAAAATCATTAGGCGACGTTGCCTTATGCGTTCCAACAGTTTTAGGACAAAAGAGCACACCAAAACCATCACAGAAGTGACGTTCCATTGCCGCCAACTTCCTACACCCCGCACTTCTCCAAAGTAAGGATACACTGAGAAGGGGGAAAGCGGAAATCTTCTTACACCCACCGGAGTCTTGCATTTTACACTTATTTTTAGCAGTAAAGTGAGTTTATATAGTCAAATACAGTACTTACAATTGCGTCTGACTCGTTAGATGTTGAATTTTAAAAGCAGCGTCAAGCCTGCTTATGTCATAGGTTTGCTAATCTGACAGAAGTTCGCTGCTTTCAAAATTCAACATATAACCAGTCAGACGTAGTTCTAAGTACTGTATTTTACTATATAAACTCAGTTCACTGTTACATATAAGTGTAAAATCCAAAACTCCGGTGGGTGTAACAAGATGTCCGCTTTCCCCTTCTCAGTGTATCCTTACTATTGAGGAGTGCAGGATGTAGCAAGATGGTGGCGACGGAACGTCACTTCCTTTACACATTCTGACGGGTTGCCTAATCTGACAAAACAACAGTGTTGGAACGCATATGGGGTCGTCGCGCATGCGCTCCCCAGCGGGTAGCCAAATGTGATGGGTCGCCATATGTGACGAAACACCAGGACTTAGAACTTAGGACCAGCACTAGGAGCACTAAAATACAATACCATGATATAATATTTTGGAAGGTATCCACCGGGCAGTATCGTGGATACAGCTGGTGATAATTGAGTGCCACGTCCTAGAAATAAGTATATTGTGGGATTTAGATGTATAGTATGGACTTTTTAGGCACATAGACTAGGACAAAATAGTTAAAATAAAATGTTCTTTATTATTTAACAATATTGAAAATCACTCTGATTACAAAAAATCCATATAAAAGTGCACATAAAGTGTGGCATACGGTGTATTCCCCAGATGTACGTTAAATGGAGAATTATGGAGATGCTAGTATGACAATATCCACGGTATAAATCAACAGTTTGTTAATAAGCGGGGATAACCCTCTTTTAAGTGTACTCACTGCCACTGGGACCTGTTCCGCTGTCGCCCGTTTGAGTCCATTCTGCTTAGTCCAGGAAAGGCTTATGAAATTGAGAATACCAGTTTTACCCTGAACTATAAAGCTCCTGAAGAAGCCATTTCCTTTGCGAAACAAGTAGAGCATACACTATGGGGTCAAGGTGGTGTCCCCACTTATTAACAAACTGTGGATATATAAAGTGGATGTTGTGATACTAGCATCTCCATAATTCTCTATTTCACTTACATCTGGGGAATACACCTTATGCCACACTTTATGTGCACTTTTCTATGGAATTTTTGTAATCCGAATGGTTTTTAATATTGCTAATAAAAAAACATTTTATTTTAACTATTTTGTCCTAGTGTACACCGTTCCTATTGGAAGATTTGCCCTCTATTCCTTTTCTAGTTACAACTCAAAGTTTTGGATTTTTCCTCCCTTTTAGAATACATTTTCCTAACTGGGACAAAGACAACTATAAAAACCTCTAAAAACCCTATCTATAATAAAAGAACGTTTTGGGTATTAGATATACTTTAACTCTATTAACATTGAAGAAGAGCACTGTGACGTGGTGTTGGGATCAGTGCAGTATGGAAATGACTGGATAGATCATCTAAGTCCTTGCCATTAATGAATATACATCTTGATTTTGGATAGACATTCCCCAATATCAGCATTTGTTAACATGAAACAGTACTCCTAAAAGTGACATTAGCCAAAGAAGATTTACATTTAACACTGAACTAGATGTCATTTTCCACTGAATGGGATTATTGTGTCATTTGCAGTGGAGACAGTAAATGAAAGGTAAATCCCTGGCAGATATAAAAACAGAAATTAAATCTCTGAAAGATTAACTCCAAGCATACTAAATACTACATTTTATCTGATCCTGCAACATCATCACAAGGTCTGATCAGCAACCTGCTTCCTGCCACCTGATGTAGGCCATACCAGACTACAGCATCTATGGCATCATTACAGCAGCCCACATGCCCATTATGAGCTTCACCCACACTATGTCTAGGAACTGTTTTGATGGCGCTGTGTGAGATCGTTCTATGTAACACACTTCTGCCTACATGATGCTAGACATCATGGAGCCTGGAGGTTCTGCAGTGTCCATAGGCTGCAATGAAAATGTACAGAAGGTGCAGAAAAATAAACATGCTTCATAGACAAAGTATGTAGATGCCATGCTACATACATATTTTTTATACAGAGGCTAAAGTTTGGCTTCAACTATTTATTGATAAATCACTAAATGTATTTTTAAAAATGTATCAGCCTTGTTATTACCTGTAAATGTTTAAACTCTTGTTACAGATGTCTGGTTCTGCGTGGGCGTACTTGTTCTTCACCCTACTTGACCAGATAAAACAAAAAAAAGAATTGAACTGAAATAAAAATGTATCAGCCTCTTGCAAATACCTGTACAGCAGCACTGACTGGGGGATGGAGATGGGAGATGGAGATGGAGCAGCTTTGGAGACCAAGTGAGAGCAGCAAGATTACCTCATCAGTCTGTTGTTGCTCCTTTCCAATTACAGGCTAAAGGTGAGCAGATGACACCACTATTCTTCCTAACTGTAAAAGAGACAATAGTATTATCCACCTAGCTGGCACTTGAGACCTGTTTGTTTTGGTAGTTATATAGTGCTACTGCATGCAGTGCTAGGATGGGAAAATCTAGCCTTATCGGGGTGAATGCAGAAAATGTAATACTGGATTCTAACTGGATGCCCCTGTAAAGAAATTGTGATATCTGTTTTGCAGTATATGGAAAAAATAAAGTTTGAAACTACTCCAATAAATGTTTTAGCCAAAACAAGAAGCGTGAAGAAATAGAATATGGCCATCACATTCCATTATATCTAAAGTGTCAGCACCATAACAACATTAAATGCCAGGGTATAGGCTACATAGAGACAGGGATCAGGCAAACAAATTTAAAGTGGTTGTTAAGCCACTTTATCTACTTTATCCCATCCTGTCTGTTGAATAATCCTATTTGCCCCTGTGCCTGTGTTTTATTAAAATAAGCCGTTCTTTACCTTATCTCAGAGCGCGGATCGCCGCTCACATGACCCACTGGCTCTCTCTCCCCGTCTGACAGCTGCAGTGAGCGGGGCCGAGGATTCCCCACTGAAATCAGTCGGGAGGGGAGGAGGAGAGAGCCGGCGGGTCACGTGAGCGGCGATCGGCGCTCTGAAATAAGGTAAGGAACGGCTTATTTTAATAAAACACAGGCACAAGGGCACATAGGATTATTCAATAGATAAAACATTAAATGAAACTTCAGCAGCAGAAGGGGAGGGGTGAGGAGGACAGAGAAGGACTGAGCAGAGCTGCGGATGATGGAGGCAAGTAAACTGACCACGGTGTCAGGGCTCAGCAGCCATGATATACTGTGGTCAGTTTACAAAGAGGAGGACATAGCCAAGCAGGATCAGCCAGGTTTTTTAAGTGATAGAAGGGGCCAAATTACACAGCACAAGCACTGTGCTGTATAGCATGCTTTAAAGTAACAGGATCAATGTACTTTTTTTAGGTTAAACTGCTGTGGGGAAAAATACACGATTCAATATTCTGATGAAAGCTGCACAAAAAGATTTACTATGTTCTTAGTACATATGTATTTACAGTATATATATATATATATATATATATATATATATATATATATATATATATATATATTAGGGCTGTTACTGATTAAAATGTTCGTGTTCGATTAATCAATTTTTTTAAATCGATGAATCGACTAATTTCGAGTAATTATAACGCACATACAGATCCAACTACTTTTAGCTGATCTCCTTGCATTGCAACTCTGCATTAGTCAGTGGTAAATGTGGTATACACTATAGAGGGGGTCCCTGGGTTATGAACCCGTTAGGGATTTTCCTCCTGTTTGTAATCCGGAAATGTTCGTAAGTCGGGCGCGAATGCGCAGAACGACAAGTACGGACATTTCCGATGTTCTGTCGAATGCCGTTCTACGCATGCGCAGAAAATTACGGACATTTCCGACATTTCCAACATTTTCTGAGGCTCCATCTGGCCGCGCATGCGCAGAACGGCAGATGGTCCGCGCAGAACGGCAGAAGGTCCCCGCAGCGCCCTGTTCGTAAATAGGAGTGGTTCATAAGTCGGGCGTTCGTAAGTCGGGGACCCCCTGTATACAATCACCCGACACTAGTTAGTCTCCACAAACCATGACTTAACTTCACAGTTCACACAAATATGTTTTAAATTCAAACTGTAGCACTGACGTAAGTCATTTTTTTCCACAGTAGCGTGACAATCCCTCCACCTCCGGTCTAACTAATCACTCTCACCTTATGGCATGGACCCCTGTGCAAACAGGTGGTCATGCAAGCGGGTATCAAAAGGGTTAACACGGACCATAAACTTCTCTCACGTCTCCTTAGATCTCAGCAAGGACGCCAGGTCATGGGTAGAAAGAAAAGATCTAACTTCTCACCGCTTAAGTATAAGATTTAATCATTTTTTTCAAACACAAACTACTCACATAAAGATGATTAAACCACAGCATGTAAAGCCGACAATCGTGTTAGTTCTGTAGGGCAGCAGCGGGTGACGTCATGCGTAGCTCCTCCCCCGTACACGCTACGTTCAATCAGAACTTTGACGTCACCAGACTCCTCCCCCCTTCCCTTCGTTAGCAGACGGAGGCACTTGGGGAAGGGGGAGGAGTCCGGTGACGTTAATGTCCGTGACGTCACCGGATCACCGACGGAACTCCCTGAAGACCCGGAAGCCGGCGGAGAAGGTGAGTACCGATCAAAAGAATTTTGATCGATCAAAAAAATGAATCGATTAATTGAGGAATTAATCGTTAATTTCCACAGCCCTATATATATATATATATATATATATATATATATATATATATGTGTTTTGAACATGTTTTGAAGACTTAATGGTAAGGTGTATTACAGTTATTTATTAAAAAAAAGTTTCTTGTTGTGTGGTTAGTCATCTGCTTTTAGATTTCATCAGTGAACATTTCTTAGGCTTCCTTCCAGTTCCTTTTTCCCAGACTGACGTATGTTCACACAATTTCTGTAGATTTAGCTTTCAACATTTGATAAGCCTGGACATTCATATATGTGGGAGACATTTAGCATTTCCAGTCTCACTATATGGTGGTCTGAATGTTTTAAATGCTGATTGCAATATTCAGAAAGGATGCAAATTCCCTGTATGATTAGGACCCCTGCACATAATAACACAGAGGGATCCAAACAGACCCTTAAGAACAACAATAGACAGGGCCGGATTCCCCACAAGGCCACCGAGGCCAGGCCTCGGGGCGGCAGTGGTGCAGGGGCGGCGCCACTTCTGCGGCGACTTCCCTGCTTTCGCTAGAAACTCCCACCCGCTAGCCAGCCTGTCGGCACCGCTGCTTATTTCACAGGGACCGATCGGGCTTGTGTATTTCCACTTCCTGGTAGCGGTGGAACGCACCATAGGGCGGACGTGATGTCAGCAGCCTGAAATGATGGGCGCGTTGCCGCCCATGTCTTGCATCATTTCCGGCTGATGACATCACGTCCACCTTATCGTGCGTTCCACCGCTACCAGGAAGTGGAAATACACAAGCCTAATCGGTCCACATGAAAAAAGCAGCGGTGCCGGCGAAACGGGCTTGCTAGTGGGTGGGAGTTTGCCGCCCCCCTGAAATGTGCCCCTGAATGTCCCCTGGTCCAGACACGACAGCCCACAGACAGTGGGCATCAGGGCTGCTGTTAGAAATGATGGGGCCCCGTACATTCTACCTGACGGGGCCCCCTTTGACCCGGTGGCAGGCGACGTGGCAAGTGACACCCTGCATCCGCTGACAAGTGACGTGGCAAGTGACACCCTGCATCCGCTGACAAGTGACGTGGCAAGTGACACCCTGCATCCGCTGACAAGTGACGTGGCAAGTGACACCCTGCATCCGCTGACAAGTGACGTGGCAAGTGACACCCTGCCTGCATGCGCTGACAAGTGACGTGGCAAGTGACACCCTGCATCCGCTGACAAGTGACGTGGCAAGTGACACCCTGCATCCGCTGACAAGTGACGTGGCAAGTGACACCCTGCATCCGCTGACAAGTGACGTGGCAAGTGACACCCTGCATCTGCTGACAAGTGACATGGCAAGTGACACCCTGCATCTGCTGACAAGTGACGTGGCAAGTGACACCCTGCATCCGCTGACAAGTGACATGGCAAGTGACACCCTGCATCCGCTGACAAGTGACGTGGCAAGTGACACCCTGCATCTGCTGACAAGTGACGTGGCAAGTGACAATCTGCAACATGTGGCAAGTGACAATCCGCATCTGAAGGCAGCAGGTGACGTTGGCAAGTGACATGCTCAGGCTTCGACTGATTCTGCTTATGGTGAGTTGAACTATTTTATTTATATAACAATGTAATAATAGAAATATTGCACTTCAATCATTTTTTTTCCGATACAGCACTGTGTTGATTTAACTGTCAATTGCGCAAATGTGATCTCTTGTAGCAGTCATCGATAAAAAGGACGAGAATGGTGGGTGTGTGTGTGTGTAGGGGGGGGGGGGGGGCGGCATTGATGGAACCGGCCTTGGGGCGGCAAAGGGAGTAAATCCGGGCCTGACAATAGAACCACCAAACCTAGATGACAACTGTATTTTATGGTAATGCAGTTTCAGATTTCACAGCTGGCAATCACAAAATGAATATCAAAATTTCTGGCCTCAGGAGCTTCTGGGGAGCTCAAGTAGATGAACAAAGATGTGCAGGCATCCTTTTGACTTGCTGTGTTATATTGGTGGTAGTGTGATTTTAGATAACAGGGCTGTGCCTTGTAAGGGGAGCCTAGTGCATCTAGGGACCAAAGCTACCAAATAGTGTTTTTGCATAGCATTGAATAATTTTCAGTAGCAAGACAAGAAATAAACAAATATACAAGAACTGAAATAATATTTTACCCATATCTAAGGTGTATTATTTAAGATGAAAATATTTCTTTCATGAACTATGGTAGCAGATATTGTATGTCAGCCTATCTGTTCATTAAAACTTTATATTCCTGTAATGTTTTTAACATTATTTTTAACACGTGTACACTATTTGCCAAATTAAAAAGCACTTACCGTATATACTCAAGTATAAGCCGACCCGAATATAAGCCGAGGCACCTAATTTTACCACAAAAAACTGGGAAAACGTATTGACTCGAGTATAAGCCTAGGGTGAGAAATGCGCAGCTACTGTAAGTGGAAAAGAGCGTCAACAATGCCCATTTGCAGCCTCACTGTGCCCATTTGCATGCCTCACTGTGCCCATTTGCATGCCTCACTGTGCCCATTTTCAGCCATAGGCCCCCAAACTTCAAACTTGGTAGTTAAGGGTTCCTAAATGCCCCCTATCTGCAGCCAAAGGGTCCCGAAATGACATTGCTGCAGATGAACACAGTTGACCGACTTTGGGGCCCTGTATCTCGGGGCCACTTAGGGCTAGGAACGCCATCTTTGGATATGTTGTAGTTCCACTGGATTTGAATACCAAATTTGGGGTTCTAAGCACCAAGTGTCCCCAAGATATGGGGCCTCAAAATCGGTGGGAAAATGTCAAGCACTTTTCTGCAGCAGAGAATGACATTTTCCGAACCGACTTTGGGGGCCCTGTATCTTAGTACTAGGAACGCCATCTTTGGATATGTTGTAGTGCTAGGTCCACAGGGTTGGCATACCAAATCTGGGGTTCCTAGCACCAAGTGGCCCAGAGATACAGGGCCCCAAAGTCGGGTCGGAAAAAAAAATTTCCGCAGAAAATTGAATGACTTGAGTATAAGCCGAGGGGGGCACTTTCAGCACAAAAAAATGTGCTGAAAAACTCGGCTTATACTCGAGTATATACGGTATCTTATTATTTCTGATCATAAATTGCATATTGTTAATATTGCTCTACATACAATATATCATCCTTATCTTTTGGACAGCCTTGTGTAATTATATACCAGGACAACTTTGCCCTCTGGAACAGTCTGCACTTCCAGCACATCTTCTATTTTTTATAGCTCCCATTCTAATGTTTCACATTTTAAAAAGATACATATAGGTCTGGATTAATGAGTCAGTGATATTTGTTTTGGATAAACTGGTTATTGATGGTGTGGCCTAGTGGTTAGTACTTTTGCCCTGTAGCCCTAGGGTAATCATTTTGAATCCTGGCCAGGATACTGTCTGCATTGAGTTTGCATGTTCTCCTTGTGCTTGCCTGGGTTTCCTTCCACTTTTCAAGGACAAGCTGGGAGGTTAATTGATTCCTGTCATGTGTGTATATGAGACAGCGGCCTAAGATTGTAAGCCCCTTGAGGGCAGAGACTGATCTGTATTAATAGTATGTAATGTTGTAACATTATATATACGTAAATACCTGTAATAAAATAATAACACATTTTTTGCTTTGAAAGACTGTATTAGTCTGTATTAGTCTGTATTAGTCTGTATAGGTTTTAAAAAGTCAGTCAAGCCAATGGTTTGCAGCATGCAGGCTATCTGTCTGTGCTTGTTGGCTCACAGACTTATACGAACCATTTCAATTTCCTAGTACCACTTAGACATGTGCGATTAGTTTCGTACGAATGGGAAATTCGTATGAATTTTTCGAAATTCGCACATTCATACGAATCCGAATTACGAATTTTTACGAATACGAATTCTGTAGGAAATACGAAATTTCGTTTACGAATTTCGGATCCAAATTATCCGAATTCAAACTACCAAATGATGAATTTCAACTAATAGGAAAGAAATTATACTATTTTTTTATTATATTCTTTATTTTGCTTTTTTCCACATAATACATAATATTTACAATCATGTAATCAGCAGTTACATACATTTTCCCCCCAATTCTCCCTCCCCCCCCCCCCCCCTCTAAAAAAAAAAAAAAAAAAAAAAAAAAAAATATATATTTTTTTAACGCCTACCCCGTCTCGCTCACCCCCCTCCCCTTCCCCTCAGTGTTTTCTTCTATTATCCTCAAATATTGTTCTGTTTCCCTGAACTCAATCCACTTTTGCCATGTCCTCAGATATTTTCCTTCTTGATTCTCTAAGTTATGTATAGATTGTTCTATTATTCTTGTCCTCTCCACCCTCTCTACCCATTCTTTCATTACGGGTATCTCCTGGGATTTCCAGTGACAGGGGATTAAAGCTTTAGCTGTATTTAATAGGTAAAGTATGAGATTCCTCCCCTTCTGTTTCCTTCCCCTCTCCATGTCGTGAAAAAGGCATACCCATGGGGCACTCTCCACTCTAACTTGGGTTATATTAAAAATTATTTCTATTATTTGCTCCCAGTATTTTTTTATTTTCGGGCAATACCACCACAGGTGTGAGAAAGAGCCCGGCGTATTGCACCCTCGCCAACAGTTTGGGGGGTTGTCTTCACTAAAGGCGTTTGCTCCTTGGGGGGTTACATACCACCTAGCTAGGAGTTTATAGGACATTTCTACTGATTGTATATCTTTTGGGATAAAGACGCTTTCTAAAATTTTATTCTTCTGTTCATCGGTATTTAAGGTGCCAATTTCCCTTTCCCATCTCCCTAGATACCCCGGGTATTCGTGTTCCGCCTCCCGCAGCAAGATTTTATACGTCTTTGAGATCCTCTTCTCACGACTGTTGGGGGATTCTATTAGTTTTTCTAAAGGTCTAAGTTCTTTCTTACCCCGTAGAGGTTTTGGAAGTGTGTGTATAAAGTGTAGTATTTGAGTATATCGCCACTTATCTAGTGCTCTGTGTCCCCACTTCCCCGTGATCTCGTTATATGTGCTCATCCTATTCCCTTCCATCACATCTATTACTCTTAAATTCTCTTTATTGGACCATCTGTTAAAATATATATATTCCTCCTTTCCTGGGAGGAAAAAATTTGTATCTAATAGTGGGATTAATGGGGAGTTATAACCCCAATTGTGTCTTTTGTGTATTCCATCCCAAATTTTTAATGAGTGTTTTGTGAGTGCGGTTGTGTTTGGGCCTAATTGTCGATAATGTGCCGGTATCCATATAATTTCCCCTATTCTTGTTCTACTCAACTTTTTTTCCAACTCCACCCAACTTTTCTCCTCATAGTTGTGATTCCAGTCTATTATTCTAGTAATTGCGGCGGCCTCATAGTATTTTTTAAAGTCCGGGGCAGCTAGTCCCCCTCTTCCTTTTTCTCTAACTAATATTTCGTATGCTATACGTGCCCGTTTACGTGCCCAGATGAATTTTATTATCATTGACTTTATTTTCCTTAGATATGGTTGTGGGAGGGCAATTGGGATCATTTGGCAAGTGTAAATAAATACGGGAAGGATGAACATTTTGACTGCGTTTATCTTCCCAATCCAAGAGAGGGCTTTGTATTGCATTCCTCTGAGTTGCTCTTTGATTTTATTTAAAAGTGGGATATAGTTATGATTGTAAAGGTTCTCCACTTGGGGGGTTAATTTTATTCCCAAGTAGCTGAGTTCCTTTTTACACCATTTAAATTGAAATTTAGATTGGATGGCACTCTGTTCTTTTATTGGTACTGTTAAATTCAATATCTCAGATTTAGACATGTTCACTTTAAAATTTGATAAGTTACCATAGTTTTTTAATTCTTTCATGACCGTCGGAATAGATAATCTAGGGTTGGAGATATAGAGCAGCAAATCATCTGCAAATGCCGATACTTTATAGTCTCCATCTCCAACTCTGATTCCCTGGATGTCCGGGTTTCTACGTATTGCCGTGAGTAAGGGTTCCAGGGTGATTATAAATAAAAGGGGGGAGAGTGGGCAACCCTGTCTTGTCCCATTAAACAAGTCGAGGGGAGAAGACAGGGTGCCATTCACTCTTACTCTTGCTGTCGGATGCTGGTACAGTGCCTCAACCCACCTCATCATCCTATCACTCAGTCCCATGTAACTCAGTGTTTCGAGTAAGAATACCCAATTAACCCGATCGAAGGCCTTTTGGGCGTCAATTGACATAAGGACTGAGGATGCGTTTCGCCTACCCGCTTCTTGGATCAGCATTATTGACTTCAACGAGTTGTCTCTTCCTTCCCTTCCCTGCACGAACCCAGCTTGGTCCTTATGTATCCATTCTGGCAGATATGACTTCAATCTCCCGGCAATTATTTTTGCAAATATCTTTATATCAGAATTTAATAGGGATATTGGCCTATAGCTTTCAACTGCCATAGGGTCTTTCCCCTCTTTCAAGATCAAAGTAATATGTGCCAACAATGTCTCATCTCTAAATTTCTCTCTTTTCCCTACTGCATTAAAATATTTGCATAATCTGGGTACTAGTTGTTTGGCGAACTTTTTATAATATGTGATAGGGAATCCGTCTGGGCCCGGACTTCCTCCTGGGGTTGTACTTGCAATGGCTCTTTCCACCTCTTCTACCGATATTGGCGCTCCCAGTGCCTCCATTTCCTCTATTTTGCCTTTTGGGAAATCCATGTAAGTAAGTATTCCCTTATTTCTTCCCGCCGCTTTCCTTCATTCTCTTTCTGTTCAATGTTGTATAAAGTACTGTAGTACTTATGAAATGCACTCGCTATCTTTGGGGATGCTATTAGAGTCTCCCCCTTTACGTCCCTGATCTTCTCTATAAATGTCCTGTTTTTTTTTTTCCTTCACCCTGTTGGCCAACCATTTCCCTGCTCTATTCCCCCACTGATATCTTTCCTTCCTTAGGATATGTAGTGCAGCTGTCCTCTCTTGTTCTAAGTATTCTTCTAGCTCTCTTTTTTTGGCTATCAGGCCTTGTTTTTCAGCTATTCCTTTGGGTCGAGTTTTCTGTTCTAGTTCGTGTATTTCCTTATATAGCTCCCTTTTCCTTTTTTCCCTTGCTTTTTTTTCCCCTGCCCCGATTCCTATTAGAGTACCCCTTATCACTGCTTTATGGGTTTCCCAAATTGTTGAGGCCGCCACCTCTGGTGATTCATTTAGGGTAAAGAAGGTTTCTAATTCCTGTTCTATTTTAGCAACCGACTCTTGGTCTTGCAATAGTGTGACATTGAGTTTCCAGTTTGTCCCAGGTCCACAGTCCCCCTTTATCTCCAATTGGGCCTTCACTGGGGCATGATCTGACAATGTCATTGTTTTTATTTCTGCGCTCCTAAGTGTCGGGACCAGCTGATGTTCTATAAAAATATAGTCGATCCTGGAGAAGGAACTATGGACCTGGGAAAAACAGGTATAATCTCTATCTTTTAAATGCAAGATTCTCCATGTATCTTGTAGCTGCCATTCTGCTAGTGTTTTAGAGAGTTTTTTCCTCCTTTGTTCCGTAGCTCGGGACCTACCCAGTGACGTATCTAATTTTGGATCAATGCTCCAATTGAGGTCCCCTGCTAAGATGAGTTTACCCTCTTTAAACCCCTCTAGTTTACTTAATACACTCCTAAGAAATTTATCGGGGTTTTTGTTAGGTGCATATACATTCACAATCGTGCATCTCATATTGTATAACATACCTTTTATGAACATATACCTTCCCTCAGGGTCCACAAGACGCTCCTCTAGCTTAAATTTTATTTGCCTGTTTAGGCCAATTGCTATACCTCTCGAGTAAGGCGATGGAGAGTCCGCATAATACCATATTGGATAATGAAATGAATTTAGTCTAATTCCCGAGCTATGTGTTATGTGTGTCTCCTGCAGGCATACAATACCCGCTTCTAACAAGAGGAGTTCGTCATTTACTCTGTATCTTTTTTTTTTTGTGTTTAGCCCTCTTACATTGTATGTAATTAAATTTATCCTCTCCATAATGCGTTTTTAATGCGCCACTCTTTTAGAAGCGTCTCGTAGAGCCCGGGTCGGTTTTCGTACTGTGTTGGGAGGGGGCGAGCGAGACCCCAAACAAAAAAAAAAAGAAAAAACAAAAGAAAAAGAAGGATACCCCTATGAACCCCCCATTCCCCCTCCTCCCCACCCCTCCCCCCCCCTTCTGAAACGATACACCCTGATGGGTTGGACAGAACCCCCCATAATCGTTTAATGTATGGATCAGGCTAACTCCATCCCAGTGTCGCCTGCCTTCCATCTTCTCCCTAGGGCTCATTTCCGTGGCTATATAGGCCCTCTCCGTCACCTCCCCCCTGCTCCCCCTCCCCTGCTCCCCCCGCCTTTCATCTTTCGTCTTTGGGTTACTGTTTTCTTTACTTATTCCCACTGGGCACTGAAGGGCCATCAACTTCCCCCTTCCCCCCCAGCTCTCCCCCTCCCATCCCCCCTCACAGGTCGTTCGTGTTGGGGGGGCCAGATACCCTCCTCCGCTCCCCACTCCAGCATAGTTGGGGGCGGGTCAATCCCTAGGCGTTCACAGAACTTTCCCACGTCCTCCGGAAAACGCAGGACCGCAGATCGTCCATCCCTTTTCCCCACTAGACATGCCGGGAATCCCCACTGATAGGGGATCTCTGCTGTCCTCAACGATGAGGTCAGGGGTTTGAGTTGCCACCTTCTTCTCAACGTCTCGGGCGCGAGGTCTGGATAGATCTGGAGCTCTGCTCCCCCAAAGGTTACCCCCTTAAGTGCTCTAATTTTGCTCATAATCAAGGTCTTCTCTTCCACATAATGGAACCTTATTATTACGTCTCTCGGGGAGTCTGGACTTCCTCTCTGGGCTCGAGTCAACCTATGTATTCTGTCTATTTTCAGAGAGTCTGTAGCTTCCCTATCTAGGAAAGGATTAAATAATTGCTGTGCTATACTTCTCAGTTCCGTGTTGCCATATAACTCAGGGAGACCTTTTATACGGAGATTCTTCCTTCTGCTTCGATTCTCTTGGTCTTCTAATTTATATAGCAACATTCTGTTAGATCTCTGGAGGGTATTCATCTGTTCTGCTAATTCTACGAGCTTTTGGTCATGGATCTCTAACCTGTCTTCCACCTCTTCTACTCTCCCCAGGACTAGTCCTATATCTCCTCTTAGGGCTGCAATTTCCCCTTTCAAAGATGTTTCTAGATTTGAAAACATCTCTGAGAGCATTTCTCTTATTTGTGGCATCCCCTCTTGGGTTGTGGGCCGCATGGTTCTTCCTATCTCAGTATCTCCTCCCTCCGCTCCCCTTTCCACCTCTCTATTCTGTGTTTCCTCCTGTCCTTGAGTGGTGTTAAGTGGGGTTTTATCCTCTGCCTTCGGTCCCGTTGTCTTTGCCCCGTTTACCTTCCCTCCTTTACTTTCCTCCGGGCCTCTCTGTCTGTTTAGGCCTGATCTTAGGGGTACTCCTCCTTGGCTTAATCTTGGGCCCCCCTGACCCTCTTCCCCCGTGTTAGCATTAGTGGCCATATATCTCTGGATACCTCCCGGGCTTTGGGTTGGTGGTATAGGCTTGACAGTCTTGTTTGTTTTACCCCTCATATTCATTGCCGTCCTTATTTCTATTTAGGGTGTTCCGGCTATTGGTTGCACAGTCCTCTACTCCCTCTTATATTCCCCTTGCTGACACCTCTTTATTGGCTAATCTAGTTTTACCTGTGTGGGAATGGGGAACGGGGTATGCACTGTATAATTTCTTGCTGTGACCGCTATCTGAACCCTTCTCCCCCTCCTGGGTGTCTCGGTCCTCCTTTTAGAGTTTATGGACCTCAGGTCAGGTGTGGTCAATTAAAGAGAATACAGTACCATTGCATTACAACACATTTACCCCTGTCTTACCCCCTCCTTACCCCACCACAGATAAATTTATGCTATACATCAACGGACAGAAAACAGCTAGCAGGGGCACCAAAACCAGAAAAAAAAGAAAGAAAAAGGGGGAAAAAAACAAAGAGAAAAAAGGTTTTATCTAAGGCTTGATGTGTCTCTTGACTTTGTCTCTTGAACCTTCTTTCCAAGGGGGTATAAGAGGGAATATATAAAATATGGGGACAAAAGCAAGTACTAAAGAGTATCTGTTCGAGCTGATGGGGCTCGAGCGAGGACGAGGCCGAAAACAAGGGAATTAAGAAGGTCTAGGTGAGAGGGGGGATGCGGCACACTCTTCGATGGAGCCTCCGGTCAATGTTCACTGTACCCGTTCTCTTGGCTCTGGGTTGGGGGTCTCTTATGCATCCAGTCTCGGGAGTTATGGTTACCCCAGGGTATGTCCCTCTCTGATGTCAGTCAGAGATATTTTAGTTTCAACGTTCCTGGTCGTGGTAAACCTGTCAATTTGAATGGTACAGGGGTTTGCTGGACCACCCCTCTGCCTGAGAATAGTGTCCTGGTAATAGTGTCCTGGGAGCCCCTAGGGGCTGTCTTTCTCGGTTTCCAGCCGTCCAGCCTCCTAACCCCCGATGCAACTTCTCTGCAGGATTTACAAGAGTCAAGGTTGTGAACTGGGTATGTTAGATTTGGATTTGTCATGTGTCCATATGTTCACTGTTCACCTGTCCCGGGGGATTGTAAAACACAAATTTTCATCAGCTATGCTGACAGTCAGTTAACCCCTGGGCAGGTTTCTTCTCCGGAAAGGGAATGTGAAAGGTGCATGTATTATAGCAGGCACAAAAGCCACTCACCACTTCGGCGTCGGATGCGGGGTCGGTATTCAGTCCCTCCTCCACTGCCCCAGACAGGAGCCGTCCCTTTACCATCCACTTCTAATGAAGCCTACAACCAGTCATGCTGACACATGACATTGTATAGGCATGGTACACCGTTGTCACTATTAGGGAGCTGGTGCAGGGCTATAATGTGCATTTGCGACTGGACAGTATAACATGAAGTGGTTGAAAGAGGCTGGATTAGATCAGCGTCATTAAGATGCAACAGGGGATGAAAAAAGAAGTCCCTTTACCTCTTCCCCTGCTTCGTGGTGAGGGTCGCTGTCCGTTGCCCCCTTGTAAGAGTTAGGTCCTGCTGAGTCCGTCTGCAGCTGTGCGGTGAGGCGCGGTGGGGCACGGCCTCCCCCGGCAGACGCGTGGGTGTTTTAACCAGCTTCAGGATGTCGGAGCGGGGCCGGAGGCGAACAGGCAAAGGAGGCCTCTCAGCGCGGTCAGGTCTAGCCGGCAGGCGGGCGGGTCAGCCACGCTCCTTCACGGTCATCCCTCCTCCACATCCGGGCTGCGATGCGTGGGATGTGAGGGGAACCGAGCTCTTCAGCGTGGCGGAGCGGGCGTGCGAGCAGGTACGAGCAGGTCTGGGGGCGGGCTTCTGACGAGAAGCACCCACGCTATCACGTCATGACGCTACTCCAGCTGACGGCTCCCATGTCTAGTACCTCTCTACATATATATCTATTTTAAACTGATTAGCGTTATATATATTCTATTTTATTTTAAAAAATGCAATCAAGTTCTATCTATATCAAGCTTATTATTATACATTTTCAATGCTTTTTTCAGCACCCCCCCCTTCTCTATCTACTCAAAAGCTGACAATTAGTGGTTCTTAACATTGTACAGCACCCTTGACTTGCCTGCACATCAACAGCTTGTGCAGTGAGTATATTATACATTTGTTTTTGTTTTGAATATTTGGTAGTTCTTCAGTAGTTTTCATCTCTTTATTACCTAAATAGTAGCTGAACACACAATTAATTGCAGCTCTATTAACCTTTTAGTTTAGTCCATCTGGGCCTCCTCTGGCCACTCTGTGCGCCCTCTGGGGCTGGCCGTCTCAGTCTCGTTGTTCACTTGGAGCTTTTGGAAGCTGGATTTGGGTAAGTGGCGATGCCGTTCAGCATGAAGGGCATTGTTTTGATTGTTTTGATTTACTTATTCTAGATTTCAATTGTATTACTTTTTTGCAACTATTATATCCTAAATGTGTCTTGTTCTACATCTAGTGATGTATACTGTGCTATTTAATATATCGTAAAATGTATGGGTAAATACTGCGCCAAACTCAGAATCTATTGAGCGGCTAGCACAACAATTAGACAAAATTGTATAGAAGATATATGGTAGATAGTGCAGCGCTAAAACAAACGTACCTGCTTCACAGAAAGCTACACAAAAGTTCAGAATTGTGAGCAGCAATGTGTTGCAGATGAATTGTTATAGAAAAACGCTCATCGTGTGAGTATGGTGTCGAGAAACACCAAATGATATGTCAAGTGGTGATTTAAAAAATCAGGTTTGAGACAAAAATTGGTGTGCATGTATTAGCACAACATCCAACTATATAAGTGAAAAAATGTATGGTGTACATAAATTTCCACAAGGCCAAAGCCAAGTCCCAAAAACACTTGTATGGTGCCTATTGCGACCCCTAAGTCTGACTCAAAATTCTTATAGTGGGAAACCAAAAAGGTGTGGTGCATACGATTCACCAGAAATCGCATGAAAACAAAAAATAAATCAAATATGTTTTGTTTATATATATAAAATTGCCAGTGAGGCTATAACATTCACACTATGAGGAGCCACTCTCTTTTTTCTATATCTCTATTTTGAGCTATCTACGGTGAGAACCACGATTGGGGCTTCATATTCTCTTGGCGATCCATAAGCACATCTTGGTGAGTAGGAGGGTGTATTCACCCAGAAAATCTCCCAGAGGATACAGCGGGTTGCGGTACAACCCCTGCAAATCCAGTGATTCCGGTCCACGCTCGATTGACTCACCGCCTAAGGCCTGTGAGTGTGAGTCCACCTTTTCTGGTAAGAGTACCATTATTTAAATCATCCATTCGTTTGTGGGGAGACCTCTTCATAAACATCTGAGTTGGTCCAGGTCCATAAACACCCAGAAATATTGAGAAATACAATACTATCCTGCTGTCGCTTCGTAAATTATTGCAGCTATACATCTATTGATTGGGAATTTACCGGTCATCACTTTAGACTGACACCAATTTTTATAATTTTTTATATATTTTATATCCCTCATTTTTGCACGTCTCATCTGATTTAATGAGACTGCTATAGTAATTACTAGCACGGCTGCATAACAATAACCACTGTTTGTATCTTTGACAAGATTGCAGGGTTGGTTTTTGTGTTACTATTTGAAATTTTACACTTTATTGCTCAATATTGGTATTTTTTCATTTTATGTTAATGCTCTCTGTGTATAAAAGGCTCACATTTATGAAGCTAGGTGTTATAGCCTCACTGGCAATTTTATAGATATAAACAAAACATATTTGATTTATTTTTTATTTTCAAGCGATTTCTGGTGAATCGCACGCACCACACCTTTTTGGTTTCCCACTATAAGAATTTTGAGTCAGCCTTAGGGGTCGCAATAGGCACCATACAAGTGTTTTTGGGACTTCTTGGCCTTGTGGAAGTGTATGTACACCATACATTTTTTCACTTATATAGTTGGATGTTGTGATAATACATGCACACCACTTGACATATCATTTGGTGTTTCTCGACACCATACTCACGCAATGAGCGTTTTTCTATAACAATTCATCTGCAACACATTTCTCACAATTCTGAACTTTTGTGTAGCTTTCTGTGAAGCAGGTACATCTATTAAATATAACCCCTGAAGAAGCCCATGGTAACTTGGGCTTGTCAAGATAACCTCAATATCATCACCTTCTAAACAATAAGAGACTCCCACTTTCATGGCATATTTCAAAACAAGTTGTATTGATGTGCATGTTTGTTTTTAACAACAATCTTTTATTATTTTGTATGTATTAATAAAAGCTATCTTTTTTTATTATTAGTGTTGTTCCCAATTTTTCAGCACTTGAAAAGTCCTGCAAAAAAACCTTCTCTGTATCCATCAACCCAAAACTTATGGTTCAGTTTTTGGAGGATGCTGGAGAAATAACTCATTGATATCCTACATTTCTCAGGGCCCCATAGGATGAGATTTATCTTCTTGGTTTCCCAGCTATGCCCACCTGTCACACCCAATTCAATGCCCCCCAGCCCACATTGGTTTATTAATATACATCATATTATGGAGAGCCTTTTGAGAGATTTAGAGAAGTGGGAACACACTATGGTGGGCTATAAATCCCCAAATTATAACATGATAACTAGACGCTGCAGCAGGAAAGTATTAGGCCCCTTTCACACTGGGGCGGGGAGCCGCGGTGACGGTAAAGCAGCGCTATATTTAGCGCTGCTTTACCGTTGTTTTAACCGCGGTATTCGGCCGCTCGCGGTGCGGTTTTACCCCCCGCGAGCGGCCGAAAAAAGGGTTAAACACCCCCGCAGAGCGCCGCCGTAGCGGCGTTTGCGGCGGTATTGCCGCGGTTTTACCGCGGTGTCCCATTCTAATCAATGGGAAGGAGCGGTATAGGAGCGGTGAACACACCGCTCCTATACCGCTCCAAAGATGCTGCTAGCAGGACTTTTTTTGTCATCCTGCTAGCGCACCGCTCCAGTGTGAAAGCCCGCCGGCTTTCACACTGGAGTTAAAGGGGCCGGATTTTTTCAGGCGGTATACAGGCGCTATTTTTAGCGCTGTACCGCATGAAAAACGCCCTGGTGTGAAAGGGGCCTTACTGATGAATAAGGATGGTCCCAATGTTCGAATCAAATCTAAGTTCGACTCGAACATCGGGTGTTCGTTGGTTCGAAAACTAACCAAACATATGGGGCATTTGCGGCAAATGCAAGCACTGCAGAGCTCCCTATAATGCACTGCGAGGGACTCTTCTCTGCCCACCAACATTTAGGGATGTACTTTCCACTGACCAATAACAGTTACAGGAGCACTCATAACTGACCACCAATATTAAGGGGACACTTTGCACTCACCACCAAGCGGTGGTGTTCACCTGTGTGCAATCTAAGTGTCACATGATCTGTCATTACATATACACACCTTTTTAAAAGGCCCTAAAGGCTGCAAAACCTAAGCAAGAGGCACCACTAACCAAACATTGCCATGAAGACCAAGGAACTCTCCAAACAAGTAAGGGACAATGTTGTTGAGAAGTAAGGATGAGCCCGGTGTTCGATTCGAACCCATGTTCGAATCGAGCACCGGGTGTTCGCTCGCTCGGCGAGCCCAGAACTATTGGGACCGCTCGCATCAAATTCGTGTGATGCGAGCGGCCCCGCAATGCATTGCGGCCCGCGCAGTGCAATGCTGGCTGATGATTGGCCAAGCATGCACTGTGACCCCGCATGCTTGGCCAATCACAGCGCCGGCAGCGAGGAGAGCCATAATTGGCTACAGGCAGGATGCCTGTAGCCAATTATAGCTCAGGGGCTTTAATACACGCCCCACGGTATAAGAGGCCGCCGCGGCGGCGGCCTCGCATATTATGTTTCACTCACAGTGTCAGCGTGTCAGTGTGCTGCTGACTGCTGACAACAATATGTTCTTTATTTCTGGGGATATGTGTGTGCATGCTGTTAGAACAGCATTGCAGTATCACATCTGGGGGGTGTCTATAGGTAGCCTGTGAAGGAGGGCAGGTTTCCTGTGCTTAGAACTTTCCCTGCAAAAAAGTGTCATTTTTGCAGGAAGAAAGCTATTTAAATCACTCGCAGCTAATGAATTGATGGCTCCTGTAACACAGAGAGCTGTCATTCATTAATAAAAAACAAAAAAAAAAGCGTAGGGGTCCCCCCAAATTCAATAACCAGGCCCTTCAGGTCTGGGATGGATATTAAGGGGGATCCCAGCCAAAAAAAAAAAAAAAAAAATGGCGTAGGGTCCCCCTCAAAATCCATACCAGACCCTTGAGGTCTGGTATGGATTTTAAGGGGAACCCAAGCCAAAAAAAATGGCGTGGGGTCCCCCTCAAAATCCATACCAGACCCTTATCCGAGCACGCAACCTGGCAGGCCGCAGGAAAAGAGGGGGGGACGAGAGCGGCCCCCCCTCTCGCCTGAACCGTACCAGGCCACATGCCCTCAACATTGGGAGGATGCTTTGGGGGTCTAAGACCCCTAAAGCACCTTGTCCCCATGTTGATTAGGACAAGGGCCTCTTCCCCACAACCCTGGCCGGTGGTTGTGGGGGTCTGCGGGCGGGGGGCTTATCGGAATCTGGAAGCCCCCTTTAACAAGGGGACCCCCAGATCCCGGCCCCCCCCCTGTGTGAAATGGTAAGGGGGTACAAAAGTACCCCTACCATTTCACCAAAAAAGTGGCAAAAATGGTAAAAAGGACAGGAGACAGTCTTTGACAATTCCTTTATTAAAATCTTCTTTCTTCTTTCTTCATCCTTCGGTTTCTTCATCTTCTCCTTCCTTCATCTTCTTCCATCTTCTTCTTCCATTTTCTTCTTCCTCCGATCCGCTTCTTCTTGCGCTGGTCTTCTCGTCCTTCTCGTCCGGCATCTTCTTCCGTCGGCGTCGGTGTCTCTGTCTCTTCTTGGGCCGCTCCGCGCAATGGGAGGCTCCCGCTGTGTGAGGCTCCGCTCCGTCTGACAGGTCTTTTATAATGGAGGGCACCTGGTGACCCCGCCCCCTCTGACGCACAGGGACGTCATGGGGAATTCCATGATGGCTTTCCCCATGATGTCAGAGGGGGGCGGGGTCACCAGGTGCCCTCCGTTTTAAAAGACCTGTCAGATGGAGCGGAGCCTCACACAGCGGGAGCCTCCCATTGCGCGGAGCGGCCCAAGAAGACACCGACACCGACGCCGACGCCGACGGAAGAAGATGCCGGACGAGAAGGACGAGAAGACCAGCGCAAGAAGAAGCGGATCGGAGGAAGAAGAAAATGGAAGAAGAAGATGGAAGAAGATGAAGGAAGGAGAAGATGAAGAATCCGAAGGATGAAGAAAGAAGAAAGAAGATTTTAATAAAGGAATTGTCAAAGACTGTCTCCTGTCCTTTTTACCATTTTTGCCACTTTTTTGGTGAAATGGTAGGGGTACTTTTGTACCCCCTTACCATTTCACACAGGGGGGGGGCCGGGATCTGGGGGTCCCCTTGTTAAAGGGGGCTTCCAGATTCCGATAAGCCCCCCGCCCGCAGACCCCCACAACCACCGGCCAGGGTTGTGGGGAAGAGGCCCTTGTCCTAATCAACATGGGGACAAGGTGCTTTTGGGGTCTTAGACCCCCAAAGCATCCTCCCAATGTTGAGGGCATGTGGCCTGGTACGGTTCAGGCGAGAGGGGGGGCCGCTCTCGTCCCCCCCTCTTTTCCTGCGGCCTGCCAGGTTGCGTGCTCGGATAAGGGTCTGGTATGGATTTTGAGGGGGACCCCACGCCATTTTTTTTGGCTAGGGTTCCCCTTAAAATCCATACCAGACCTCAAGGGTCTGGTATGGATTTTGAGGGGGACCCTACGCCATTTTTTTTTTTTTTTTTTTGGCTGGGATCCCCCTTAATATCCATCCCAGACCTGAAGGGCCTGGTTATTGAATTTGGGGGGACCCCTACGCGTTTTTTTTTTAATTTTTTTTTTTTTTTTTATCAATGACTTTTTTTTATGAATGAGTTTCAATGAATGACTGTTCTCTGTGTTACGGGAGCCGTGAATTAACATTAGCCGCGAGTGATTTTAAATAGCTTTTTTACTTTCAAAAATGACACTTTGCGCAGAGACAGTTCTAAACACGGGAAACATGCGCCCCTTCACAGGCATACTATAGACACCCCCCAGGTACGAAATTTAAAGGAATATTACACTTTTATTGTTTCAATTTAAGCATTATTAAAATCACTGCTCCTGAAAAAACGGCCGTTTTTAAAAAATTTTTTTGCATTGATACATGTCCCCTGGGGCAGGACCCAGGTCCCCAAACACTTTTTATGACATTAACATGCATATTAGCCTTTAAAATGAGCACTTTTAATTTCGAACGTTCGCATCCATTATAACTAATAGGGTTCTAAAGCTCGCACGGACTTTAGGTCCGTTCGCGGGTTCTGGTGCGAGCCGAACGGGGGGGTGTTCGGCTCATCCCTATTGAGAAGTACAAGTCAGGGTTAGGTTATAAAAAAATCCAAATCTTTGATGATCCCTAGGAGCACCATCAAATCTATCATAACCAAATGGAAAGAACATGGCACAACAGCAAACCTGCCAGAGAGGCAGCACAGAGACCAGAGGTAACCCTGGAGGAGATGCAGAGTTCCACAGCAGAGACTGGAGTATCTGTACATAGGACGACAATAAGCCGTATGCTCCATAGAGTTGGGCTTTATGGCAGAGTGGCCAGAAGAAAGCATTACTTTCAGCAAAAAACAAAATGGCACGTTTTGAGTTTGCCAAAAGGCATGTGGGAGACTCCCAAAATGTATGGAGGAAGGTACTCTGGTCTGATGAGACTAAAATTGAACTTTGTGGCCATAGAAAACGCTATGTCTGGCGCAAACCCAACACATCACATCATCCAAAGTACACCATCCCCACAGTGAAACATGGTGGTGGCAGCATCATGCTGTGGGGATGTTTTTTAGCAATCGGAACTGGGAAACTGGTCAGCGTTGAGGGAAAGATGGATGGTGCTAAATACAGGGATAGTCTTCAGCAAAACCTGTACCACTCTGTGTGTGATTTTAGGCTAGGACGGATGTTCACCTTCCAGCAGGACAATGACCCCAATCACACTGCTAAAGCAACACTTGAGTGGTTTAAGGGGAAATGTAAATGTGTTGGAAGGGCCTAGTCAAAGCCCAGGCCTCAATTCAATAGAAAATCTGTGGTCAGACTTAAAGATTGCTGTTCACAAGAGCAAACCTGAAGGAGCTGGAGCAGTTTTGCAAGGAGGAATGGGCAAAAATCCAAGTGGCAAGATGTGGCAAGCTCATAGAGACTTATCCAAAGGCTCTACAAAGTATTGACTTTAGGGGGGTGAATAGTTATGCACATTGATTTTTTGTGTTATTTTGTCCTATTTGTTGTTTGCTTCACAATACAAAAAAAAAAACATCTTCAAAGTTGCGTGCATGTTCTGTAAATTAAATGATGCAAATCCTCAAACAATCCATGTTAATTCCAGGTTGTGAGGCAACAAAACACCAAAAATGCCAAGGGGGTGAACACTTTTGCAAGGCACTTTATGGCTGTGATAGTAAATGTCCAGATACTAAATGCATTAGATGTTTTGGACCCAGCTCCTGTGTCCATGTGATAGGATTGGCTTTGTTTTAAACATTTCTCTAAATCAAAGTCACAAAGAATAAAAGCCTGGTTGTGACCATCAAACTCCACCTAATATATCTAAGCTTGAAAGAAAAGAAAAACTGAAAAGCACGCAAAAGTTCATGCTCTACATTCAAAAGTAAATCAACATAATAAAGCCTATAAAGACTAACAAGTCTTGGCCAAGAATCATGTTAAAATAAACTATTATTTGTTTATTTTAACATAATTTTTGGCCAAAGCTTTTTAGTCTTTTCAGTTTTTATGCATGTTGGTTCTATTTAGATGTGGATACAATAATTGTACATTTGTAGACCATGAACTTTGGCATGCTTTTCAGTTTCTTTTTCAATTTTTTGTCAAGCTTCGACCTACTATGTGGA
Organism: Lithobates sylvaticus; assembly: GCA_028564925.1. NCBI lineage: Eukaryota > Metazoa > Chordata > Amphibia > Anura > Ranidae > Lithobates > Lithobates sylvaticus. The sequence continues at coordinate 67,298,789 of CM053033.1, read as the reverse complement.
GTTTGAAAGTTGTAACCAGGTTTTTATTCTTTGTGACTTTAATACTTGAATACTTACTGGAGACAACTCCACTCTTTTTTGACCATTTGGGTGCCTGCCATGTGTAGCAGGGGGTTACAATAATGGGGACCTTTTAATAATTTATTCTTGTCATTCTCTGAATTGAGTTACTGGGCTCCACTGCTGTGCTGTTTTTTATGCAGAGGCTTGCATGCTTCAACTGTCTGTGCAGTCCTTAAAATCCATTGGAGCTTCAGTGTTATCCCCCCTTTTTAAATAAAACAAGATTTTTATACAGTCTGCACTGAGATTGCATCTTTTATTTTTTCTTGGGCATTAAACCTGCATAATCATCTCATAGTGGATCATCTTGGTTGGAGCCGCATCCTCAGGATAGTTCTGGTGTCCTGGTCATCACACACCTTTGGATTTCCTCCTGGTTGGATCGTTATCGCACCATCATCCCACGAATGGGTCCATGCGTTTTTGATTATCACATTTGGTAAGAGTACCTTTTCCGTTTGGTGGAGGATTGTCACTGTGAAACTTACTGAAAGTCTACAGTCACTGGGTGTTCTCATCCACATCACTCTACACATTGCTAATTGGATATGAACTTTTATATTCCATTTTTTTATATGTTTTGCGCTGCACTTTCTTTTTTTACATATTATTCTTAAGGATTTGTGATTTACCTTTTTGTGTTCAGCTTGCAATTTTGTTTGTCTTTTGTTAATTTTGGTTTGCGCTGATTGCTTTATATACTTCATTCTCTGAATTAGCTTGGTTTTATAGAAATGTAATTCATGAAAAAAAATAATACATACAATAGATATAATGTATATAAATGTTTTGCTCTGTAGTCATGCAGTATACATTTTACAGTACAATGTTTTAGCAAGAATAGTGGAGCTTTTTTCTAAATTGTTTCTTCAATAATAAATGAGTTAACTGACTCATGCTGCTAAATTTGGTCTGGGCGTCTAAGCTTCAATGACCTTTGAATGTGGGTTAATCAGCCTATGGTACCACAGTACTAGTTATTGCGGTAAAATGCATTTAATGTCCTACTTTTTTTAAGAACTCATAGAGGCACAAGTTAATTGCCAAATATGAAGAAATAATTACTATGTAAATTTTTGCTGAAGTGTGTAAAGTGTAAAAATCTTCAAATAAAGGAACAACTTAGTTTTTGATTAAAATGGTTCTGTTCTCGTGATCCCTTTTAGATTAAGTCTGTATTCTCTGTAGTTCATAAAATAAGTGCCCTAATCAGATTGCAGCTTCTGGGTTCATGCTGTCAATTTCTTGTTATTGCTGTTTCGGCGGTATCGCTCACATTGATCTCTCAGCAACCGTACTTATAGTTTTGATTAACTTTTCAAATAACTATTGGCTTCCAGAATGAGTCAATTTCACTAAATCAATACAAGAGAGGCAAATAACAGAACAGCAAGAATATTGCACACATTTCTCAGTACATGTTCCTAGCTAAAATTAATTATTGCTTGAGAGTTAATTTTTTTCTACACTAAAAAAAAAAGAAACATCCTATTTATAATTGGAAATCTTTAAGTTAAAAGGTGCTACACAAGCATTTGTTTAGCCCTATGTATATTTAAAAAAAATGTTCAGAAAAACATTTAAACCCCTTTCACATTGAAGCAGTTTTGAGCATGGGCGTCCGCAGAACCTTTTTCAAGGGGGGCATCATTTTAAGGTCTGGTCGTGTGATCTTACCTGTGTCAGTCAACAGTGGCTGCAGGGGAGAAAGCGCTTGGCGACGGCTGATAAAGCCTGATGAGGTGATGTCACCCATTCCCCTGCATATGCTGCTGGATCACACAGGTGAGATAACATGACCAGATTGGAACAGTCTGAAAATAGGTTAGTCTGCATAGGTGTTAGGGGTAAGGGGACGGGGGGCAGTTTTTAAGGCTAGCGCAAGCTGGAATTCTACTTTCAATCTACCCTCCCTATTGGTGGCTTGTGGCAGTGTTAAAGTAGAGCTCCACCCAAAAGGGGAAGCACCACTTGTTTGCACCCACCCCCCTTCCACTGCCACATTTGGCACTTTTTGGGGTAGAGAGTGTACCTGGTTTTGCCGTGGTGATCTGAACCACATGCAAAACCATGCAAAATATGCTGCGAGCGACCACAGCAAGTAAAGGTATAAATAAACATACAATAAGGCAATCAATAAATTAAAAAAAATAAATAAAAAATACACCTGCATGGTGCAGCATTGGCTTAAGACAGTGGAGATTTTAAAATCTGTATGGACACAATAGCATCTTTATGCTGTTGTGCCCATATAGCTGCTTTTGTGCCCATATAGATGCTGGTGTGCCTCAATAGCAGTTATATGGGCACAATAGCATAAAGATGATATTAACTTACCTGACAGGGCCCCCCTAAAAAATATCAAAACAATATTTTCGATAAAAATACACAAAAATCATCATTAGTGGACACAAACACAACATAACTTACAAACTTATGGGGGAACAGGAGGGTACAGTCGGGGGGTGGGGGGGGCAGGATAGCACGGTACAGCAGTTAGGAGTGTACAGTACAGGGAGCCACAGAAGAAGTGGCACAGGAAGGTACAGTACGGGGGGGGGGTAAGTGGACACAGTACAGGGGGCAGGACGGTACAGTATAGGGTACAGTGTAGGGGCAGTAACGTATTACACAGATATGGTCTCCTTAAGAAGTGCTGAGCAGGGAAGCTGACATCACAGATTCTGGCAGGGCTGACACTGGGCTAAATCTACAAATGGAAGAGCAACTCCCCCTCTACTTTCCCCTCCAGAGTTTTTGGCTTTCTTCTGGTGCTCTGCGGGGGTTAAGGAAGAACTCCAAGGCGGAACATCTTATTACTGCTGCTGCTTGTGTGGGTGGGATGTGTACTGCGCCAATCACATAGGATGAATAGGAGAGGAGGGTCAGCAGGGATTGGCGCAGTACACATCCCACCAACACAAGCAGCAGCAGTAATAGGATGCTCCACTTTGGGGTTCTTCCTTAACCCTGAAAAAAAGAAGGGGGGAATGGAGATGGGAACCATGGGGTAAGGGAGAACGAGGAGGGGGGTGGAGGTGGGTAGGGGATTGGTAGAGGAGAACTGGAGTGATACGGGGGGAATTCTGGTCTGTATAGGGATAAAAAAAGGATTAGATGGGGGTGGAGGGGACTGGAGAGGGATGGGCATGGGGAATACTGTTGGCTGGTGAGGAATAGCTACAGTATAATAAAAGCAAATAGGATGTCTGTCAGGGAGGTGTGGAGGGTGAGATTCCATTAACTATTAAAGATTCAGTGTTGGGGGTGTGCAGGCTGGGGAATTCCAGCAAGTTATAGTGTTTGTGTATGTGGGGGGGGGGCATACACCTGTGTGAAGGTGGGGGGTGGTACCTGTGTGAAGGTGGGGGGTGGTACCTGTGTGAAGGTGGGCGGGTGGTACCTGTGTGAAGGTGGGCGGGTGGTACCTGTGTGAAGGTGGGCGGGTGGTACCTGTGTGAAGGTGGGGGATGGTACCTGTGTGAAGGTGGGGGTGATACCTGTGTGAAGGTGGGGGGTGGCACCTGTGTGAAGGTGGTGGGTGGTACCTGTGTGAAGGTGGGGGGTGGTACCTGTGTGAAGGTGGGCGGGTGGTACCTGTGTGAAGGTGGGCGGGTGGTACCTGTGATAAGGTGGGCGGGTTGTACCTGTGTGAAGGTGGGGGATGGTACCTGTGTGAAGGTGGGGGATGGTACCTGTGTGAAGGTGGGGGTGATACCTGTGTGAAGGTGGGGGGTGGCACCTGTGTGAAGGTGGGGGGTGGTACCTGTGTGAAGGTGGGGGGCACACACCTGTGTGAAGGTGGGGGATGGTACCTGTGTGAAGGTGGGGGTGATACCTGTGTGAAGGTGGGGGGTGGCACCTGTGTGAAGGTGGGGGGTGGTACCTGTGTGAAGGTGGGGGGCACACACCTGTGTGAAGGTGGCGTGTATGCAGAGAAGAAGACTGGGAGGGGAGTGAGGGACTATTGTTTGTAAAGTGTCAGGAAAAGAATGTGTGGATGGCTGGAGACTAGGCTGAAAATTAGCAAGCAGCGAGGGTTAACATCTGGGAGAAGAGCCGTGTGACAGGCAGAGACTGATGGGTGACCTGTGTGAGGATGATAGGAAAGCAGGACAAGATAGTGGCCAGGCTGAGGTGGGGAGGAAGATGCCGGGAGGGAGAGAGACATCGGGGCAGCTGGACACAAGATACATTACAGCACTGACCTGTAGAAAAGAGCCAGTCAAAGTGAGGGGAACTTGTAACAAGAGGACCGCAGGGAGCAGTGGGAGGAAACTTCTAGGCCCCCCCATGCACCAAGGACCCCTGGGCAGTTCTCAGAGGTGCCTGTGTCTTAAGTGCCTGTGTCTTAAGGGGCCGTAAATTACATATCCACCGGCACTTCCTCCGCTCTCAGTGTCCTGACACATCCACCAGAGGAAAACAGGCAGCGCTGCTTTCAGATGCATCTAGCAGCTGAAAACCGACAGGAGGGAGAGAAATCGGCTTTCAGCTGCTAGATGAATACTTTCTGTATTTGTCAATCCGCACCGATCTGCCTCCCTGTCCGGGCCCCTGTGTGTGCGCGGGCCCCGTACAGAAGGACCGGTGGTCCCCCCCCTATCAGCGGCCCTGGTGTTATGAGCATAGTGCAGCTCACAATCTGGTGCCGCCTCTCCTCCCTGTCTTGCCTGCAAGGACTGCTCGTGGACACCAGTGTGTGTGTGTGTGCAGACACCTTGCCGATTCCAGGGGGGGGGGGGGCACTTGACCCCCCTTGCCTCTATCTGCGGACGCCCATGGTTTTGAGGTGTTTTAGCGCTAGAAATAGCACCTGTAATGCGCCTAAAAACTGCCTCCCATTCTATGCAATGGGTGCTTCCAGACCCTGGCGGTGCACTTGCGGGACATCTGAAAAAGTCCACAGTGCTCCCAAAAGCCCCTGCCCATTGCCATGAATGAAGCGCCTGAAAAGTGATTTGAAAGTGCCGCAACACGGGATTTTTTAACCCCTTCTTTGGGGTTAAAATCGCCTGTAGCAGCCAAAAAGCATTGCTTAAACAGTGGCGGCGCTTTACCACGAACACTGCCGCAGCCCCAGTGTGAAAGGGGTCTTATGCCCCGTACACACGGTCGGAAATTCCGACCACAAAATTTGTCGGATTTTTTCCGATGGATTTTGTCCGACACTGGTGTTGCATACACACGGTCGGACAAAGTTGTCGGAAAATCTGATCATTCTGAACGTGGTGACGTTTGTTGCGTACGACGGGACTACGTAGAGGCTAGTAGCCAATAGCTTTGGTCTTGTAATGTGATCTGAGCATGCGTGGCACTTTGTCCGTCGGAATTTGCTACACACGATCGGAAAAAGTCCGATAGGACTTTGTTGTCGGAAAATTTGAGAGCAGGAGATAAAACTTTGTCCGTCGGAAAAAGTCCGATGGAGCCTACACACGGTCGGAATTTCCGACAACTTTGTCCAATAGGACATTTTCCGTCGGAAAATCCGACCGTGTACAGGGCATTACAGTGATTTGATAGAAGACATCACATAAATTACATTGTTATTTAGGTTGAAGAAAGACAAATGTACACCATGTTTAGCGTCTCAACAATTCCAGCGATTTGGGGCCAGATCTTGTCTGCTGCCTCTGCTTCTGCATCACCCCTTTGACTTTCCCAAACGGTTAGGCATGGCATTAAGGAGGCACAAGAATCTTGAGTCTGATTGTCCATTTTAGGGCACAGCTTAGATGTAGTGTGCTGATTTTTCGATATTTATTTTACCCCAATAATCTGATTTTGAGAGATCTTAACTTCCCCCCATCTTAGTTCCCATCTTAACTTTGTCAAAGTTAACTGTTTTGTCACAAAGCTTGTTGGGCTACCTTTACAGAATGTTTGGTTTGGCCTTGACTATGCTCTCCCTTGTTTCTTGGTATTATATATGCCTACCTGGTTGACCCAAAGTAACTTTTGTCTAGCTCTCTAGTACTAGTTACTTTCTTTATTTCTGCCCTCTGCTTGTTTTGACTGTCTTTCAATACTCCTCATTTGTGAGCATCAAATCTTCAAATCTTTAAGAACAGTGGTTCTCAACCACTGGGCTGCAACCAAACAAGGCCACAGCTTTCCTCCATCTGGACCACAGCTTTTTGTCTGCTCTGAGCTACTGCTGTCACACCTTGCTCTAACATGCTCATTCTCCTCCCCTAATGCTTCACCTACCCATAGCTGACATGAAAAATGACACGTGTAGTGCCGGCTGAATGATAGAGAGAATGACAGTGAGCAGCAAAGAAGCGTGAGATCAGGTACTGACCAAAAATGCAAGGGGGTGGAGGGCGTTAAGAGCACTGAGTAGCTATTGAAGGGGGTAGGGTGAAATGTATTTAACAACACTGACCAGCAAAGCAAGGTGGAGAGAGGGGGGTTAACAGCACTTGTACTGACCACCAGTGAAGGGGGGTTAATAGTACTAATATCCATTGCTTGGGGCTGTTGATGCATCTACTGACATCAATTCTGGAGGTTGTTGCAGTCTCTGTATCTAATGATGAGGGCTGAACCTAGATTTTGCATCTGATTGGGTAGTGTTACTGATGCTGGTTGCTTATTGGCTAGCTGGACTCTAGTCACTAGCTTAGATAGAGGGAGTGGATGAATGAGTTTTAGGGGATGGTTGTGTAGTGCAGGAGATGGCTGTGCTAGGGCTTAAAGCTACACTATATAAACATTGGTATCTCCAACATAAACTTTGTTCAGGCTGTGCATTACCATCATAACTATCTCTAGGTCAGCAGTCATAAAAACATCTATGAGATTGCTGAATATAGTGTAATGGCCTTAAATTATAGGGGGCTTTTCTTCCACTGAATACTTAAGTATTCACAGACACAAATGATTTGGGGGACTATTCTCCCACCGGCATTCCCATAATTTTATTGTATGAAAATTAACTTTTCGTTCTTTTTCTTTTTTTTTTCTACTGTTGGGGCATGGGATGTTTTGGAAGACATTACTTGGCCCTGGTCTCACTAAGGTTTGGAACCACTGATGTAGAAGGAATAGCATTTTATTACAGTAGAGTCCTGCTTTTTTAGTTGTAGTCACTTTGTTAATATTGTCTATAATTTTGTCAGTTTGCAATTCTGGTTAACGCCAGTTATGATTTTTAAAAATTGCTCCAAAACTCAGATGTTGCTGCTTTGTAACCATAGAAACCATAGTGATATTGTAGACCAGGGGGTCTCAAACAGGCAGCCCTCCAGCTGTTGCAAAACTATAAGTCTCATCATGCCTCTGCCTGTGGGAGTCATGCTTGTAACTGTCAGCCTTGCAATGCCTCATGGGACTTGTAGTTTCGCAACAGCTGGAGGGCCGCCAGTTTGAGAAGATATAAGGGGAAATTTATCCGCTCACTGATCATCAAAGTAAGAAGTATCGATCCTCCATCAAAGTAAGGGCTATTCTTCCTCCCACAGACCACCAATGTAAGGAACATTCTTCCCAATGACCACCAATATAAGTGGGAATTCTTCCTCCAATAGACCACCAATATAAGGGACAATCTTACTGTCACTGACCACCAACGTAAGGGACATTCTTCATTCCATTGGTCATCAGTGTAAGGGGCAGTCTTCATTTCATTGACCATCATTGTAAGGGGCATTCTTCATCCCATTGACCATCAATGTAAAGGACGTTTCCACCCATTGACCCTCAACGTAAGGGACATTCTTCCATCCAATGACTGCCAAGGTAAAGGGCATGCTTCCATACACTGACTGCCAATGTAAGGGATATTTTTCTTCCCACTAACCATGTAAGGCCTTTTTTTCTCAGATTGACCAACATTGTAAGGAGCACTACAGTTACCATCAGTTTACTTTTTCACTGTTTTCACTGCAATGTGAGGAGGCACTTTTTTCACTGACCACTAGTGTACAGTGCCTTGCAAAAGCATTCACCCCTTGGCTTTTTACCTATTTTGTTACATTACAGCCTTTAGTTCAATGTTTTTTTTAATCTGAACTATATATGATGGATCAGAACACAAAAATCTAAGTTGGTAATGTAAAATTAGAAAAATATATACATAAAACAATTTTTCAGAAATAACAAAAATGATAATTGGCATGTGCGTATGTGTTATGAAGCCCATAAAAAGCTCTGGTGCAACCAATTACCTTCAGAAGTCACATAATTAGTGAAATGATGTCCACCTGTGTGCAATCTCAGTGTCACATGATCTGTCATTACATATACACTTTTTGAAAGGCCCCAGAGGCCGCAACACCTAAGCAAGAGTCACCACTAACCAAACACTGCCATGAAGACAAAGGAACTATCCAAACAAGTAGGGGACAATGTTGTTGAGAAGTACAAGTCAGGGTTAGGTTATAAAAAAATATCAAAATATTTGATGATCCCTAGGAGCACCATCAAATCTATCATAACCAAATTGAAAGAACATGGCACAACAGCAAACCTGCCAAGAGACGACCGCACACCAAAACTCACGGACCGGGCAAGGAGGGCATTAATCAGAGAGGCAGCACAGAGACCTAAGATAACTCTGGAGGAGCTGCAGAGTTCCACAGCTGAGACTGGAGTATCTTTACATAGGACGACAATAAGCCGTACACTCCCTAGAGTTGGGCTTTATGGCAGAGTGGCCAGAAGAAAGACATTACTTTCAGCAAAAAACAAAATGGCATGTTTTGAGTTTACCATAAGGCATGTGGGAGACTCCCAAAATGTATGGAGTAAGGTGCTATGGTCTGATGAGACTAAAATTTAACTTTTTGGCCATCAAAAAAAGCGCTATGTCTGGTGTAAACCCAACACATCACATCACCCAAAGAACACTATCCCCGAAGTAAAACATGGTGGTGGCAGCATCATGTTGTGGGGATATTTTTCAGCAGTCGGGACTGGGAAACTGGTCAGTGTTGAGGGAAAGATGGATGGTGCTAAATACAGTTATATTCTTGAGCAAAACCTGTACCACTCTGTTTGTGATTTGAAGCTAGGACGGAGGTTCACCTTCCAGCAGGACAATGACCCCAAACACACTGCTAACGCAACACTTGAGTGGTTTAAGGGGAAACATGTAAATGTGTTGGAATGGCCTAGTGAAAGCCTAGACCTCAATCCAATAGAAAATCTATGGTCAGACTTAAAGATTGCTGTTCATAAGCGCAAACCATCCAACTTGAAGGAGCTGGAGCAGTTTTTCAAGGAGGAATGGGCAAAAATCCCAGTGGCAAAGCGACTTGGAGCTGTGATACCCACAAAAGGCGTCTCTACAAAGTATTGACTCTAGGAGGGTGAATAGTTATGCACATTGACTTTTTCTGTTATTTTGTCCTATTTGTTGTTTGCTTCACAATAAAAAGAAAAACATCTTCAAAGTTTTAGGCATGTTCTGTAAATTAAATGATGCAAATCCGCAAACAATCCATGTTAATTCCAGGTTGTGAGGCAACAAAGCATGAAAAATGCCAAGGGATGTGAATACTTTTGCAGGGCACTGTAAAGGGCACTTCTCCACTAACCATCATTAAAATTTTATGAAACCTGTGTACTTTAAAGTCAAACTCCACCTTGACATGCCAGGTTCCTTCACATTCTTGTATTCCATTTTTGTTGTCATTTTGCTGTGATTCTGTGTATAAAATGTCTTTGAATTCAGCAGTAGTGTGGACAGGCTATGCATAAAAAGTCTTCTGATTTCACTGCATTATCAGCTAACCCGAGGATGCTATGATCTGCACTGTGCATGACAAGAAATTACAGGAAGGTGCATTATGCATTACTGAATATTACAGTCTAACTAGGCAAATTCTTGTGGGCATTTCATGGCCACTGAATAGGCAAGATGCATGAAAAAGGACAAGGAGAAATAAAATATTTATACTAAAGGATAATCGTGGCAAAAAACAAATATAAGGACAATTAAGTTTGTATAAATATATATAAATTTATTTTCTTAAATTTGTTTAGGTTAATACATAAAATACATTTCACGACTACATATGAAAGCTTACAATATTTCAGTGCATACATTCCTAAATCCTAGAGCTTGTGGAGAAACCAGTATCAAGCCACAAGCCACCATCACAACAGACTCGCATCCAGTCCACAATAATTCATATATTGTCCTTGTTTTGTTTTTATTTTTTTTATATAGATGTACAAATAATATATGCCATGTATACATGTTAATTTATTTTTTCACTGAAAAAAAAAAAATATTCAGTGGAAAGTAGTGTTTCATTGATTACTTAGAAAAACGAATGGCTATAACCGTTATTATCAAATGACAAACAACACATTGTAATAGGTTTACAGCATAAACACTTTAAGAAGTAGGACATTATACATCTGTAAATATTAAGCGGAATATCAATAACAATGTCTTTAGTACTTTCTGCATAATAAGGTAGTTTCATCATACAGCTAAAATGCTGACCAAATCTCTGCTTTTAGTTTGGGGCATAATAAAGCAGGATCCTTTCCCCTGTTTAGTATTAACACTGTTTGTTCCCCAAGAGGGAAATCCCCACTCCCATCCCACCATGATAGCGGAGGTTCAGCGGTAAGATACTTCCTGGTTTCTCTCTTTAGAGCGCATTTTTCATATATCCCTATGGAGAATCTGATAACAGGTCGATGACATTTCAATGTCATCAATCTCCTAATAGGGAACAGGAAGTTCAACTCGCAGTGGTCAGAGCAGGAATGAGGACAGGGTGCAATCTATCAACCGGCATTGCAAACAACTGTAAAGACATAGGGGGTTATTTACTAAAGGCAAATCCACTTTGCACTACAAGTGCAAAATACAAGTGCAAAGTGCACTTGAAAGTGCACTGGAAGTGCAGTCGCTGTAGATCTGAGAGGGACATGCAAGGAAAAAAAAAAAAAAGCATTTTAGCTTGCACATGATTGGATAATAAAATCAGAAGAGCTTTCCCTCATTTCAGATCTACCCCTCAGATTTACAGCGACTGCACTTCCAAGTGCACTTTCAGTGCAATTTCAAGTGCACTTTGCACTTGTAGTGCAAAGTGGATTTGCCTTTCGTAAATAACCCCCATAGGCACTGCTCCACCTTTCAGCTCACTCCACCCTTAACAGCATCAAATATAAATAAATAAAGCTAAGACATGTAATCAAGCCCTAAATAATGGACAGGGGAAACTGATATTTTTTTACTATTTTTACAATTCTAGGCTAAAAACTGATTTGGACAAGTTTTTTTTTTTAAATTGTTTAACTAAGATGTTGTGAGGTATTGTAATAGTATGGAATGAAAAAATTAAAAAGTGGTGTCAAAAGGATGGCAAATTTGCTCAGTTTGTGCATAAATATGAGAAATTTACCCCCCAGTATACAGTCACATAGTTGGAGGAAAGTCCTAATATCTATGTTATTGTATTGTGTTCTATTTTAAAGGACCCAATTTAGTTGACTTAAATGGTTGTCAAACTTTTCATAGTACAGGTTCCTCCTAAATGTAAAAGCTGTAAGACTGTCCTCCTGCTATAATCTCCAGTACCTAGCAAGTAACTAAGCTGGAACTAGCATGCAGGATGGGAGTTCAGACTTTTCAGACTTTACTAGCTGCATGCTTGTTTGAAGTAAGTTGCTGAAGTAAGTAAGTAATGACGCCAGCATGAGAATGACAGCCCCAAAATCTACACCTTTCAAAAACCATTAAGGAATGGAAGCTCCCATATTTTTACTCTCATAGTTTTACTTTAAGAACACATAGGGGGTTATTTACTAAAGGCAAATCCACTTTGTACTACAAGTGCACTGCAAGTGCACATGAAAGTGCACTGAAAGTGCTCTTGGAAGTGCAGTCGCTGTAGATCCGAGAGGGACATGCAAAGAGAATAAAAAACAGCATTTTTGCTTGCACATGATTGGATGATAAAATCAGCATAGCTTCCCCTCATTTCAAATCTAACCCCTAGATTTAGAGCGACTGCACTTCCAAGTGCACTTGCAGTGCAAAGTGGATTTGCTTTTTGCAAATAACCCCCATACTACCACTTTTTCTACTTACAAGGAAATACATCTCTGCTTCTAAGAGTTTGAACTACTTTTTGTCTGCAACTTTACTTGTAACACACTGATATCGATGTTCTGCTAATTGGATGACTGTCAATATGCTGTTACATCTCCTAGTAGCAAAGGGATCAAGGTTGACTTCACACGTATGTATTGTATTTCCAGATAGCAAGGATAACTTGCCACACATTTGTGGCAGTGTTGAATTGTAAGTCTCTTAACTTGCTGGCAAGTTGCACACTTGCAGAGCACTTGAAGCACAAGTTCCAGTTGACACTTTTCCAATTTGTAGCAAATTTGCGTGGCAAGTCTCTAGCAAAAGCAAAGTTGCAGTGGTGAGTCTATAGCAAGAGCTCTGCAAGTCAACAGCATGCCAATTCAGCCACAGTGACCCCCTGTGGTGAGATTATTATTGCACAACATAACAGAACCAGAACTTGCAGCAGACTTGCAGAATCTTTGCATAGAAAGTTGATCCAGAGCCATGCAATGCGGACTTGCTGCAATTGTGCAACAAACTTGTGAAGCCTGGCAAGCCTAGCAATAGCTTAGCAAGTCATTTTCAAACTTGCAACACAATTGCTTGCTATCTGGGTTAACATGCATCTTACTGCAATGCATGGTAGTGCATTGTATATGCATTAGTGCATTACAAAGCCATGAAAAGACGCATCTCTGCTGCATTGGCATTAAGAACGCCACAACTCCGGTAATATACTGACATGCATTGCGGTGCGCTGCTTGGGAAAACAGTGCAGGTGCATTTTCTGGTTCTGTGTGGTGCACTGGCAATTCATTTGAATGCATTGGCTGCTGTAAGGCAACACACATTATTGCATGACATAATCCTCTGACGGGAAAGGTTGAAATATAATCTACATTACCTGGGTAGTCCTGGACTTACTGATCTCATCTAATATTTTGTCGTAAGACTGAAAAATATAGCTGCTATCATCATGTTTTTTATTGTATATATGAGTATACAAAATGCTGCTGTGATGAACTTTTCCCTTAAACTCTAGTAAATAAATTTTCCCTTTTTGAATTCCCTGAGAAATTATATAGCACAATCTGTAAAAAACCTTCCTGAACTGTGACATAGTAAGCATGCTTTCCAAGCTATCTCCTGTGTGGCATGTTATCTAAATACAATGTGGCTAAAGTAGCATTGTAAAGTAAAATTCAGCAAGGCATTTGTTTCACTTCAAAGAACAACATCTTCCAGACAATCCTGACTCACAAGACAGAGCAGTGAAATTAGCCTTTTAAACACTATTAATACTGCACTGTTCCTTTTTGTTTGTGTAGTGTGTAGTTTGTGTATGACGTACAAGTTGTGGCTCTTTGAAATGGTTGATTATTACTACTGATGTAATGTAGACTTGTATACTAGTGTGTCTATGGGAAGACACTGCCAGCATCATATATTCTGACCAAAAGTCCTAGCTGAATTTCTTTTGCAGAAGGCCTATTTATGTCATGAGATAGATATGGCAGCTGACACTTATTAAAATGCTAATTTCTTGTTATTTTTTGATATGCTGACCCTTTATCTTTGGTACATTGAGTCCTTGACCCAGAACAAGCATGCAGCTCCGTTAAATTAGGGAAATGTGAAATGTCCTTATTCTCGTTTTAAGTTAGTAAATCAAGCATTCTAAAAGGACTGGGGTATATATAGTAATGGCTAAATTAAGATAGCTTATGTACTGGTTAGCTCAAAACCCCTTAAGGTACAGAGACCCATGGGAGAAAAAGATTAGCCTAGGAGAGTTGAAGATCTCTTATAAAGGTGTACCACCCTCGGTCCTTGATTATTTTGTTGCCTTGCTTTACAACATCAAACATGTCATATAGAATTATAAGTGTGAAATACTACATGATCTCATGTGATGAAAAGCATTATCCAGTTCACCAACTAGAAATCATAAATATAAAGCTGTCCTATCGTATCAATAAAGAGGTCCTACTATGGAATGGCTTGGTCAAGGGCAAGGAAAATCCAATTTAGTTTCACCTGAAATATTGGTGGAACAGATATACTTATTATAAAGCGCAAGTTGCATCTTTGGCACCATATAGGATATTTCCTATGCCCATCAGATATAATAAGCATTTTTTCTTTACTAATATGACATTAGATTGATTTTCATTTAAAAATTAACCTATCCTTTGCCCATCAAGGGTAAAGTAACTGAGGCATGATTTTTCCCTTCTTCCCAGAACTTCATACTTTGCTTACTTTGCTTCGTTCGACTCTGTAAGAGAAGCTGTGTAAGCTACAAGTTGTTCAAGTCTTAGCTTACACAGAGCCAATGGCTCCATCCATGTGCCAGCATTGGAGCTTGGTGATAGGCACAGTGCTGTGACATGGAGTGAGCCATTTGTTCCTCACTGCCCAGAAGTATCAGGTTCTTTCTTTGGAGCTGAATGGAACGGCAAGGAAACAAAGTAAAATTGATTAGGTGGTGTTGAGAAGAAGGGATAAGAGCAGGTGCATTATAAAGAACTATTCTACATCTCTCTAACTTCATGGAAAAAAATTGAATCATATAAAAATACATTTTATAAGAAAAGTTTTTGTTTACACAGTATATCAGAACATGGCAAAGGTTGTGTGTAGTCAGATAAAGTGCAAGAAGCAAATGGAATGGATGAAGTATTTGAGAAGGGATTCATACTGTATAAACAATAATCTACGACTAAGATCATACATTCTGATTCAGTGCCCAGAATTTTTCCTCAATCCATCTACCCCCAAACGCTCTGAGTTGTTGAATAACGAAACAAAGTAAATTTGACATTTGAAAACAAGTTTGACATTTCAAAATACGATATAAAACTTTACAGTGGTCAGAATGTATAAAACTTAAGCACGTCATCGGTAATGCCCTTTGCTTTCTTCTTTTTTTCTGCTACTCTCTGCCCTTGTAAGGCAGCTTTTTATATCTTTTATCAGAAATATCATGTATGTTTAGGCATGAGAATCGATTAGCTAAAGAAAAAGCCAATATTCAACTTAGCAAAGTGAATACAGTGAAGCGGTTTTCACTCTGCATATCCAATCACATGCAAGAAAAAGGCCCAAGTATTTGCCTTGCACAGGATGGATTGATTGATGTGAACAAAGCTTTATCTTTACTCAGTAAGTAAAGTGAACTTACTTACTTAGTAAACATTGTTTGTTCCTTCACTAAATCAACTACCCTGTCTTAACTACAATGGAAATAAAAACGAGAATACCTACCCTTGGAAGGATAAGCCAGTCTTACTGTCTTCACAATAATAATACAGAATATGCTGTAAGGTAACGAAAACTATGCCATATAAACTTTTTACATCATTGGAGGGGGTATAATAATTTAATTTAAAACAGACCGAAGAATATTAGTACTATACAAAACTGCTTATAATACTTCATACAGTATATTGCTTTATCCAGTATGGCTCTACAAAATAAATTTAAACAGAAACACCCAAGAACATCTGGGTGCCCGAGTGCTTTGGAAAGCGATCAATAAACCATGATTTCTGTTTTTCCAAAACCTCTCCAGTAACATAAACTATTCATTCTTTATTGCTACACTAAAGCCCCATACACACGGTCGGATTTTCCAATGGATTTTGTCCTATCGGACAATGTTGTCGGAAATTCCGACCGTGTGTAGGCATCATCGGACAGTTTAGATCGGATTGTCCTACGGACAAAGTTCTATCTCCGGCTCTATAGATTTTCCGACAACAAAGTCCGATCACACCAATTCCGATCGTGTGTAGCGAATTCCGACGGACAAAGTGCCACGCATGCTCAGATCACATTACAAGACCAAAGCTATTGGCTACTAGCCTCTACGTAGTCCCGTCGTAGGCAACAAACGTCACCACGTTCAGAATGATCGGATTTTCCGACAACTTTGTCCGACCGTGTGTATGCAACACCAGTGTCGGACTAAATCCGTCGGACCAAATCCGATGGATTTGGTGGTCGGATTTTCCGACCGTGTGTATGGGGCTTAACACTGGTTACCCAACTTCAACAGTGCTGGATACTTCAAAAGGGTGTACTTAAAGTGGTTGAAGGTTTTTTACCCTAACGCATTCTATGCATTAAGGTAAAAAGCTCTCTATGTGCAGCTTGCACCCCCCCCTTATACTTCTTGAGCCTGATCTCGATCCAGCAACTCTCTTGGCCCTCTTCCTCCTCACAGGACAGAAAGGCAACAGCGGCAGCCATTGACTGCTGCTGCTGTTGATCAAAACCTGTGACAACGGAGCGGGGGGTGGGGCCGAGCCTTACTGTCTGTGTCAATGGATGCAGACAGCATGGCTCAGGATTTATCTTGCAGGTATGACACAATAGAAAGCGCTTTCCTATGGTGGCACACCAAGACGGGGAGAAGCCAGAAGCGATGGCTGCAGGCTCCAGAAGAGGAGGAATTGGGGCTGCTCTGTGCAAATACATGCACAGAGCAGGTAAGTATAACATGTTTGTTTAAAAACAAAGTTAGGTTTACAATCACTTGAAGGTAAGATAATGTGCAATATGATTGACTGAATGCTAAAGATGCCTGTTTACTGTAATAAGGAAATCTACTATTGGGAGACAGATTTAAAATAAAAATTTGTGTGAATGTCTGTCTGTATAGTGTGGTTTTCTTTAATTTGACTGCAAAAGCGGAAAGACACTTTAACACAGTGAAACGGGCAATACTTACAGTACAAAGTGCTGTATAGTATTTTAGCTCATTTCACTACAGTAACAGAAATCATTTGGTTTTTATATATTACTGCTCCCTGCATATCATAATTATAACTTTGTCAATCTCTATTCAATAAACTCTCAAGAATAAAAAAAAAAAAGATTACTCAGCTATATAGCCTTTATCACAATATAACATTTTCACTACATTCAGTTTATGTCTGTGATCACAGAATACACCCTCTGTCTTTTTGTGCTTGTTGGGCTTATTTAGTCTTGTGACTTGAACCTTGAGGGAATCCACCATTTATTGTTTTGGCTAGAAATTTTGTTTCGTTTTTCATATAAAAATCTTGTATCACACAGATTAGAAGAACTAGTGGGTGATCCGACATAGAGCCATGTATAATTGTACATACAGTTCAATCATATAGACTTGTGCTCCACTGAGTATTGAAGCTTCATGATTGCGTAACAGTTTTTAATTGCTTGGCAGGAAAATGTGTAATGACCGTGATAAATACTTCCCTCTATGAAACTTGTTAATAGATTTTGGCTAACTTTGCTTAGAGAAAAATAAGCAAAACCATTATGCATAACAATTGGAGCATAATATTAAATGGCAAAACTAAAAACAGTAATATTGTATCCTAATGGGTCCAAAAGGTTTAATTTCAGACATGCACTGAACAAATTCTATGTTGGCATCTAACACTTTAAGGCAGCGTAGAACTGACCATGCAGTGCAACCCAAGCATTTAGTATGACTACCCTTGAATCATTTTACACTGGCCACCGTAGCGAAACTAAATATAATTGTCTATTGACTGCACTGAGCAACCAGGTTATGTCCCACATGCAAGGTGGGATGTTTCAACCCTTACAGAGGCCAGCTTGGGATTTGGGATAACAGCACTAGAATCCACATAAACCCTTATGAATGCTATCACATTCATTATGTCACAGAAATACAGCAGTATGTGACAAAATGATTTTGGCTCAGACAACTTTCACCTATAAACACAATTTCACTTTACTTTTTTTCTGCCATTTCTATCATGGAAACACAAAATAAAATCTTTGGTAAAAAAAATTCTTTTGAATTCATTAAATTCACAGGTTCCTATCCAGTGGTAAATGCATATATTACTGTCACTGATTTACCCTGGAAATCTACCATAGTAGTTTGTATTTTGTGTACTGATAAAGAATATCTTGTTCACTTCTTCAGCTTTGATACACATAAGAACTATAACAATATAACAAAAAGCTGTAGTAAAGCGTAAATATATAAAATTCCAAATAGACACGAATAAATCTTCATGTTAGTAACAGCATTCAGTCTTAAATATTGTGCTTTTATAAATTAACATATGTCCATTTTGGTGCTAATATCTGTGAAATAAGCTGTTAAGAAAAAAAAAATACCAGCAAATGTTTGTACTTTTCTTTCAGTCACACCAATAAGGCCAATACCTGGCATCCATTTCTTAATACTTAGACAGTCATAGGTCTGTAAAGTGTCTTTTACATTTGGCTGTATTAGAAAAGAAGCTGTTAGCTGATCCAGCATTAACTGGATTGCCCCATTCGCTACACTGGAGGAGCTGAATAATGAATGACTGAGTTATAATCTGGTGGTGGGCTGTGACACTCAAGGTTCATATCCATTGGCATAAGGACAAGCTCTTCAAGTGTGAGGTCTGGAGGGTATTCTTCGATTTGGCTAGATGGCTGGTACTTCACAAGATTTCTTTCATTCTCCCCGAGCACAGACTCCTTGCTTTTGCTCACTGCTTTCATTCTGTGGAGAGAAAAAAAACAATGAAAAGTTAAACTAACAATGCATTTTACTTTATGCATGGAGACCAGCCAAGACCTACTTAGAGAGTTGTTTGTGAAGCCTAGCTGCTGCTTTGTTACTAGATGGGGTGAAACTAACTTTAAAGAGGTAGAAAGCGCCTCTAATTAAAAAAAATGTGGGCCCCCTGGACGGTTTAACCCATATTGTGCTAGACTTACCTTAAAATTAAGCTCTCCATGCTGTCATCGCTTCAATCCCTACCCAGTCTTCTTTCCAGGTTTGCGCTCTCCGGCCATTTGAATGGCTGGGCTGTGATGACGTCACACTCATGCATGCACACGGGAGTCATGGCTGTGACACAGCGCTCTGAATTGATGGCACACTCAGTGGGCAGTGCACATGCACTGGTGACATCAACGGCTGCTTCAAATTTGAATATCTCCTAAACACCGCAAGTTTATGAGACATTCAATGTACCTACAGGTAAGCCTTATTATATTATAAGTTAAAAAGTGGAGTTTACTACAACTTTAAGATGCAACAACAGCTAATTAAATTATTTATTTTTTAGTTTGTATAGCTACAGCATATTCTGTGACAGTGTACGAAGAACAATACATTTCATGTTCAAGCCTTACTCCTAAAGCAGCCTATTGCCTATTGTCTCTACTAGTCATAAAGACACTTGCACAATGCTGGTAAAGTAGAATTGTTTTATACATCCTTGATTCTTTTTTAGACAGCTTCCCTTTTATTGTTCCATGCATGTAAGGTATCTTGCAACACAAGCACATTAAAGATGATAATGCACCATATGAATTTCGATTTGGTTCCTTATGAACCAGATGCAATTTGCTCAGTGGGTGGTCCTCTCAAGCACCTCCCACCTGACATCCTTCGATTGGAAAATTGAAAGAGCAGGGTACAATATTGTCAGCCAAACAGCAACTGCATTCAATCAGAGCAAGGGTCCTTCTCTACTGCATACTGTCAAACAAGAATGAGCTCAGGCGTGTTTAGACACAAGTCTGAACCTGTCCGAGCTATCATGCCAGGGAGATGTCAAAGCAGACAACCAATCATAGGTGGCAGAGGCATTCCCCAGCCATGCTTCCGTCGACTATGATTGGCTGTCTGCTCTGACAACTTAATAGAGGGATAGCTCAGGCGAATTAGACTCATGTTCAAACACACCTGATCTCATCCCTACTGTCAAGGAACAGGTTTTTCTACTTGAAAATCTAATAAACAAACTGAAAGACTTTTGCTGTGATGCACCAGGAATTTTTGGTAATTGGTATAAACTGAAAGTTCAACTGGGCTTTAAGTTAAGTTTTCCAAACAGTACAAATAAAGTTTAACATATAAATGGGATTAGCAAAAAAAAATTACTGGAGCTATCCTAGGCGACCAGAGTTCACATAATCCTGGTTAGGCCCACTGGTAAGCAGTCAGCAGGTGTGATTCAAGTTATAAAGGATTTACAGATGCCAGCACATGATATAAATACATTGAAGATGTTGGTACAATACCTTTTTCAACTATTAAGAAAAAAGTGTAAGTATTATAAATAGTTTTGTAAAGTGTTTTGGTGCACTGATTTGTACAGGGTTGCGCTGATGAAATCTTTGCTTACTGCACAGTTTGTTTTGTAGACTGCAAAGTAACAAGAACATGCCCTAGAACAATGACATTAACCACCTCACTACAGTGCATTTTCACCCCCTTCCTGACCAAGCCATTTTTCAGCTTTCAGCGCTGACGCACTTTGAATGACAATTGCATTGTCATACGACACTGTACCCAAATGAAATTGTTATCATTTTTTCCCCACAAATAGAGCTTTCTTTTGGTGGTATTTGATCACCTCTGCGTTTTTTATTTTTTGCGCAATAAACAAAAGAAGAGCGACAAATTTTAAAAAAAAACAATATTTTTTACTTTTTGCTATACTAAATATCCCCAAAAAATATATAAAAAAACATTTTTTTTCCTCAGTTTCGGCCGATACGTATTCTTCTACATATTTTTGGTAAAAAAAAATCGCAATTAGCGATCATTGATTAGTTTGCGCAAAAGTTATAGCGTTTACAAAATAGGGGATAGTTTTATAGCATTTTTATTAATATTTTTTTTTTTACTAGTAATGGCGGCGATCAGCGATTTTTATTGTGACTGCGACATTATGGCGGACACATCGGACATTTTTGACACATTTTTGGGACCATTGTCATTTATACAGCAATCAATGCTATTTAAATGCATTGATTCATGTATAAATGACACTGGCAGTGAAGGGGTTAACCACTAGGGGCGGGGAGGGGTTAATTATGTTCCCTAAGAGTGATTCTTACTGTGGGGGGAGGGGACTCACAAGGGGAGGAGACCGATCGGTGTTTCTCTGTACAGAGAACACCATCGGCTCCTCTCCTCTGACAGGACCGTTGATCTGTGTGTTTACACACACAGATCCACGGTCCCGCTGTGTTCCCGGGCAATCGCGGGTGCCCAGCGGACATCGCGGCCGCTGGGCACGCGCATCGGGTGCCCAGTGACACGCGAGAGCGCGCGCGCGCTCCCGGCGGCGCGCGCGCGCTCCCTGCAGTGCAAAGAAGGGGAGGACGTCATATGACGCCCTCCCGGAACGAGAGCTGCGCCGCCTGGCCGTCATTTGACAGCCGGCGGTCGCCAAGTGGTTAAAGTAGAACTAAAGGGAAAACTTTTATTTTTATTTTGTATAGAGTAAGGGAGGGTTATAACCCATGTCAGTTTTTCTTGCCATATCCCATTGGGGAGATGTCCCTTTAATTCCTGTCCCATATCCAAACAGGAAGTGAGAGGAAATACCTGGAAAAAAAAAACACATGCCGACAGCAGAATGGCTCCCCTGCGCAAATCGCTGTAGCTGTACGACGGCCGCTTTAAGGGGTATAGGGGGCACGCGCGCAATGCGTCACCAAGGAGCCAATGCACGCGTCCGGCGGCCGCGATGTCCGCCGGGCACCCGCGATCGCTCCTGACAGAGCAGGAACAGGGATCTGTGTGTGAACACACAAATCCACATCCTGTCAGGGGAGAGGAGACAGATCGTGTGTTCCTAGTATATAGGAACACCGATTGGTCTCCTCCCCCAGTCACTCCCATCCCCCCACAGTTAGAACACACACTGAGGGAACACATTTAACCCCTTGATCGCCCCCTAGTGTTAACCTCTTCCCTGCCAGTGACATTTATACAGTAATCAATGGCTATTTATAGCACTGATCGCTGTAAAAAATGTCAATGATTTCAAAAAGTGTCAAAGGTGTCCGATCTGTCCGCCGCAATCCCGATAAAAATCACTGATCACCGCCATTAATAGTAAAAAAAAAATAATAAAAATGCCATAAATCAATAACCTGTTTTGTAGGCACTATAACTTTTGCGCAAACCAATCAATATATGCTTATTGTGATTATTTTTTACCAAAAATATGTAGAAGAATACATATCGGCCTAAACTGAGGAAAAAAATTGTTTTGGAATATGTGTGGGATATTTATTTTATTAATATTTATTTATTTATGTGGGATATTTATTATAGTAAACAGTAAAAAATATTGAGGGTTATTTACAAAAGGCAAATCCACTTTGCACTGCAAGTGCACTTGAAAGTGCAGTTGCTCTAAATCTAAGGGGTAGATCTGAAATGAGTGGAAGCTCTGCAGCATTTATCATCCAATCATGTGCAAGCTAAAATGTTGTTTTTTATTTTCCTTGCATGTCCCCCTCGGATCTACAGTGACTTTACATTCAAGTGCACTTGCAGTGCAAAGTGGATTTGCCTTTAGTAAATAACCCCCATTGTGTTTTTTTCAAAATTGTCGCTCCTTTTTGTTTATAGCGCAAAAAATAAAAACGGCAGAGGTGATCAAATACCACCAAAAGAAAGCTCTGCTATGACATTAATAAACATATTGTAATGAATCTGCGCTGTGATAACACGTGTGGCTGCTGGCAAACAAAGTTTGATATACCCAAACCTAAAAACTTACAGTATTATGAAATGAAATGATGCAGCGCCAGTGAATATAATAAAAACATAAAAAAAAAAAAAAATAAGTACACAGTGTTCAATGTGCCAAATGTGAAGTATCTCTTAAATCAAAACCCATGTATATTCAAATAAAAGATCTCCAACATCCAGCAGATAGTAAGTGTTCATTTGATTTAAGTGGTGGCACTCAGTGCCAAGGATCTGCTGGATGGTGGAAGATCTTTTTATCTGATTATACATGGGCTTTAATTTTGAAGAGACAACGTTTGGCACATTAAACATTGTTTTACATTTTTTTGTATATTTTTGTTATATTTACTGGCACTGGCACTGCATCATTTCACACAATTTGCTATGACATTATTTGGAAGCAAGGTGGCCTTTTAATCACTAGCAATGTCTTGACAGATTCTGTTAAATTTGTTTAAAAATTGTACACATTTATCTGTTGCAGATAAATGAATGTTCTGTGTAAAAGGACTTAGAACTGTTAAGACAGCGGCAGGCAGACAGCCAAGTTAGTGAGTGCTGGATATTGGCCAGGGTACCTGACATTATGACATAACAGAAATGCAATAAAAAATTACCCTAACTGCAAGTAACGGTTATGGGAAAGTTTAGTATGTCTTCTGTAAAGTGACTTAGAACAGATCAAGGTCACATACCAGTTTTTTAAATAATGAAATTTCTGTTAATAATGCTCACCATTTAAATTTACAGATAATGGGAACCGATTAGATAGTAGTTAGATCAGCATTATTTTGTACCGACTAAGGGTCCATTCACACCAGGTGCTGTGTTACAGTGCAGTGGCTAGTGTACGTTGCAGTGCAAGCAGTGCCGATGTGCTGGTCCCTGGTGCATTGCACTGTTCACTTTTTTTTTTTTATGAACTTTAAAAAAAAAAAAAAGTTCTCTTGGCTGGCCTGCAGTGACTGCGCTGGGCTGGAAAAAAGTATTGCATGCAATACTTTTTTTCAGCGAACCCCCTGCACACTACTGCAATGCAGTGGTGTGAACCGGTCACACCAGAGACAAGGCATTTTGCCTTCTCTTGCAGTAAGGGTGTGATGGCACTGTGCTGGGATAGCTGCCCAACGCAGCCCCACCACACCAGGTGTGAATGTACCCTAAAAATGGTATCTTATGCTGTTCTAGCCTTTCTCTGCTCTATCCAAAACTAAACACACTTCTGGTCCTTCTCCTCACATCCCTGTCTGTCTCTTTAGAGGTGACTCTGTTTTGATTTCCTCTCACTTCCTTTATTGTCTAAGGAAAAAGTTATTTAAAAGAAATCTCCCCAATAAGACACAGATGGCTTAAAAAAATGATAGGGGTTATATCCAAAATGAAAAAAAGTTTTGCCTTTAGTTCTCCTTGAAGGTCCCCTTTAATATTTATAGCTGTGATTTTAATTCACTTAGGCCAGGTTCACACATGTCCGGTGTGAATTTCAAAAGCAGCTGTTCATCGGTTCAGCTGCGATTTAGATGCAGTTCAGATGTGCATTTATGGAGCCCGCGACCATTGGCGTCTTTAACATTAGCTGGTTGTTAAAGACCGATGCGTCCCTAACAACAGATGACTCATCAGCTGTCAGCAGGATTCCCTGCTGACAGCTGAATGTAAAAAAGACCCCACTGCCGGCAATACAAAATTGTTAAAAAAAATATGTTTTTTTCATTCCAGACCCTTTCGGGTCTGGTACAGATTTCAAAAGAACCCCACACCAAAAAAAAAAAAAAAACTATATATTGCGTGGGGTCCTCAATATCTATACCAGACTCTTATCCAAGCATGCAACCTGGCAGGCTTGGAAATGGGTGGAGGGGGGGGGTGGAACGAGCAAGCACCCCCTCCTGAATTATATCAGGCCACATGCCCTTAACATAGTGGGTTGATAGGGACAAGGGCCTCTTCCCCACAACCCTGGCCGGTGGTTGTGGGGGTCTTCAGGCAGGGGATGTATCAGAATTTGAAAGCCCCCTTTAACATGGGAGCCCCCAGATCCCAGCCCCCCCTTCTGAATGAGTAGGGGTACATTGTACCCCTACTCATTTACCAAAAAAAGTGTCAAAAAGAAATAAAAAAACACACACACAGTTTTTGACAATCCCTTTACAAAAAAAAAAATGTCTCCCCGGTGTAGATTCATCGTCAATCACGATGCCCGCTGCCACCACCGACCCGAAAAAAAGAACAAAAAAAATCTACGCTCGTGCCAAAGGATCCTGCCATTTACCTGCTCCCCCGTATTACAGTTCTTAAATAGCTACCACCTGGCGACATCACCTGGGGGCACTGCTCCCTTGTGACATCATCGGATGGTGATTGCTGGTGCTCAGAAAATGCACAGAACTCTTTTTACATTTGCAGCAAATTCACACTGCTGCTACACGGCATATATGTGAACCACCTCCATAGAAAGCTGGTGTGATTTGCATGTCATGTGAATCGGATGCAGTACAAAGTGCATCTAATTCACATATATGTGAACCGAGCCTTATAAGAAACACTTTGCAAAAATATAAAACAAAAAAGAACAAGTTGCACACAATTTTGACAAAAATATGCAACTTTTTGCTTTTCACAATGTGTTTTCTAGAGAATGCAGTTTTCCAAATGACAGTTCAATAAATATACATTGAATGGTGGTGTATTTGCTCATCATACAGAATTGTAATGGATGGGGATAATGAATCAATCTAAGCTCAAGCTATGCTCCCAGAAATCATAGAAAACTGTGGAGAATTTGTTGAACCTTCCTATAAGGATATCAGGTTTTGGTCTGCTTATACTTGGCTCTTGCATTCTGTGACTTGATGCTTTAGTTAGTTTGCCAGATAGAAAAGACAAACTTCCCACAAGTCAAAGGAACAGTTGGATCTGGCCGAGGAATGACAAACATAATAATCCCTGTAATGATCTTCAAGTAGCTTTACCGTCAGCTCTAGAAAATGTCTGAAATAAATCCAGGGTAAACGTCTCTGAGGTATTCTTCTAATGTGTAACTCCTGACTGGTTTGTCCCCAGCTCTTTAACTTCCTGTAGCTTTTGGACTTGGTGAGAATACAATTATTTTAGCCAACTGGTTTAAAAGTAAAGTCAAGCACAGCTAACAGTATCCACACCCCAACCAATAATCACAGTACAACCTGCTGACAAAAGATCATAGAAAGCATTTCTGTGGGAGTGTTCTCAGCAACTCTAGCAATTATCACAAGCTCTGAAAAGCCCCTAATTCCTCTTGAAATACAAAAACTGGTGTAACCTCTTTGGACAGTGAAAGTGAATCTGCAGACTGATGAGATAATATCTGTTACTCTAATTTCTCCACCTATCGGCATGTTTTTTGCCACCCTAGTTGATGGTAGAATACAAAGAGAGGCGCCTCTGGGTGTAGATCACACAAAGTTAAACAACTCACATTTTGAAGGATAAAAAAGCACGATGGATAAAACAATCCAGGGAATGGGAATCATCAGATCAGTCCAAACATCCTGCCGGCTGGAAAGGTGGAGACTGTCATATCCAGAAAGCTGCTGTAAAAAGAGCGCTGGTCATGGAGACAGAGCAGGTGGTGGAACACAGGCAGAGGATGATGACGTCACTGGCATGCTGCGACCGGCTTCGTGAGTGTTCGGGCTGAGATGGAAAGTCAGCCGCGCTCCTTCATCAAGCTGGACCAGCACCACTATTTTTAGCGGCGCTTTACCATCGTTTTAGTGGCATAATTTGCTAGGGGGGCGCTTTTAACCCTCGCTAGCGGCTGAAAAAGGATTAAAATCGCCCGCAAAGCTCCTACAGCTGCTGCAAAGATGCGGCTTGCAGGACTTTTTTTACCATCCTGCAAACGCATCACTCCAATATGAAAGCACTCAGGCTTTCACATGGGAGAGATAGGAGAGGCTCTTTACAGGCGCTATGCAGTCGCTATTTTAAGCGCTGTATCGCCTGTAAAGCACCTCAGTGTGAAATTAGCCTTAGACGAGTTCCTATTAAAAGTATCTCTCAAAAAATTACATTTTTGTTGCAAGGGATGCCTGAAATCTGACTTGTATCTTAGGCAGACTTCTGGGAAAATTGTTGAGCCATTTACACAAGAAATGA
This sequence comes from Lithobates sylvaticus, assembly GCA_028564925.1. NCBI lineage: Eukaryota > Metazoa > Chordata > Amphibia > Anura > Ranidae > Lithobates > Lithobates sylvaticus. The sequence goes on along the minus strand of CM053033.1, from coordinate 67,272,009 downwards.
TGTTCCTGGGGAGCGGTCAGTACACACTCTGTATACATACAAATTCCATGTAGCCATATTGCAAAGTATTCTCAGGAAATTATATTGGCTGCAGATTGAAAAAGAAAGCAATTTTTTCTTCCCCACGAAAGTGGAGTTACCCTTTTAGGCTTTGACAATAAAACATGGAAGCTGATTGGTTTCTATGCATCTGCACCAAATTTTGTACTCCCCAGTTTTTGTAAATCAACCCCACAAATTTTACCCCACTAACGATTAGAAGATTGAACAAGTATTCTTAAAATTAAAACATTTGAACAAAATTCTTTTAGTGTATAGCCAGCTTTATTACATTTACAAGAAGCAAATCAATTTTGTTTTTCTGCAAACTGTCACACACTATATCTGCATTCATTGGATTAAAATTATAACTAAAAGGTAAAACTTTTTTTTAGTTTTGGATAGAGTGGAGAAGGATTAGAACACTTGTCAGTTTTTATTGCTGTCTGTGGACCCAATAAGGAAATTCACCCTCTCTATTTATCCTGTTTACCATTATCATTGAAAGATTGCAGGTCGCCATTACCATTACCACATGTCATGCTGTATGAGAGAACCTTTTTCTACAAGCTATTCTGCTATAGCTTCAATTTTCTGGAGATATACCATATTTAGATATAACAATGCACCACCCATTTGACCTAGGCTCACAGGCTTTATATGGATTGCATCTGTGATATACAATATCTATCTGGCTCTTGCATCTTAAGTTTGGATTTTTACACCTGCTAACCTTTACGGATGGGAGTGGGCATTGGAGGATTGGATTGTGTTCTCCACGGACCTGGGGGACTAGTTGTTATCAGTGTTCTATACATTCACCATACAGTACCATTTAGGGATCCAAGGCCCTGATGAATCAGGGCAGCCCACGAAAACCGGTTGGCCCACTTACTGTATCCCAAAGCCAAGACAGATATCTATATGGCTACCGTCTGTGTGAATATGTTTTAATATATGTTTTTTTAACCCTTATGATATTGGATAAATTTGTAATTTGTTGGTGTCTAATATACCCTAGAATGTACAGCTAAAGTCCCACTTATTTCCAGGAGTCTGTACATTATCAATGAAAGTGAAAGGAAAAGAAAACCCCACATAGGGGGGAACTCTTCCAATGGGGACACTAGTTCTGGTGACCTGGGGGTCCCTCTCAATTTCTGTTTGGACAGGAAGTGAAGGTAAATCTCCGCAATGGGACACAGATGGTGAAAAAAAATCTGACAGGGGTTATAAGCCTCCCTTGCTCTATCCAAAATGAAAAAGAAAAAGTTATGCCTATAGTTCTAATTTAAGAGAGGGGATGAAAACCTATCTTGTACTTGATAAACCTATATTGAGGCTATAATTGAAAAAATAGTTATATTTGTAACAAAATGATATTGCAGGTGTTATTTGACTTCACTTACGCATGAGCAATTATTCCAAATGGCCATGACCGTGTCTCTTGTCGTTTCAGATTTTTCATTTCGACAGAGGACAGCACCATCCCACTGTCAGACTCTCCCTCCTATGACAGAAACACAGGCAGGATGAATAATGACTCGTAGACATGCTATTCATACCAGTTCATGTAGAATTACAGGTTCAAAGGTTTGGCAAAGAATTATATAATAAAAGCCCCAAATTCTTTTCCCTTCTGATCTGACAGATCATAATTAGTATCACACAGCACAAACTTCAAATTATAGAAGTAAATCAAACTACTGTATTGAATAAGGTATTGCTCTTGTTAGTTTAGTTGTCCAAATACAATTTCTCAATACAAGTAGAGGAAGGCATATTGACCTTAGATGGACATACAGGCATTGCCGACTGATCTCAGGGAAGAATACAATTTTTTTTTTGTTTTTTTCCCCATGCAGGAGGGGAGTGCATGTGTAGAAACTAATGGTATATCTTGGAACAGGGTGGGGAGGACACAATAGTGATAAGGATAAGTTTTATTATCTACTTCACATCCCTCATAAGCAGTCAGCTGGCAGATAGCATCCATAGGAATGAAAAAATCACACTGAAAATGGTAAGCTCCAAAGAAGCCAAATCATGTAGGCCAGCCTAAATATGAGAATTTGCGACCTCCTATCAATTAAACAGTGGCCTATTCATTAAAACAGTGTAAGGAACTGTAATCATGTACAAAGTGCATTGACCATGGACATCAATAACAATTCAGTTTATTGAAGTCAAAGATTAATTTTGAATACACTGTGCACATTGTTTTTTGCCTTGCTAAATAAACCTGTGAGACTATATTGGTGTGATGTCATTTTCAGCACTTGCTAGACTTGACAATCTATGGTAAGAAAATCATTGTTATATTCACTAAGGTTAGCTATAAATATAAAGGTGGTTGGAAGATCTGACCATTGTGTAGTAATTGTTGCATATACTCTACATCCTCACTGTGACCAATTGTGCATGCTAATGTATTATGCAGACGCCTTAACTGAGGTATCGCCAGATATTTTAGCTAACCTAAACCTAAAAACTCCACCCCACTTTATTGTACCCCTAAACAAATGACAACTATAGGCTTCCTTTATGGAGATTAAAGGCTATAGCAGCCATTTATTAAATAACACAAAAATAACAATAATATATTTTATACAGACAATATCAGTACAAATACACTGACTCAGGGATAATTTACAATCAATATACAGTCAATTGATACAGCCAAATGATTCTTAATTTGTTATCGCCTTAACTTAAATCGGGAAGGTACGCCCATACCTGAGATGGGCCCAACCCATCATTCACCAAAACTGTTAACTATCACTGCTTTCAAAGACTCTGACACCCCTTCTAGCTTCTATGACACATCCCAGATCGAAATTGAAAATCCCCAGGAATGCATATCAAAGCCTACTAATGTGCCACACCCCAGAGGTAAAATTGCCCAAGCAAAAGATGGAATAAAAAATCAACCAAAAAGACAAGATGACCAAGGAAAAAACTACAAGGGAGGGTGGGTGAAACTCCTTCTTTGCTGTATCAGCTCCAACTGACACTGAGAAATAGGTCCCACCCAGCATCACCACAAAGGCCACACCCTGCCCCACCCTTGATTAGTCCAATCAGGCAGGATTTTTCTGAATTTACATAAAAGCTAACTTTAAACCTTTAATTTAGCCTGTCCTGCAAGCCTAGTCATGTTAGGCCTTCCACCTATGCTGCTCAACTAGCTCTAGGCCTTGTTCTTTCATGTCAGCTTATTTTTTAAAAATAGCATTTAGTCAGAAAAATCCATTGCCAGCCAATATATTCCAGATATAAGATCAGGTTGGCTGCCCAGATCATGGGTAGCCACAGAAGCTATTGGCCAGATCAAATAACAATCATCTCATGTCTATGGCTAACCTGACTAAACAAACTTCACTTTGACTAGAAAATCACATGTTGTTGAAAGGTCTCTGACGCGTGAATGTTTTGGTTACTCCTACTGCCAGATGTTTCTGGGGCCTTCTGGGAGCAGGTTCAGGGTTCTTAATAGATTCTTGTGTAGTGTGCTTATGCTTACAGGATTCTTCTGGATAAAGACAGCGTGCACTCCCCAGTTGCTTTGTTTCTGCAAACGTATTTACCTCATTGAGTACTTTGTCCTTTCCCACTGGCACCTCGTCAAATGTCTTCACACTCAGTGGTCGATTCTTGTTATTGTTTCTGAAAACAAGACGGGACGCAGGATGAGCCCAACACCCACGTTTCTTTGATAATTGTTCTAATTCATCTTTAACAAAGTGAAGTGCTCAAAATGTCATGTTTATTCTTTATCTTTCTTAGTACTATTTTGGAATTTTGTTTACCAGTAGCTAGCAAAGTGCTCAAATGATTTAAAAAGCTTTCACTATACAATTAAAACGTTGACTTGTATACGGTATAGGCTAGTCATGGTAACATATGATAACAATTATACAAAGCAGCTTTTGGAGATGATTAATCAATTTATTAAAAACAACTTAAACCACATTTTTTAAAATAATTTTATAATTTTAAAAAACAAAGTACCGGTTATATATAAATGAGCTTTTTTTCATAAATAAAGCAGGGTTTTCAGGTTTAGCTTGTAAAGTACTTGAAAGCGAACAACCAAACTGCTTTACCACTGCAGGCTGTCCTGGAATCAGCATGACAAAAGTAACATACGAGACAGACGCCACAAGAATTAGCAAACTAGCCACAGTGAAAATGAAAATAAAAGGATGAAATTATATAATGAGTGTTTTAGCCCTTGGTTCACATTGCTGCGACTTACAACACGAACTCACATGACAAGTCAAAACACACTCATTTCAATGGGTGCCATGTTAATCAATGAGACTCAAGTCACAGCAACAAAAAAAAGGTTCCTGCACTACTTTTTTGAGGCTTTGGTGGGACTTGAGTGCCATAGACTGCAATGGTAAATTACAAGCAAGGTCACAGAAGTTGCACGCAAGTCACACAACTTTCGGCTTGCAGCAGTGTGAATGGAGCCTTACCAAACAAATATTTACAGCTACTGTACTCTGTCTGATATGTAGAGAATGGAGTCTGGCCCACTAATCACTGTCTTTGCCGGAGAACCAATTAGCCACAAAAAAAAAATGGAAGAAAAAAAGGAAAAGTGAGATGATATTTGATCAGTGTTTCTACTATCTACAGGCACACACCATCTGTACCGTATGGTAAATTTACTCCTGCAGTGGGGATATGGAACCCTTTACCAGTCCAACTAATGCTGGAGCTCTGCAACTGATAATGCAACCTGGGAAGCAACAGGTTTACATTCTCAAGTGCAGAGATTCCACTCAGAAAAAAAAATAGCAAAGAAAAAAAATATTCTAGTAATTGCTATACAATCCATGTTGTAGTTTAATGTTGTTAAAATTACCTTTACTTCTTAATCTGCAGCTGCTGTAATTTTTTGTAAAATTCAAGCAATATGGCAACCTGGAGGCAGTACACCATCGGTATACAAAACACCCCCAGAAATATAATTTACTGCTTCTTTGCTTCTTTGATTGGCTCATTGATTTTCCCAGAATTCTCCTCTGAGGTACAAGTTACATTTTAGACATTGCCTGCAATAGGATTTTCAGATTTGGTAAGATACTGCCCAAGGGTTAAAATCTTCTAATGTTACTTTTCTAATTAGAAGACTGGGGGTGTATCACCTGACTATAATGAACCAATCCTTCCTATTCAGGAATCAGTCTTCACAGGTCAGGGTAAAGAAACAGCAATTTCTTCAGAGCAGCAAAAAGTAGGAATCTTCAACAAAGTTTGTTAAAATCTCTGCAGGGGATTGTTTTTGCTTAACAAAAGTCAAGTGACTCTTAAAAGTGGATCTAAAGCCAAAACATTTTTTATATTTAAGAAGGTAGTGGATGGTAAAATCCCTGTCAGGTTTTCTTTCTGTATTTGGCTCTTTGGGGAAATGTCCCTTCATCTCCATCTAGAGCAGGGATATGCAATTAGCGGACCTCCAGCTGTTGCAAAACTACAATGCCTCTGGGTGTCTTGCTTGTGGCTGTCAGAGTCTTGCTATGCCTTATGGGACTGGTAGTTCTGCAACAGCTGCAGGTCCGCTAATTGCCTATCCCTGATCTAGAGGAACAACAGGAAGTAAGGGGGAATAACCTAAGACATAAGAGGATGAATTCCCCCAGCAGGAACATACAGTAGAGACCCATAACAATCTAACAGATATTCTAAATCCAAAATTGAGTTTTGGTAGAAATGATCATTGTGGTTTCTAGAGAAAGTATGTTCTGAAGACCTCAACCACACTACACAAGAAAAGGCATTTCTCAATCTCATTGCAATAAACAGAATCTTGTCACATGAAATGCCTTATTTGCATTTTAAAAAGCTGGCAGTAGTCAAATTGTGCCCCAGATATGAAGTTATCATTTAACCAGTAAAGTTTTTAAGGTCCTGATCACTATAATGTGGTAGTTCTCACCCAGATTCCAGCATGCTCCACCGTGTCACAGAGTTTCTTATGCTTTGTTCTCCACTGCCAGGTTTCAAGTTTGTCTCTCCATCAACTCGTAAAGCAGTGTTTAACGGAATGTAATCTTTTCCCTCCTGTGACAGATATATAAAGCTAGTTAGGCTACCCATTAAAAAAAAACTGCTTGCCATTTTCTAAAATTGTGGATAGGCATTAGAAAAAAAAATTGCAAAAAGAAAACTATTTTGATTATGCAATACTAGTGCCAAACATTTTTGCCTATATTAAAGGGTCTATCTACTCAGATTTAAAATATTCTGGCATATGTGGTCTCTTAGAACAGGTGTAAGTTGTGTATTAGGAGTCATTTTCTCACTGCTGATAACAGAACTCATTTTCTCCTTAGAGTTCTTACTTGCCAGGACCACCAGTCATGAACTGCTGTAGTTGAACATATTAATTCCTTCAGTACAGTGTACTTTTGCTATCTGAAGTATTATCTTACACTAACAGCATAGCTCAAGTACTCATAAACCCACATAGATGTTTATCAATTTACTTGGAAAGAAAATCTGTGTGGGTGGCAACAATTCTCTTTTTCTATAGAAAAAAAGGGAGTATAACAGCATATGTGTGAATTTCTGGAAGATGGTTGCGACAGGTCTGAAACCTCTGAAGTTTCTACGTGGGCAAATGTCTTGTCCCATATTGTTCTTTGTGAGACATGTCATCATCAGTGACCCACTTAAAGGTATCTTCCAATCTGCTAATTTTTTAGCTGGACTGGATGATCTAACACCAGTAGACAATGCTGACTGAGGCTTGTTGAGGATAATAATGATCGGGTAGGGTGGTCTGACTGCTATTGTATTTCTCAGTGTAAAACAATTTACAGATATACAGCCTTTTTCTGTATTCTTAAAAACAAAACAAATGGTTGCCCAGTACATGACAAACCATGCTCTTATGTATCAGGTAGCCTTGTGAATTGTGTAGAAGAAGCAATCTTTCCAAAATTTATATTTGGCTTTACAACTTCAAAAACAGACAACAACCTGGAAGTAGGGGGGACATTCACTTGCACAATGGTTGGAATTATTGTATAAATCTCCCAGTTTGCCCTCTGTTTCAGCAAACATTTAACTATGAGAGTCACCAAATTTTTTTTTTAATGCAAAAAAAAACAAAAAACAGAGACAACAGACAAGCAAACCTGTTGAACATTGGCCTGGAGTAGATCTCCCAAGCGCTGTACTAGCTCTGTAAAGGTGGGTCTGTCTGTTGGGACTCCTTGCCAGCAATCTAGCATCGTCTGGTACCTAAGAAAGAAACAATGAATGAATAGGCTTTCTTCCCAAAGAAAGGCTCATACAGTGCGTGTGACTCACTTTTTTGTAAGTCTTGTGCTGTGACGCACACAGGCATTTGGTAAGTCTACTTTTTGTTACATCAAAGAAATATATTCATGTGTTATTTTTGCAGGTTTTTTTTATTATTTTACATGGAATTTGGAAAACATAATAATACAATGGGGAACATTTACTAATACTGGTGCACACAGAATCTGGTGCAGCTGTGCATAGTGACCAATCAGCTTCTAACTTCTGCTTGTTCAATTAAGCTTTGACAAGAAAACTTAGAAGCTGATTGGTTATTATGCACAGCGGCACAATATTCTGTGTGCACCAATTTTAGTAAATCTCCCCCAATATTTCTTATTTATATTTTAACCCATTCTATAATTAACCATTCCAATGATGCAAGGATCAGTAACAATAATCAAGCAGCTATATAGGTAATGTAGAACTGCTATCTTCTTTATTACCCAATTATATATAACACAAACAAGGCCTACTCTCTAGTAAAGCCCAGGATGCATGTGAACCCTCCCTTCTCCCCTATAAACAAGGAATGTAATAATTTCTGGTCTTGACCACTCCAGCGTATCTGTTATTTCTCCCCTCTTTCTTTTTTGATTGGTATAATTTGACCTATATCTATTGTCATATTTTGAAGTTGCCAATAAATACTCTATATTTGCATACTGAAGCATATAGTGTCAATAAACATAATCATACATTTCAGGATTGCAGTACTCTGGTGGTCTCATCCGTGTCCCTTCCTTCAGTCGGCAGCAGAAGTCCTCATCAATCTGTACACCAGGGTAAGGAGAAGCACCTGCACCAGAAACAAATATCAATGTAATACAATTATCATCCATTAATTTAGTTATACCATTCAAAAAGTCTAGGGAGGGCATGAGGAACGTGTCAATGAGATAGGGACCAGGACAAATATTGAGGATGAATCTTCCTGGAGGGGACACAGTCAGCAAAGAAAACCTCAGAGAGGTTTCCAACCTATCCACACTATATTCAAAACTAGAAAGAAAAAAAGTTGGCTAGAGATACTCTGAAACAAGTATGAACAAGAATATGAGTCCTGACTATTCTAATCTACATACTTGTTCCATTTCAGTGATTTGGAAAGTGCTGAACCTTTGGATGACCATTACAGCGAGGAACTAGTATTTTCAGAAGAATGTCAGCCAAAATTCAGGTCTTTCTCTTACTTTGACAGTAATAAAAATGTAAAAAAACATTTTGTTACAGGTTATGTTTCTGGCAATTGAAACAGACATAAAAAACAAACACAAAAAAAAGTTGTGGAATAAAAAAAAAAATAAGCTTACGAAAAGAAAAGGGTACAATATTATATTGAAGGCTATCCAATCTACATAGCCAACATCTTTGATATGTTCTGCACATTTTATGGATAAACTTGTGTGTTCATCAAACATTTGTAGGCTCTACTTTTCAGGCATGGCCTTGTGAAATATCCAAAAAGAGTTAACTAACCTGTTTATATTTTCAAAAAGAATTCAGATACCAGAATTACACACCAAAGCAAACAGTGTCATTCCGCAACTGTGCCAGCTATTGATTTGGCAGGGCATGCAGAGGGACAAGCCAGACACTCATTAATACACCAAAACCGCAGCAATGCTTGTTTTGTTCAAGACAAGGACATCAATAATAAAATACTGCCAACATTTTCCACTGCTAGGTAGCTGCCTTATTCTCAGACATGATGTTTTAGAACATGCTGGAGACCCAGCTGCAGACGTAAATTGAAAGAGCCATTCATTGTGTATTTGTAAAAGGAATTAATTTTTGCATTCTGCATATTCATTTTTTTAAAGTTGCAGGAATACTGAATATTCCCCAATACTATTCTACTATCATTTTCAATAATTCTCAATAAAGCATTGACAATAATAATGCTCATGTACTTTGACCTATAGCAACTATCTAATTTTCATTTAAAAGTGTGTGTCTGGCTAAAAGTTTTTTATTTTTTTATTTTTAATATATTTGGAAAAGGTTTGAACTCCAGTAATTTTTTTATGTAGCGCACAGTAAGAGAAAATACCTTCACTTATTATTATTTATTTACTAAAGGTACTTATATAGTGCTGTCAGTTTATGCAGCTCTTTACATGGAGAGCATGCAAACTCTAGGCAGGTAGTGCTGTGGTTGGGATTTGAACAAACTAACCTTCCTGTCTTCCGGACAATAGTTTTATAAATGTATAAATATAAATCTGAAAGTGTTTTAACCTTCACCTACTCTACTAAAGAAAGTAATCTCTATTATTGTCTATGCTACTTTTAGGGAATCACCCTCATATCCTACATGGTACAACTCAGCAGGACAAAAGGGAACATAAATCTAACGGAGGCCTGTACAGCAGGATAAACTTGACAGGGTTTCTATCCCTTCTACACTCTATCCAAAACGAAGAAAATTTTGGCTGGACAACACTTTAAACATAATGCAAACATTAGTGATGGTGTAACTTTTTAACAATAAATACAAATATGTTTACTTTATTCAGGTATGGCAAACATGAATGGTAAGTTAGTTGTAAATGGTTACTGCAGCTTACATATATTGCTCTTTTAATTTTATATAAGCCCAGCTGTTTTTCTTAGGTATTTGTGTCACTGGGAATGTGGAAGGAAATCTGTCAATAAAATATTGTATTTCGGCCTTTATTTTATCTGGTCACATGTACAATAGCTTTTACCGCTCAGCTTTTTAATAAATCAAACTGCCAATTTAAAATTCAAATTAGCTTTACCTCTGTAACTTACCTAATGAAAAAATTTCCCAGAGCAGCACACCAAAGGACCACACATCACTCTGCGTTGTGTAGATTTTATCAAAAATAGCTTCAGGTGCCATCCATTTAAGAGGTAACCTAGCCTGTGAAGAGGGTAAACATCCATCAACATTCCATTCACATAAATTGAGCACTCATTCCTAACTATGCCCAATTTCCTCCTAAAGGAATATGTGTAGGCAAAAAAAAAAAAAAATGTAAAACACTGTCTGGGAGCTGAGGGTTATCATCATTGACACAGGTGTATGTTTCACTCAGTGAAGTTCTTTTACATAATTCACCATACTTGTCAGTCACTGACTTCTCCCTATTTATTGTTTTCCATAGCCCTTGACCTTTGTATGGGAGGTGTACAGGGTGACTGAACAACACTTCACACATGAATGTCTACCTGTTGAAAAGATCCCTAAACAGTGAAAGTAGGGGTGGAGGGCCTTACACTATAAAGACTAGTACACACTGCTAGTTTTTTTTCATTCAACCCAGTGGGCAAAACGAAAAAAAAAGAAACCGCACAGCTCTGGTTGGAGCCGCTGTACTTACAATCTGATTCTGATTTGCCCTACTGTTCTCTTGTGTTCTGACAGGAGCCCCCCCGCCAGAACACTCTGGTCAGCGCTCTCAGCATATGGCTAAGAACGCTGATCGAGAGCCATTTGGAAGACCTATTTCAGGCATGCCCTTTCGAAAGAAACCAGTCCAACTGACGGCTTCTGTCAGACCAGCTGCAGTACACATGAGCCAAATGTTGGCCGGTTTCTATTGAACTGGCCGATGCCACCCGACATTTGGCCCATGTGTACGGGGGTTTAGGTATTGGTCACACAGTTGTATTAATTTATTCAGGATCCTGCTGGCAGCAAGATCCTTTGTAAAAAGTTGTGCATATGCTGTATACATGTAATGTTTGTGCTAGCGTTTACATACATACATACAGCATAAATGGACCGGCTCAGGGTGGACAAGTAAATAATAACAATGTGTAGCCAGTCACTGATTACACACTATTGATGTTTACATGAGAGCCCTTAAGGGTCATTTTTGCAGTGGCAGCACAGAATGACCTCATGCAATTGGGATTCATTGAAGGCCAAGGTCATTCCACCACTGTATGAATGACTCAGTCAAGGCCATAGAAAGTCATATAGGGTCTAATAAAAAAAACAGTAGTGGGTAATCCGCAGCAGTGCCACCACTGGCTATGCACTATAGCCAAACTGGAGCACTCAGAATCTAGTGCAGCTGTGCATGTCAATTAAGCTTTGACAATAAAACCTGGAAGCTGATTGGTTTCTGTTCAGAGCTGCACCAAATTTTGCACACTCCAGTTTTAGTAAATTTCCCCCACAGCACTATAGCTATACATGCAGGCCCTGAGCAGTGGCAGTGACCAATAGGCTCCATGTATGGTGTTAATACATATAGTTGACCTGTCATATTACATTTGTGGCCATATTTTTAATGTCTACTTAGTCTTCACTTTACTGTTTCAATAAATTAAGTAAAATGCAGGCAAAACTTTTCTATTTTATTTTAAATAGAGTAGGGGAGGGTTACAACCCCTGACTTTTTGTGCCCCATTTGGGGGATTTCCCTTTCTTTCCTGTCCCATTGCCAAAACAGGAAGTGAGTGGAAATTGCTCCAGAGTGAATCTCTGGTTGTCACCAGGGTCACCAGAACGTGTGTCCCCACTGGAAGATTTCCCTTTATTCCTCTTTTAGTGACAACAACATTTTGTAATTTTCCTTCACTTTTCTCTTGGTGATAATGGTAAACCGACAAATAAATAGGGCAAATCTCCCTAATGGAGGCACAAACAGCAATAAAAACCCGACAGGTGTTTTAGCCCCTCTCCACTAATACTAAAAAGAAAGTATTGTCTTAATGATACTTTAAAACAAAAACATTCATTTTCTATGTCTGCCAGAGCTCCCATAATCCTGATTATCTCCTGCAATTATACTATCAAATACAATGCATCCCCATTCCAATTAGAGGTGATAACCCCAGCAGGGTTTCCCCATGATTAGCTGCAGGAGGCAGCCCCATTAAAATGAGAGGCTGCCGACTCCTGCAGCTCATAATGGCCACTCGCATGTAATCACTCATGCAGCGATCACATGCGAGTGATGGGCCCTGGACGCAGACTGCTTGAGCTATTACAACTTTACATAATGTGGTCATTGATTCGAATTTACTGGAGGAGTAGAGTATCTCAGTAAATAATGTAAAATATCACTTTGTAAAGAATATCCTAACTATGTGCAATGATCATTAAAAAAAAATAATTTTTGATTGGATTACTGAAGTCAACGTTCACTCATTCACTTAACTAATTGCATTTTTGCTCTGGTAAATCAAGTTTCTCTTAGTTTAGTAATATTGTATTGACTTCAATCATGTACAAAGATTCATTTTTTTTTTTGCACATATTTGGGTATTCTTTGCAAAGTAAAATTTCACTTTATTTGATCTCATTCACTAAGATAAGTAAAATTTCACTTTGCAAAGTGAAAGTTCACTTTGAATATTGAACATTCTCTACTCCTTTTAGTAAATCGAGGTCATTGTGTATCTAAACTGGAAGGAAAGAAAGGTGCAGATCCAGTCAGAAATTACATTTTAGGGATTATTGATTCAGCAATGCAGCAACTGAATCACAAGGAAATTTCATTCTACTTAGCTAACCCATCTACTATAGATTATCTCCCTAAGCTTCCTCTCCATATGCAGAGCAGGCCATTTCTGACAGAGTAATACTCACATCTCCTTTGCGCACGTAGTCTGGATCTTTATATATGTCACGGGCCAGGCCAAAGTCACAGATTTTTACTACATTATTTTCAGACAGGAGGATGTTCCTTGCTGCCAAATCTCGATGAATACACTTTAAGACAAAGCAAAAAAGACATGGCTCAAAACTACAGGATATAATATGAACAATAGACATGCATTCCAAGCCTTTAAAGTATGGTCCTTCATTTATTTACATACTATCAAGGTATTTACTCAAACGGAAGGTAGAATTCCTACACATTGTCCTGAGTTAGGGATATGTGTAGTAGTATAGTGTGCTACACCGGTAATACAATAACTGTTATATCTCTCTGCAGCATCTTTCTCTTCCCATTTTGAGTCACATTTGTATATACCAACATAGCAAAGTATCCAGTGGCTCGTTGTAATATATTTATAGTTGTACAATGAACGGTGTATAATGGTTCATTAATGAGTTAGTGTTTAGTGCATTTCATAGCTGTGGCACAACAGTCAGTGCAGTGGAATATTATCAGATTGTGATGTTTTATCTGAGGTGCCAGGTCGTGGTCAAAAAGTGTGAGGTTATCGAAAATTATATTTGGCTGATTAACTAAAGGAGTTGAGAATCTGTACACCACTATTCAATCAAAAAATGTAGTAAACAAAGTAAATGAATTTGCTTTTCACACGGTTGGATAATTGAAGTGAATATTCACACAATTTATTGAAAATTCTCAACTCCTTTAGTAAATTCAAATGAAAGTCTTGTTGTCTCAGAGCTACTGTGCTGACAGATAAGCTATATTGCAAAATGTGCCATTTGCAGAAAGCCAAGATGAAAAAGGTACAGTGTGTTGGCACAGACTCCACTATGCATATCTCTTATACAAAAGCAAATATATTGAATATTGTGGGAAAATGGTCAAAGTGCTGTTTGTACTAACATCAAGTTCTCCTGGCACTGAGCAGAATCCTTAGTTAGGGTGGGAATTTAGTGTGTTTTTCTGCCCTCTGATTGAATGCTGTGAGAAGCTTTTTTTTTTTTTGGTACAAGTGGCACCACAGTCACTCACCCACAATACAGATTTATACTGGCAGAAAAAGAAAATTGAGGTGGCTTTGTTTCTGCATCTTTAAACATCTGGGGACTGCAAAGAAAGAAAATGCAAACCTAATCTTGTCAGGATAATCGGATCCAGATCCATAGGGTTCAGTTTAAGGTATTTGGGATATAGTAGAGCTTACAGAAAAAAAAACTATGATGTCAGAGTTTCCAGGCCCAGAACACACAGTGAAGGCACGGACTGCAATGTTCTTTAATGGGCCAGGGCTTAACATCACATTCCAATGCAAGCTAGGAACCTTCATAATAGTATAACCACTATACCCTGTGCTTGCCACATTGGTTCATGTGCAATTATCGTTCTGGGTTAATATTTAATTTTTATTTTTTTACAGAATTATTATTTACATAAGTACATCTTTATATGGTCAGTCTACCCAAAAGTGATATTTCAGTTCCAAACAAAATCCGATGGGCTGAGTCACCAGTCATCTTAGGCTCACTTCTGTGTAGAAACCAATGAGCTTCCAGGTTTTATTACAAAAGCTTAATTGAACAAGCTGGGGTTAGAAGCTCATTGGTTTCTATGCAGAAGTGAGCCTGATTTTGCACTTTCCAGCTTTAGTAAATAAACCCCATTGTCTACCTAAAAGTGGGGTATGCCTGTACCTTGTTTCCCTGAAAATAAGCGTGATTGTCGGTGATGGCTGCAATATAAGCCCTACCCCCCAAATACACACACACACATACACATGCATACACACACACACACACTTTTAGAAGTAAATGTAAACAAACATTTTAAAAAGTATTAAAACATGAAAACATGAATAGTGTCAGTAGAGAAGGCGAATCATCGCCACACGGGGCGATTAGGGTGTGCCCGGGTACATATGGCACAACCTGTACACATGCCTATGAACCATTTAAATCTCTAGTGTCTAATTTGGTCTCCTTTTTTCTTCATTATTCTTTTATATAGTTTTATCATGAACAACGACGACCTTTGGTTTAGAAGGTCCCTTGCAGCATATGACAGTTGACATCCCTTGTAATACGTAAGTTGCTAATAGGAGTCAAGCTATGGGCGATAGCCATCAAGCCGACTCATTATTCTTGTTTACTATTGGTTGTAATTTTAATGTTATTCTTTGTGAAACTTGTGAAATTGACACATTTTCAACTAAATCTCTAGTGTCTACCAAAAACAGCAATGTTATTTTTAGGTGAACTGCCCAGCTATGCATTTTGTCATTTTATATCTTAGAACATTTGTTTCCAAAAGCCATGTATTTTTAGGTCCAAAGGCTTTGTAAATAAAGACACTAATACACATTTAATTAAACTGCCCTATCAATGTTTATTTAGTCATTTAATGCAATGTACGGTAATTCATTTTTTTAACTCCTGAAAAAATTTGAATTTTTTAAAATGTTAAAAAAACAAGGACTATTTGGACTTAATGTAGGCAATATGAAATAGTATGAAGACAACATGCGGTTGGAAAATGAAAAGGAAATGCTCTGCTTGTGGTTAAGTTTCCCATTTACTAAATGATATGTCCCAGAATAAAAACAAATGAGGGATTGCCTCCGTGGTGAGCTGAAATACATTTGTTTGCAAAGTGGCCCCAAAATAAATGTTGTGTGGTGGGTTTGTACAACCCTGGAATTCTTACTTTTCTCGATGCCAGGAACTCCATGCCCTTTGCCACCTGAAAACTGTAACAAATCAGATCTTCCATTGTTAGCTGCTTCTTGCTCATTTCTTCAGGGTCTGAAAAATAACACATTTCACTGAAGTTACCAAAACTCTCAATGCACATTGCAGATAAGCTAAATTTTCTAACACCTTTTTAATGGCAATTTCCCTGCCAACTGCTTGATCTTTCTTTGATACCTCTTTAAATATTTCCTGCAATTAGTATAGACTTTGTAAGTGGCATAATATGTTCTGTGGGAATGGCTTGGTTGCCGTGTGGGGGAAGCATGATCCTCTGTGATAAAGCATAGTGCTATTACTTTTAGGAACATGAAAAGGCCAGACTGGACTCCTAAACTTTGCAGAACGGGGTTCAAGAGCTGTTCAGGAAGCCATTTGCATGACATCTGAGTTAGGGTTAAGAGCTTTGTTCGTAGCTCGAAAATACAGTTTTATTTATGTTGTTCTCTATAAATCTTGGCAACCTAACAACACATTCAACCAAAAAGTGACATATCATGTTTGATGGACTTGTGTCTTTTTTCAGCCTAGCTAACTATGTAACTATGTATATGTATGTAAAAAGTGACATATAGATAGATAGATATACTTTATTGTCATTGTATAAATACAACAAAAAACTTCCAAGTACTCGTTACAGCAGCAATAAAAGCACTTCTCAACAAAACCACATACATACTCCTAGCACATGCCCACATATCTATTTAACCGCTTCCCGACCGCCTCATGTAGATATACGTCAACACAATGGCACGGGCAGGCAAAAGCACGTACCTGTACGTCCCCTTTAATTTGCCTGCCCGGGGGGGCGCGCGCGCGACCCGGTCGGGAGCTCCGTGACCACGGCCGCGGGACCAGCGGACCCGATCGCCGCTGGTATCCCGCGATCGGGTTATGGAGCTGAAGAACAGGGAGAGGTCTATGTAAACAAACCTCTCCCCGCGCTTCCTACACTGACTGTCAGTCATCGGCGGTTCCCTGTCATCGGGAACGCCGATCAATGACGTCAGACGTACAGCCACGCCCCCCTACTGTGAAAAAAAAACACAACACGTCACACTGACTCCTCCCCGCCCCCTAGTGGTTAACCCCCTAACTACAACTGTCATTTACATAGGAATCAGTGCTATTTAAATAGCATTGATTGCTGTATAAATGACAAATGTCCCAAAAATGTGTCAAAAATGTCCGATGTGTCCGCCAAAATGTCGCAGTCACAATAAAAATCGCTGATCACCGCCATTACTAATAAAAAAAAAATATTAATAAAAATGCTATAAAACTATCCCCTATTTTGTAAACGCTATAACTTTTGCGCAAACTAATCAATAATCGCTAATTGCGATTTTTTTTACCAAAAATATGTAGAAGAATACGTATCGGCCTAAACTGAGGAAAAAAAAATTTTTTTTATATATTTTTTGGGGATATTTATTATAGCAAAAAGTAAAAAATATTGCATTTTTTTCAAAATTGTCGCTTTATTTTTGTTTATAGCGCAAAAAATAAAAACCGCAGGGGCGATCAAATACCACCAAAAGAAAGCTCTATTTGTGGGAAAAAAAGGACGCCAATTTTGTTTTGGAGCCACGTCGCATGACCTCGCAATTGTTAGTTAAAGCGATGCAGTGCCGAATTGCAAAAAGGGGCCTGGTCCTTTGGCTGCCAATTGGTCCGGGGCTGAAGTGGTTAAATATATCAAAATATAAAATTTTACAAAAAAAATGGGGAAATTAAAGTGCAGTGAACAGGTTATATTTGTTCATAATCATTTCCACTAAAATCAATGAAAAAGCAATGAGCTTCAGTTAATGAAGTCATAAGAAGAAGTGTTTATGTAACAAACTGGCAGATTACAGCATCAGCTAATTTCTGTGCTTTCAACATGACAGCAAAATAAGAATTTTGTGCAGTGTATGTTTAAGGGGACTGACATGCTGAAGAAATTAGGCCGAGATAGATTTTTCTACCGTTCAGACAGAACCTTTACAGTATTCTCTACATAAGAGACTTGGGTGGTTGTGGACTGTTAATTAATCCTTATGTGATCTTTGGCACAGCATGTAATCTATTCGTGACTCTGTCTGCCAAGCTAAAATTTTGTAAGGTTGACTATGCTTTGAGGTTTTCACACTATACAAATGGACTTTAGGTTCAGAAAGTCACAGCCCGCTTAGAAACATACCCTGAAAGATCTCATTAGATGTAGTGACTTTGTAAAAATCCTGGAAAGTATTGTGAAATTGTTTGTAGCAGATTAAACAGAGAAGATCACAAATAGAAGATATACTTAGACTAGCTGTGTTGACTTTTCCTTTGATTACGTTTTTTAGGCTGGGAATAATCTATCTATGGTAATTTTTTTTTATTATGGTTATTATCATTTTTAAGATATTTCTTCCACATCTATGGGAAAAAAACATTTATTTAGAAAGGGTCTTCTGGTATTGATATCATAGGCCTTCTAAACCTTCTAAACTAAAATTCTTTAGAATAATGTACAGATGCAATGCAATGTGCAGTTGCATTAAGACCACACTGGTGCTTGTATACAGTTCTTATACAACCACTTCTATTATCCATCACATGATATGATCATTTGAAACCTTCTTCAAATTCACATTCACATCAAGTCTCGATATCTGTCAAATTTAGCAATCGCATTGTATCAGACCGCCCAAAACTGAGAAAGTAAAGTGACAAACAGCCTAATACAATATGGGCATTTTTGAAGCTCCAGAGGTTTAGTTGTAAAAAGCTTGCTATATGTACATGATTTTACCATGTACATTATATAATTTAAAACAGACAAACAGAAGCCTTAATTATTGCAAAATCTAGTTTAGACAGCTCTAGAACCTCTAGAAATTTTGCATCCATTTTGGATTAATAAAACCCCTGGCATATAAGGTATTCCAACCCCCATTTGTGAGCAAAACTTTGCCAAACCAAACTGAACAATAACGTTCATTTATGGGTCCCATGGCTATCCCATTTGAGTATTTAGAAGTTAATGCAGATTGTGTTTAAGTTTTGGTAAATGTGTGTTTTTGTAAATAAAAAAAGGCTGTTTTAGAATGACCACAAAGTTTTACATGCAAAGGCAGTTGACAGTTCCTTGCGCAAAAGGCTGTTATGACTAATAACAGCCTTTTGCGCAAGGAACTGTCAGCACAGTCCTAAATAATTAAATAAAGATATACATATACAGTATCCCACAAACATGAGTACATCCCTCACATTTTTGTAAATATTTTATTATATCTTTTCATGAGACAACAATGAAGAAATTACACTTTGCTACAATGTAAAGTAGTGAGTGTACAGCTTGTATAACAGTGTAAATTAGCTGTCCCCTCAAAATAACTCAACACACAGCCATTAATGTCTAAACCGCTGGCAACAAAAGTGAGTCCAAATTGGGCCCAAATTGTCAATATTTTGTGGGGCCACCATTATTTTCCAGCACAACGTTAACCCTCTTGGGCATGGAGTTCCCCAGCGCTTCACAGATTGCCACTGGAGTCCTCTTCCACTCCTCCATGACGACATCACAAAGCTGGTGGATGTTAGAGACCTTAGGCTCCTCCACCTTCCATTTGAGAATGCCCCACAGATGCTCAATAGGGTTTAGGTCTGGAGAAATGCTTGGCCAGTCCATCACCTTTACCCTCAGTTTCTTTAGCAAGGCAGTGGTCATCTTGGAGGTGTGTTTGGGGTCATTATCATGTTGGAATACTGCCCTGTGGCCCAGTCTCCAAATTGAGGGGATCATGCTCTGCTTCAGTATGTCACAGTACATGTTGGCATTCATGGTTCCCTCAATGAACTGTAGCTCCCCAGTGCTGGCAGCACTCATGCAGCCCCAGACCATGACACTCCACCACCATGCTTGACTGTAGGCAAGACACACTTGTCTTTGTACTCCTAACCTGGTTGCTACCACACTCACTTGATACCATGTGAACCAAATAAGTTTATCTTGGTCTCATTAGACCACAGGACATGGTTCCAGTAATCTATGTCCTTAGTCTGCTTGCCTTCAGCAAACAGTTTGCAGGCTTTCTTGTGCATCATTTTTAGAAGAGGCTTCCTTCCGGGACGACAGCCATGCAGACCAATTTGATGCAGTGTGTGGCGTATAGTCTGAGCACTGCAGGCTGACCCCCCACCCCTTCAACTTCTGCACCAATGCTGGCAGCACTCATATGTCTATTTCCCAAAGAAAACCTTTGTATATGACGCTGAGCACGTGCACTCTACTTCTTTGGTAGACCATGGCGAGGCCTGTTCTGAGTGGAACCTGTCCTGTTAAACCGCTGTATGGTCTTGGCCACCGTGCTGCAGCTCAGTTTCAGGGTCTTGGCAATCTTCTTTATAGCCCAGGCCATCTTTATGAAGAGCACCAATAATTTTTTTCAGATCCTCAGAGAGTTCTTTGCCATGAGGTGCCTCATTGCATCATTCCATTGACCAGTATGAGAGAGTGAGAGCGATAAAAACAGATTTAACACACCTGCTCCCCATTCACACCTGAGACCTTGTAACACTAACGAGTCACATGACACAGAGGAGGGAAAATGGCTAATTGGGCCCGATTTTCACTTGGGGCGGTACTCACTTTTGTTGCGAGTGGTTTAGACATTAATGGCTGTGCGTTTAATTATTTTGAGCGGACAGAAAATTTACACTGTTATACAAGCTGTACACTTACTACTTTACATTGTAGCAAAGTGTAATTTCTTCAGTGTTGTCACATTAAAAGATATAATAAAATATTTACAAAAATGTGAGGGGTGTACTCACTTTTGTGAGATACTGTATATCAATCATTGATATCATTAGATAATAAAGAGCAAATTTTAAGTAAATAAATATTATTGTTCATGGGAGTTATACACCAAACTGCTTCCTTTATTCAAGTCAGGGGTGTCAAACTGGCAAATGTCAAAAGAACAGCCTCCTTTGTTCTGCTTAGCCTACACCAGCCCTATTTTAACACACACGAGACAATGCAGAAGTTGCCTGTATTAGTGCACTCAACAATATAATTAATCAGCCCTGTTGTATCAACTTATAAATAATGTTACTCTGATTAGTTTTGAAAATTGTTTAGATTGTGAAGATTAGTTTGAAAGATTGTGTGCATACAGTATTTATGGGATGGTTTGCATTCCCAGTCCAATTCTGTCCCACTATGTGGTATGTGAGTTGGACTTATCATATTCTAATGCAGTGTGACTAAATGCTCGCTTTCAATGTTTCCCAACTCTGATTGAACAGGAAGCTAAGAGAGTGAATAATTGTATACCCTCCAGGGGCGGATCCAGGGGGGGAAACGGGGCAATTGCCCCCTCCGAGAATGTGGGTGGCTTTGCGGGAGACAGTGCTAACGGCTCTGCGGGCGGGTGACAGCGCGGACGGCTCCGTGAGGCGGGCGACTCCGCGGTGACAGTGCGGGCGGCTAGGTTGTGAGTGGGCAGGTGAGAGGGGGGGCAACTGGGCAGCTCGGTGTTTGAGCGGGCTGCTGGCCAATCAGGAAGCCGGCGGGCAGGGGAGCAGGGAGATGACATCATCTCTCACCACCCTGCATTCCTGCAGTTCCGCCCTCACTGTGCGGGAAGCCGTGGGCAGCATCTCTCTGCTGCCTAACTTCACTCTGGGACACAGCAAAAGACCTTAGCAGGAAAGTGACACAGCAGGTGACAATCCGCAATGTGTGGCAGGTGACATGGCAAGTGACGTGGCAAGTGACAATCCACAATATGTGGCAGGTGATATGGCAAGTGACGTGGCAAGTGACAAGCCGCAATGTGTGGCAGCTGACGTGGCAAGTGACAATACGCATCTGTTGACAGGTGATGTGGCAAGTGACAATCCGCAATGTGTGGCAGGTGACGTGGCAAGTGACAATCTGCATTTGGTGACAGGCGACGTTGAAAGTGACACCCTCAGGGCTCCCACTGATTCTGCATTATGGTGTGTTAAATGATTTCATTTTATATTACAATGTAATGGCAGGTGACATGGCAAGTGACGTGGCAAGTGACAATCCACAATATGTGGCAGGTGACATGGCAAGTGACATGGCAAGTGACAATCCGCAATATGTGGCAGGTGATATGGCAAGTGACGTGGCAAGTGACAAGCCGCAATGTGTGGCAGGTGAAGTGGCAAGTGACAATCCGCATCTGCTGACAGGTGATGTGGCAAGTGACAATCCGCAATGTGTGGCAGGTGACGTGGCAAGTGACAATCTGCATTTGGTGACAGGCGACGTTGAAAGTGACACCCTCAGGGCTCCCACTGATTCTGCATTATGGTGAGTTAAATGATTTCATTTTATATTACAATGTAATAATAGAAATGATGCGCTTCAATCATCCTGACACCATAACAACCAGCTGTACCAGCCATTTCCCCGATAAATTGCCCCCCAAAAAACATATTTTCTAGCAGTGTCCCTCCCGAGACTAGACTCTGGATCCGCCCCTGATACCCTCCCTGCTCAAAATCAGCATGAAGCAGAAGTGCTGTGATTGTTCACCTGGTTAGCTAGCTCTACTGTGGAAAAAAAGTGAAGTTCAACTTTTAATCATAAATAGGATGACAAGTATAAGAATCTTTTAATTACCTTCTTCCTCCTCCTCAGAATCACTGTAACTTTTATCTTCTATGAATCCTGAGCTGGCTGAACTGCCCGTACTGGCCACACTTTCCAACCTTCTCTTGATTAACTCCGAGAGGTCACCACTAGAGTCATCAGCTGTTTTTTCCATTTCCTGGGACTGAGCAGAAAACAAGAATAAAAAAAATATCTAAATGGATATTCTCATCACATACAAAGTATAGCAACTCTACATATTTTACTTTGTTATGTGTTTGCTTAAGTACCCTTCAGATTTGGAAATTGTGCTGTAGCTACTCATTAACTGATCATTTGTTTTTGCTCTGGAATTCATTCCATGACAAGGAACGCATTCTTTTCCATCAGCAAAAGTCTCTTCAAATTCATAATACTCAGCTTCAATACAATAAACACAAGAGAATGAATATGGTTTCTACTTCGCCACAGAAACACACACACTATCTTTCTCCGCCTGCAGGCAACTCTACAGATACTTATTTTTTTGTAATGAGCTCTATTGTTTCTGAAGTGATTGACTTAAGGTACCTACAAGCATTAGAAAACGTACAACAAAAGCATACGTTGTCTAACATAAGTTACAATTAACACTGACAAGTACCTAAATACTCATTGTTTAATCAGAATGAAATTGGTGAAGCTCTACACAACAATACATCTGTGACTGTAGTTGAAATTGTGAAACCAATAATTATGATCTCCAGGCATTATTTTAAAAATGAAGAAGAAAAGAGAGGGGGGATCCCCTATGGGTTGGACTTTTAAGGCATGAAGTGTTTTAACCCCAGATTGAAAACTAAATAGTATATATTGAAAATAATTTATTAAAAAAAAAAATATATGGAATATTGACATACACAAAAATATTTAGATATAAAAGAAACTGGAATGTTTGAACAGTATTCAAAAATGCAAGGTAACTTGCATTTTTGAATACTGTTCAAACATTCCAGTTTCTTTTATATCTAAATATTTTTGTGTATGTCAATATTCCATATATTATTTTTTGTAATAAATGATTTTCAATATATACTATTTAGTTTTCAATCTGGGGTTCTTCGCGGAGCGACGCCTTCGCTGCTCTGGCCAATCACAGCGCGGATTGGCCGGAGCGGCGATACCCGGAAGGGTATCTGTGGAGAGATGGCTGCGGCTGGAGGGGGAGAAGAGGACGGCGTCGGGTCCCCGATCTAAGGTAAGTGATGCATAATGAGCTAGTATGCTAGTCATACTAGCTCATTATGACTTTGTCTTGCAAAACAGCAAAAACTGGTAAAACGGATATACAACCGCTTTAACTATCTCAGTCAGGGAAAGGAATTTTTAGTAAGTAAACTCAGATTGTGCAATAATAACTCCTAACATCAGTGTCTTAGTAATAACTCCCAGCATTGGTGTGGATAACAGCAATTACATACCTAATTCAGCAAAAAGTGCCCGATCGTGGTTAAATAGGGCACAATATTGGGTGTGGTTGGGATACAGTTAAATAGACCATGAGTCTGTGCACATTACACTGTGCACATATTTGACACTGCCCATGTGCTACTACTAGGCTACTTATTAATAAGCAACTGTTGAAACAATAAAAACTTTGATTGTGAGTATGCAACATACAGCACAATATAAAGATTGCAGTGGCTCAGTTTATGTAATAGTATTTCCTACAGAGTTGACTTTGAAAAACACACCTCTAACTAGCAGTGGCCATCTTGAATAAGGGCAGATGATTCATGTAGCATTTACTTCCTGGAATATATTTGCCCTTAGATCCAGCATGCAGGCAGGAGGTTGTACCTAACTGAGAAAATCCCTCCTCCTTCCCCCCAGTGAAAGAACAAAAATGTCCACGGAGATACCTGGAATAGAGTTGTAGCTTGAAGCTTGTGGGTTGACCTGGGGCCCCCCACTACCACCTGCTACTTCTACTGAGCTCCAATATACTTCCACTGCCAGCTGCTCGTGCATACAAGGTGGGGCAGGTAGGCCACACTCTGAGCTTCCAGGCAAAAGCTGTGTACTTGTATGCAAAACAGAAAACTTAGAGGGCGCGGCCTGGACCTTGCACGCGGTGGGCAGGCCCTCTGACTTCCAGATTTACATATGAGCCCACTGCTTTCACCCGGCAGCTCAGCATGTAGCCTGCCTTCCCCCACCTTGTATGCATATGCACAGTTGAACAGGACTTAGAAAGGCGGAGAGGGAAATTTTGTACTGGGCTGGGTGGGGGGCTGAGCAGTGAGTGTGTCACTGGGGGAAAGGGATTGCCTCATCACCCTGTGTAGGTGAAACCGGAAGCTCAGAGGGCCCGGGACTGGGTGCTTTTCCCCAGTGACACAATGTTAGGGTTGGCTCACACCAGATGTGGTGGGACTGCATTGGCTGTCTATTCCAGAGCAGTCCCACCCCATAGACAAGACAAAATACCTTGTCTCCTTTGTGCCCAGTTCACGCAGTGGTGTGCGGGTATGATGCGCAGAAAAAAGTACTGCATGCAGTATCGTGTTATCAGTGCAGTGCAGTGTAAGGCAATCCAGGAGGCAGCCAGCAACTGAACTTTATTATATGTCTTTGTGACATCTCAATAAAATGTCATAAAAAAAGGAAACAGTACGATCTGTCAAGCTCAGCGCTTCTTTACTACGCTGTGCTCAGTTCAATCACATTGCACACCAGCCTCTGTGGTGCAGTGCAGTGGCTGGTGTGAACCAGCCCTATAACCTAGGGTGACAAGGAGGCAGCACAGGCCCCCTGGATCATAGACGGGGTCGCCATTGCGACCACTGAAGCTCCACCCATGACCTGGGATGTATGCCATCATTTTGACCTAGGACAGAAACCAGGAAGCAAGTGATGAAATGTAAAAAAAGAAAAGTCTAAAACAAGTAAATATAATATACATTCCTCTCTATTTACTAATGTTAGCAGTATAAGGATTAAAAATAGTTAATAAAGAGAGTGTAGCCAGTTCCCGACCGTCGCACACCGATGTACTTCGGCAGAATGACACGGCTGCGCAAATGGGCGTACCTGTACGTCCCTTTGAATTTGCCGCTGATCGCCGCCATTACTAATGTAATATAAAAATATTAATAAAAATGCCATAAAACTATGCCCTATTTTGTAGACGCTATAACTTTTGCGCAAACCAATCAATAAACGCTTATTGCGATTTTTTTTACCAAACATATGTAGAAGTCTAAACTGAGGAAAATAAATGTTTTTTTATATATTTTTGGGGGATATTTATTATAGCAAAAAGCAAAAGATAGGGTGTTTTTTTCAAAATTGTCGCTCTTTTTTTGTTTATAGTGCAAAAAATAAAAACCGCAGAGGTGATCAAATACCACCAAAAGAAAGCTCTATATGTGAGGAAAAAAATATGTTAATTTTGTTTGGGAGCCACGTCACACGACCGCGCAATTGTCAGTTAAAACGACGCAGTGCCGAATCGCAAAAAGTGCTCTGGTCTTTGGCCAGTAAAATGGTCCGGGGCTTAAGTGGTTAATTTCACTTTA
This sequence comes from Lithobates sylvaticus, assembly GCA_028564925.1. NCBI lineage: Eukaryota > Metazoa > Chordata > Amphibia > Anura > Ranidae > Lithobates > Lithobates sylvaticus. The sequence goes on along the minus strand of CM053033.1, from coordinate 67,246,133 downwards.
TTGGTCATTCAAGGAACTCTGCGGCCATACACAACTTTTAAGAAAGATGGAAGATTAAGGAATGATGTCATTAATCTGGATAAAAGTTCAAACTTTCCTTTCCAAGAAAATCCATGGTTGGTAAGTTGTGGAGTCTAAGCCAACACAATTATGTAATGCCATTGCGTATTGAGGTCAAACACACAGCACACTGTGGAGGTAAAAAGAGAAGGGGGTCTTCTGCATTCTGGGCTGTCACAAATCACAGCCTGAAAGTTAAGCTACTATCAGTTTCAAGAATGCAATACCTGTAATACCAATTCACTTCAATTAATGTAATTTCACAACCCTAACTATCTGGTTTGCTGTCATATGGAAATGGTCAGTAAGTCCCAGCAGGAATTGGGAGGAAAACAAGGGTTTTCTATTAAAACATTGGCTATTTTCCTGGATAAATGTCACTGGATGCCATTGATTTAATAGAACAAAACCAGCATGATATCATAGCAAAACATGAGTTAATATCCAAATTCAGAAAGAAAAGCATGACACTGTTCATAATAGTTGCAAAAAAGTCCAGTTTAATAGTATGAGTTACAGCATTCTTTTTTTGGAAAGTACATTTAGGGCTGTTTGCCCTAGCTTTAGAAAACTACAACCCCAATTCCAAAAAAGTTGGGTTACTGTGTAAAATCTACATAAAAACAGAATGCAATAATTTGCAAATCTCATAAACTTATATTTTATTCACAATAGAACATCAAAAACATAATCAAAGGTTTAAACTGTGAAAATTTACCATTTTAACCTCCTTAGCGTTAATCCTGAGTGTGACTCGTGGTGTACCAAAAGGGGTAACCCCGAGCTACACTCGGGATCACATCAAAGGATCCAGGCAAAGTTACTTACCTTGTCCCCAGGATCCTGCGATGTCTCTCCGCTGTATGTGCGGGCCGTGTCCTCCCCGGATCTATCAATTTAAAAGGTGAAAAACACAATACACATACAGTACACTGTAATCTTACAGATTACATTACTGTATCACATTATTTAACCTCCCTTTTGTCCCTAGTGGTCCAGTGCCCTGCATGCAGTTTTATATGTATTTTATATAGGCAGTTCTGCCTGGAAACTGGAGATTGTCCATAGCAACCGAAAAGTGTCCCTTTACATCAAAAGCAGTTTTAGACCAGCTAGAAAACAGCGATCATAAATTGGAATCACTTGCAGAATTGAGCGATATCGATTTGCGGGGAAATTCGTCATTAAACACTAAATCTAATGACAGCGACAATTCTGCAACTGAGCAAATTTCAGTGTTTTTGATTTGATCACATTATTGAATAATTTTTATTTGTTATAATTATTTATAGTTATTTATTATATTATAATTTATGATTTTGTGTTTCAAACTTTATCATACCCGGGTTGTCTACTAGACTCTTGTTTGGACAGATTTAAGTGTGTTATTCCTAAGAATTACAGGCCTACAATATAAAACGCCAAATTTCCATGCAAAACATTGTACCGCTTTCAGCATCAAAAATCTGAAATAATCATAGGATAGAATAAGATCATTTTGAAATTGATGGCAGCAACATGTCTCAAAAAAGTTGAGAAAGCGCCATGTTTACCATAGTGTAGCATCCCATTTTAATGTTTACACTCTGTAAACATTTGGTAACTGAGGAGACCAGCTGCTGGAGTTTTGGGAGAGGAATGTTGTCCCATTCTTACCTAATTCAGGATTCTAAAGGCTCAACAGTCCTAGGTATTCTTTGTCGTATTTTTTTGTTTCAAAATTCACCAAATGTTTTCAGTTGGTGAAAACGCTGGACTTGAGGCAGGCCAATTAAGCACCTGGATAGGGTATTATCACAATGCATAGGTGTGAGGCCAACCTCATGATTTTTTGTGTAAGTTACCTATTTACAGATTTGCATATGTTCAGTTTTCACCATTTGCATTTTATTGTAATGCAACACTGTGCAGTTACAATGTACTGTAATGCATCATAACACACTGCCGTGCATAGAGTTGTCATTTTAGAAAAGTAAAAAAAAGAAGAAGAAAATAAGCATTGGTGTAACAGTGCTGCACATGTGCACAATGCACACCAGTGTGTGCAGCATAACACACGTCCAATAATGTAACTCAGCCAAGCCTGTGAGATAGGGGAGGGAGTGAGAAGAGCTGCTGCAGATGTGCACAGCAATGGCTCGAGATGGGGATTAGGTAAGTATGAGGGGGCGGGGCATTACTATTAAAAGGTTTTTTACTTTAACACAGAGAATGTATTAGGGCTCTTTCACACGGACGTGTCCGTGTACGGAGCCCGCTCTGCACAGCGCGGGATCGCTCCGTCGATCCCCCGCTGAGCAGGAAGATGACAGGTCTGTCTCTGCACTCTGTGCAGGGACGGACCTGTCAGAGCACCGATCTCCCCTATGGACCAAAGAGTCCGTTGTCACCCGATCCGATCCGCAGACGGATGGAAAAATAGGGTTTTTCTCCGTCACACTTTTTCGGATCGGAGTGGGTCGGATGTCAGCGGACATGTCACCGCTGACATCCGACTCTCCATAGAGGTCTATGGAGCGTCCGTTCAGGTCCGCCTAAAAAACTGACAGGCAGGCCTGAACGGACTGTCCGTGTGAAAGGGGCCTTAAGGTAAAAAAAAGGTTGAACATTGCCACACTAATGGTATTGCCACACTAATATCATAATGTTGTACCTTGTAAGCTATGAAGTCTCCTCTTTTGCTTCGTAAATAATTAGACAGATTTCCATACTTGCAATATTCCACAACGATCATAAGAGGCCCTATAGAAGAGACACTAATCAGCAATTGCAATAAAAGAAAATATAACATTAAATGACACGTATTAGCAGGCATGAACTAAAAAGGGGTAGTCCATCAACAGGTTTAGTAGTAAATTTAATGTTCTGAAATAGCACATATTTAAAGTGGTTGTAAAGACAGAAGGTTTTTTTATCTTAATACATTCTATGCATTAAGATAAACAACCTTCCGTGTGCAGCAGCCCCCTCAGCCCCCCTAAATACTTACCTGAGCCCCATCTCTATCCAGCGATGCAGGAGTGTCTCGGCTGCCCGGGACTCCCCTCCTCTTTGGCTGAGACAGCACCATTGGCTCCTGCTACTGTCAAAGTAAGTTGGCCAATGAGGAGAGAAATGAGGGCAGGGCGAGTTGGGCTGCAGCTCCATGTCTGAATGGACACAGGGGGTGGTGGCTCGGCTCGGGTGCCCCCATAGCAAGTTGCTCAACAGGACGGAGGGGCCAGGAGCACCGAAGAGGGACCCAAGAAGAGGAGGACCGGGGCTGCTCTGTGCAAAACCATTACACAGGGCCGGTAAGTATAACATGTTTGTTATTTTTAACTAAAAAATAAACAAGACTTTACAATCACTTTAAGTCTGATGTTCTAAAAGGGGGCTTTTAAGGGGGTTTACTATTCTACTACGCAAACCTAAAGAAAAATGTTTGCCCAGAGTTGGGCTATAAACTTATATCTAAAAAACTGGAAAAAGTATAGATCCCTTATGATTTCTGCTAATCAAATATCATTCATATTCTAAAACACAGCTGATTTCTAAATGAACAATTCTTTGTATTCTAAAAATCGAAAAAACACAGGGCAGAGTTTTTACAATTAAAAAAAGAATAATATTTTAGCTGATGTCTTAAGAAAATATATTTCTGGGGTAAAAATGCATACTCGTGCATATGGATCTATTCATTTAAATACAACCTCACTCCCATTTATGCCAAAACATTCACACTCTTGGCCTGATCCTTATTTCCTATGTTAGCATATAAACACCACACAAAAAAAAACAAAAAAACGATTGGTCCCTAGTGCTGCTTCTACCTTTCCCAGTCTGAGCTCTGTTGGGGAAGGACTGAAAGAGGCAGATACAGTATAAAGCTGAATTTAAGTACTTACACTGCTTGCATAAATACATATATTTCAAGATGTACTAATGAATATGGAGCAACATTAATGTGCTTGTTTTTATATCTGCCTGGATGTCTATGCTACTGAGAGATGATGTAACCACTTGGTGGCAGGTACCTAATTTGCAGCACCCGGAAATAATAATGGTGCTAATGGGATGATTGTCAACAAGTGGTTAAATCTTTCAGTAGTAAGAGATTAAAATCACCTGGGCAACTCTAGCCTAATGCAGGCCATACATGGTCGAATTTCGAACAAATTTTCTTTTCAAAACCAGAAAGTTCGTTCTTTTTGTGATCCGATGGTGCCACCATTGATTTTCGAAATTCGGCCGACCAAGCCTTCAATTTCACCTCATGTTGCTACAGAAAATAATTCTCGTGGCCGGGAATCTTCTTTTCTCTCCGTAAATTTTCTCTTCTTATTACATTTCTCGCACGATTCTCCCATCATTGATTAGAAAATCATTCCTTTTTTAAAAAAATTTCCAACATGTCCGATTCCTCAAATTTGATTTCCGCACGAAAATCGGCTGTTGCTGCAGCCCACTAATGGTGCGAAATTCGTACGAAAATTCTTAGGTATGATTTTCGAAAGAAAATTCTTTCGAAATTCAAACCGTGTATGGCCGGCATTAGCTCTAGCTATTGTTAATGTCAGCTGTATGCTATATATTAGAAATCAAATTTATGATGAGCAACTGAATTAAAACCTGATGTGCAGTTAAAGCAATCCTGTTGCTATTTTAAAATATTCAGTGACAGCCACCCAGTAAAAGAATAGGCTGAATATTAACCTATCCAGCTGGTAGCAAGGAAAATCATTGGTTGCTTCTGTAACTTCCAGTGGCATGGCTATCTGACCCATCTCAGTGTGTCAGAAATCATGTCTGGGTGCTGAGGTTCCTTCTGCTGACCCCTTTTTGTCACTACTGTTGTTCTGTAGTGATCTAGGGGTTGGCTACACATTTTCTTTAGTTACAATACAAAACATTCTCTGCTGACCTAGTACCTCACTTGCAGCAACAAAGTGTTTATAAAAAAGGAATAGATATACAGCTAACACACACACACAATGACATTGGCTTGCCAAAAAACGACCAATTCTGCCGTTAAACATTTTAGAAATAATATCCAGTTCAACATTGAATAATTCTGGCATTATAAATGTCTAAGATGATCTAACTGCCAAATGATAAGTAATCTATTCTTGCAATTGCATTTTATTTTATATACAATAATTATATGAATTGCTTTGGTTACTTTGTCATTTGGCTGAAGGCTAACATTGTTTTCTGAATGCATTTTCTCTTTAACAAAACCGATTTATCCCATGTAGAATTAACAACTCTCATAGAAAAATATTCAGCTAATTTCCTTTAATTCATTAGACAAAACAATCAATATATCTTTATATCTTTCACCGCAGATTTAATTTTCAATGGGAATGTGTGCAATGCAATGTACTTCTCTTTGATGCATATAAGCTTTTGCTTGGTTTTGCATAACCCCAGACCATTAATTTACTTAAGAATTCAGTAATTAGGCTGCAAATGCATTTAAGTTATTTGTTTGGAATTATAATCGCCAGCTCCTCTTGTACAGAAGGCCTTTGGTTCTTAGATGAATGCTGTGTCACAAGAACAGTGGTTGGCAGCAGAAGGATCCTCTAGAGGATTGTGGATTAATGGTGGCCATATAGATTCTTACCTCCAGGCTTGGTGCAAGCTCCCAGTAAATTAACAACATTCAAATGATGCCCAATATGGATAAGGATCTTCAGCTCGGACATTAAAGCCTTGCATTCGTTGTTTGTTGCACACTCTGTTTAAGATAAACAGGACACAGTCATCTCTGCACAAAGGGATATTTTTACAAGGCTCAGAAAATCCTGTTTAGGTTAAGGGGGACGACATCAAGAGACAAAAGGAAAACAACCACAGCCCCTGTGAGGAATCTCATACACAAGACGTGCTCACAAGTCATCCTTTTCCTGACTTATTTAATTGTAGTGTACAACAAATACATGAGATTTAGACAAGGCATAAATGTGCCATATGGTGTCTGATGGATAGAACAAGAAAACCTCACATCTTAATTACAATTATCCCCATCCTATACAAATTGTCAGAGCCCTGGAATTCAGATTAGTTTTCCTGATTACTAAAAAAAGGACATCCTGATATTTGTTTGTCAACTGTTTTCTCTTGTATGTATTATGGAGGGACCTGGCAGAAAAATATTTATTAGGCCTAATGCACACTGGACGTTTTTTTCTGCAGCCAATAAACTCCCCAGCATGTTATCCTATGTGTCCATGCACACATAGGCTGTTATCAGCGTTTTATGGCTGGAAAAAACTCCCAAAAGTAAGGTTATGTTTACACGGAGCAGATCCGTTGGATGGTCGCTAGCTCAGCAGGGGATCACTCCGCTGATCCCCGCTGAGCAGGCGAATGACAGCTCCATCTCCACTCACTGTTGAGAGACAGACCTGTCAGAGCCCCACTGTTCTCTACAGCCTGTCTGTTTTCATCCGATTCCATTCGATCCGCTGGATGGATGGCGAACGTATAGCCATCCTTCTGTTTTGAGCGTTTCTTGTCGGATCGGATGGCAGGCGGGTGTCAGCAGACCCATCTCTGCTGACATCCGCTTGCCCATAGAAGTCAATGAGTGGCCCGCTCAGATCCGCGTGAAAAATGGAAAGGCAGATCAAAGCGGACCGATGTGAAAGGGGTTTTTCAGCTTTAAAAATGCTCTAACTCTGATAAAAGCTGAAAAACACTGAAAATGTGGCTGTTTCGTGTTTACCAGCTTTTTTTTAAGCCATAAGCTTTTCTATGAGTATAGTTTTACTAAGAAAAAACAAAAAAAACTCATTCTACAGCTACAGCTTTCTACAGCTTTCTACAGCTAACGCTATTGCTTTTTTTATAATGTCCAGTGTGCAAGAGGCCTTAAAGGCATTGTGTTTCATAACTGACTATACAAACCATCCTAAACAGATAAATGTAAACTAGGCTTAAAGTATAACTAAAGGCAATACTTTTTTTAGTTTGGGATAGAGTGGGGAGGGATTAAACCCTGTCAGTTTTTATTGCTGTCTGTGCCCCTGTTAGGGAGATAACCCTCTCTATTTGTCCTGTTTACCATTACCATTCAAAGTGAAAGTAAAAGAAAATCTAAAATGTTGTTACAATAAAAGTAATAGAAGGAAAATCTTCCAATAGGGACAATAGTTCTGGTGACCTGGGGGTCCCCAAAAGATTCCCTTAATTTGCAGAGCTTTCATCTCACTTCCGGTTTTGGTTATGGGACAGGACGTGAAGGTAAACCTCCCCAATGGGACACAAATAGGACACCCCACAAATGAGACACCCCAGCACTCCAGGGTATGCGTGGACATGGAGGAGCATACTGTATGTGAAGTGACTTACCTGCTTACAGCCCTGCCACATAGAGAATCCATATCCATCTAAAGTTAGCTCTCACTTCCATGTACTGTAGCTTACCTACAGCTTTCTTTTTGCTCCCAGCTGCTAAATGAAGTGGGAAGCATATCTGCAGAGGTGTGAACATGTGAAAGTGAACATGTTGCACTACTCTAGATAGGCAAAGCACATGATCACTTTAAAGCAAATGTTCCACCCAATGAATTCTTCACACCACAACTGCAGAGCCAAAATACAATCTCATGGACAGTACTGTTTCAGCCTACTGGGTGGGGTAATCACCTAAAGCCCTGCCAGGAAAAAAAAAAAAAAAACATTTACAGAGTTTTCCTTCTTTGTGACAGATTTTTGTGCATGTATTTCCAAGGTATATATTGCATCTCCCATTTCGTAGACGCTACTTTATTGAAGATGCTCCTAGAAGCATCACTTATGAGAAGAACCAGAAGACCCTTGCTGATGAGAAACGATAGGCTAGCGATAGTACTGTCCATGGATCAGTATTGCACTTCAGTAGAGCCCATGATATACTTAAAAGAAACCTTATGAATGATGCATTCTTTTAAATGCCTATCATGTTTTGTGCACATCTCTAAAGGAACACTGTCTGGCATCTTCCTACTTTGAATTCCAGTGATGACTAACTAAAATAATAAATCCACAAAATTAGTATTTCCTCCAAAAACATCAGGTGAAGGGGATAGCCTATAGGTTTTCTACACATGATTGGCTGTTGGAAGTTAAAACATGTTCTACACTAAATAAAAATACTATTTTGGTCAAACACCAAATTTGCACCCAATATTGTATAAAAAGAAAAAAAAAGTTCTTAGTAGCACCAAGAGCATGAAGTTACATGTGAAGTATGAGGCTGACTTATCAACAGAAACACCCAAGTAGAAATCCCATGGAAAACCCCAAGTAGATACCTTTAAGCATCTTAACAGCAACAGTTTTGCACGTTGAACATTTATCAATGCCAAAAGCAGAGGCTTCCACCACCTTCCCGAAAGCGCCATGGCCCAGAGTTTTACCTGCAGTTGAAAGTCAACAGTGAGCCACAGCGTGGACAAATAACACAGACACATGCAAAGAAATTCATGCAAAGGCACCTAGGAGCAGATTTATGAAACCTGGTGCAGCATAGGAGTTTTTGCTTGTAGCAACCTATACAGTTTATTTTTTTTTATTAAACAACCTCTCCAGTTGCCAGTGTTGGTCAAGTTGTCTTTGCTCCCTTTCATAAATCAGCTCTGAATTTCATGCAGAAAGGAGAGTTCACAGGAAAGGAAAATAAACAAACTGGGTTTATCAAAAAATACTTTTAACACGAGAATATGTACAGTTAGCAGAACTTAATGAAACATAGCAGATACTGCAATTTGAGTATTAAGCTTGATTTAACTTGTTTGCAAAAAATACCACATCGTACACAATAGTATATACAAAAGTAATTACAACTCAAAAGGACTTGTTGCTACTGACAACTCCTGTGTTTACAATGAAGGATGTTGTAGGCTAGTATTACCAAACCCCTTTAGCCAGGAATGGAAACTGTAACAGTAATATCATGTTTTATAACAAATGCAGCAGCATGTTCGTAATTGTTCTACCTAAAGATTAACTCAGTTTTCCTTAAGGTGGTTGTAAATCTGAAAAAAGAAAATTTCATTAAACCCTCCCATTTGAAATTTCAAAACTATCGGAAGAATTTGCCCCCTTCCTGACTAAGCCATTTTTTGCAATACGGCACTGCGTCGCTTTAACTGACAATTGCGCGGCCCTGCAACGTTTTACCTAAACAGATTTATGTCATTTTTATTATTTTTTTTTCTACTATTAATGGAGGCGATCTGCGATTTTTATCGGAACTGTGACATTGCGGCGAACAGATCGGACACTTTTGACACTTTTTTGGGACCACTGACATTTCTACAATTATCAAAGTTAAAATTAGCCACTGATTACTGTATAAATGTCACTGGCAGGGAAGGGGTTAACATTAGGGAGCGATCAAGGGGTTAAATGTGTTCCCTCATTGTGTGTTCTAACTGTGGGGGGATGGGAGTGACTAGAGGAGGAGACAGATCGTTGTTCCTACTTAGTAGGAACACACGATCTGTCTCCTCTTCCCTGACAGAACTGGGATTTGTGTGTTTACACACACATCCTCGTTATCATTCTGTCACAATCAATCGCAGGTGCCCGTCGGGCACGCGCATCGGTTCCGGGGGAAACGCTGCGGGCGCGCGCACCTGCAATAGCGTTTTAAAGAGCCAACGTATACCTACGGCGATTTGCGTAGCCGTGCCAACCTACCGCAGTATAACTGCGGCGGCTGGTCAGCTAGCAGTTACACAAAACCAGTAATGACTGGGCTTATGTGAGTATCCAGTCCTAAATTATTATAAATGGCTTAATTTTTTTTAATTATATCCATTTGTTTCCTTATTTCGTTTTATATTTTTATCCAAGTCTGATCCTTTGGCTTAAGAGCCAGTAACACCCAGGTTTTTTTTTGTAAAAGCTTAATGGAACAAGCTGAAGTAAAAAGCTAATTGTCTATAATGCATAGCTGCAGCAGTCTTCCAACTACTGAAAATGTATCAGATAATAAAATCCAGTAATTAAATGAAATCTATACAGTTATAGGGCATTGTCATTTCATATTGCTATTAACATTCTGAAGCTGAGATACACTGTATGACATCAGGCAGTGAAGTGGTCAGACTTCAGGTGACCCTTGACCCCACAATAAAGCATCAAGCTCAAAGTACCGTAAGTAAATCCAATTAGGAGAGCAAACTGAGTTTTTTTTATAAGTAAACCTTTTATGCCTGTGATAAAAATTCTGGAGTGAATATTGTGTATGTGCTGTAGATTATATGAGAATACTACGGTAGTCTTTATATAAATAGGAGACATATCCTTCATTCTTTCTTTTTGCATATGTGTTGTTTTTTCTGCATTCCTGACATTGTAGTAGGAGCAGGTGTGGCACGAAATACAAGGTTATGCGAGTTATTCGTTTTAGCTTTGGGTTCTCTGATATGTGAATGCAAATCAAAATCCACTAAGACTGCATTCTGGGTAAGGAAACATGGTCAATATTTATGTGTTGGTATGTAGATTAAAAAGATCAATTTCAGTTACTCAGGGGTGAAAGAATGTAGAGGTCATCAAAAAATTCACAGTGATGTGTTCATTACTCCCTAGTGATAGAAACCAAAGTTTGGCAAACAGAGATAAGAACAAGCCCACCATGTGATGACAGCTTACAGAGAGATTAACATATACCATAAGACCAGCACATGGGCCATGTATGTAAATAAATGTATGAGAAGTTATTATGAGGTGAATTTGTTTAACCTTTCATCGAGAGGAGATCCTAAGAATAACAGTTTATAATGCCACACTGTAATAATGGAGAACAAGCATTCATTTTGCTGCTTTTGCATTCTAAGTAAATATGATACACATTTGCAAGTATAACCATCCTTCGTGACTATTACTGAGCTCAGGAAAGAGTGGAAAAGAGAGGCTAGAAGCACTTCTGGTGCTCTCCAGCTTTATTGTCTTCAAGAATCTGAGTTATTTTGAGATGGTGTTACAAGTATGTAAGTCACTGTAAGTCAAGTACCTTAGTGACTATGATTTTATCTCAATAGACTAAACAACACATAATTAGAACTATAGGAAATCTAAGGACATCTAACATACTCATTGAACACTATAATCAGAAAAAGAGAGAACATACCATCCTTGTGCAAGACCTTTGAAATCCAACAAAAATCAGAAGTGTTAAAATTACAGGCATGCAATGATCCATCATATATCCCATGGACAGGACTTCCCCACATCTCCGTCATCTAGATCAGTGTTTCTCAACCTTTTTTCACTCAAGGCACCCCTTAAAATCAGCACAGTTTTGAGATAACCCCATTCTAAAATGTAAAGAACTAAACAAATGGATTTACATAAGACAACATCAACACATGTAGGACAGTCAACATTAGACATGTGCAATTCGTTTAGTTTTTATTCGTTTTCCGTTAAAATTCGTTATATTCGTTCATTCGCTATCGTACGAATGAACGAATGATTCGCTAAAAATTTTTAACGAATAACGAATTATCGAATCGAACGAATATGAAAAACAACGAAAATCCGAAATAACCAAATTAGAAACAACGAAACTACAAAAGAAGAAAATCCGAAAAACGAAAACAGGAACAACGAAAATCAAAATGAACGAAAAAATTCGTACATTCGTAACTTTTTTTTTGTTGAATTGGTAATTTTCCGTGTCCCTTACAATGGCGCTGCTTAACGTCCTTCAAATGGATTGAACGAAAAAATTCATACATTTGTAACTTTTTTTCGATTCGTAATTTTCCGTGTCTCTTACAATGGCACTGCTTAACGTGCTTCGAATGGATTGAACGAAAAAATTTGTACATTCGTAACTTTTTTTTTTTTTTTGCGATTCGTAATTTTCCGTGTCTCTTACAATGGCGTTGCTTAACGTGCTTCGAATGGATTGAACGAAAAAAATCGTACATTCGTAACTTTTTTTTTCGATTCGTAATTTTACGTGTCTCTTACAATGTAATAATAGCATACACATTACATAAAATTATGAATTATGCTCCGATTACGAATCTACGAAAACAATTTTACGAAAGTACGAATAAATCAATCTTACGAAAGTACGAATGTAACTAAATCTACGAAAATACAAATGCGTCCGAATTTCGAATAAACGAAAATTAAACTAACGGAAAAACGAATCAACGAAAAAATAACTCTTACGAAAATATGAATCGTTACGAATACGAACACCGACGACTTACGAATTTACGAATCGTTACAAATACCAACACCGACGACTTACGAAATTACGAATCGTTACGAATCAATGGAAACAAACAGAAACGAAACGAAACTAAACAAATTTTTCTATTGTGCACATGTCTACTCAACATTAGGGGAGATGTATTCTCACAAAGCTAATGCATCTTTGCACACTGGTACAGACTAATATTCCAGTGTTCCTCTTCTCCCTAAAGTGACCCTAGTGCTGATGGAGAGGGGTGAACAAGGATGCAGGAGCCTGATGTCCTCCTGATCAACCAATTACATCATTAATTGTTAGAATGAGAGCAGCTGGTCCTCACATTGCCCAGGGTTGTAATGCTGTACAATAAAAAACTGTGTATTGTGTAACAAAAGGCAGTCTTGATCCACTTGCCAGCTTGACACTTTTTGGGCAATTTTTAGGCATTTTGCCAAGACACCCCTGTAAAAACCAGTGCCTGGGGACCCTGGTTGAAAAAGACTGATCTAGATGATCAATTGAGGGACCCTTTCAGCAATCATCTATTAAAACAAGTTATGCATTTTAAGGGACAAGCCTTCTTGCTTAGAGTTACAGAGGAAGAGAGATCCTTTCCATGGGGTATGATGGATGGTTACATGCCTGTAATTGTGCCCCTTTTGTGAGTATTTTATTCATCAATAAAGGTTTTGCTTCAAACCAACACTTTCCCCCTGTATGTGAATATAGTGTTGATTGAAGATTTCCCCAATCTGAAGGGCTCTGCAAAGCCGTGAATGATTCCCTTACATCATCGGAACTGGTTGGTGTATAAGATGAGTTTCGGGTTAAGCGCTTGACCTGTATTCTTTAGCACTTGAGCGCTGGAAGTGTGTTTGGTTAACTGTTTTGTTGGTTTAATTGTGGTTGAGGGTTTAATAAGAGCGGTTCTAAGCAACAGGTAAATAGATTAATTAACCACTAATGATATCCTCAAACTGTTTTGTCTGTACAGTGCTAAAATTATCATTGAACCATTATCTATTAACTCTTATTAACCATATATTATTATATTTTAACCATAAAGACTCCCCTATTCCAGGAAATAATGAAGCCAAGACCAATGAGGGGCCTGATCTCCAAGATATATGATACAGACCCTCCCCCCCGTCGGTTCCTTACTCGCAAATTCCCCTCGTAGAGTTGCCCTAGTTACCCATGCCACAGAATCGGCCGGGGGGCCCCTTTTTCCTTCAGCCCGCGTACCTGCTCCGCCGACTTTTGGAACAACCGACAAGGGGAATTTGGAAACAAGTAGTGTGTGCAAAGGGGGGGGGGGGGGGGGTTCTTGGTGGGATAAGTGGGTGGAGAATTAGACAGGGAAACAAAAACTGTTTTTTTATATCAAATTTGTACTATTTGCTACAAAAACTCCATGGACTATGCGTGTTTCTTAATGTTTGTTTGTAAATGCATTATAAGAATAAAGAAATTAAAAAAAAAAAGTGTATCTAAGTCCAAGAACAAAAATGTATAGTATCTCAGCTTACTTGGCCTTAGATGGGCTTAGATTTATTTTTCTCCATAATTTTAACCTGTTAATCCTGTCATTAACACACTTTCTGCTCTAGGGTGACAACTGAACTGAGCAGCATTGTCATACTAGGAAGAGTGTGTTAAGACTACACCTACCTCTCTTCTCCACAACAGGGGAGTTTTTTTGTAGCCCATAACAGGGAACAATGCAAACTGATAACAGTCCAAAGACAGATGAACAGCTATTTTTTGTCAATCAGGTATAATAATTTGCTTTCAATGGTATATTTACCAGGCCAAAAGGGAGCAAATATGAGACATTTATTGTTAGAGTTTACATACACTCCAACCATAATCAGAGCTAACTTCTATGGAGACGAAGAAGGCATTTTACAGAGCTTCTGAGTGGACCTGCAGCATCTTGTCACATATCTCTCTGCTGTGGAACTCTTGTCCTTGAGAAATACAGAAGCTTAAAATAATGGGACCTTTTTGACAGTTTTTCTTGACTAATCATAAAAATAAAGAATACAAACAGAAATAATGACAGCCAGCTGCACAAAATAATTATAAAGACTCAGCAGGTAGGCCGTGACCCATGAGAAAGTTTAATGTAACATTCTGAGTGAGTGTTTCTTTTATTTCTCCAAAGAATTTAAGGGTGTGAAAGCAGCAGCAATGCTGTAGTATGCAGATATACAAATATGCTACAATCAATCATTAAGAAAGTAAAAGGAAAATTCTGCAGTTTTAGTCTTTTCTCTGTAGAGAATCACCTTATGTAACATTGCACAGTATTGTATAGATAAAGTGTCAATAAAACAGCCAAGAGGAAAAATGTGAATGCTTTAATAAACTCTCAACAGAATGTTTGACTAGGTCTCTGTCCAGGTGCAGAATTCTGGAGCACAGAGTTGGATACCAGATTTGCTGGTGTATGGCAGAGGCTAATCAATGGTAATAGTGATAAATACCATATCACTATCCGACTAGCCCCAGAGGCCCTCATGGTCTGTGGCAGGGATCCGTCTGTTCCCGAGTCTCGGAACTGGCTAGTTCAAGGCCCAGTAACTGAAGGAGGATTCAAAGGCATCCCGGTGTGCTCTCAGTACTGGAGAGACACAGCAACTCGTACAAGTGACCAGGGTAGGACTCTTCGGAGGAGGGCCAACAAGCTGGCTGCTCAGTAAGAGCCTGGGAGCTAAGTTGTATGGACACTAAAGAATCCACACTTCCACAGTATCGCCAAGAAGGCTGAGAGATTCAGGTACTGTGAGAAAGGTTCCTACTCATCTTCAGTTACAATTTAGTCTGTGGCAGAGACTTTGCAAAGTTTCCGGATCACATGTTGGCTGCTAGATCTCTGGCTAGAGGTTTATCCGGCAGTGAAGCACCCAGCTGCGAGTGGCTACTCTCTGGGTTAATTAGAGACATTCAGTGGATGTCAGCAGTTCAAAGTGCCTGAGTTTTATCACCCGTGCCCTCTATTCCCACCAGAGACTGTGTTATTATTGGATGTTATCCCCTGCAAAATAAAAACCTTGAAAAGGACTTTTATGTGTCATCATCTGAAGTCGCTGGGTCCTAACACTGGGAATCCCAAGACAACAACTGACAAGCCACGAGGAGGTAATTGGTAAGCCCAGAAAGTCAAGGCTGCCCCTCGGGGGTTATGGCCACTACATCTATAAAATGCTTTTTTTTCTACCAATGACAAGTACTATATGTTCCTATTGTTTTGCTTTCAGATTTAAACTCCATCCATGGGCAGAAGGGAATCTAACAGGACAGAAATACAGGAAATGTTGATTTATTTTTAAGGTTCAAATACTATGGGGTTGATTTACTAAAACTGGTGAGTGCAAAATCAGGTGCATCTCTGTATAGAAAACAATCAGCTTCCAGGTTTTTCGTCAAGGCTTAATTGAACAAGCTGAAGTTAGAAGCTGATTGGCTACCATGCACAGCTGCATCAGATTTTGCACTCTCCAGTTTTAGTAAATCAACCCCTATGGCTGCCACATTTATCTTTGCTTCATTGTTGTTCCTTATTGAGGAAGTAAAGACAAGGATGGCAGCCCTGCAGCTTCATAAACAAGTCACCATTGGTAGCTCTCATATTCCATACTGAAACAGTCCTTTTAAAAAGTCTGCCTATCCAAATCAGATAGTTTCGTTTTACATGAACACTGCTAGAATAGAATAACTTACTGTAATATTAAATCTCTTCACAACATCTCCCATACTTAATTATTCCTACCATTATTATTACTTTTCATGCATCAAAATCTAATAGCCACAGTGAGAGTCCCATCTGATAAGTGGGTTGGGTGGTCGAATCAGGAGCTCAGGTGTAGAGATCTAATTTCTGGAGTCATCGTGTGATAATGAAACCTGTGCATTATTCAGCGTTTCCAGGATACACCCAAAAGTGAACTATCTGCTTTATGTGAACTGACACTTAAGCTGGCCATACACGGGTCGAATTTCGAAAGATCTTTCTTTCGAAAATCTTATCTAAGAATTTTCATATGAATTTCGCACCATTAGTGGGCTGCAGCAACGGCCGATTTTCGTGCGGCCATCGAATTTAAAAAATCCGACATGTTGGAAATTTTTAAAAAAAACGAACGATTTTCGAACCAATGATGGGAGAATCGTGCAAGAAATGTAATCGAAAAAGAAATGCGCATGTGCAAGAAAAGAAGATTCCCGGAAAGAAAAGAAGATTCCCAGACAAGAAAATTCTTTTCTGTAGGAACATGAGGTGAAATTGAAGGTTTGGTTGGTCGAATTTCGAAATCAATGGTGGCACCATCAAATCACAAAATGCACGAATTTTCTGATTTTCAAAAGAAAGATCTTTCGAAATTCGACCCGTGTATGGCCAGCTTTAAACTAAAAATCTAAAAGAATATGTTTTAAAATTAAATAAATGGCATATTACAAACTATTAGGTTTCCTAATGAAAGATAGTGAAATACATTTGGAGAACACAGTAACACAGACTGCACATACCTAGACTCAGCCTGTCACGAGGAAATTCCCACTTGCTGCTGTCATAAGGCAACCTTTCACATTGCTCATTTAATGGCATTTCATCTGGATCCATTATAATGGACAGGTAGCCTGTTTTAATTTCAGATGCATGTGGCTGCAAACAAGAAAAATGAAGTAAAAACTGCTCATACAATGCAGTGGACCTTCCTTGTGAATAAGATTAGTCAATATATTACTTTAAACCAGAACACATTGAAAAGGTAGTTCAACAACAAATATAGACAATCCCCAGAGACAGGATAGAACCTGATTTGCTACAACTAGGAGTCAAGTATAAGCTGTGTTCGTGTGCGTGCGTGTGTGTATGTGTATGTGCGCGTGTGTGTTTTGCTAGTGTATATACTTTGTTGTGTTATGTTTATTGTTAAACCTGCCAAAAGATTTGTAATTCTATATAGCCAGTCTTGTGATTTATAAACATTTTCCATTCTCCACAGATAGGCAGGTGACACAGGTATTTCCCAAATAAAGTACCACCCAGGCAACAAAAAATACCCTAAAAATACCCTTACAATGGTGCCATTAAATACTCGCTAAAGCTGGCCACACACATTTTTTTTTCAGGCAGTGGGCAATAAAAAACAAACAGATTCCTCCATCCACACAAACAATGATGGAAAAATACTCTCTGGCGGGACAATGGACAATATTCCAACATGTCCCTTTGACAGAAGTCAAATAAACAATTAATTTCTTGTAGGGGAGTCCACACACTGATTGAAATTGACCAACTGAATTTCAATCAATGTAGGGCAAGCTTTAGGCTCCTTTCACCCTTGTGCGACTTCAAAGTCCAGCAATTTTACTGTGATTTTGCCGCGATTTTTGCCGGGATTTCAAGGAATGCCTGTGTAAGTGGCATCAAAATCGGACCAAAGTAGTGCAGGGACTACTTTGAAGTCGGAACCACTTAAAGTCGTACTAATATAAATGGCTGTCATTGAAAATCATGGGGAACAACTTGTCATGATACTTTGCAGTCCCAAGTCGTGGGACAAGTCGTATAAGTGTGAAAGGGGCCTTAGTCTAAGGGAAGAGGAATAAGCTGCAATACTTATCTTATTTCTAACTTCAATAGACTTCCTCCTTACTGTGCTACTAGTCCCCTGAAACTGCTTCTCTTTGGTGATCTGGCCAGTGGTCCCACTCTGATGTCATCACAAACAATGCAAGACC
This sequence comes from Lithobates sylvaticus, assembly GCA_028564925.1. NCBI lineage: Eukaryota > Metazoa > Chordata > Amphibia > Anura > Ranidae > Lithobates > Lithobates sylvaticus. The sequence goes on along the minus strand of CM053033.1, from coordinate 67,228,132 downwards.
AAAGGCCCTGCATTGTTTTTGAGGACAGTGAGAGCCCGTCCAAAGCCAAGAGCATCAGAGAGATGAGGTCAGCACCCAAAGTCTGCCAAGGAATAAAGTAAGCATTACAGCTCTACCCGTTAGATCTAACAAGGTTTTAACCCTTGCAGTGCTAAAAGGGTATTTTTTTTTATTCTGGGAATTCCGCTCTAAGCAATTCTTCTTGAAAAACCTCAACATTATCACTTCTGTCCACTGAACAGGGAGCTGACCCAAGAAGCAGCCATTCTAAACTAGAAAGCAGCAGAGTGACTCTACTGGCAGGCAGAGGTGTGTACATCACATTGCCAGGTAAAACAGTAAGGAATTATGTGTGTCACCATGTCACCAATGCAAATACCTATTTGCTATGAGTTCAATTCCCTTTTACTAGCTATATGCATATTGCAAAATCTGACAGCGTAGACTAACCCGAAGACGGGACACTTAATAATTGCTATATTCATTTTACCAGAGCAGCATTCCACCAGCTGGCATCTGCAGGGAAATCTGCTGCCAAAGCCCTGACAATTTTAAATAACTACATGAGAAATTGGTTTACATGGTATAACTTAATTATTGTGATTGTTGTGGAGATAGGAGTACAGAATTTAATTCAGGATTCAGTAAATCAGAATTATTGTGGCTCAGCAGAAAATCAGGGCAAAATACTAGAAACAGCAAAGCGATAAAAATACTGCAGTTTATTGGTGAATATTCTTTGGGCTTTCATCCAATCAAACAAATCCACTCCTTATGTCATATTCACTTTTCTTGGCTTTTTTTTTTTTTTTTTTTTTTTTAGATCATGTTTTGTCTATGTAAACACTTGTGTGTTTTTAAATGCAGCTAGTATATCACCTGCATTTGTTCTATATTAACCTTCTGTTTATAGTAACTTCCTGCACAGCAGCACTTAGACTGGAAGAGATGAACCAATTCTCTGAGCCAATCAGGCTGTGTAGAATTGTACACGTACTGACAAGGAAACACTGATAGGAGGAGAAAGCAGTAATCTGAGGGATAACCTCATCAGAATCTTTGCTCTCTTGTTGAACAAAGTCATGGGCAGAATATTCTCACCTAGAAGTGTGTTTAAAATAGAACTGCAGGGAAAACCTTTGTTTTTGGTTACTGTAGGAGTGGGTTATAGCCCCTGTCACTTTTTTGCCATCTGTGTCTCATTGGGGAGATGCAAGAAACTGCGTGAAAAATGCACATTATGTGCATTGTTAGGAACTCCCATTGCAGTCTATAGGGACCAAAAAGCTCATGTTGCAACACACTTCAAGCGACACGTCACTCAGGTGTAAATAGGCACCATAAGATAAACAGGAATCCTCATGCTGAGTGTTAAGTTCGCAGTCTGTGGATTAGAAATTTGTTTTTGAATATTCACATGTTAGTACGGTGTTAATGTAATGGCATCTACATGGCACGGCAGTATAATAGTTGCTGACTTGTGTTACACTGTACTGCCAACAGTTCCTAAATGCTAAAGGGTTGATTTAATACACTTAGCAAATTCTTGTATATATTTTACAGCATTAGGAGGATTTCCTGAGGATCAGATGTGTTATTAAAAGAATTTACCAAATGTATTATTTCCCTGCATGTTTAGTTAAGATTTAGCGAAGGAGAGTTAGTGAAGCAATAAATCAGTACTGATTATTTCTACTTGGTATGGTAATGAATTATGGAGTGCAGAGACTTCTGCCCTCCTAGAGAACATTACATATATGTATTTAGATGTACCTACTCATTATATATATATTCTCACATTCTGCCATTATTTAACCTTTATATTTTTCCTATAAAAAAATTTATCGCTGCTTTTCTGTTACAGCCAAGACACTGAAATCCAAATACCATAATACTCTCAGGGAATGTTAGACATGCTTCACATGCTCCACAAAAAAGAAAAAAATCGTTTGGGTGGAAGATGATTAAAACTTATGTCTAGTCAAAAGTTTTGTGTTCCCCCTAGGCAGATTTACTCCCTCTTTTTGTCCTGGATTTTATTGTCATTTAGACAGAAAGTGATGGGAAATCCTCAATTTGTTCTTGTCTCCTGAGCTTCTATCCTTTGCTTTCATCCTTTCACAAGGACATCCAATGAACACTACAAGTGGATCTTATTTAACACACATTACAAGGGAATTACAAGGGAATGACTCCTTCAAGAAACTGGCCCTGAAAAATGCCATGCCACCATTACTGGAGTGCATGTAGATAGGGGTGGCTGCGAAGAGGCTCCAGGACGAGATGCAACAAAAGAATCAAGAAGTAGAAGATACTGTCTTTTAGCTAACCAAATGTTACTCAGTTGGGGATTACATCTGCTTTAAGAAAAGTCCTTTTCACTTTTTTGGGACCAGTGACATTTCTACAGCGATCACATACACAGATCCCCGTTCTGGCTATCTGTGAAGCGATCGCAGGTGGTCGGCGAACATCGCGGCGGCTGGCCACACGCATCGTTGCGTTGCTGGCGCGCCACCTATTGTTCTTAAAGCAGCCGACGTGCACCTATGGCGATTCACGCAGCCATGTTAACCTGCCGTAGTATGACGGCGGCTGGTCGGCAAGCAGTTAAATATCAAAATCATGTAAAAATATCAACTCTACTTTACTTACTTACTTTACTTTTACACATACTTTATTATTTCATTTTATAATTCATACTTAACTCTTTTCACTATATCTTATAAAATAGACAATATCTTACTAAATGAATGTATATTGTATGACAATTATCATATTTTTCCTAACTGGACTGTCTATTGGAAACTAACACAACTTAGATGATCTAACATAGTCTTGCATTTTCATCCTATTTTTTAACTGACTCAGTGTCGCAATAATCATCTAAGCAGAAGCTCAATAGAAAGTCATACAGTACAGTACAGTACAGTACATCCTTCAGTCTGTTGGCTTTCTTTATAGGGTCTGGTAAGGCATCATTTGCATTTTGTTGGGAGCTCTGTTCCCAAAGTAATCAGTGTAAGTCACCGATGGAAATGCACTTTGCATATGTCTGAAATTGAAATTATATAAATTTTCACAGCAATGTAAAAAATTACAAGGATTTAACTTTTTTTCCAGCACAGTGAAAAACAGAATTCTCACTTTTTTTAAGATAATGTGTACTTTTACAAGTTTAAATTACTATTCTAGTTCTAGAAGTTAAAGGCAGTTGGAAGCACAGTAGATCTCACAATGGTATTACATATTGGCACGTAATTGCTCTTTGCTGTAATGTAAAAAACATTTCTTTGTGAGTCCTTTCCCTTCTTGCAGGTAGCATTTGTCCTCTTAATTTTGGGATCGGATGTTCTATATTTATCCATCGCAGCGTACTCCCCTTCCCAGGTTTCCTTTATACACAGGAAGCCGACTGAATGTCTCCACAAGGCTCTATCATTTCCTTGCAACAACTAGAATTTTCGGACTGGCCATTCTGAAATATTTGTAATGACCATGAAATCTAAGTGCCAGCTGAAACTCTGCACAATACCAACTATCTGCAAGTTTACTCACAGGAAAAACTTCCTAGGAAAAAACTTCATATGAGTCAAAGGTTTCTACTATAATAATATAGGCTTGATTTCAAGCCTGAGTATTTGCAATAAAAAGAGTACACAGATTCTTCTTCTAAATGTCACTCCAGGGATCTAGGAACTAGACAATCAGTTTTCAGTATATTAGGATTGGTGTTCACTTGCAATTAAAGGTCTGCCAGTTGTTTCCCTATAAGTCCAGTATGGGAAAAACAACAGAATCTCAAAGGTTAGTAAGTGCATTGGGGTTGATTTACTAAAGGCAAATAGGCTGTTCGCTTTGCAAAGGGGATTTTTCCCAGAGCTTAGTGAAAGAGGTGAAGCTCTGTGCAATTGCATTGCATGTGATTGGGTACTGCTTGCAAAATGAAACTTCACCACATTCACTAAGCTTTCATCACATTCACTTAACTTAGTGGCAAAATCCCTTGAAAAGTGCAACTTCCCTTGCAAAAAGTGAACAGCCTATTTAGTAACTCAACCCTATTGTCTTTTTTTGTCCAAAGTTTGTCACAAGATAGCTGCCCTCTAAACTAAGGTATTATCTTGCTGAAAAGTGCTATTTTCTGTCCTATTCATCATTGATAAAAACTGTGTCTTCAACTTTATCAAGATAATGTTTGAATGTCCCTATATACACAACCATAGCCTTTATATACTGTGCTTAAAACCGCATAGTTGACCAAAAACCAGGAGTCAATGTATGGAGTTTTAAAATCACCTTCAGGGCAGTACACCTATCTCACTCTGCTCCATAGGCACAAACACAAGCAGTTGGTCACTGTAATTGATGGGGTTTATGGATGTAATGACCAGTATAAATACCAGAAAGTCACCAGATTGTGCCAGAATGTCTACCTACCTCCAGTGCTTATGGCCAACTTTACTTCTGCAATTTGTTGGTGCAGATAAATAGACATTTCAGACTTTTGCTGCAGAACTGTAATGTAGATCAAGGGGATACTACATTATTATCTGTTTTTATAAACAGTTTGCTACTCTTTATGCTGTAGTATGTCTGCATCCAAGTATTGTATAGGGAAGTAAAATGTAATTTACATAGTACACGTACAGTATGTATTTTTAAAGAACATTTATAATCACTCAGTATAAAGTTCTTCTAAACGTAGCCTGTTAATTTCAACAGACTTTTGCATACAGTGCCTTGAAAAAGTATTCATACCCCTTGAAATTTTCCACATTTTGTCATATTACAACTAAAAACTTAAAATGTATTTTAATTGGATTTTATGTGATAGACCAACACAACGTGGCACATAATTGTAAGTAAGTAAGTAGAAGGAAAAGGATAAATGGTTTTCAACATTTTTTTCCAAATAAAAATCTCAAAAGTATGGCGAGCATTTGTATTCAGCCCCCCTGAGCAGCTGCACGTCTTTTCGGGGATGTCTTTACCAGCTTTGCACATATACAGAGTGACATTTTTGGCCATTCTTCTTTACAAAATAGCTCAAGCTCTGTCAGATTAGATGGAGAACTTCTCTGTGAACAGCAATTTTTAAGTCTTTCCACAGGCTCTCAATTGGATTTAGGTCTGGACTTTGACTGGATTCTAACACATGAATATGCTTTGATCTAAACCATTCCAATGTATTCACAGCCATACTTTTTAATTTGCACTAACATTTACATTTTCAGGAAAAGCTTTTTGGGGTCTACCACCCCTTTTGTCCCAGGCCAATGTTGTCCCGAACGTTAACTGTCAGTGCAAATATAGTCCTGTCAACAGAGTCAATGGGGAACAAGCTAAAGTGCATATTCTTAGTGTTGAATCCTGTGTAATGCATCAGCAATCTTCCTGGGTGAAATACATCTGTTATAATAACATCTCGTTAAACATTTGGGAATTATTAATTATCTAATTATTGTTTAGGTGGTTGAAAACACAATACCTTAAGCCCCTTCAAATGCAAGTCTTACAGAGTGCTTACACCAAACAAATACATCATTTGAACAGACAGAATCATTACAAGACACAAGATCAGACATCTGGGGAAGGAGTATATGTCAATGATAATAATAATATATTTTAAAACCATCTACTCCATAACTCTGCAACAGGTTTAAAGTGTACCCTTAGTCTTTTTTTAGTTTTGGATAGATTGGGGAAGGATTAGAACTTTAGTCAGGTTTCATTGCCATTGGAGACTCGGAGAGATTATTTACCTTTCTGTCTGGTAGGAAGGTTTCAGCAGGACAAGAAGTGAGGGGAAATCTCTCTAACAACAACATAGAGATGAAAATGTTTTTTAAAGTGGGTGTTTCCACCAAAAAAAAAAATTGCTTAAAAATCATAAAAAAAAATAAAAAAAAATAATTGTAAAAAATAAAAAAGTCCCTCGTAGTCTGCCACCTTCAGTGCCCGGGCACTGACATTACTTGCCCTCGGCGCCGCACAGTGATCTGGGACTTGTCACGTGTCCCAGATGACTGAGCGTATGCGTATGCGCAGTGGGTGCCCGGCTGTGAAGCCACAGCCGGGTGCCCACAGTAAGAATGCCGGCGGCGCAAGCGGAGAACGAGGGGGGCTTCGTTCCCCAACGAGGACAGGTAAGTGTCCGATTATTAAAAGACAGCAGCTGCAGTATTTGTAGCTGCTGACTTTTAAAAATTTTAGGGGGCACCCCACTTTAAGTTAATTAGGGGAATGATAGAACCCCTCTAAGCTTTGTATTGATGACTGTCCCGGTTGCAGATTTCCCCTTACTTCCTGTCTGGTAGCAGTAAACCCCTTTCCCCATTCTATCAAAATTGCACAATAAAGGTTTTGCATTATTTATTTTTTTGGGTTGTGTATAAAAATATTTTTAGCAGAACATATTGATTATGTTTAAGACAAAAAAACAAAGTGCTAAAAATATTTTTCCTTTCCTCTTACCTTACTGTTCCCAGCCAGCAGGTTTAAATCCATCTTGTTGTTCATATGTTCACCAGACTAACTTTAACTGCTTTGTTTTTTTACAAAACTGAATAGATAAAATATTTTACATACAGAGTCAGACAAGAGGCTTAACCCAATCGCTTCCTGCTCTGTGCAGCACTGTACAGAGTTTTTATAAATGCGAGATGGCCACTGCTGAAGTCACTGCTATATTTTCTCTTTTAGTAACTCAGAATGCTCTGCAAAATCAGTGTCAGCAGTTGCACCCTATAATTAATTTTTATTTGCAAAATAAAGATTTTTATGAATATTAAAAAAATACTGACCCAACTTTACAAAATTCTGTCTGCGCATAAGATGTTGCACCTTGCGATGCTATATTACTATATATTATGAGTAAAGGGATTATATGAAAATAAACACTTATTCGGTGAACTGAATGAGTCTAATTTTGAGCATTTAATTATCAGGTTATATTACACTAAATGGCCAAAAATATGTGGACATGATTCCAAATGAATAATTTCAGGTGCTTCCAGTGAAGGGTACATGTTCATCCTGTACCATTGCTACAACATACACAAACGTGGTATACAATTGTACACTTCCAACTTAGTGGCAACAGTTTGAAGAAGGCCATTTTTGTTCCTGCGTGACACTGGGGTGTGCAAAGCCAGGTCCATAAAGACATCATTTGAGGAACTTAAGTGGCCCTTAGGTACAGGACCCTGACCTCAACCCTATTGACACCCTCATGACTAACTGGAATGCAATTGTTAAACAATTCTTCTCAAACAACATCAAAATCTGACCTCAAAAATACTTTTTTGTCTGAATGGGCACAAATTGCACACAGACGCACTGCAAAATTTTGTTGCGGATACATCACAGACATCTTGATCAGGTGTCCACAAACTTTTGACCATATAGTGTTATTGAGATCTAATTTGTCCATAAGATATTTTGAGGCTTCATCAGCAAAAAACAATCAATGTTGTTTCACAGAATTTTCTGCTTTGATAATGGTATTTTATTGATGATATTTAATTTCCATCGGAAAAATGAATGCTGGCCTTAAAAATGCAATTTGATTTATAAAATGACCCGGGTATGAATAAGGGGAACATTGGGTATTCCATGACCTTTGGCCAACCCCTTTCTTATTCATAGTGGTCTTGGATAATGATTACAAACCAGGGACAACAATCATATGGAGGCATATATATTTCTGTACACCTTTAAAGGGTTTTGTTAAAAAAAAAAAAAAAAAAGATACAGCATATACAGTATACCGTATATACTCGAGTATAGGCCGACCCGAACATAAGCCGAGGCACCTAATTTTACCACAAACAACTGGGAAAACTTATTGACTCGAGTATAAGCCTAGGGTGAGAAATGCGCAGCTACTGTAAGTGGAAAAGAGGGTCAACGATGCCCATTTGCAGCCTCACTGTGCCCATGCAGATGGACACAGTTGACCGATTTGGGGCCCTGTATCTCGGAGTCACTTACTGCTAGGAACCCCATCTTTGGATATGTTGTAGTGCTAATTCCACTGGGTTGGAATACAACATTTGGGGTTCCTAGCACCAAGTGTCCCCGAGATATGGGGCCCCAAATTCGGGTCAGAAAATGTCAAGCACTTTTCTGCAGCAGAGAATGACATTTTCCGAACCGACTTTGGGGCCCCGGTATCTCGGGGCCACTTAGTGCTAGGAACCCCATATTTGGATATGTTATAGTTCTGGGTTGGCACACCAAATTTGGGATTCCTAGACTCAAGTGGCCCCGAGATACGGGGCCCCAAAGTCGGGTCGGAATTTTTTTTTTTTTTTTTGCTGCAGAAAAGTGCTTGACTCGAGTAAAAGCCGAGGGGGGCACATTCAGCACAAAAAAATGTGCTGAAAAACTCGGCTTATACTCGAGTATATACGGTAATTGCTGTACAACAAGTTCATAATGTACTTTTATTAAAAAATGCTTTTTCTTTTCAGTCGGTAGCCACCTATAATTTTCTATACAAAGCTAGGTGACTGGCAGTATTGGCATGGCTTTGTTAACCACTTCAGCACCGGAAGGTTTTACCCCCTTAATGACCAGGGCACTTTTTGCAATACAGTACTGAATTATTTTAACTGACAATTGCACGGTCGTGCGATGATGTACCCAAACAAAATTGAAGCCCTTTTTTTCCCACAAATAGAGCTTTCTTTTGGTGGTATTTGATCACCTCTACATTTTTTTTTTTTTTGCGCTATAAAAAAAAAAAGGAGCAACAATTTAAAAAAAAAAAAAAAACAATATTTTTTACTTTCTGTTATAAAACATACCCAATAAAAATAAGTAAAAAAATATCAAATTTCTTCATTAATTTAGGCCAAATTGTATTCTGCTACATATTTTTGGTAAAACAAATCCAAATTAGCATATATTGATTGGTTTGCACAAAAGTTATCGCATCTACAGACTATGGGATATTTTTATGGCATTTCTATTTTTACTGCAGACAAATCGGACACTAAGTGACACTTTTTGGGGACCAGTAACACCAATACAGTGATCAGTGCTAAAAAAAATGCACGGTCCCTGTACTAATGACACTGGCAGTAAGGGGTTAACATCAGGGACAATCAAAGGGTTAAGTGTGCTCCTAGGGAATGCTTTCTAACTGTGTGGGGGATGGACTGACTGCAGGAAGAGAGACATCTGTGTTCCTAATTAACAGGAACACAAGATCTCTCTCTCCCTGTCTGACAGAATGATGGTCTGCCTTGTTTACAAAGGCAGACCGCCATTCTGCCTCTCCTCCGAAGGATCGTGGGTGTCCAGCAGCACGCTGATTGGCTCCCACTCACAGTGGGAGAGGTTCACCGGCAGCACGAGCGCGTGCCACGAACCCAGAAGTCACAAGCAATGTACAGGTACGATGTTTCACGCAGCTGGGCCGCCCTGCCACAGTATATGTGCGGTGAGCGGTCCGGAAGTAGTTAATAAAGTTACAATTTAATATATTTTTTTTCTTCTATGCAGCAACAATTGGATAAAAATATGTTGCATGTATTGTGTACATATGTTAGGTCATTGGTAGTTTATTGTTTCCAAAAAACAGGTGAAACTGTGTATAATAAAGGAAATTCTGTTCAGTTTCCTGAAATTGAATGTATGTGTAGGTGGGGACTGAAAAACATTGTTTAAATAAAAGAACTGATTCAAGATCAACTATGAAGATAACAGGGTGCAAGCTTTGCTTAAAGTATATCTTTGATTGTAGGATCACAACAATTACCAGCTTGGCTTGTAAAATATCCTTATTACCAACCCTGTTCTTGCTCATGAAATAAATACTGTATTGAACAGACTTTCAAGATTTCCTTCCTGGGACTTAAAAGTTCCCAGCACAAGCATTGTAAGACGTGCTTTACTTACATACAGTAAGGTGACCTCGAATTCCGGTGAACTGACTCGACAAGGAACAATCAGTTCATTTGCATCCATGAATGCATTTCCTGGGGTTACTGTATTCATCTCCACAAACGGCTGCGTATAATCTGAAGAGGGTATGTGAAATCACTAGTTAGGATACTTTTTAGACAGAACAATGTAAAAAAAAGTACACGTTAAGGTAAAACGTTTTTCTTTATTTTGGACAAGGTGGAGAGTAGTTAAAATCGGTCAAACTCGTTTTGGCTTTATTTTTTGCTGAGTGTAACCCATTTGGTTCACTAAGACACAACAGGCATTAAATTAAGTCTCTCCAAAAAAAAAAAAAAAGAAGAAATCACCAGCACAGGTATTGCCACTGGAGAACTTCCTCTAAGCCTCTGTTCTGGTGACAACCAGAAAATATTAGATTTTGCATCACTTTTTGTCCTAAGAACGATAGTCACCATAACTAATAAAGAGCGTGAATCTCTCCAGAACAGACAGCAATAAAAATATGACAGGGTTCTAATCTCTTCCACAGATTTAAAAAGTCTGGACTTTCAATTTACCGTATATACTCGAGTATAAGCCGAGTTTTTCAGCACATTTTTTTGTGCTGAAAATGCCCCCCTCGGCTTATACACGAGTCAAGCACTTTTCTGCATTAGAGAATGACATTTTTCGACCTGACTTTGGGGCCCCGTATCTCGGGGTCACTTGGTGCTAGGAACCCCAAATTAGGTGTGCAAACCCAGTGGAACTAGCACTACAACATACAGATGGTTTGGAAAATGTCATTCTCTGCTGCAGAAAGGTGCTTGAAATTTTCCGAACCAACTTTGGGGCTCCGTATCTCAGGGCCACTTAGTGCTAGGAACCCCATCTTGGATATGTTGTAGTGCTAGTTCCACTGGGTTTGCACACCAAATTTGGGGTTCCTAGCACCAAGTGGCCCCGAGATAAGGGGCCCCAAAGTCGGTCAACTGTGTCCATCTGCAGTAATGTCATTTCAGGACCCTTTGGGGGGCTGCAGCTAGGGGGCATCTAGGAACCATTAACTACCAAGTTTGATGTTCAGGGGACCTATGGTTGTAAATGGGCACAGTGAGGCTGCAAATGGGCATTGTTGACCCTCTTTTCCACTTACAGTAGCTGTGCATTGCTCACCCTAGGCTTATACTCGTGTCAATACGTTTTCCCAGTTTTTTGTGGTAAAATTAGGTGCCTCGGCTTATATTTAGGTTGGCTTATACTCAAGTATATATGGTAAGTATCCAGGATGTAATAATAAAGTCCCATTTAATTGCTGACAGTTACAGAAATATATGCAAAAGTAATATAAAATAGTAATACAAAAATATATATTTTTATTTTACTGCACATATATATTTTGTTGATGAGTTAACCTTTAGTGCATGCTATATAAATGATACATGCTTTCTATTGTGCAGAGTTCTTGGAAGGAAACCATGAGAGGAAATAAACAGAACTCAAGAGCTCATCACTTTGTTGATGTTACCCCCTCTGCTGTTTTCTTACTTTTGGTCCTTGTTATGAGTCTATCAGGATAACCATTGTGTAAGAGCTAGGTCTGTACAGTGCAGATATGGGGGTCCAGCTTTATATGTCCTTTGAAGATGTGCAAGTTATTGAGCAAACTGACTTAGCCAGCCCATTTGCAATCAGTTTTCTCTGATCTCTGGGTATCACCGGGCAGCTTGTATTTTTCATTAGTATCTTTTCGGTCTGACAGAAAAATAACCTTTTCAAATAATAATATTTATTGCCTTCATTATTATCCTTGGCTTTTTGAAGGTATCAGGCAATGCCAAAGCTTGATAAAGCCCACTGAAGCCTGGTAAAGGCTTGTTTAAAGCTATTGCCAGCACTTCCACTATTGTCTTTACTATACAATCAACTGAGGGGTATAACAAAAAGTTATTTAAAGCTTGTTAATGGTTTTTGCAAATGCTTGCTGAAGATGATGCTTGTTTTTGTTTGCAACCTAGGATTAAACAACACCGTGGCGTTGATTTACTAAAAACTAGAGAGTGAAAAATCTGGTGCAGCTGTGTATGGTAGCCAATTAGCTTTTAACTTCAGCTTGTTCAATCAAACTTTGACAAAAAACAAAAACTGGAAGCCGATTGGTTTCTATGCAGAGCTACACCAGATTTCGCACCATCCAGTTTTATAAAATGAACTCCCATGTGTTTTAGGCCCTAAAAAGTAACTGCCATGTTCTAAAACCTATCAACCCATATATACAAACAGGGAGATTGTACATTATCGCCAGTGTGCGTGTGATCATCTTGACCAAGAGATGTATAGGTTTTTTTTTTTTTTTTTTAGAAATCATACTTTATAGAAATCATACTTCGATGCTGCATCTGTCCCCCACCGGCTCTAAGACTGAGAACTGAGCAATCAAACATCTCTGATCACTCGGTACTCAGTGAGCAGAGAGCTGGTGACTGTCAGCTTAGGTTCAGACTAGTGCGATGCGGGCACCAGCGCGATCCCAGCGACAGTTCCTGCATCGCTCCTCTCCAGGAGGCAGTTCACACTGCCTTCTGCGAACCGCTTCGGGTGTCATTACATTGTTAATGACACCCCCAGATGGGTTCACAGATCGCAGTGCGAACTGTGAACTCGCACAGGAATCGGATCACATAGGTGAGAACACCCAATGCGATCCGATTTCAGTGTGGGGAAAAAAAAATCCCTGCACTTTTTTCCTGTGAATCTAATGCGAGTTAAGCCAAACAACTGTATGAGCATTTCACAGACATCGCATGTGATTGGCACCACAGGTGCGGGTGCGAATCACATGCAATGTCTGTGATCGCAGTAGCGTGAACCTGGGCTAAGTCAGTGGCTCTCTGCTCTGAAGCCCACTCCTCTCCCAGTGCTCACTGGTGCGCTGGGCTGTGGAAGGGACAGGAAAGACTGGCTTGGGCTCTCAGGGCTCACTCAGAGGCTTAGCCAGGTGCCAGGCCAGGCTCCTGGGGGGACCCCAACCTTATTGGAGTGATCTTTTCTCAGTCTGGACCGGCTATGTGACATCAGCTTCAGTCCGCTGTTGGCTGAAAACGGGCCACAGGAGTGCAAAACGAACTGCACTCCTGTGATACACAGGAAAAGTACAGCCAAATGAGCTTTGGCTGTATTTCTTCTTTATGGACCATAGGGTAAGTACATGGATTGAAAACTGGCTACAGGGGCGAGTTCAGAGGGTAGTAATAAATGGGGTGTACTTGGAATGGTCAGGGGTGGAAAGTGGGGTCCCTCAGGATTCTGTCCTGGTACCAATTATATTTAATTTATTCATAAACAACCTGCAGGATGGGATAAATGTAAAATAATGCATTTGGGTGGCAAAAATATGAATGTAATCTATACACTGGGGGGAGAACCTCTGGGGGAATCTAGGATGGAAAATTACCTGGGGGTCCTAGTAGATGACATGCTCAGCAATGGCATGCAATGTGAAGCTGCTGCAAGCAAAGCAAACAGAATATTGACATGTATTAAAAAGGGGATTAACTCCAGAGATAAAATGATAATTCTCCCACTCTACAAGACTCTGGTCTGGCCGCACCTGGATTATGCCGTCCAGTTATGGGCTCCAGGAAGGATGTACTGGAACTGGAGAGAGTCCAGAGAAGGGCAACAAAACTAATAAAGGGACTGAAGGACATTAGTTATGAGGAAAGGTTACGACTTACGAGCACTGAACTTATTCTCTCTGGAGAGAACACTTGAGAGACACTTGAGAGGGGATATGATTTCAATGTACAAATACCATACTGGTGACCCCACAATAGGGATAAAACTTTTCTGCAAAAGGGAATTTAATAAGACACATGGCCACTCATTAAGATTAGAAGAAAATCGGTTAAATCTTAAACTGTGTAGAGCAGGGATATGCAATTAGCGGACCTCCAGCTGTTGCAGAACTACAAGTCCCATGAGGCATAGCAAGGCTGACAGCCACAAGCATGACACCCAGAGGCAGAGGCATGATGGGATTTGTAGTTTTGCAACAGCTGGGGGTCCGCTAATTGCATATCCCTGGTGTAGAGGGTTCTTTACTGTAATCCCTTGTACACACGGTCGGACATTCCGACCACAAAATCCGTCGGATTTTGGCCGAAACTTGCGTCGGAATTCTCTACACACAATCGGAAAAAGTCTGATCGGATTTTGTTGTCGGAAAATTTTAGATCCAGCTCTCAAACTTTTTTCCGTCAGAAAGTCCGATAGAGCCCACACACGGATTTTCCGACAACATAATCCGAACAGACTTTTTCCGTTGGAATTTCCGACCGTGTGTACAAGGCATTAGAGCGGTAAGGATGTGGAATTCTATTTACAGGCAGTGTTTTTAGCGGGGAGCATCGATAATTCAAAAAAAATTTAGCTAAGCACCTGAACTGAACGACTGCAACATACCGGGATGTACAATGTAATGCTGAAATAAAATCACACACATAGGTTGGACTTGTGTCTTTTTTTAAATTTGCCTATTATGTAACTATGTAACTAAAATCTCATACACATGATCGGACCGTGGACCAACTTTCCTGTGGATTTTTGTCCAAAGGGCGTTGGCCCCAACCTGGTATTGCATACACACGGCAGGACTTTTTCAGCCAACTTTCACCAAATCACTTGGTTTTTCTGCTCTTTACCGCCACCTTTGGTCAACTTCTGTATTGTTGTCTGATCTTTTGCATTGGTTCTGCATTGGTTTGTACAAAAGTCTGTTGGTTTTGTGCACACACGGTTGGACTTTGGTGAAAGTTGGTCCGTTTGCACAGCCAACAAAAGTCCGATGAAACCTGGAAAAAGTTGGTCCGATGGAGCGTACACACGGTCGGATGTTGGTCCAAAACAGCTAATTTGCATGTTGGTTGTCAAGAAGTCCGATCGTGTGTATGGGCCTTAAGGCTAACCCACATACAAAATACAAAGTTCACTAGACTTGTAAGCCTTCAGGTTTACTGGGGTCACTGGAAGTTTATACAGCACTGCGACAAGTTTGAGATCCCCATTCACTTCAGTGCATGAATATACTTATATCCATGATCAGACTGAAATGTGGCTGCATCCCCTTTAGCCCAAACAATTCAGTTACTTGAATTCTGTATCTAATACTTATTTGAATACACTACTCTGTCATTACAGAGCACAGCTACACTGTCAACTCTTATCTTGCAATGAATAGTGCTTGTATTTTGTTTTAAAAATATACAACTGTCTCTCAACAGCCAGACAAAACCGTTGAATGGTAAATGGTGCAATATGAACCCAAAAACAGTTCTAAGCTGTAGCCCTAGTAAAACTTGTTATAGGCTTTGTCTTGTAATCAAAGATCTTGAAAGTAAAGTACAGATATTTATAGAATGGAAAGCCCCATGTGTCAGCCTTGTGGTTGACAGGGAGATTTCCTGTTATCCTATACAAGCAAGAGATCACAGATCAAATAGAGATAAGTACCTGTTGACAGATCCCGTCCTATCTGATTTCACAATAAGATCGCTGAAACAGAAGTTACTTCAGGAAATCTTAATCAGAGAACTGAAGGGATGTTTCTCCCTTAGGACTCTGATCAGTAAAGGGCAAAATCCTGTAGTTCTTTTTAACTTTGCTATCAGCATTGTCTAATGACTTCCAGAGCTGTCAACACCTGTACAAGACTACCTACAACAAGCAATTCAGGCAACAGTTCTGGAGAGCAGAAAAATACGGTGAATCAAGTTCAACTGTCTTGCTGCAGATGTGGTATACAGTTGTATTTATCTGTAGTGGGCATAGCTCAAAGATCTTACACAGGTGTATGAGAATTTGAATCAAGGATGAGTACTTTCCAATGGCAATTCAATAATGAGAAAATAAAATGTTGTTTTACCTTTAACATACAAGTAAATTCTAGCTTGAAGTCGATGACTATTCTTGGTTTGGTTTTTGTAAAGGCAAGTGATGTAACCCGTGTCTTTTACTTCAGCTTTGGTGATTTTTAGGTAGCTAGTACATGTAAGATGAGCTTCACTTTGCCTCCTACATCGATTCTCTTCTACATCCATCCTGCTGTGGTTTGAAATTGGCAAGTGTTGCCAGTGCCACGTCACACGGCCAGTTCCTCTGTAATAAAAATGATGTTGCATAAACAATAGCATGCCTAATATTATATATTGTATAAGATCTATTATATTATGATCTTAATATATCTACAATATAAATCTTTACCATGTAATTTGAAGCTTTGCCACCACTTTCTCTACAACATACTGTATATGCTCAAGTAAGCAGTACTATATAATTAAAGGTTTGATTGATGAAAGATTGCATGCATGGTAAGTAGGATTCATCAAACATTGGCGGGAATTCAATGAAGGTTCTGCAATACTTTTCTGAAATGAATTGCTCTTGTTAATGTGTTGAACCTAATTCAAGAAACATCTGCAACAGTTTTGGTTCTGACAGCAACTTGTGCTCCAGGTAGTTGTAATTTGTGCCACTTCTACATTGTGGCACAATGCTTACAACAGATTCAAAATAAAGCACTGTCCTATTGTATCTTAAGAAAGTGGAGCTAATTAAGGCCAACACTCTTGGAATCAAACCTATGAAGCTTACAGCGTGTGTCAGCAGCCCTAATCAAGACATCACAGTGTTTATTTTTTATATTAAAGTGGTTGTAAAGGTTTTTTTTTTTTTTTAAATAACAAACATGTCATACTTACCTCTGCTGTGCAGTTGGTTTTGCACAGAGTGGCCCCCAATCCTCCTCTTCTGGGGTCCCTCTGTGGCGCTCCTGGCTCTTTCTCTTCTCGAGTGCCCTGTTGGAGAAGCACTCTCCTTCGTGGACATCCGTGCGGGCACACTCCCGTGTCCTGTTCCTACGTCCGTAGACATAGACAGCAGGACTCTGCTCTGCCCCCCCAGTGCCCGGGTCATTGGATTTGATTGACAGCAGCGGGAGCCAATGGATGCGCTGCTATCAATCTATCCAATCAGGACATGAGACACCGGCCGGAGCTGGTGTGCTCATTCCCTTGTGGGAATTACGGGGCTCAGGTAAGTATAAGGCACAGGAGGTTTTTCACCTTAATGCATAGAATGCATTAAGGTGAAAAACGGCAAGGGTTTGCAACCCCTTTAAATTGTAATTTCTTTCTATGTATAGTAGATCCACTTCACCTACATTGCAATAATATAAAATAATAGGAAATCTTGAGAAATTTAAAAAGGGATTTTTATGACTTGGATATTGTAATTTGATAAGGCTCCATTAAAGATGTTATCTTGACAATTAACAAGTTTAGACCACAAGATCTCTTCAGAAATGCATGCAACAGTTGTCAAAGCATTGCACCAAATTCAGGTACAAGTTCTAGAAAGGTACATTATTTTTTTGGAGCATACACTGTGCCTCTTGTAGAAAGCATGTGAGACACCTTTGCAAAATCTGTCTGCACCAGTCATTATGAAATCCAGGAATTATTGTTAAAACAGGCCTTACATTTTTACACGATCAGTCCTTGGATAGTACATTGATTCTTAAGCCCCGTACACACAAACTGACTTTCCGACGGGAAATGTTCGATGATAGGCTGTTGTCTGTAAATCTGACCGTGTGTATGCTCCATCTGACAATTGTTGTCGGACTTTCCTCCAACAAATGTTGACTAGCAGGTTTTCAAATTTTCCGCGGACAAATGTGTGTTGTCGGATTTTCCGAGCGGGTGTACACAAGTCTGTCAGACAAAAGTCCAAAGTACAAACACGCATGCTTGGAAGCAAGGAAGAGCCAGAAGAGGCCGGTCTTCTGAACTAGCGTTCGTAATGGAGAATTAAAATTTGGTGACGTGGCAAATTATGAAATCTCCAAATGCAGCGCACATTCTTTTCTTCTATAATGGGATAATAATGAAGCTGCTTTGCTGGTTATACTGATGAAGTTATTGCAAACAAATTTTCAAAGGCTTTTTTTTTCTAGTGATATCAAGAATAATATTATTATGTTTTTTTTTTTATTTTGGGGTGTTACCACAACACCATTATCCCATAGTTTTTAAAGAACAAAGATACAACTATGTTGGTGTCCCTTGTCAAATTGACATTGTATTTTTTAAAATGTAACTGCCTACTCCCAAACTGTCATTTGAAGAAAAACACATAGCCAAGTATTATTCTGCAAATTCTTTTTATTGTGCATTAAAAAAGAAAACAAATAACATTACTGTATATACTCGAGTATAAGCCGACCCGAATATAAGCCGAGGCACCTAATTTTACCACAAAAAAATGGGAAAACTTATTGACTCGAGTATATGCCTAGGGTGAGAAATGCGCAGCTACTGTAAGTGTAAAAGAGGGTCAAAAATGCCCATTTGCAGCGTCACTGTGCCCATTTGCAGCCATAAGTCCCCCGAACTTCAAACTTGGTTAAGGGTTCTTAGATGCCCCCTGGCTGCAGCCAAAATTTGGGGTCTCTGGACCCAAAGGATCCCGAAATGACATTGCTGCAGATGGACACAGTTGACCGACTTTGGGGCCCTGTATCTCGGGGCCACTTGGTGCTAGGAACCCCAAATTTGGATAACTTGTATTGCTAGTTCCACTGGGTTTACACACCATGAGGTTCCTAGCACCAAGTGGCCCCAAGATACGGGGCCCCAAAGTCAGGTCGGAAAATGTCAAGCACTTTTCTGCAGCAGAGAATGAAATTTTCCGAACCGACTTTGGGGCCCCGTATCTGGGGGACACTTGGTGCTAAAGACCCCAAATTTGGATATGTTGTAGTGCTGGTTCCACCGGGTTTCCACACCATTTGTGGTTCCTAGCACCAAGTGGCCCCGAGATACGAGGCCCCAAAGTCGGGTCGGAAAATGTCATTCTCTGCTGCAGAAAAGTGCTTGACTCGAGTATAAGCCGAGGGGGGGCACATTCAGGACAAAAAAAATGTGCTGAAAACTCGGCTTATACTCGAGTATATACAGTAGACATGCTATCTGCCAATAGAACTTAACCAAAAAGTGCATTCTATGCATCCAAAAATATAGAAAATATAACAAAACAAATCATTATTATTCGACCAAAAAAATAATGTCAAAGCAATAACTCCAAGGCCAATAATAAATAACACGTTATCTCCTCTGATTCCGCAACATGTCTGGTTGACGAATGGCCGTTCAGAACTGAACTGAAAAGCACTAAATGAAGTACGAAAAGAAAAGCGCAAATCAACAAACTTCTACTAACACAAAATTAGCAGAAGGAGCCCAAAGGGTGGCGTTAAAGAGATGAAAAACCACGTAGTACGTCTAGTACAGGGATCCTCAAACTACGGCCCTCCAGCTTTTGCAGAACTACACATCACATGAGGCATTGTAAAACTCTAACATTCACAGACATGACTAGGCATGATGGGAATTGTAGTTCCTGAACAACTAGAGGGCCGTAGTTTGAAGACCCCTGGTCTAGTACTTTACTACGTTCGTAATTGTTGACCAACATTTGTGTGACCGTGTGTATGCAAGACAAGTTTGGGCCAACACCCTTCAGACAAAATTCCACGGTTTTGTTGGTGGAAAGACCGATCGTGTGTACGAGGCATAACACTTACAAGTATTTGGGGTCCTACCCCTCATACCATGGCAGCATACTCTCCCGAAGACCAGGAATGCTGAATATATATTCAGAACCATATTGAGTCTAAATAGTAAACGTTATTTACTGTAGATGTATCGAATACAAATGACTAGTGCATTACCAAGAGCTTTATTTGAAATTTCACTTTTGCTTGGATTCAGCATGCAGATTTAAAAGCTACTGTACAGATTATTCCAAGAAGAAACTCCTATTTATGTTGAATTCCATTGTTTGCAAGGTGTGAGAATGTTTCAAAACTCATATTCCTTTAATTGAAGTGATACTTTCCCTGTTTACACAAAAATGTTCCTTTCTGGTTATGGAAAGTGTTAGAAGTTGCGTACCTACATTACAAAAATATTAGCCCATGACTTATCCTGGAATAGTTTAGAAGCAGCATCTGATAAATGTAGATGTATGAAACACTTAATCTAAAGGAAATCCACTGACTTGAAAATAAATGAATTGCTTTTCAAAGTCACTGAGGTCTTTGCTACATCCCCGTCCCCTCCCTGTTCCTTCCCAGGAAAAAAAAGGTTTTTGGCTTCATGCTGAGACTGTCTGCGTGCCGCCTTCCTGAGGGTGATGCTGCTGCGGAGGTGATCATCTTGAGAGCACTTCCAGCCACTGAGTGATGTGTACACGGCCTGTGTCAGCCTGTGACACCCACTTGTAATCACACATTCCCACGTAAGCACTGGGCGTCTGCCTTCTGCTATAGACAGACGGGTGACCCTTATGGCCAGTGTGAAGTTCACACGTCTCTCAAAAGATTTACTAATTCTATCTTTTTCATACTATTTATTGCATTCATTGTGTGGCAATAAGCCTAGTATTAGACATGTGCACAACAAAAAAATTAGTTTATTTTCGTTTCGTTTTTTTTCGTTTCCGAAAAAAATTTGTTTATTTTCATTTCGTTTTTTTCGTTTCCGTTGATTTGTAACGATTCGTACATTCGTAAGTCGTCGGTGTTCGTATTCGCAGCGATTCGTACATTCGTAAGTCGTCGGTGTTCGTATTCGCAACGATTCGTACATTCGTAAGTCGTCGGTGTCGTATTCGTAACAATTCGTACATTCGTAAGAGTTATTTTTTCGTTGATTCGTTTTTTTGTTTAATTTTCGGACGCATTCGTATTTATTCGTACATTCGTAAGATTCGTAGATTCGTAATCGGAGCATAATTCATAATTTTAAGTTAATTTATTACATTGTAATAATTTCCGGATCGAAAAAAAAAGTTACGAATCGAATCGAAAAAAAAAAGTTACGAATGCACAAATTTTTTTGTTCAATCCATTCGAAGCACGTTAAGCAACGCCATTGTAAGAGACACGGAAAATTACGAATCGAAAAAAAAAGTTACAAATCGAAAAAAAAAAGTTACGAATCGAAAAAAAAAAGTTACGAATCGAAAAAAAAAGTTACGAATGTACAAATTTTTTTGTTCAATCCATTCGAAGCACGTTAAGCAGCACCATTGTAAGGGACACGGAAAATTACCAATTCAACAAAAAAAAAAAGGTTACGAATGTACGAATTTTTTCGTTCGTTTTTCGAATTTTCTTCATTAGTACATTCGTTGTTTCTAATTCGTTTTTTTCGGATTTTCGTTGTTTTTCGGATTCGTTCGATTCGAATGATTCGTTAATCGGATTTGTACGATTCGAACGATTCGTTATTCGGATTCGTACAATTCGAACGATTCGTTCATTCGTACGAAAACGAACAAATGAAAATAACGAAAAAAAACGAAAAAAAAACTAAACGAATTGCACATGTCTACCTAGTATTCTACATACAATCATTTAACAGAAGCATGTTAAGGCAAAGGATAGTTATAACACTTCTGTGGTGCACCTGCATCCTATACTACTTTCATAAATAAAAGAAATGACTCCAACAACTAACAAATTGAGTCCTTCTTTGGTCTGATGGCATTTGTCCCTGGGTGCATTCTGCCCTAAACATTGGAACCGCTCACTGCACCATCCAGCCACAGCAGGGCTGGATTGTACACCTGTGCCTTCCGCCCGCACCTAAATTCCCAGTGTGCATAACCAGGTCTTAAGCTGACCTCTTATAAAAATAGAAAGCCATTTTATTCGTCATTCTTGGCTTTCGACATTTGAGCTGGACGAAGGTGATGTCACCGTGCCTCATCGCTGCATTCTGAAATATTCTTTATATTTTATAGCTTTCCCATATATATATCTCAATGTATCAATATTTGATCTGGAGGAATTACCACTGTGACTGACTTATATATTGGTGCTCAACTCAAGTCCTCTGACTCTTTGTCATCACATTATCACCTAAATGCTGATGAAACTCTTAAATGTTTTACAATATTACAATATCTTGAGAAGAAATCGGTCCCGACGGTCAGAATTCCATTTACTCTTTGGCAATTCTATGCTAGGGATAAACGCGACTCGAAAGGTATATCGTACTTTTATAACATGTTTAAAAACAAACTTACCTTTGCCAAAACGTTGGCTATGCTTAAATGGGAATCTGATTTAGGTTCTGAATTTTCAGAACTTCAGTGGCGTCAGGCCTTTTCGGAAATACATAAGGCTTCTCACTGTGCTAAACACTGGGAACTGACTGTTAAGTTAACTAAAAGATGGCACTACACGCCATTTAGGTTGGCGTCTTTTTTCCCCGGTAACTCACCACTCTGTTGGAGAGGATGTGGACAAATTGGGAATTTATTTCATATGCTGTGGTTTTGCCCTACAATTAGAAGCCTATGGAATAGAATATTTCAACTAATCTCTTCTATAACAGGTGTATTGACTTCTCCTGACCCCGCACTGGGCATTCTTCATTTAAACATTGACAGGTTTGATAAAAACTACTAGACCAGTAATATCTCATATCCTGTTGGAAACCAGACTGTTGATTCTTTGCAACTGGAAATCCACTACTGCTGTGAATTTGTCTGATGTCACCTCAGCTGTGATTAAAAACCATTCCTTTGAACGTTTGCTAGCCATTAATACTATAAAATGCTCAATGTTTGATACGCAATGGTCTATTTAGCCTAGAGATCTTTCCATGGCTTGTCCTTAGTTAATGTCTAGATGTTGTTTCTAGCTATTGTTGACTCAGGTATTTTGTGCATATCTCTGTCTGTTTTCCTTTTCTTTTGAATTTTTCCCTTGTACTTACTATTTCTTTGTGTTATGTGAAATATTCAATAAAAACTTCAATGATTAAAAAAATATATATTTGATCTGGAGAAGCTGAATGGTTTCTATGTAGAGCTGCACCAGATTTTGCACTCTCCAGGCTTTCGTAAATCAACCCCTATATCATAAACACGGCTAGGGAGCCAGCTATAGTTGCATTCCTGCTACATCTCCTGAATCCACACTGATACAATGATACTCATAACTTTATAGTTACAATAGCCCAGCAGTAGATTTTCTTCCCTTACCTGCAGGTAATGGTGACATTTTTTCCCACTCGGGTTTCAATGTGATCTTTTGCTGGAGACAGCACAGGCTTAGATAATATTTCATTACGATGTCCTGAAAAGTAACAGAAAAATAATGATTATATGATGCTAGTCACTAATAAATCATTATGAAAATCCCATTAGTGTCCACTTATGAAGATTACTTTTGTATATTTCTGGCCTGGATGGACCTTGAACGGTTATAGAAACACTTGGCTATAATGTTTTATTTTCAAAGAACCCATTATACGTGTGGGTTAGTTTCCAGTTTTATATTGAGTTTGGGGACAACTTATAGTCTGTGACATTAGGCAGGCATTTCCTGGTGGACCATGTTCCATTGTTCTGTCTAGAAAAGGCATTTGCTAAATCTTTACACATGTTTTTGCAGCTGAAGAACCTTTTCTTCTCTAAGTTTATATTATACAGAAACGTATTAGTCTGTCACACACACAAATGTATTGGCTCATTATAAGATATATCATGTTAGTTAGTATAGTAATGGTCTAAGAGAGAAAAAAAAGGGGAATAATTCAATGATCAATGGAAGCCTTGGTATAATAACCTGCCTGGATAAGTTATAATTTAATTATTTTTGACCTAGGCTTAAAGAGGAAGTAAACCCTCAGCATGAAAACGAAAAAACAAAAACCCTGCAAGACAAAGGCATAATTAGCTAGTATGCATAGCATACTAGCTAATTATGTATTACTTACCTTAGATTGAAGCCCCCGCATCAGTCCACGTCTCCCCCTCTGACCGCCGACATGTTGTCCCGGAGTGACTTCCGGGTATCGCGGCTCCGGCGATGTGATTAGCCAGAGACGCGATGATGTCACTCCTCGCATGCGCACAGGAGCGGCACAGTACAACTGAAGCATCGGCATATAGCGCCATTGCTTCGGTTGTCTTAAGTGCGCATGTGCCGCATGACGTCGGCACATGCAAATACAGGTGCAGGTTTAGGAGATATCCTTGTTAGCTACAGGTAAGTCTTAATATAGGCTTACCTGTAACGTAAAGTTGTAAACAAGGGTTTACAACCACTTTAAAGCTGAACTTCAGACACAAAATTCTTAATATCTTTTTGTTAAATATTTTTCACTCACACATGCAGCATAGCCTTATTATTTTACTTTCCTCTGATGAGCATATAAAACCACTTGCAAGCTGACCCCAGCAGCGAGGTTATGTCTCTGGCCCCCATGCCCTTTTTTTGATTTGTATAGTGAGTGCAGAGTCATTGAAAAAATCTCACAGTTAGGCCCCTTTCACACTGGGGCGGGAGCGGCGGCGACGGTAAAGCAGCGCTATATTTAGCGCTGCTTTACCGCTGCTGCTTTAGTCATTTTATAGGTATTCGGCCGATAGCGGTGCGGTTTTAACCCCCGCTAGCAGCCTAAAAAGGGTTAAAATCCCCGCAAAGCGCCGCCGTATTGCCGTGGTATTACCGCGGTGTCCCGTTGAAATCAATGGGTAGGAGCGGTATAGGAGCGGTGAATACACCGCTCCTATACTGCTCCAAAGATGCTGCTAGCAGGACTTATTTGACCGTCCTGCTAGCGCACCGCTCCAGTGTTAAACCCCGCCGGCTTTCACACTGGAGTGAATGGGGCCGGATTTTTTCAGGCGCTGTACAGGTGCTATTTTTAGCGCTGTACCACCTGAAAAACGCCCCAGTGTGAAAGGGGCCTTAAGATGCTGGAGCATCACCACAGTCTGGACTTTTTGCAGTGACAGGAGTACTTCCAAGGGGAGCCTACAAGTGATTCTATATGTTTAGCAAATACAGGAAAATGAATAAGACCAGGCTGCATTGATAAGTGAAGAATATTAAATATAACCATAAAAAATATTGTTCCTGGAGTTCATCTTTAACCACACCTTGCAACTTTCTGTCCATGTCAGTGACAACTCTGACAACTGCGGACACTAGATGCAACATGGTCATATACTATTTTTCCCCTTTTTGCGTTATTGTAATCTACAAACATAATCGTTTCTATAATGAACTACTTTGCTTCTATATATCCATAAACATTTTAAAGCGGACCTTCAGTCATGTTTTCAACTTTCCATCTATTAAATCTTCTGCCCTTGTTGTTTTAACTTTGGATAGTAAAAATGTTTCTGCCAGTAAATACCTTATACAGCCCACTTCCTCTTTCTTGTCTGGTCATTAGCCTAGGCTTATGACATAATGCACAGCTCTCTCTCTCACTCTTGTGAGAGTTTGCCAGGAAGAGATGGGGGATGAGTCATAAGAGGGCCAATGAGAGCTGCAGGGCTGCAGAGCTGGGGTGTGCCTTTGTGCCTCTGTGTAAATCCAGGAAGTGAACAGGCAGCAGCTTCAGCTGCCCACAGTTAAAATGGATGCAGCCAGACAGTGGATGGAGATTTCTGCAGCATATTTGGCAAGTACAGAATCACAGTATAAAAGCAAAGCGGTTGGAGGGAAGCTTCAGAATGGCAAAAATGTTTTTTATTACAAATTATGTGAGCAGACTGCAGTTCCTTTTTAAATTATATTAAAAAAAAGTACTGTAAATTACTTCAAGGACTAGTGCAGGTGATAAAGCCCCAAGCCTGGTATTTACCAATACTAACCAACTGGTCTCTTAATTCCATAGATAAGCTTGTCCTCACTGATAGGCTTCTCCTATTATTATTTTGGAAGTGTGTGTTGTCTTGGCTATTAAAAACAGTAATCTATTTTACCAATAGGTACATTAATAAGTAGCACAGAGTACATATAGGAAATAACAGTCGGTTAATGTGGGAAGAAGTGATAGTGACCCAATTAGAACTGAAATTGTTTAAATCTCACCAATACACATTACAATCTCTGCAACTGAGCAAGTTTTAAAACACTAACTTAAAAAAGCACCATTCTCTTCTGTAGAATATCCTGGACAATATTATTCCTAGCACAAGGTCCGAGACAGATATGTGCGCATAATCTACTGCCAAAACGGACATCTGTGCACATTTTAGGCACTAAAGCCACAATGCTACGAGCACATGTGAATAAATATGTATATATCTGTCACCTGTTTTTACTAAAGTCTGTGTTTATGGATCAATGGATGAATTACTGAGGATACAGGTCAAAACGTCATTTTAAGCAACCTTGCATTCCAAAATAGTCAATATATTTTAAAGCAACAAACATAAAACCTGTTGAGGTAATGCTCCCCAGCTTATAAACTTCTCTAATAATGTCCAGAAGATCCTCAAAGAACCTCCTATACTGAAAACATATCTTAAAGCAGAACTAAACCCACTAAAAATAAGAGGCAAAGGATAATCTACTAATGGTGTCCAACTCAACGTACTTTTATGATAGGTACGCATTGCTTTTATGAGAAGGCTTCAATGCAGTGATATTTGCATGAGGTATTGGTAGAAATATACCCGAAAATACAAAATAGGGAGGAAACACAAAGAACAAAACCAATATTAACAACGAGCACATGGCTGATTCTGTTTGATGTCAGTTTCTTCTTTTCTAATTTTAACAAAGTGGGAAGCCCCTTTGTAGCTGGGCCTATTGTACAAGGTCAGCTTTACAAAGCTTCTGCTATTTCAAAATAGTCAAAGTGGACCTTCTTGTCTTGTTTTGTATAGAACTGTATTGAAGAACCTCTGACGGGTTTTAACAGTTATCTCTGTCCCCTTACTTGCTGCCACAGAAACACAGGAAGTGAGTGGCCATCTTCGCAAGTGAGGGGAAATCCCAACTTCTACAGTTGTCATCAGTGTAGGGCTCTCAAGTGGAAGTTTTCTTCTCCTGTAGTCCAGTTCTAAAGACAACTATAAAATATATAGAAGA
This sequence comes from Lithobates sylvaticus, assembly GCA_028564925.1. Lineage (NCBI taxonomy): Eukaryota > Metazoa > Chordata > Amphibia > Anura > Ranidae > Lithobates > Lithobates sylvaticus. Next base: position 67,201,266 of record CM053033.1, on the reverse strand, counting down.
TTTGTGCATACTTATTTCCCCGGAGACAACAGAAAGTAAGACGGAATCTCCTAAATAAAGATAAAGAGCATTAACATGTTCTATCCCTGCCCCTTATATCTAAAGCTAGAACACTAGCTCTGAATCAGTGTACTTTTTAGGTTGTATTTCCATTGTGCTGGAAAATGCATAGCAGCTCTCCTTGACCTGATTTCTTGTGACTGTGAAAAATCTAAGCAGGGATGTTTTTGTGCACCTTTTCCCCACATGTCAAAATATGGATGTCCACAAAGGATTTTTTTTTTTAATGACAAATTGTCAACTTATCTTCAAATAGATCTGCTCACTATTATGAGTGTTATATTAAAACCACATGTTAACTGCTAAGAATATAGATCATGATTTAAAATCAACATTCATATGATACATTTTTACTATTTTGGCTGTAAGACATTACCCAGAACTACAATTAAAATAAAAACGCAATACTGGCTTTCTATTGATGTTATTTGTAACTGACTTGTCTTGGTAAAGTCTGGCTTTGACAGTAAAAACACTGCATACATATCTTGACATGTGATGTAATACTGTGTAATTACTTAAGGTATTACAAACTACAAAGCCCTATAAATACTTGTCATAGTTCATGCTTCATATAAAAAAATGGACATACTTTTTTTGTTTTTCAGTATGGTTTTAATTAGGAATGCAGTTAGTGTGATCCAGGGTTTTATAAGTGAATGAGTCATGAGTTTGTATGACTTACTAGCAATGTGTTCTACGTATGCAGTATATTGAAAGTCAGCTCATGCGGAAGGAAAAACTGTGGTTGAAGATAACCAAGTATCACTTACCCACATACACACTCAGTATAAGTACCCTCTCTATTTTATGTTGCATCACCATCTAGTATCTAGGTCTGCTGGGTCTCCCGCAGCAAGAGTCCCCGATTCTGCATCAGCCACCTACTGCCAGCACTACAAAACCAATCAAGGGCATCTCATCCTGCTACCAAAATATAGCTTTATCCTGCATACTGTATAAGTAAGTAAGGGTTGGGCCACCTAGGACTAACCATGGCAGTAATAAGAATTTGTTATCGCATACAAATTTCAAGCAATTATTTCATCCTTCCCTTTTCTCATTAAGAAAAAGGAAGTAATTAACTGCATGTGTTCTGTTTGTGCCTAATAATCATGGTGCAAGACACATAGTGGAGTATTCAAGGGTGAGCAGATGTTTTACCGCCCATTGCTTATGGAGACATCTGCTTGGCTATGACCATACTTAGACACGCTATGAAGGGACGTGGTTGAGTATTCAGGTGCAGAGATATTCCTTCTTTGTTCCCAAGAGATACAATTAGTTTAACCTCCTGGAATCCTCCCAAACAATTGCAAACAAATATTTTTACTATGGAGCTGCAACAAGGAAGCCATTTCTATGGCTTGTACCACAACTTCAGTGTTGACGCAGACCCAACCTCAGAAATATTTTTTTTCATGTTAAGGGTATTCATTTTATGTAATCTGTAACATACATATTTATTATGTCTTGACTAGATTGCAGTACTCATACTGACAATTTTCAATTTCTTCATCTGCCCAAAAGGCCAGTACCAGCTTTGCTTAACCTCCCTGGCGGTATGATTATTTCAGAATTTAGGTGCTGAAAGCGGTACAATTATTTTGCATGGAAATTTGGCGTTTTATATTGTAGGCCTGCAATTCTTAGGAATAACTCACTTAAATCTGTTCAAACCAGCGTCTAGTAGACATCCTGGCTATGATAAAGTTTATAATATAATAAAAAACTATAAATAATTATAACAAATAATAATAAAATGTAACCAAATCAAAAACACAGAAATTTGCTCAGTTGCAGAAATGTCGCTGTCATTAGATTTAGTGTTTGATGACAAATTTCCCCACAAATCGCTATTATTATCGTTCTTTTCTAGCTGGTCTAAAATCACTTTTGACATAAAGGGACACTTTTTGGTTGCTATGGACAATCTCCAAATTCCAGGCAAAAAAACTGTATTTATAATATAAAAGTGCATGCAGGGCACTGGGCAGACCACTAGGGACAAAGGGGATGCGTATTTTTTTTATACAGTACTGTAATCTGTAAGATTACAGTGTACTGTATGTGTACTGTGTTTTTACTTTTTTGAATTTGGCGCCGATCTCCGCTCCCGTGTGTCGTAACGTCGCAGGGAACGGAGCTCAGCGGCACTCGGGCACTGTGTGAATCGAGCGAGGAGACGGCTCGCACACACAGCAGGGAGACATCGCAGGATCCAGGGGACAAGGTAAGTAACTCTCCCTGGATACTGCGATGCGATCCCGAGTCTGGCTCGGGGCTACCGCTTATGATACTGAAGTTCCACCCCGAGCCAAACTCGGGAATACCACCAGGGGGGTTAAGCATTGGACAGAATATTTATGGTCAACTAGCTCTAAAATCAGTACTTCATCCCATTAATCTCCAAATGTGTATATGTATATATATATATATATATATATATATATATATATATATACACACACACATACACACATGTTTCAGGACTATGAAGGTACTTCAAGAATCTCAATACATAGGGGTTGACCTACTAAAACTGGAGAGTGCAAATGATGGTGCATCTGTGCATGATAGCTATCAGCTTCTAACTTCATCGACTTCAATTAGGCTTTGACAAAAAAAAACTGGAAGCTGATTGGTTTCCATGTAGAGCTGCAACATATTTTGGACTCCAGTTTTAGTAAATGAACCCCATAGTCTTTATTTAACCACTTCCCACCTGGCTAATGCATATAAACGGCTGGGTGGGCGCTCTCTCCTTCTGAGTGGACGTTCAAGAACGTCCCTCAGAAGGAGGGGGATCGTGCGCGCCCACGCATCGGCCCGATCCCGATGCGCTCGTGTCACCTGGCCCTCCTCTCCTCAATCGGCTGGTGATCAGTGAGTATGTGCAGCCGGCTGGTGATCAGTGAGTATGTGCTGTTTTTTACAGCTTTTTACTCACTGATCACCAATCTAGTGTAAACACACAACACACCACACAGTATAAACACACATGTCCCCACACAATGTCCGCAAAAACACATGTCCCCAAAACACATTTCCGCTCTTTTTTTGCTTATATCGCAAAAAATTTAAAACAGAGTCGTGAATAAATACCACCAAAAGAAAGCTCTATTTGTGCGAACAAAATAATAACAATTTCATTTGGGTACAGCGTAATTGTCATTGAAAGTGCAAGAGCGCTAAAAGCTGAAAAATGGTCTGAAAAGGAAGGGGGCGAAAGTGCCCAGTATTGTAGTGGTTAAAGCGGTGTTTCACCTAAAAAAAATTTTTTTTAAAAGTCAGCAGCTAAAAAAAAAGCTGCTGACTTTGAATAAGTACACTTACCCTCCCAGGGCGCCCGCGATGTCGGTTGTGGAGGCCAAGATGTCCCTCGGCGATCCGGTTCCAACGCCGCCATCCTCAGTAAGGGAAACGGGCAGTGATCGCTGCCTGTTTCATACTGCGCATGCGCGAGTCGGCGCGCGGCCTACTGTGCATGCGCGAGTCGGCGCGCGGCCTGCTGCGCATGCGCGAGTCGGCGCGCGGCCTACTGCGCATGCGCGAGTCGGCGCGCGGCCTACTGCGCATGCGCGAGTCAGCGCGCGGCCTACTGCGCATTCGCGAGTCGAATTTGTGAATGGGGAACACGATGTGTTGTGGGACATAGTTCCCATAACACACCGTGCCCCATTCACTAGAAGGCGGCGCTAGGAGAACAGCTCAGAGGAACAGGAAGAGGCAGATTAGGACGATCTGCCTAGCAACAGCCATTTCTGGTAAGTAAAAAAAATATATATATTTTTTTTTTTCATTTTAAATTTGTATTAACATTTTTATTAAGTTTTGTTTTTCAGGGTGGCCCTCCACTTTAAAGAGTTTTACTTATTACTACAATATCATTTAAAAAGTGCATACCATAGGGACCAGTTTATTCGGCTTCCATATAACTCAATATATACTGTAAGTACAAGTAAAACAGTACACTTCTCAGCTCCAATCTCCACGTCTACACCTTGTTATCATTATGATATCAAATGTACAGTATGTATAATGTAGTGTGTACACAAGCTCTTTTTTGAACCTTGAATCACTGGTTGTTTATTTAAATAGCCGTATTATTTGCAATCTAAAGACTGTGTATTGAGATTCTTGAAGTACCTTAAACCTCCCAGGACATGTACTGTATATACATACCTCACAACTTTTTGAGATAGGAACCAGGGACACTTATTAGCAAAAGTTTGTAGGCATAGGACACACTCCCTGTCACGCCCCCTTAAAGGAGAATTATACAAAAAATTTTTTTTAAAAATAAATAAATAAATGGGTGCATATACCTTAAGTTATAATAATAAAATAAATCAGCGCAATGGTATAAAAAAAATTTTTGTAAAATTATTTAAAGCTGCTGAACACCAAGGGTCAACCTTCAAAAATCCCTCTGTAGAAACATAAATGAAAAAGGTGCAGCGCTAAACGTACAAAAATGAAAAACAATTAAATAATGTCCATAAACAATCCAATGGTGTCTTCAAAAGTGATGACAAAGGCATACGCATGCAGGTGACAACGTGAAAGAAAACCTCCACCACAGATGCAATGGCCGCTCACCTCACCGAGTGGACCCTTTGATCATAGAGGGTCACTAAAGCCTTCCCACCAGGGGTTAAATGATAACGATCCACTGGAGAAGTATGTCACACTTGGCAGATATGCCGGATAGATATCAGTCAGTCCTCACGAAAAAAGCTCAATCCCATATCGCCATCAATCATGTAAATATAAAATTTAAAAAACCATAGTGCTCTCTGCTTATGAAACAATTTATTGAGTAAAAAGGGGAATAATAAAACTTACAAAGAGAGCACCTATATCCCGGTGCTTGGAGGATACAGCATATAAAGAAATGCACAGATGCAAATGCACAGAAATGCACAGCCCTATCTGTGCATTTCTTTATATGCTGTATCCTCCAAGCACCGGGATATAGGTGCTCTCTTTGTAAGTTTTATTATTCCCCTTTTTTACTCAATAAATTGTTTCATAAGCAGAGAGCACTATGGTTTTTTAAATTTTATATTTACATGATTGATGGCGATATGGGATTGAGCTTTTTTCGTGAGGACTGACTGATATCTATCCGGCATATCTGCTAAGTGTGACATACTTCTCCAGTGGATCGTTATCATTTAACCCCTGTTGGGAAGGCTTTAGTGACCCTCTATGATCAAAGGGTCCACTCGGTGAGGTGAGCGGCCATTGCATCTGTGGTGAAGGTTTTCTTTCACGTTGTCACCTGCATGCGTATGCCTTTGTCATCACTTTTGAAGACACCATTGGATTGTTTATGGACATTATTTAATTGCTTTTCATTTTTGTGCGTTTAGCGCTGCACCTTTTTCATTTATGCATATACCTTAAGGACTGGTTCACACTAGATATGGTGGGAAAGCCTTGGGCAGCTATTCCAACACAGTTCCACCTCATGGACAAGGAAAAATGCCTTGTCTCCTATGTACCTGGTTCACACCACTACATTGCGGTGGTTTGCACTGAAATCCACTGCACTGCACAGCAGGAAATTGAACTTGATGAGATGTTTCTGTGACATCGCAATAAAAATAGTTTTTAAACAAAAAAGGAACTAGTAGGATCAACCGAGCTTAGTGCATTATCACTGCATTGATCTATGCCGCACTGCACACCAGCCCTAAACGACAAGTTTTTGATTGATTTTGAAGTGTTAAATCACCTGAGAGTTGCTTATATATATATATATATATATATCTGAGGCCTCATTCACATTATGCATACATCCATAAGAAGGGCTAGCTTTGCCAACACAGGATGCACAGGTGTTCCATGCATCTGTGTGCAGGTAGTCCCATTAGGAGTGCGGACAAACACCTGCATGGCTGTTAAACTGGGAACAGTGTCTGTATCTGTTCAGCCGCTGCATTGCAATCGACATCAATGGGACTGAATGCACTTGGATGCACAGAACACCTGTGCATCCCATGCGGCCACAGACAGCCCTTTACACAGGTGTATGCATAAGTACGTTGTGTGAATGAGGCCTGAGAGACTCTGTTGAAGTGATAGCTTCAGTGCCTAGGTCTACATACCTACTATAGTCATGAGGAATTCCTTCTTCCTCTGTATTTTTATTTATATTATAATATGGAGAATGTAACAAAAAAAGCAAGAATATGTGGACGTGGGTGCGAAAACTCAAAACTCCCTGATGGGCAGGAACAGAGTCAGGAATTATGGCAGCAAGATGTTCGTATTGGAGTATCCAAGATATATAGGAAGCCAGTGGTGTACCCAACATACCAGGTCCCACCTATAACTATTAGTTTTGGATGGACTGGCCCATATATAAAGTGCAGTGGCTATTTGCCAAGGACAGTTACCCATGCCAGTCAAATTAGGAGGCAATGTTCCATAGTGTAAACTAATGGGTACTGCATTTTGCACTCAATGGTAATTTTTTACACTTAGGTTGACAAATTACAGTCTAATAATAAAGTTTAAATAGGTCATATTTATGAGTGTGTAATAGAAACATTGTTTACTTTGTTACCAGCAGCAGAAATATGCCACCTTATAACCCCTAATGGCACAGTGTACCAGCCAGACAGTAAACCATTCCACAACTAAAAGAAATCGGTGCCATTTGGCTTGCTGCTGGTGCTTTGTGAAGAATTATCTGATCACTGTCAAAAGGTTGGCAGCGTGCAGCTGACTGTGCGTACAAATGGTTTAATCACATACATGATATGTGGCATTTACAGCATTATAATGTCAGCTCCTTTCAGCTCACACTTCAAGAAAACATTAGTCTCAGTATACGGAAAGAAAACAAACCGAGTTCCATCTAATGTAAATATGCATTCCATAGATACAATTAAAGCTCTTTTATCGTGATACTGTGAAATAAACATTTCAGTCAAGCCGTTCCTTCCCGGCCCGTCTATCTACAGCAGTGGGAGGCTGAGGGACCTGACCTGTCCCCAGTTGGGCCCTAATTGTTTCTTGAGGTACAATATTTAATGGAGGCAGGAAACACACAGGGTCATTATTTCAATCCATACAATAGATTTCAGAAACCCATAAACAGCCCGGCATTTCTGGCAGAGTCTTCCAGGCAGCCGCTACTGAATTTATTTAACCCTTTCTGTGTGCATTAGAATAAATCATTCACATGTGTACAGTATTTCATTTATAGAACAGGCTAAATTAGAAAATAATTATGCTCTCAAATAAAAGGTAAATGCAGTCACTGTGGTGTCTTATAGCAAACTCATGGCCTTCTAAAAATATAGTCATAAATGAGATGATGACTAATGGCAGTAATAACCAGCCAGGAACACTGGCATAACTGATAAAGGGGTACTGCTGCCTATGACAATAACATAGGCACAATTGGTAGAGATTTCACTTATAAAGATTAACATAGCAAAGTATCTTTCCAAGTCTTAAGCTCCTATTAGATCACAAAGTGATTGTAAAGGCAGAGGTTTTATTTTATCTTAATGCTTTCTATGTATTAAGATAAAAAGCCTTTTGTGTGCAGCAGCCCCCCCCCCCCCCCAGCACCCCGTAATACTTACCTAGATCCAGCGATGTTGTAGGAGTGTCTCGGCTGCCCGGGACTCCCCTGCTCATTGGCTGAGACAGCAGCATGGTGCCATTGGCTCCTTCTGCGGCCAATCAAAGACAGTCAGCCAATGAGGAGAGAAAGTGGGCAGGGCCGGGCCATGGCTCTGTGTCTGAATGGACACAGGGAGCTGTGGCTCTGCTCAGGTGCCCCCATAGCAAGCTGCTTGCTGTGGGGGCACTCAAAAGGAGGGAGGGGCCAGGAGCACAGAATAGGGACCCGAGAAGAGGAGGATCTGGGCTGCCCTGTGCAAAACCACTACACAGAGTAGGTAAGTATAACATGTTTGTTATTTTTAACTAAAAAAAAAAAAAAAAACAAGACTTTAATATCACTTTAAGATCTAAAGCCCTGATGAAGAGGGAGGTCTTGGCACTGGCTATTTTATTGCGAAAGATTACTTTCGCAATAAAATAGAAAGATTACTTATACGACTTGTCCCATGATTTGGGACTGCAAAGTAGCATGACAAGTCGTTCCCCATGATTTCCAATGACAGACATTCATATTAGTACGACTTCAAGTCGTTCCGACTTCAAAGTAGTCCCTGCACTTCTTTGGTCCGATTTTGATGCCACTTACACAGGCATTCCTCAAAATCGCGGCAAAAATTGCGGTAAAAATGCGCGAAGTGTGACTTTGAAGTCACACAAGTGTGAAAGGGGCCTAAAGCGCATCTATTATCAAGATCTAAAATGATATATTAATTTCCACAATGTATTTCAATTATTTATAACCTACTCTTAATAAACTGAATGATCTTGAAGTTTCTAAACTTACTTTGTGAAGATCCCCACATATTTACTTCCTTGAATTCTGTGACATGTATTCACCATGCCTTGTTGATAGGCATTGCTGTGTCACACATTTCACAGAGCCTGCTTTCTGAACTATAGAGGTGCTGAGAGGAGGAGTTTCTGGAGGCGGAGTCAGTACAATAATCACTGCTTGTAGGCAGCAAGGTACCATGGGATACAGGATGTAGTTCTTAGGAACTGAAAGTAAACAAAGCATGCAGGGAATCCAGGAAGTTGTGGAAAGCAGACAGGCAGACGTTACATGAAAGGAGATTTTTCAAGTAAGCTTATATTAGATTGTGAAAAATAACTTTTTTTTTGTATTGCTATTGCAATGGTGATGTTATATATTTAAAGTGTATTCTATGACCATAGATTACCTTTAAAGTGGTAGTAAAGTCTGTATTTTAACCTACAGGTATGCTTCTAATAAAGATTATCTGTAGGTTAAATGAATATCTCCTAAACATGTATCGTTTAAGAGATATTCTATGGAGCAGCAGCCAGTGTTGTCACCAGCGCATTGTGTTCTGAAGGAACGGCATACATGTGCCATATCTTCAGAGCCCTGTGCCACGTCTGTGATGTCATTGCGGCTTGGCCAATCAAGCCCGCAAACCCGAGGGGGAAGACTTTCAGAACGTGCTAGTTTGCAATAATAGCACATAATTCCTTACCTTGCAGGGTTTTTTTTTTTCTTCTTCTTTTTTTAAGCTTTAATACCACTTTAAAGCATTTTGGACTCTTGGACTTTTACAATTCTGGTCTGGTGCTCCTTCTGTTGGTTTATGCTTTTACTGACTTTCTTGGTACCCACTGGAGGGTAGCCCTGTTTACCCTTTTCAGAGCCACTAAGCTCTCCAAATTATTGTTTTCCCTTCATTGCTATGTACAAATTGAAGCCCCAGACACCCATTTTGGAGATTTTCAATTACTTATTTTTTCCCATGATGCCACTACAAGGAATAGTAGTTACAATTGTCATCAGGAAAAGAAGGCACAGACAACTTTCAGGAGTTCTAACCCTTCCCCATCCTATTAATGTGTCTTTGTCTGTGTCTTCACTGGGGAGATTTGACAGGATGTGAAGTAAAATCTCCCCAACAGAGACACAGGCTACAATAAAAACCGGACAGAGACTCTAATATTTCTCTGTTCTATTAAAAAAAAAAAAAAAGTTAAACATGTTAACTGGAGCTGAGATGTAACTTTTGTTCAGATAAAATAAACCCCCTCCAAGTTATGAAATAAGTAAATAAAATAAAGAAGGTTATCATCTGGAAAAACAGCTATAACTCACAGATATTTACTATGCATGGGTAACTCCTATCCAAGTTGGATCTCAAACCTTGGGGAGCCATTGATCTATCACTTCATACAGTTTATCTTTGGGATGGACATTGAAAGATGATGAACTAAACAGACAGTAGGCAGCTCTGTGTATACCTAAGTGAACCTGCTCAGAAACATCCACCCATACTGAATGATGACATTTCCTTTAATTTTACATTCCACAGATATTCTGCTTTACACCCAAACTACATAACAGTTATGTAACATCAACATATTCAACCATTTGTCTGCTCAAGAGAGATTCTTATGGGGAAAAAATGTTAGGAGGGGAGAGACCACCTGGTAACCATTTGTTTAAATTCCATTGCAGAAGGTCATCATTTTCATACTTTTTATCTAGGATAAATCAATTTGTATATCCACATTGCATGTCATCTTTAATGTAAATATCCACATCACCTTGGGATTTAGTAACATATGGGATAACTGCACCTTTAAGAAAAATCACATAAAGTTTTCCCATCTGCATAGCAAATGTCATATATAGCTGTAGAGTAATGATGTCATCTTTGTAAAGTGTGGTAAGAACACCTTTCATTGGTTGTAGTGACCGTTGGGTGGACTGCCCTAAAATGAGGGAACCTTCCCCTGTCCCCCCACCCTGCCTTCCTCTACCTTCTCTTCTCTTCTGTCTGTTCCTCATTCTTCCTCATTTGGCCCTGATTCCTCCCTGAAACGGAGAACAGGGACGCACCGGACCTCCTGCTGCGAGCCACATCCCGCAGCAGTGTGAACCCAGCCTTAAGGTTGAGGCCTGAGTATAGCTAAATTTTGGAATCTTCTCTTAAAGTGGCCCTGTGAGAATAGAAATATAGGTAGGTTTGTTTCAAAGGTGTGGGCTCCAGAAATGTCATACTAATCCTATTCTGAATACCTAGTGAATTTCTGTTCCATAACAAGTATTAAAGTGAACCAGTACTCAAAATGTCAAGATTTGCTATAATATAGGGAAGATCAAGGAGTGTTAATTGTGCCTAAGCAGTACCCTGAAATGTTTACCCTTTGTCTAGAATTCCTCCTGAAAATGAGTAGTACACTTCCTCGTACATGAGGATACCTAGGCACTCCAGGGAATACAGTCTCAAAACGGTATGTCCGCAGTGAAAGTTCTACAGAACTGTTGCATCTTACAGCTAGTTTACTGTGCTTTTCACAGTTCTCCTTTAGCAGAGGTAACCTACCAGAAGACCTGCCTCTACCAGGATGGCCATATCCACACAGTGACACAGAGCAGAACAAGGCATGGTAAGTGAGTAATTGGAGAAATGTTTGTTTTTTTGGCACAGTTTCCATAGTTCAGTACCTTTTTAGTTGCATAATTTCCTTTTTTAAAGTACAGTGGAACCATGGATTACAAGCATAATCCGTTCCAGGAGAATGCTCTTAATCCAAAGTACTCGCATTTCAAAGCGAGTTTGCCCATTGAAGTCAATTGAAACAAAAATAATTTGTTCCGCATTGACTTCAATGACATGCAATACCGCATACGGCCAGAGGTGGGGGGGGGGGCGCCGGAGAGCCTCAGAAATGTCCGGGAAGGCCTGAGGACACCCGAGCGGTCCTCGGGCCTTTCCGTGCATTTCTGAACAGCGCCGTTCTGCGCCGCACCGCGGTACTGCTCACGCGTTGACCTGAATCATGCTAGTTTTGCAAGTCAAGACTCGCAAACTGAGTTACGATTTTTAAAAATTGCGTGCTCGTATTGCGAAACGCTTGTTAACCGCGTTACTCGCAATCCGAGGTTCCACGGTATATAACAATACTAGCAATACTAACAATACAGTAAAGTTTTTCTTTCACTGTCTTTTGTAGTAATAATCCCCAATGGGGGGGTTTCATTCGGGCAGCAAGGAACTTGAACTTCAGGGATGATATATTTTGCAATTACATTGGGCCAGCTTGGCACAAAAAAATTACTGACTATGAAAGCTGTATATTCCTGAATTAGCCTGAGCTACAACAGTGATGGCCACAGTCTTTTGGGTGCTGTGCCAAGCAGCTATTCTTCTGCATAGTAACCACAGGGGTTTGCTTACTCAGCATGGCCACCAGTCAGTCAGAGAAAGCCTGTTTATTCTTCTCAATGAATGCAAACATTGTCTAACTGGATGAGATGGAGACTGTGATATCACCACCCTCCTCTCTACCTTGTACAATCATGCTTTGCATTAATTGAGCAAAACGCAAAACGTTCAATGAATGGCAGGTGTGCCGAGCAAGTAAAACCCTGTGGTTACTATGCAGAAGGGCAATTGCTCTGCACAGCACCCAGAAGACCAGTAGCTTTGGCTACTATAGTGATTTACAGCTTCTACAGAGACTGATATCACATACGCATATTAAAGTTGACCATACACATACACAAACTTCTCCATCCATCCAATCACAGATTCCTTCATCCTATCAAAATACCTGATCTGACGGGATGTAGACACGTTTTGGTTGTCAATTTTCTAATTCATTTTTCAATCAAGGACCACCCACTGCGTGCAATTGTACAGTGTATGGCCAGCTTAAGATTGTGCCTTTTTGGCCCAATGTAAGTATGCAAAATATATCATTCCTGGAGTTCAGCTTTAAGGTTTCACTTTAGCAGCATCACCAAACTGCTATTGCAAACACTTTACAGGACATCATAGCCTGGTTCTGGCTTCAAGGATGCAGAGATGTTCTGCAGACAGTTAGTTCCCCTAAAACAGATAACCACATCAGTAGTTTAAGAAGCCCAGGTAATGCCACAGCTTGGACAGGCCTTAAAAATAAAGAACGTACACCCTAATTACTGGTTTTAAAGTAACCCAGTGGAGCAAATAACATAATTTTGCTGGAAACCTGGCCCAGAGCTTCTCCCCCAGTGACTAGATTGCTTATGGCTTGTTATCTATAATAATGCCAAGTTGTATTATTCTTATATTCTTCTTTTATTACTCTTTTATTACTTTATTACTTATTCTTATATTCTTCTTTTATTACTCTTTTATTACTTTATTACTAGTTGGCAGAATTGATGCTTGTTTTTTCTTTTTTCTGATAGTGTCACTGTTGGGAAGGTTTGCCTCTTTGTGTGGTCACTGTTAAAAGTTTTGCCTTTAACTTTAACTCAATAATCTAGAGCAGAAAATAAATGCAGGTTTTTGTGGTCCCGGAACATATTATAAGACATCTGCAAAAATGCCTCAGGAACCCCGGACCTGGAGTGCTCTATTATGCACATCTTTAGTTCATTTCCAAAGTCAATTTCAGCCTCATCCCTCCCCAATCCATGCCTATTCGTCTACAACTGTGATGGCAGTCCCACTGACCAATAGGAAGATGTTGCAGGTCCAAGTTGTCAACAAACATGGCTGGTCATGATTTGCACTTCTAGGTATAACATTTATTTCCTTTACTTTAGGTTTTAAAGCCGTTAACCGTTTTTAAATCACTGTACAGTGTGTAATGTAATGTGATAGCCACACTTTGGCCAGATGATAACTAAACACAGACAAAGAGCTGTCACTACACATGGTGAACAATTACCAGCTACAAAGCTTCTCTTTGATTCCTCGATTTATCCTAAAACAATTTATGCTCCTGATCTGCAGACATAAAACAAATGAACAGTTGACATTTTGTATATCCATAAAACATTCTTTATCAGCTGCAGAGCATTATGTGATCCAGAGTAGCTCAGCAACCATGAAAAATGTGAAAAGCTTCTCTGATTTGGAGCAGAAAAAAAGATGATACTTGGCTACCACAGGCAGAAATTCCTTTAAAACGCATAACTTGGCTAACTTCTGTAAATATATATAGGACAAGTGGGAAAATGAGGTATTCATAGTGAATTCACGGTATCTGGTATGTTCAAAATATTTATGACCAACAATAAGGAGTTACCTGTCTGTTCATTACATACATAAAGTAACACTTTCTTAAAAAGATACATTCCTTCCACCCACAGACTGCAAGACTGTTGCAATACTGTTTCTAATCAAGTCATCAAGATTTTAGGTGGAACAAGGAACTGCCAAAATACTTTATAAGCTCTTTATTATATTTGTGTTAAAAAAATCCTTCAGCTGGCAAAACAGCTAAAACTTGTCTAAACAGAAGTACCATTATAATAGTTTGTTCTAATGTTAAAAGAAAAATACAATAGCTTGGTATTTCGTATTCTGGCAGGTTTGATGTTACCATCTAGCAGCTAAGCAGACATTTTGAATTGTGTCATTCAGCTGAACATAATTATTGCTAAGACTCAAATTATTACATGCTTGCCATTGCATATTTTGATTGTAGCATTGTACTGTAATATTACTATATAGTTTGATTGACATGGTACTGACTAAATATTCTCTTTAGTAGCCATCTATATCTCAGGAAATCTGAACTGCAGTCACTGCCAACTGTTGAAGCTCAGTTATCCTTATCGTTTAGTGGAGATGGAGTAAAACACCTGTCAATTTGTAATGCTACCTCTGCCTCTGTTAGGGGGATTCAGCCCCTCTATATGTTCTGTTTACCATTATCATTAAAAGTAAAAGTAAAAAAATAAAAAATAAAAATAAATCACAAATGTAGGGTTGTCCTCAGAAAATAGAGGGAAAATCTTCCAATGGGGACATTAGTTCTCGTTACCTGGGGGTCCCCAGGAGATTCCCTTAATTTGCAGGGATTTTCTCTCACTTCCTGTTTTGGCTATGGGACAGAAAGTAAAGGTAAATCTCCCCATTGGGACAAAAAGGGCAAAAATAAGGAGTACAGTCCATAACCAGGCATGTCCATTTTTCTGTGCATTTCATGCACTGCGGTGCTCAATAGAAGAATGAAAATGCGTGTAAAGGCACTACAATGAAAGTTAAAAAACACAATAAATAAAGAAAAAAGCGGACATGGATATATGTTAACCTGGCAGATATAAAAATCCTAAAGGATGCCAACCTGCAAAAAAATAGTTCTTATTCTCACCGCTGCTGTACTCCATGTCCCCTACATCCACTCCATTCCAGCATCGAAGCCTACATAAGACTCTTAAAGTGTAACTCCACTTTTGTTGAGAAAAAAAACATTCCCCTCTGGGTAACGTATGTAAATGGCAAGGATTATAACAACCTTTGTTGCACATTTCTACCTTTTGTTATTCTGAAGAAATCCCTGTTTGTTCCTCTGTCCCTCTGTGCTGAATGGGTCTAATGGGAGTGGTTTCATAATTATCAGTCAGCTGTGCAGCTGCAGAGCTCTAATGAGGAAAGCTGCTGGACCTGCATCCCTTTAGATGTGTTCCTATTGGGAGTATCTCACGAAAAATGTAATTTTTGTTGCAGGGGATGCCTGAATCTGACTTGTATCTTAGTGCAGACTTCTGGGAAAATTGGTGAGCCAATTATACAAGCAGGAAATTATGTTTCTGGGGGGTGGTTAGTACACACTCTGTGTACAGAACAACTCCAGGTAGCCATATTGCATTCAATTTTCAGAAAGTTACAGTGGCTGTCGATTGAAAAGGAAAGGTAATTTTTAATAACATTCAATTACAATGTGACTTGTGTCGCAATTGTATACGCTATACTATTTTTTCTTTATTTGCCATTTTTCCCCCATGAAAGTGGAGTTGCCCTTTAAGCATTTGACACTTCCAGGAATGTTAGATGCCCCCACCCATCACAGGCTGTGTTTTCATCCTTCTACCCCTTCTGTAGTCCTATAGTGAAGTAAAGCTTAGAGGATGAGATCAAGGCATGTGGTGGAGGACAAAGGCATTTGACACTCTTTGAAGTGTTGAATGCTGAAGAGACTGATGCAGCGGAGGTAGGAGACAAGGACTGGCAGAGAGGTGAGGTGCAGAGCCAGGACATGGGGTGTGGCAGGAGGGGCCCTGGGCACTGTGGCATTATGTGAGGTGGGGGGCACCACAACGAGATTGGGGGGAGGGAAATTATGTTGGAAGAATTGTTCTAGGAGGGGAAATTTTGGGAGGTGTGATAGGAGTGGTGATTTGAGGGGGATTTGTGCTAGGAGGGGGGATTTGTGCTAGAAAAGGTAATATGGTAGGGGGGATTTGTGCTAAGAGGGGATTTTTTGGGGGGGGGTTTGTGCTAAGAGGGGATTTTTTTTTGGCGGGGGGGGGGTTGTGCTAGTAGGGATGATTGAGGGGGGATTTGTGCTAGAAGGGGAAATTTGTGTGTGGGGTGGGGGACGATTTGTGCTTGGAATGGAAATGTGAGAGGTAGATGATTTGTACCAGGAGGGGGATTTCGGCAGGGGGGCAGATTTGTAATAGGAGGAAGGAGGGAATTATGCTTAGGGCATAACCATGCAGATTAGTGCTTGATTTTGCGTCAGGGGGGATTAATCATACATTTTGGGGGGGCGCAATTTGGCATATTTTCCCTGGGCTCTAGATGACCTTGTTCTGGCACTAATTAGGTGAGTTGCAGGGTATCTTCATTTAGTATATTTTTTACTCTGACATGGTCATTTTAATGTAATTGTGGTGAAATTTAATGTTGTAAAGTATATCCAATAGTGTGCAAGGAAAATCAGTAAATCAAACCCTATGACTCTCTCTAAAAAAGTAATTTACAAAAGGTGGTCATACTGACATACTGTATATACAGTATGTATAAATTAACTCTAATAAGACTATAGAATAATTTTAGGTAAACCTTCAATAAGAATTTAGTGTCTAACTTTTTTGGAAAAGATAGTTGGATGGTAACGTATGACCTTACCTACTCATGTTGGAGGGTCTGTTACACACATACTGCAGTTATCTATAGCCATAAGAATTCAGTTTACAATAATCACACAAGAAAAGGATGAACTGATATAGGTTGAATGGGGTTCCTGCACTTACAGAAACAGTGCACTTCAAAATGACTTATTATTAAACTTGCCACTAAATGATTTGAAAAAGTGCTGTATGTCTCCTTAAAAATCACAAAGCTATTAGGAAACATTTTTTAGCATACCATGGAGATGAAAGGAGAATGCTTGTAGGACAGTCTGAAAATTAAATGCTTTGATCTCACAGGGATACAGTGTTCTCCATTCACCTCCAAGCTATGCTGTGCTAGCAATTCTCAACATAACCACACTATATTCTTGTTAAAACCATTAAGGTGTTTAAAGCTCATCTAATTTAGTGCAGTAAAGTGTATAACTAAGAAACAAAGCAAATATTTGGATCTCTGGATAACATAGTGTTTCTATTTCTTAAACACATCATCCTCATTGGTAGCCATTAACCTTTCTCCAGTGGGATTTAAGAGATGGTTAAATGCAGGTGCCAATGAGAGGGACTGTATTGGGTGGATTTGAGTTTGGCCTGGATACCCATTTCAGATGCTAGTGGAATTTAAATAAATTTACTGAGGTTCACTTATTGAACAATGGGTTGAGAGATCATTGTTTTTTTTTAAACTAAGAATCAGCAGCAAACAAATTATTAAATATCTGATAGGATCTAATGGAATTATTATATTATGAAATTATTTATTTATAAAAATACTACATGTTAAAAAAAAGAAAGAACTGGTTGAACTTATTACACTATGCAGCACACCAAGGCACTTCTCTAATTAAAGAGACGAAAATAGAGAATAATGAGGAGATTTGCATGTCACAATGCTGTTCCCGTTACTCATGAGTAAGCTTGGTTGCAGCCTCGAAGCACTGATTTTCTTCTTACTGGAATGTAACACACAGCAGGCAGCTATCAATTCCCGGATCTTACTCATGTATGTCAACAGCCATTAATGAAGCCTAGGGGAGTTTATTAGATTGTTCCAACATATATATTTAAATGAAGTTCTGAAGAAAATCCATTGATTTTGTAAGACTGGGATGGAAATGCTATTTTTACATATTTATAGTTTTACTATGTGCATACTATTCAGAAAAATAAGGGAACATTCACCTAATGAGAATAACATTGTAGGGCTATTTTTCAAAACTGGCAATAAATTGACCTTCGTTTTGCAGCACTTTGTTTTATCTAAGTTTCCATTTAAAAAAGGAGTTGATGTGAAAGCTGCATTGTCAACACAAAATAACCACAATAGTGAAAAGACCATAAAAGATGACAAATTTGAAAATAAAAAAGATATGTCACCTTTAACAAAAACCTATAAAGAGACAAATCTAGAAATTGCCACAAGGTGACCCATAAAGTTCTAGCTTTCTGCCTTCCATGCAGATCCTCTTGCTTCACAACTTTAGCCACTGATCTAGAAAAATTATGCAGATAGAGATTTATGACTTTTTAAACCTTCAGATTTGTTTCAGATCAGGTTTCCTTTCAAATTAACCCTTAAAATGTAACTTACCCTCCAACATCTAAACTTAACTAGTATCTAAACCCAAGAACACATTTTTAGATACTGCAGCTTACTAGTCCTTGGATTTTGTGGCTGAAATAATTTTTTCAGACTTATTTTACTTTATTTTCACCTTGTGATCCTGCCAGTGACACTTTTCCTGTCCTAGGGTGACACTTACTCACTGAACTATTGCTATTGAAGAGCACAATTGTCACCCTAGGACAGAACTACAGAACCCCTCTCCTATACTCCTCTCCATAACAGGTGTTCTGTATTCCACAGAAAAAGCTTGAATTAATGCAAACTGATTAAATTCAGCACAGGAGATTAGATCATGCTTAAAAGTAAGGCAGGCCATATACAGTTCGAATCTTGGCTGGTTCAGCAGGAACCGGTCAAGATTCGAACCGTGTATGGGCAGTAAATGTACCAAGTTCATTGATCGATCAACTTGAAGCTGGTTTTTACCTGCTATAGCCAAGACAATGGCCCTGCAGGAGGGATTCTGTGTTGGTAGGGGAATCAAGCTAATTTCTTTCCTGCAAATCCATGTATGGCTGACCTAACAGCCAGGCAACTAGTGCATGCGAGTAACTCTAACTTGTTCCTGAAGTTTTAAATCTTCCTAACCAAATAATTTTGACAACTAAAAAAGGTCTGAATTATTTATACGTTTGCTTATTCTTATTATTCTTATTGAATCCCTTAACACGGCCGCTGCTGTATCATGTGACTACCGTGATTGGTCCTCACAGAAGTAACATGATTAGGAGCCTGATTCACTGGCTCCTGATAAAAATCCTTGACTGGGAACTGTTGGTAAGCATGCTCTCAGCATACAACCCCATGCCGCCCATGGACGCATATGTGCGGCGGCTGGGCATTAAAGCCCACTTTTCTTGCTCCTGCATATATGCGGTCGGCAAGTGGTTAAGAAGTCAGTGTTAGATAAACAAGCGGTATAAAATGCAATGTGTGGACTCACATTCATACCATGCATTCTTCCTAGAATGAGACAGGTCAGACTTAGGACCAAATCATTACCAATCAGAGGTGAGGAGAGTCAACGAAATTATGAACCTTCTGAAAGGTGTACATTAAAGTAACATTAAACTTGTCAGTCAGAAGATTGAAAGCAAGGAAACAACCAATTACATTTCCCACGGGCACTATTTACTGTTAACATTCTTAAGACATATTACAATGCAAATAAATTCTGCATCAGAATTCCAATTCCAGATTTGTGATGAGGCCAGCCTTTCCGATCATGGACTTCAAAAGAGCATATGTTAGGCCATGTTGACCTGAACTTTTTCTGCTTCTGCAGTTAATCAATCAAAAAGCGAAAGAATGATATGGAAACACCAACCACCACAAAGAAAGATTTCAGCTTATATCACTCTGTTTTCTAATAATACAAAAGTGCCAAAACTACTAAAGTAATACATTGTAATGTATATAGTAATAAATAAATATAAGCTTAATTATACTCAAGGGGCCCATTTGTTATAGTATTCTAGGCACCCTTTGCCATTTATAGGCATGACCCTTTTTAAAGTTATTCATGAGAGCGACAAATGTATTTTATTGCTGTGCTAGGTAACATTATGATGGTGAGAATCTTCTCCGCCCTTAAAAGCTACAGAAAATTTTACACTGCATGAGCTGCCTGCCCACTTGCATGCAGGACAAATAACAAAACAGAAAGAGTAGTTGCCGTATAGATATTGTATCATAGGCCGCATCCGGCAGAATGTACAAACTATTTTGCCGTAATCATAGACAGCTATGATTAAGCATCATAGCATCAAATGCAACAGTACTTCTTTTAGGTCTTCCTAACCATAGGAACCATAGTACCTCACTGTGCTGATTATTTCTGTTGTGTAAAGCTGGCCATACACCAGTAGAATTTTTTCAAAAATTTTAGTTTTCAGTAAATTGATTCAATTTTCTCATGGTTAGTGATGTGAAATCAACATTCATTTTTGACCATAGTGACAAGAAAATGTGAAGCAGCAAGATGGAAATTTTTTCCAGAACTGCGAGTGTTGTTTCCATTTGGGAAAGTTGCTTATACAAGAGAGGAGCACAGAGATGAACTCATGGCTGTGCTGTTGCTCCTTTTGCTTCAGTGACACCACTGTGCTCTCTAGAATGAGCCGCTTGTCAATCCTACTTAACCCCAGTCAGGCTTCAAGTTATGCTCTGGATTGTACTAGACGTGTTTGCTCGGGTGTTGATTTAGCACATGTTATATTTTTATGCCCTGTTATTGGCAGATATTGGCAACAGATGGTCTTCCCCCTATACTATCTGTACCTGTGCCATGTATTGGGTATCTTGGGTGAGGAACAATGGTCGAGATATGTCACAATTATATTATATATTATATTCCCCCTTCTGTTCGCAAATGGATGCAACTGTTGAACCAAATATTAGCATACTAAAAGCATGACTTTAAACATAGGGGTTGCCCCAAGAAATACAATAAAGTATGGGGTGCCTGGTGTTCCTCCTCTCTTACTATAACCACTACTTAAGAAACACTTTATGTGCCATTGGGTTGCAGTCTTGATTGCCATGCTTGAAGTTCACTGCCTACTTATTTGCATTTAGAGAGATTTCAGGAAGGTAATTGGTCACTGACCTTAATTGTGATTATCAAGCTATATTATGTATATACATTTATATTACTTGTTTCCATGTCTCTGAACGAAAATTTGAATTTCATGTTGAGCGATATGTTTTTTGTACCACTGTTTTGCATCTCTGTCAATAAAAAGAGTTTTAAAAAAATGACCCTCTTAGATTCTAAAGCTACCAAGGTAAGGTATTATCCCTGTGTAAATGCTTAACTTTCCAGCTGCCCACTTGACTGAACATTGCTTCACTGATGAGTGTTAATGTCTATGGTCACAGGTTCCTCCTGCTTTGTCCTGTATTGATGAGGACACGCCAAGAAGTGTCAGCTTCCCAGTGGATTTTGGGAGACATTTTCTCATGAACGGAGCAGTGGTTATTGGTGTGGAATAGCAGGAGAGGTATTAATCTTCTTATTTTATAGGTATAACACACTAAGAAAACTTTAATATAGTGACAGGGTCACTTTAACTGTATTAGATAAAACATGTGAGGTCCTACCTATATAGTCTGACATGGAGGTCTGATCCACAAATGTGACTGAGCAGAATTTCAAATATTTTAGTAGGTACAGTTGTTCACATATGTATTTCAACTGTGTGCTGTTTGGCAGTTGTTTAACTTTAAATAAAGATTAGGAATTCATCAAACACTGTGGAGAAATAATAATCAATGACCGACTTATGGTTATCTATGAAGACTCAAAAGAAGTCAACTATTTGATTTTTTTATGTTAAGTCAGTGTTTTTTTAAAGTTGGAATGTGACTGGGACATGCTTGTGGGAAAAGCAGAATTCTACAACGTGTTCTTGAATGTTCTGAAAATGTGCCTGGTGACAAGTCCCCTCTGCCAGCTGCCAAGTAGGTAATACTATACCAAATAAGGCCTCAAGTAGGAGTAAGGTGATTTCTCCACATGCTTGTCAGATATGCACCATAAAATCTGACAGGAAAATTCTAATAACCCTAATATGTTTACCTTGCGGGAGAGAGGGCAAGGGGCTAAACCAGAAAGTGTTTCCACAGGGATTCAAGTAGATGAAAGAACATATTTCACGTTGGAGATTAGTGCAAGATGCTGTGCTTACAACAGACGAAAATTAACTCATAAGAAGACATTTACCACCATAAGGCAACTTTCAACTTTCTAGAAAGTGCTGAAAGAGGTGCAATAATATTCACAGCATTTAATGTGCCTGTTATGGCACTGGAGATTCAACCAACCTCCTGGTCCTCCTGCCCTCTCTTGAAGCTTCCCCAAATTTTATGATGGAAGTATTAGAACTGGGTGAAAGGGTTTATTGATGGCTCAGCCAGTGACTAGAAGTGACGATTCTCAGTCATGGCTACTCTCAGCATGCTGCTCTAGCTTACACACATGATTTAAAAACATAATTATAAGTAAACTGCTTTTTGTTCAAACTCACCATAACTCACTTGACCCTTTGAATTATCTAAATATAAATCATGCACTCCACAGGGGATCCTGCAGTACTGAACGTGCAGAAAAGCAAGGGAGACCCACCAGACAACTGCCACACAAATAAAGTCCCCGCTATATGTCAAAATAGCTGCAAGATAGCCAGGCATTGGCAGAAACCTGAGGCTTCTTCTCTAGCTGAATGGGCCTGTGAAGTAGGACCAATTGAAATTAATGATTGGGATGAAGAGAAAATCTTAGTCCTATAACTTCATGTGGACTGTGCAGTATTATTTCCAATATTCTCATCCTTCCTCTCCCCCACCCCATTTTTCACTCCCCTCGTTCCTTCTCCTCTTCTATCACTTTTCTCTCTATCACTTCTATATAATGGTTATTACCATTGCACATGACTCATTATTATTGCAGATTGCTGGTTGGTCATTTCAGTCCTCTACGAGGGGATCTACACCAATGAATGTTAGTTTTTTCTCAACCTGATGTGTTTGATACTGCACCAACCCAGGATGTACCAGTACTTATGTTTTTCATGCTATGTCCTCCTCTGTCAATTGGATTCAATTTTCCCGGATTCTTCAATTCGCAAGACAAATGGCCAAAGAGGAGGGGCCAGGAGTGCCAGCCGGTGACCCGAGATGAGGAGGTTTGGGGCCGCTCTGTGCAATTCCATTGCACAAAGCAGCTACGTATAAACCTGTTTGCTATTTAAAAAAAAAAAAATAATAATAATTTTTGCATTTACAATCACTGTAACTAATATGTAGATAGTGACAAATTTCCATGAATGTAATAGGTAATGGTAATACAATTTATTCAATAGAAGCGTCTTCATACCAGAGGTTTTCACATGGGTGAATAGATACACGATCGGGTGACATCCCTTTTAAATAATTATTCATATTATTTTGTCATGGAGAGTGAGGAAACAAAAGGACACATGCAACCAGCAGCTCCACGGGGGCAGTGCCACTTTGGTATGTAGGCAAAAAATCTTTGATACCTCAATAACCCAGGCTTTTTCAACCAGGGTATCCAGGCACTCTGGGCTGCCTTGAGGTTTCTTCAGGGGTGGCTTGGTAAAATGCCTAAAAGTTGGCCCAAAATTGTATACAAGTTGGTGGGTGGATGAAACCTGCCTTTTAGATCCACAAAGCCACAGGTTTTCATTGTACATCATTACAACCTTCTAGCTGCCAACTCCTAACGACCAATGACGTCATCAGGTGATAAGGACAGTTGCCTGCATATCATCCTTGTTTGACCCTCCCTTGCCTCTCTCCATCAGCTTTGGGGTCTTATTAGCTAAGCGATGGAGAAAAACTGAGGAACAAGAGAAACATTAGAATACTAGTCAGTACCAGTTTGCAAAAGTGTATTTGCTTTGGAGAAGAGATCAACTTTAACATTGGGTGTCCTATGTGGATTGATGTTGCTGCATTATGTAAAACTATCAGAATAGTTTTTACATTTTAAAATGGGGTGCCTCAAGACTGTCCATAATTTTGGAGGGTGCCTCGAGATTGTCCATAATTTTAAAAGTGTGCCTTGACTGAAAAACGTTAGAGAAACACTGCAATAACCTATGTAATTAGCAGGACTTTCTTGCTGTTGAAGTTAGGGCATTTCACTATAAATTAGAGACACCTACTAATCTGGAAAATACACAAGCTCACACTTAACACTGTCTTCTCTAATTCATAGAGCATGTTCAAACGTACAGCTGCCCTTGCCTGCCCCTCTGAAATGTGAGCTGTGGTGGATTGCTTATCAGAGGGTGGATGACCGGTGGCTGTGAGCCGATAAGCCACCTCCTCAGGTTTTAACCCTACAAAGCCTGCAGCACTGTGCTGCAACTGTTTGCATTATACATGGCAAGCACCTTGAGGCGATTCAGTTCGCAGTTGTAGCGCTATATAAATCATTCATTTATTCATTCATTCATGGCTGCAGTGCAGCCCCTTTCACTTGAATAAGTCACATTTGCTGGTGGTAGTGTTCACTGAATGTGGCAAGGTGTGTTATTATTTTCATATGTACAGTAAGGTTGTGGCCACCCATATGAACAAGCCCTTTGTGATTTATTTAAGGTCATATGTAATCAGTAGCTGGTGGTGCTCCATTTTTATGGGGGGGCTACACCCCTTCGCTTAATCGTCAGCCCACCAGCCCCACACTTATCTAGGTCACAGGCAGCGCTTTCTCCTCATCTGCTTCACCCTGAGTCTCCTTCTCCTTGGCATCACGGCGGCTTCCCCTGCGTCATCTCCTCCTCGGCGGCCAATACAATTACTTCTCCTCTTGGCCAATCGGGTCTCAGGACCTGCTTCCAGATTGGCCGGGAGGACAATCAGAAGACAATAGCGAATATTAATTCGCTATTATCACACAACTGAGTGGGCTCAGAGTGCAGTGCTCTGTGCCCTGAGCCTACCCTTTTTTTAAGCCAATTAGAGCCTCTGTTATCTATAACAATATAAAATAAACGTGTAACCATACGTGAAAATGTATTCAATATACTGTATGCTGAAGTGTACTATTACCAAAATAGATAAAAATATGGTGGTATAGTGAGCCTATACTAAGTATAGAGCTAAAAAGGTAGGTAAAAAAGTGAAGCAGTGTATCCCAATTGAGGGGAGCTAATAGTGGAAAGACTAGAGAACCAAAAACACCAAACCAAAGATGTGTGAGGAAAAACAGGCAATCTGCCATTGTACTACCTTGACATCCAATGTCATCCCATACAATGCGAATGGTGCACAATACCCACTGACATATTCACCCAACAGGAAGTAACTAGTCCAGCTATAAGGAGTATATAAACTCCAATGTAGCCAATGGGTGACCGCCAATGTCAAGCAGGCGGCTAATTCGAGGGAGGACGCCGCCACATGAGCAGACCTCACTGCTCGGCAGTTGGCGCCACAAATCCCTCATGGAAGACAGAGGTTGACGCCACACGCCCGACACTGGGGGCATGGCATCGATGCGCATCGGGACAACCACCCGAACCCCCACGTAGCAGGAGGCGAAGAGGGAAGGGGAGAATGGAAGGTAACCAGAATACCAGGCATGAGGTGTCAAGGATGAACCACTCCCCTAGACTTGTCTTATGTGATAGCCCAAATACGGAAAAAAAATTACAAGATAAATAATATTAACTGTACTAATGCTATTGGTGGACTGTACCAAAAATAAAATAAATAAAGTAATCGGAACCACTTGCATTTCGGTCACATGCTTCATACAAAGTCCCAAACCCTCTCCTTATGCTATCAGCAAATAGGGATGGAGGCACTTGACCTGTCCTGAGCCTCATATAAAGTCCCAAACCCTTTTTTTCACAGTGAGTATAACAAGCATGCTTTACTGCATATACAGACTGGTTTTACTGTTGTGGCAATTGTCGGCAATGGCACCTTCCTAATCGGTGCAAGACCACACCAATTTCAAAAAGTAGTTTCTGTACTACTTTTTGCGATTTCTGGGTGCGATTTCCATCGACATCTGTGCAGAAACCCACACAGATGTCTCTGAAATTGCTGCCGAAATCCAGACTGATATGCGGGAATGAAATGGTGGGAGTTCAGCTGAACTCGCACGACTTCATTCCCGCAGCTCAGTGTGAACCTAGGCTTATAGTGAGAATTGGCATATTGTTGTAGATGAAAACATACTAAACAATGCCCTGTCAGCCAGGTTGAATACATACACTATATTACTATAAGTATTGGGACACCTGCCTTTACATGCACATGAAATTTAATGGCATCCCAGTCTTAAGCCCCATACACACGCTCGGATTATCCGAGGACCAGGTCCGTCGGATCATGTCCGTCGTACTTTGTCCGATGTTGGTTTTGCGTACACACGGTCGGACAAAGGTGTCGGAAAATCCGATCATTCTGAACGTGGTGACGTTTGTTGCCTACGACGGGACTACGTAGAGGCTAGTAGCCAATAGCTTTGGTCTTGTAATGTGATCTGAGCATGCGTAGCACTTTGTCCGTCGGAATTCGCTACACACGATCGGATTTGGTGTGATCGGACTTTGTTGTCAAAAAATCTATCCAGCAGGAGATAGGACTTTGTCCGTCGGACAATCCGATGGAAACTGTCCGATGGTGCCTACACACGGTCGGAATTTCCGACAACATTGCCTGATAGGACAGAATCCATCGGAAAATCCGACCGTGTGTATGGGGCTTAAGTCCGTTGGGTTGAATATTAAGTTGCCCCATCCTTTGCAGCTATAACAGCTTCAACTCTTCTGGGAAAGCTTTCCACAAGGTTTAGGAGCGTGTCTATGGAAACATTTGACTATTCTTCTAGAAGTGCATTTGTGAGGTCAGGCACTGATGTTGGATGAGGAGGCCTGGCTCGCATTCTCCACTCTAATTTATCCCAAAGGTGTTCTTTCAGGTTGAGGTCAGGACTCAAAACCCGCTCATCCATGTCTTTATGAACCTTGCTTTGTGAACTGGCCAAAATTATATGGTGGAGGGGGGATTATGTTGTGGGGTTGTTTTTCAGGTGTTGGGCTTGGCCCCTTAGTTCCAGTGAAGGGAACTCTTAAGGTGTCAACATACCAAGACATGTTGGACAATTTCGTGCTCCTAACTTAGTGGGAACAGTTTGGAGATGACCCCTTCCTGTTCCAATATGACTGCACACCAGTGCACAAAGCAAGGTCCATAAAGACATGGATGAGCGAGTTTGGGGTGGAGGAACTTGACTGGCCTCAACCCGATAGAACAACTTTGGGATGAATTAGACAAACTCCTAAACCTTGTGGACAGCCTTCCCAGAAGAGTTGAAGCTGTTATAGCTGCAAAGGGTCCGCCAACTCAATAATGAACCCTACGAACTAAGACTGGGATGCTATTAAAGTTCATGTGCGTGTAAAGGCAGCTGTCCCAATCATTTTGGTAATATAGTGTAATGTAGACCCTGAATCTAATGAATACATAGCCATAGCAAAGCTCACTATCTACTACAAATACAAATACAGGGGTAATACAATTTGCAATGCAATTGTGAGTACATTTTTCAAATTTTTATTGAATTCCTCTCTTGCTGTCAGTTGTGATCTCCCCATCCATTACATCACGCTAACAATACAGTTAATGCAGGAACAGAGAAGCTGATTTTTTGGTGTCCCCTGTCGGCTATTGCATGTCAGGAAGGCTGGCCTCACATGCAGGAAAAGTAACATTCAAATCAGTTGGGTTAGAAAGAAGTTTTAGATACTTATATAGCACATCAGAAATATTCTTTTAGAATCTCCTCTCTGCATAGAAAACATGTCAAAGCCATGATAGGATGTAATTTAATTACTAGGAAACAAAGCGGCATTGAACAGTCAGAACCTTTCCATCACAGTAATATAGTGTCATGAAGAATGTAACAAAATGTACTTCCAGACCTGGCCTGGCAGAATACGGATTTTTTATTTTTAACTAAACTTCTGCTTCTATTACAAATAAAAAAAACATGACTCAGCTATGCTGCTCCATCCAGAATATGTTATATGATATATCATTTTGTATTTTATTTGTGTGTAATATAGGGGCATGCAGACACTTTTTAATCCAACCGCCCTACGTGTTTAATAAACCGCAATAACTGCTTCTAACTATGTTTTGGAAAAATATATATCTGTCAAGGTCTGGCAAACATTACAACTGCTCTGCAAATGTAAGCGATATAGCTTTCTGCAAGCAGCATTATAACATCTGTAAATGCTGTGCTTCCTATTATACACACTACACAGCCAAAGCACTCGTTTCATCAGCTACAGATGTTCCAGACTTTTACAATAAGGCCTCTTGCACACTTGGCATTTAGCCCCAGTGCATTTAATTGCAGCTAGAAGGCACACCTGCCGGCAGCCTGTCAAATTCTATGAGGGTCTGATAGCTTCTGTGACTGGATGGGGCTGGGCTATATGTAGGTTTGGAGCCGTATGCACCAAGGGATGGAGCAATATGCATTTCGGGCATTTGTCTCTGGGCAAACTGCCCTGAATGGATGTGCCACTGGGTGCACCCAGCTCTGTCCAGGCGCAGTAGCTGTCAGACTCTCATAGAGTTCGGGAGGGTGGATGCCCTCCAGCCACAGCTAAATGCTAGAGCCTTATGTACCCAGGCTAAACGCCTAGTGTTCGTGAGGCCTTAGATAAACAATAGGTGACACAAAATGTTACTAAATTTGAACCATTATTTTTTCCCTTTTCAGTTTTACTTTAGTTCACGATTGGCACAATTTTAAATAAGTCAAAATAAATTCTCTTTCACCCATTATGTTATAGTAATTACACCAGTGGCGGCTGGTGCTCAAAATGTTTTGGGGGGGACACAAACAAACTGAAAAATACTGAAAAAAAAACATCAATTGCAGCCTCACTGTGCCCATCAAATGCAGCCATTGTGCCCATCAAATGCAGCCACAGTGCCATTAATAGCAGCCATTGTGCCCATCATATGCAGCCATTTGTGCCCATCATATGAAGCCACTTATGCCCATCAAATGCAGTCACTTGTGCCCATCAAATGCAGTCACTCTTGCCCCTTGAAATTCTGCCACTTGTGCCCGATCAAATGCAGCCACTCATGCCCATCAAATGCTGCCAGTTGTGCCCATCAAATGCCACCAGTGTGACCCTCACCTGCCGTCTGCCCAGCATTTACCCCATCTTAGTGACGGGTCAGGCAGCGGGCTCCTGTGGCGAGCTGTGGAACGGCTCCTGTGTCCTCCATGCTTCTCCTTCCTCTGTTGTTCCATTTTGCTAGGCGTCCAATCGGAGCGCCTCTGCTTTCCATCAATCAGGTAACGGGTATTAGACCCGCGCTACATGATTGGCGGAGAGGCGGTTCAGTGTTAGAAGAGCAAATATTCGTTTTCTTTTCTAACACATCTGGGTGGAATGCGAGCGCAATGCGAGCGCTCCAAGTCCACCTTTTTTGAAGCCTATTAGAGCCTATGGCTCTAATCAGGTGCTTCACAAAAACACCCCCACTACTGGAATTCAGGCGTCCGACATCCGAAAAGTGTCCGGACGTCTGAATAGGAGGTTGCAGCGATGCCCATGGATAGATTCATGCTATGCAGGGGGTGGCTGGAGAGAGGGGGCAGCACCCATGCGCCCTTAATGGACGGGATGCCAGTAATGCCAGTAATAATAGATCCAGTTAGTATTTAATGGCAGCAAAACAGCAAGCTTATGTTCTCTTTTTCTTTACATAAATCATTGCACATTCTTTTGGATGGCCATAGACCTTAAAACTGAACTCCAGGCAAATCGCTAAACTCAGAGCTAAAATACAAACTGTATATGAGAGTTGTTTTACCTGACAAAGACTTTGAATTTCTGTCCATCCAGTCCTGAGATGTACAGAGCCCTGCCACACAGCACAATCATGAGACCATTTTGTTTGAGATAGTTATAGACTGTAGAAGGAATACAGCATAGTCCTCTGTCTACCCCCAGTCTGCTGACTGGACAGTGAAAGAGAAGTAGGAGAATAATGATGTCTTCCCTCTGCTCACTTTGCTCTGTCCTACTAACAGCATGGCAGCCTTGTCAGTGCAGACAGCATGCCTGATTGACTACTGTGAAGAACAACTGATTGGATCCCAGTCCTGACCACCCTCTCCCTGTTTAGCTTTAAAGGGTGGTGACTTAAATAATCAAGTGCAAGGGAATGGCAGAAAACCTGAAGTTTGCCAGTGGTTTTGCCTATGAAGAAGGGCGTGACACACATACATTTCTGATTTCAGATACACAACCATATAATAAAGTTTTGTAACCTGTTCTATCATTATTTCATCATTCCAAGATTATTCCATCATTATCCAAGATAACTATTTGCTGTGCCTATAGGCAGCAATGGGAATGATATCATTGCCTAATCTATACAGAAAAACAGCCATATCAGGTCACTGTGATCTTATGTCTATGGGAGGCTATAGACCTCCCAGTTTGGCATATCAGCAGATGATGAGCAGGGTGTTGCAATATCAGAAGCCTGAAGATTGGGCCCCGTAATTCATGCCACACAGTTATGGGTGTCACTCCATAAGGGTGGGAGGTGCTAACATTTTTGAGTGGTGCCTGTAATTGCATCATAAGGATACTACACAATGATCTTTGGAAACATACAGAACAGAGTTTGTACATTTGGGGACATATTGCATAAAATTGTGGTATGAATGAATGAATGAATGAATGATTTGTATAGCGCTACAAATGCGAACTGAATCGCCTCAAGGCGCTTGACTGCTCTTGTTGTCATGCAATATAAAGCTGATAACCCTTATAATACAGTCATCAGTATTGAAAAATTAACTTTATTTTGCATTAAAATGCAATAATGCTGCATCTGAACATGACCTATACAGAGTATGATATTTCTATTAGATATGATGAGACATTTTAAAATTTGACTCCTGACTTTGCCTCCTGACTCTGACATCTGACATTTGACTTCTGACATCCAGAGAAATAGGAGAAAGCAAACTGAGCTTGTGTACCAACAAAAAAGGAACAGAACAAAACAAAAAGTGAAAATAAAAAATAAAGCTGCAAGCACACTATGAGATGTTTGTCATAGTATTAGAACTTGTGTAAATAAATAAAGTGCTGTGCTAAACAAATATGCAGTATATCTTGCTTTAAATAAACAAAGAACTATAGCAAATTCATGTGTGAAGATAAGAAAATAACACAATGGGGTGGATTTAATAAAACTGGAGAGTGCAAAATCTGGTGCAGCTCTGCATGGTAGCCAATCAGCGTCTAAATTCAGCTTGTTCAATTAAGCTTTGACAAAAGAAACATGAAAGCTAAAGTTAGAAGCTGATTGGCTACCATGCACAGCTGCACCATATTTTGCACTCTCCAGTTTTAGTACATCAACCCCAATATGTCCATATGTGAATTTTCCAAGTGATAAACAGTCCATGATCAATGCTCCACCACTACCACATCTTGGAAAAACCACTACCTTGAAGGTACAGAGGTAAGATTCCCAACAACAGAGGACCCTCTAACTAAAGAGAGGTCAATAATGGCTCATATAATAGTCATCACGTAGACCACATCACTTCTGCTGGCAGTAAAATCGCTATACATGCTGGTTGGGAGGTTTTTCTTATTGCGCAATTGCTTTAATTTTATTGTGAGTGCAATTTTAAGCATTAATAAATGGTTTTAAAAGGGTTTTATGCTATGTAGTATACCTTTCTCATTTCCCTCTGAGAGCTAGTTGAAAGGTGAGGTGAAGAGGACATACGGGATATCCACTGTGGAAGCTACTGAATACCGCCAGTGGAAGTGATATGGTCTGGATAATGACTAATATATATGAGCCATTATTGACTTTTCTTTAGTTAGAGCAGCCTTTCTCAACCTTTTCAACACAGAGGAACCCTCAATATAGTTCTCCAGTCTCGGGGAACCCCTGCTAAAAATTAGAAACCTCCAACTCATGATACATTAGTGTGATGGTCAGTGGGAAGAATGGTCCTTACACGTGTGGTCATTGGGAAGAATTACCTCCTTACAGATAGCTAAAAAGACCAATGGTGTCGGTGGGAACTTATCCGAGAGGCAGAAATGGTCCAATGCTGAAGGAACCCCTAGCAACCTCTGGAGGAACCCTATTCCACGGAACCCTGGTTGAGAATCACTAAGTTAGAGGGTTCTCTGTTGTTGGTAATCTTACATCTGTACCATCAAGGTGGTGTTTTTTCCAAGAAGTGGTGGTGATGGAGCATTGATCACATACTTTTATATGGGACTGTGGGGACTAATTCTGACATATGACAAGATTGACTGTGGTTTGATGGATTATTGATGGGATTGACCATAGTCTAATTTCCGACTGCATATTGATGGAGGACCATGAAGGAATCTAAGGTATGTACTAAAACGGACACAATGTGCAACTATTTGCAGACAGATAGCACCCTTCCTCAGAGCTTGTCATCACATATTAGCTACTGGTTGACTTGTTGCAACTTCCCCTTCTCTTACGATTTACCTCTAAGAGGCCACTTGCACACTGCCTATGACATAAACATAAGATAAACAATTTGCCGCAATAAGTTAAAAAGTCAAGTGAAAAATTCCCTGACCGGGATGGCGTCATTTGTTTAATTAATTTACAGATTTTAATTATCTGTGACATAATACAGGTCGCTGGTCATTAATTGAGAAGGGTGTAGTAAAGTACATGCTTGCTACAGAACCTCTTGGGAAGTACAGCCATCAGTCATCCTCGCGCTAAATTACGTACGTTGTGTAGTTTTCAGAACCATAACAATGATTGACAGCCATGGCTTGCCAGAGGTTCCTTACCAGATGTGGCCTTTCATTCCAGAAGCAGGCCTATTTTTCCCAGCATTGTACTTTATGCCACAGCAGTGTGGAACCAGCCGATTGCCTCATATATCCATATGCAAAAAAATACATGATAACCCTGCCTCTCACCCTACAGGGACTACTGGAATTCATTAGGCCCATGATAAAATTAGCGTTCAAGTCATTATGTTTCAACTTAAAAAATAAATAATTAAAAAATATAATTATGCAATTATTCAAAGAAATGTGTTACTGAGAGAATGTATAATACAATGTATTGGAAGGACTGTTCCGCTTTGTTTATAGCAAAGTTGACCTTCTCTTCACCTGTACTGTAACAGCAAAATGTAAGAACATGATTGGTTCTCATAGACCAGAAAAACAAATCTTCATTCAGACACTTTCACACACAAGGCCTCATACACATGGACATTTGCAGGCATAAATGTATATGTCTGGCTTCTAATTCTCAGTATTTTCTCATGTCCAAGCTGCCACAGGTGGGGCATAGGTCCAGCAATAAAAGTGAATGGGTGTACACTTATGTACTCGTATAAATGCTGATGCTTTTACATATCGCCATTTACATGTGCGTATAATATACAGTATTTCCCAAAAGCAAAATGAGTATTGGAGCGTACAGCGTACCTGGCTGGACACCCCACCTGTGGCACCTTGGGCACAGAAAACGCCAAGGAATTTTACATCAGGCATATTTTATTCCTGCAAACCTCCATGTACATGAGACCTAAGGCAGTGTCTTGCTAAACCCCTTTTTTTTAAAAATGTTGAATAACCTGTGGAAGGATTAGAACCTCTGCTATTAAGGAAAATCGTCCAATAGGATAACTTGTTTCAGTGACAACTGGAACTGGAGCTCACTTCCTGTTCTGTGTCTGGGACAGCTTGTGAAGGGAAATCTCCTCAATGGGATACAAACTCTAAAGAAAACTGGAACAGGTAAACCATTCCCAACACCATTCAAAACCAGTACATTTCATATAGTTCAAATTCACAGAATACATATAGTTTGTTACATTGTACTACATGGCAAATCTAAAGGAGATTGTACAATCAGGTTGTGAAATGTACAGTTAGATTTAGGGTCCTTTCATATAGGTGCACTCCATTCAGTTTAGCAGGGGAACTGTGAGCAGGTCCCCTGCGGAATTGTAGAAGACATGTCAAATTGCATGCCAAATTGGAGCCCATTGCCGGCAATAGCACCGTCCGAATCGCTGCGACGCCTACTTTGCGGCGCCACACTGATTCCCAAAAGTAGTTTCTGCACTTCTTTTGGTGACTTCGGGGGTGATTTCAATAGACAATCATCCGTGCATGAATCCGCACAGATGTCTGTCAAATCGCCCCCAAAGTCGGACTGAAATGCTGATTTGAAATTTCATGCCCGCCCTCAGTGTGAATCTCGGCCAAACCTAGGTTGGTATACATAGTTGCACCAGATTCTGTGTGCACCAGTGTTGGTTAATCTCCCCCTTTTTTTAATCTCTGAAATCAGATAGGTGTTTAAAATATGTTAATAATCAAATCTTCTATAATTACTAAAGCAGTATTAAACCCAAAACCAAAAATACAATATATATCGCAGCTTACCAATCATTTGATGTGGTGGCTGCATCATATTTCTTTTCTTAGGCTTTTTTCTCTCTGTTTTTACCTGGTGATCGAGTAAGTAATAAACCTCCTGTATTAGTGCCCCCACTCTGGATGAAAGAGCACAGGGGCACTTTTGGACAGCAGAATTGTCAGTCTGGGGGGAGTGTTAGATGTACTAGTAGATTAAAATGCACTAACAAATTGAAGCTGAACTCTATGTAATACTTTAGACCCCTTTCACACTACAGCGCAGCTAAAACAGCGCTAAAGCACTGGTCATTTTTGCCGCGCTTTAGTGGCAGTCCACCATCGGGGCGAATTTTACCTTAAAAAAAAAAGGTACAAAGTGCAGTTTTGTCGTGCTTTCAAAGCGCATTTAAGGCTCTTTGGAAGCGATGCCCATTCATTGCAATGGGTTAGACATGTGCGCTGTCAATAAATTTGTTTCGTTTTGTTCCCTTTCGTATTAGAATTACTTTGTATTTCGTAATTCGTGTCCAAAATTCAATTTCGATTCGTACGAAATACGAATTTTTGTTAGGTTCGTTAACTTCTCGGAACAATTACGAATGTTCGTATGATGAATTTATCATTATGAGGGGCTCCCACCATCCCTGTGCTGTGCTGACTTCCTGGGTTTTTAACTTTTACATTCATTAACTTTTCCTAACAATTACGAATGTTCATTAGGAATTTGGATCCGAAATTCGTAAACGAAATTTCGTATTTCGTACAAAATTCGGAACCGTAGCAATTCGTATTTCGGATCCTCCTGAATTAGGAATTTACGGAAATTTGTACGAATTTTTGATTCGTACGAAACTAATCGAACATGTCTACAATGGGCAGGGGTGCTTTGGGAGCGCTATTTACAGCTCTGGGGGTACTTGAGGTCCAGAGATGAAAAACACTGAGTTACCTTATTTAAAAGGTTAGATCCTCACTGCAAAAAAAAAAGTTAAATACATTTGGCATGGAGGAGCAGGCAGTTTATTGAAGACATATGGATGGAAGGTAAATCACATGGACACAACAGCTGTTTCTTATCACACACGTTTAAAAACAACTCCAGTATGAAGCATGGAGTAAAGTCTGCAATCATTTTCAGCTACATTAACTTAGACTGACTAAGCCAATAAGTACTGACCGGCTGAACTATGGGTCACGTGATGACTAAATTAGAATATTACCCATTATTGGGATTCTATTGTAAGTGAATAGCTCATGTTTATAGGATCTGAGCTCACGACAGCTAACGTTTAAAGCTGAACTCAAGGCATGATCTACATTGCACAGTTACATTGGTTCAGCTTGGACAAATCTGAGAATACGTATCTCATACCTGCAGGGCTGCCGTGGAAGTTAACAATCACTGTAGTAGTCAGAACTAACACAATGATAGCTGTGAACTATCAGGGGGTCCTGTGCAAGTGGCTCCCCCTCTGTACACTGGGCACAGGGGTCATTCTGGGTAGGGGCAGTGGTGCTCTCCCAATACAACCGTGCTAACACACATTGTGCTGGCATGATAAACTGCTGAGAAAATGCCATGTAGCTCTCACTGGATTGCATTATTTGGAATATGGCTGCAAAGAGGCTGCAGGAGATTATCAGCTCTGGGATGTAACAAAGGAGGAAAAAAGGTAAAACAAATATTTTTTTAAAATAAAAACTAGACAATGGTTTATGGTACCCCTTGCTTCTGCAAACTAAATGTTATTCACTTAGACCTCTTTCACACACACCACCCATAGCGTCAGCGGTAAAACGCCGCTATTTTTAGCTGCGTTTTACCGTCAGATTTACGGCGCATTTTGGCCGCTAGCGGGGCGCTTTTACCCCCGCTAGCGGCCGAGAAAGGGTTAAACCCCCCGGCAAAACGCAGCAATAGCAGCGTTTTGCCGGCGGTATTACAGCGCTGCCCCATTCATTTCAATGGGGAGCAGCGGTGGAGGAGCGGTGGAGGAGTGGTGGAGGAGCGGTGAGTTCACCGCTCCTTCACCGCTCCAAAGAAGCTGCTGGCAGGACTTTTTGTGACGCCCTGCCAGCACACGGCTGCAGTGTGAAAGCCCTCTGGCTTTCACACTGCAGACAATGGAGCAGCAGTTTGAGGGAGGATTGCAGGCGCTATTTCTAACGCTATAGCGCCTGCAAAACGCCCTCGGTGTGAAAGGGGTCTTAGGGTTTACATCTACTTTAACCTCCCTGGCAGTATGATTATTTCATATTTTTGATGCTGAAAGCGGTACAATGTTTTGCATGGAAATTTGGCGTTTTATATTGTAGGCCTGTAATTCTTAGGAATAACTCACTTAAATCTGTCCAAACAAGAGTCTAGTAGACATCCCGGGTATGATAAAGTTTGAAACACCAAATCATAAATTATAATATAGTAAATAACTATAAATAATTATAACAAATAATAATAATACACATTATTCAATATTGTAATCAGATCAAAAACACTGAAATTTGCTCAGTTGCAGAATTGTCGCTGTCGTCACTTTCAGTGTTTGATGACGGATTTCCCCACAAATGGCCATCGCTCAATTCTGCAAGTGATTCTAATTTATTATCGCTTTTTTCTAGCTGGTCTAAAACCGCTTTTGTTGTAAAGGGACACTTTTTGGTTGCTATGGACAATCTCCAGTTTCCAGGCAGAAAGAACTATACCCCAGCAGAAGTCTATGAGGACGAAATGCGTAGGGTGAATACACCAGTTGTGCCACTTTTTTTACTGCGCATCTCCAGTTTTATTGAACCCAATTTAATTGAGAAAAGATTGTTTGGGATGTTGAAACATTCTGGAAATAAAATTTTATCCGGTTATCGGGTTTTACACCATGAGGAGATTCTCTTTTTTTTTTACTACATATTTTGGAAATCCTTGCTGTCTTTGAGAGGGTCGCAGAGACAATTCAAGGTACCCAATTCCTGTGTTGCCAACATACATGACTGGTGCACATTCACAGTCCAGTATTCCATCACCTGAGAGTCGGATCCATGCGTACTGCACGTTGGAATAAGCCTGTTTGACTCACAGCTACTGGCTTGTGAGTCCATCACTGTCGATAAGGGTACACCATCTTACCCCCATTTCTATGTACATGATGGCAACATGTTGAATGATGACCTGATATTTGAAAATCATACAGCGATTCAGAGCGAATGTTTTCATACATGTTCAACCATATGAACTTATTTTTTCCATTAACATGGACAATATATGCTAAATAGCTATACCTTTTGGTGATAGATTTTGACAAATTTCACTTGATTCATTCATTATTTTATATTTGTGATATATCTATATATATATATATATATATATATATAATACATACTAGTAGGTGGTTTGTATATTTAGGTGCATGTGGATATACACAACATTACTTGGTTTATATATCACAGTATTTCATAGAGGCAGGATATTCAGATCTTGCCTTCATACAGGTGTTGGCGTTGAATTTCAAATTTTTTCCTCATTCCATCATACAATTAGTCAGATTGTTGTGTCGGCTGCTTATCACCAGGGGAAGCGCGGTTTTATCCCCCCATTCCGAGAAAGAACAGTATTTATAATATAAAACTGCATGCAGGGCACTGGACAAACCACTAGGGACAAAAGGGATGTGAAATAATTTGATACAGTAATGTAATCTGGAAGATTACAATGTACTGTATGTGTAATGTGTTTTTAAAGTTTTGAATTTGGTGCCGTTCTCCGTCCTCGTGCGTCGCAACGCTCGCAGGGAATGGAGTTCGGCTCCGTGATAGATGCGGCGGAGGACACGGCCCGCACACACAGTGGGGAGACATCACAGGATTCTGGGGACAAGGTAAGTAACTTTGCCTGGATCCTGTGATGTGATCCCGAGTGTGGCTTGGGGTTACCACTTTTGGTAATGAAGTTTCACCCTGAGCCACACTCGGGATTACCGTTAGCGAGGTTAACTTAAGGCCGATTCAAATTT
Organism: Lithobates sylvaticus; assembly: GCA_028564925.1. Taxonomy (NCBI): domain Eukaryota; kingdom Metazoa; phylum Chordata; class Amphibia; order Anura; family Ranidae; genus Lithobates; species Lithobates sylvaticus. The sequence goes on along the minus strand of CM053033.1, from coordinate 67,163,061 downwards.
TTGTATTGCAGTAACAGAATGTTATGTTTGTTGGTGTACTGCGGTAAAAAATGTTGTCATCTCTATGCACTTGCATTGCAATGTACCACATTGCATAGAGGTTGATTTACTAAAGGCAACTACACTGTGCACTTTGCAAGAGCAGTTGCTACAGAGCTTAGTAAATGAGCAAATGCTCTGCTGACTCCCATCAACCAATCATGTACAAGCAAAAAATTCTGTTGTTTTTTTTATTTTCCTTGCACAGGATTGGGTATTCTTTGCAAAGTAAAGCTTTATCTCATTTACCAAGCTCTGGAAAAACAGCACTTGGAGAATGCAACTGCACTTTGCAAAGTGCACAATCTAGCCTTTAGTAAATCAACCCCATAGTAACAACCTATGTATTGTGGTGCACCGCATTGCTAAAATTGGTGCATGCACCGTTATATGTATATGATGTAAATCCGATTGCCTCTCGGGGGATCAGGAAGGAATTTTTTCCCCTGCTGTAGCAAAATGGATCATGCTCTGCTGGGGTTTTTCGCCTTCCTCTGGATCAACTGTGGGTATAGAATTGGGTATATAGGATTGTATGATATTATTTCATTTTTTTTGTGGTTGAACTGGATGGACTTGTGTCTTTTTTCAACCTGAGTAACTATGTAACTATGTAACCATGTAACTATGTACATTAAGCCTAGTGCAATGCACATTAACTTGCAATATAACATGAGTGTGGTAATGCATGGCAGAGATGTCAACTGTACTTAAAGCAGACCTTCAGAAATGTATTCAACTTTCCATCTGTTAAATCTTCTGCCCTTGTTGTTTTAACTTTGGATAGTAAAACATTTGCCAGTAAATACCTTATACAGCCCACTTCCTGTTTCTTGTCTGGTCATTAGCCTTTGCTTATGACATCATGCACAGCTCTCGCTCTCACTATGATGAGAGTTTGCCAGGAAGGGAGGGGTGAGTCATAAGAGGGCCAATGAAAGCTGCAGAGCTGGAGGTGTGCCTCTGTGTGTCTGTGTAAATCTAAGCAGCAGCTTCAGCTGCCCACAGTTAAAATGGCTGCAGCCAGACTTAGTGGAGGGAGATACTTTTATTTCCTGACACAGAACAAGTATGAAGATTGGAAAAGTCAGATGTTAGGGGTCAATGTTTCAAAATGATTAAGGACAGGGGTCTAGCATGACAGGAAGGCAATTAGCATTTTCAGATGAAGAGGTCCCTCCGTGATTCTCTTATGACAGGTTTAAAGGCATCTATCTGCACCTCGTGTTTTTCACCTGCATATCATGTGCATTGATCATGTAGTTTCATGGTGTCTTTTATTTCCCTGCACAGTTTACAGTAGCGTAAATCTTCCCATCACTGTGTCAGACATTTCTTTTTGTGCTCAAACATGAGTCATGTGGCATGGCACTGCACAGGTTAATGCATGACCTCTGTCTGTAGTCTGAGAACTGACATTTCTTGTGAAGAAACTACATATCCCACAATTCCTTGGTCTTCAGTCTAGACCTGGTACATGTGAGAGCTACATAGTAATTAGCTCTGACACAGATACAATCAGGCAAAGCATTAACAGACACACAGAAAGCTCACCATGCAGCTGGAAATATATTTGTGTTACATTAGCACTGCCACATTTGTGATGTGACACAGAGTGGATGGCAACTCATGCACTGGATGCTGTGGGGTTTACTAAAAGCAAATAGACTGTTCACTTTGCAAGAGCAGTTGCTCCAGAGCTTAGTATATGAGCAGATGCTCTGCTGACTTCCATCATCCAATCACGTGCAAGCAAAAAGGCAGTTTTTTTATTTTGCCTTCACGTGATTGGGTACCTTTTGCAAAAGTGAAGCTTCACCTCATTTACTAAGCTCTCTAGCAACTGCACTTGCCTTTAGTAAATCAACCAGTGTGTCCCTTTGGTGAATAGGGCCAGGCTAGCTGTAGCAAACCGTGGACATGTGGAAATCGATCAGCCATAACACTACAAACTGCAACCTGTGGACCCATTATTGCAAGGTAAAGCAAAAAAACAACATAGGGAATAGAACTACACAAATACCTAGTTAAGAAAAAAAATAAAAATAAAGAATCTGAAAGTGTAAAATTGGTTATGGAATCATAATGAAATGAAATGATCAGCAATAGCGGTAATTAGTAATGCGATAATTGTTATCTTGATCTACGTTTTCTTTGTCTATACAGGTCATGAGGGAGCACGGCGTTGGAGTGCAGTAAATGTTAAAGTTGTTTTAAGTGGAGACAAACGTCCACATAGCAGGCTTTAATTAATAACAGCAGTTAGCTATAAAAACAGCAACATGCAGCTTCAGAAAAACACATCATCAATAAACGGTTTACAGCAAATAAACAAAGGCTTTAAGTTCCCCTCCAGGCCTATAATCAGTGTTCCTGAGCCAGCCGCCAGCTCCAGCCTCTTCATACCTTTGCTCCCCTGCCATTCATTCTTGGATACTCCTCAGCCTCATACAAGGACTCCTCCTTAATATTGTGCTGCTATTTTTAGAGAGCCCAGGGCATAGATCACTGCGGATGAATTGTTTGCTTATCGCATGCTAAGGATGGGAGTGTATTGTGTTAGGACTGCTGTTCTCCAGGCATTCAGATAAAGAACTTCACAATCTGACTGAACTGTTATGGACAGGTGGACATATTTTAGGCCGAGGGTATAGTATTATTATAATTATTAGTATTGTTATTATAATACAGGCTTTATATAGGACCAGGAGTTTGCGCAGCACTTTACAATATAAAAAGAGACAATACAGTTATAATTAATTAAAGACAAGGAGGGTTGTGCTTATGAGGGCATACACTCTAAGTCCTGGTTCACACTGATGTGATTTGGCATGCGATTTGACATGTCATATCGCATGCCAAATCCGCGGCAATTTCCAGCAATGGCAGCAGCTGAATCGGTGTGACGCCGCATTTGCGGCGCTGCACCGATTCCCAAAAGTAGCTTCTGTACTACTTTTGGTGAATTCAGGGTGCGATTTCACTTGACATCTGTGCAGAAACCCGCACAGATGTCGCTGAAATCGCCCCCCGAAGTCGGGACTGACATGCAGGAATGAAATTGTGCGAGTTCAGCTTAACTCGCAAAATTTCATTCCCGCAGTCAGTGTGAACCTAGGCTAATAGGGGCAAGCAAGTGATACAAAAAGGTGTGTGTGATGAGTTGATGAAAACAAAAGTCCAGTTGTTAAGTGTACACCTGTGTGCAGACCGTCTTTGCCCACATGCGATACACAGGTATTCTATGCATCCATGTGCAGGCCGTCCATTAATGCCAATTGGGTCACAGTGGCTGCATGGACATGGTTGCTGAACCCACACGCACCCATACCCACACAGATATCAAATTGGGAGCTGCGGCTGTGTTCATGCAGCCACTGTGTCCCAATTGATATGAGTGAGACTGCTTGCGCGCAGTGCACGAAACAGATGTGCATCCCCTGTGGGTCCTCACATGAGTGTAAGCTTAGGTATGCCAATGTGAACGAGGCCTTACGCAGAGGCCAGATAGGCTCACCCAAATAGATGAGTCTAAAGCCGGGTACACATGACCCGAATGTCGGGAGTCATTTGCCGGTTCAAAAAAAACTGGGTGACTTTCAGTCCCTGTATGCTGGAAAACCAGCAGCCAACCGATTTGCAATCAGCGCTCTTAGCCAAACAGCTCAGCGGGGGGAGATCACTGTACTTACTTCACATAGTGAATAACAGCTGTGACTGGAGCTGACAGCCTTTTTTCGTTCAACCCCGCTTGGTCGAAGGGAAAAAAACAAATAGTGTGTACCAGGCTTAAAGTGATTGTAAAGGCTCGTTTTTTTAAAAAAACAAACATGTCTTACTTACCCCCACTGTCCAGCTAGTTTTGCACAGAGTGGCCCCGAACCTCGTCTTTTGGGGTCCCCTGGCGGCTCTCGCGGCTCCTCCCGCCATCAGATAACCCCTTAGGAGAAGCACTCTCCCCAGAAGCGCTCGCGTCATTGGATTTGATTGACAGCAGCGGGAGCCAGTGGCCGCGCTGCTATCAATCTATCCAATCAAGAGCTGGGACCCCGTGGAGAGAGGGAGATCGCGTCTCTGCCCACAGAAATCCGGGGCTCGGGTAAGTAAAACAGGGGGCTGGTCACTGCCAGGTGCTTTTTCACCTTAATGCATGGAAAGCATTAAGGTGAAAAAACACAAGAGTTTACAACCCCTTTAAGGAAGAACAGAGGAAATGGCTGGACAGATTTGGGTATGGACTTCTACAGAACTGCTAAAATAAAGTCAATTAAAAGAATCCAGACAATAGGCATTTTAATGTTACAAATAAAGTTTTGTAACCTTTATCTAAAACAGGGTTATACATTTAAATAAAAAAGGAGCATTTCTACATCTACTGCATCTTTTAGACAAGAGTTTTATGTCTTCATCACTCAGCAAAACCAGCTGCTAGTTTAATATTATTTGGCAAAGTCTGAAAGATCCAAATATTTTGAGCCTGAGCTGCACATCTACAATGCCAGAGGAACAATACAACTATTTTTTCAGTGACTGCATGCACTGACAGCCAGGTACACCAAGTGGGGCTGATTGCAAAAGGTTCCAGTATGTATCAGGGGAAGCTGCCCTCGCTCTGAGACAGTGATTATTGCTAGCTGCTATAGCACCTGCTAGCGATAATCACTAGTAAATCCGGAAGGCTGTTTGTACCCAAGTTGATTGATCGATCAACTTGGTACATTCAGCCTGCCCCTACACTGTTCGAATTCAGTAGGAACCATTTACGGCTGGCCTAAAGGTAAATTACTTCTAAAGGAAAATAGACACTGATTAGGAAACTGAAAAGGGTGCCAGGTGGTTATAATAGTTTCATAGTTTCATAGTTAGTAAGGTTGAATAAAGACATCAGTCCATCCAGTTCAACCTGAGTGAGTGTCTACAATTCTCCCTATCCCTGTACATTGCACACTCACATCGGTCCCTACCCTCAAGGAGCCCACAATCCAAGGTCCCCATTCATATACTAGGGCCAATTTTTTGAAAAGAAGCCAATTAACCTACCTGCATATCTTTGGATTGAATCAGCTCCTCCCATTCAGGAGTGGAGAAAACATTTTTTTCTTCAAAACAGAAACAGGTAGGACTGTGCTACAAAGTTTGGGAAAATTCTTTCAATGTTCATAGATCACCCTTATGGGATTGTTTTTTTCTTAACAAAAGTTAGGTTATTCTTTAAGCATGGTCGGCAACAAAAGAGTGGTCCTACTCCATTCATATACTTTAAAAAATGTGAAGATAACATCAACTCTGATGCAAATATGGGCTACACTCCTATGGATGCAAGAGTCTGAGACTGCCAGTGTGAAGACTGTAAATATCTGTGAAATATTCAGCAGTCTCAGACAGGTACAAGTGAGCTTAAAGGGTCAGTCCATGCAAAAGTGATGGTGGAATAAAGTCATAGATTACACAACTTTCTTTTAACCACAGGATCCTAATGAACCAACCCCTAGCTTCTTAGAATACTTGAAGCTTCTGACTTTCACATGCACCTCTGTGTGCAATGAATGCTCTTTTTTTGTTCTCCGCACTGAAAAATAGATTCAGGAAGACCTAGTAAAGAGAGTGTGACCTTCTCCTAGGGGAAACAAGGGTTGTACAGATCCAGAAACATAACATAATAAGATCTCACCAATGAAATCTGAGATATTACTAGGGGTTTAATGCTGGAATATGAAGTTTAAGTGTCTGACACTGGTCTTGCTAGTACACTTTTAGAATGTATTAGTCCTGAGTATTTGACAGAAATTTTCACTACCCTGTTGTGGTCCTTCATTTTGTTCCCCCATATGCTCCTCATAGACTCTTCAGATATCTCGGGCCTCTGTACATCTGCACATGCAGCTGCAATTAATCAAGGTTTGAAAAATATGTTTTTTCCACAGTTTCATTTTTTTTCAAAAGAATATGTTTAAAAATGTTTTCTCACAAATTGAACATGTAAGTGGCCCCTTAAATCTGTTGCCAATTCATCGAAGGCCTCCCTTCAGATGTGGTGAGTCTTTATTATTAACATGCTGGTGGCCTGCATTTGTTATAACCTGTTGCTTTTCAAAGTACAACTTCATTGAATTAACAAAGTAAACTAACTGAGGGATCCTTTGGGCCATCGGTAGTTCAGCATACATCAGTAATAAGAGTGTATTTCTTAAAATAGAGTTGCAGCCTCACAGTTTTTCGTTTAACAACCACCAGCCCCCTGAAAGCCTAGAAAGGGAGTAAGTGAAGTGAATAAAGTATACAGGCATACCCCACTTTTAAGTACGCAATGGGGTTTATTTACTAAAGTTAAAAAGTGCAAAATCAGGCCCACTTCTGCATAGAAACCATCTTTAGTAAATAAACCCCATTGTGTACTTAAAAGTGGGGTATGCCTGTATAGTAAAGTATATAGTTTATGAATAGAGTTTAGCGCCTAATTTCCTAAATCATGTCACTCATCCCTTCAATTACAAATAGGAAGCATTGTAAGAGCACTAACTTCCATTAGTATATGTAGATATAATGAGTGACAGATGGAGAGGCCTCTTGCTCTAGGCTGCATTATGAGTGACCTTGCCTTTTTGGTCATCATTATTTATTTTTTTACTTAGCTATCCAAATAGATCAATTTTATGGACTTTACAATATTGTGTAATAAATGACTCCAGAAACCATAATTAAAGTAGCATCATGTTTCGGCAAAAATCTGGAAAAGGGAAGTTTCTTTAATTTATTAAGTAATAATTAACTCCGATATCCATATGCAATACGAATTAGAATTTCTCACTAAATGTACATATTACATATAGTATATCACATGGCTACCATTAAAAAAAAAAAAACATACTTGCCCATCTAAACTACACTTCTTAAATGATCACTAGCCTAATGTTGTAAAGCGCTGCGTAAACTGCCGGCGCTATATAAATCCTGTATAAAAATAATAATAATAGTTTAATATTACTTCGAAATTTCATGGGGTTTCCTAGGGACAATCACACATTTTCACATTGAGCCATAGCCATTTATAATATTAAATTAGAATATGGTCTAAATGTTGGAAAGTATTGGCTAGCATGGTCAAATGGGTCTAAGAGGCTGACATATTCTATTTTTAGTTTGAAAAGGTTGATATAATTGGGCTACTGAACGAGAGTGAAACTCATACAGAGGAGGAAGGCTTATTCTATCCTCATGGAACTATTATTTTGGCTGTAAAACTCCCAGGCAGAACATGAGAATGACACAAGGGACTAATGCATTCCCCACATTCCAGTGTGCCTTGGCTCTCAGTTAGTTGGATGCTGTAATACGCTCTCTCATCCAGTGCTGGATCAGCTCAGTATGTGTGGAGAAATAAAGCAAGCACAGTACCAATCTGTTTACGTGCTACATTTTTAATGTCTGTTAGTGAAACTGTAACCAACTTTCCCGATCTATGCCTAGCACTGAGGAATAGAAATATTAAGGGAAAACAATGACCTTGGAACAATGCCGCTTAAAACACATTTGGCTACATGCATAAATGTACAAGATCTATGCTGGAGAACAATTAGCATCCTCCATGAATTCTTCCAGAGAAATTTGTAGGCATGAATGGATGAATCTGGTTGCTAAGGTCAGCAGAAATGGTTCTTGCCTGAGACACTTGTAGGCATAAGGCTTCATTAGTAACTGGGTCCTTCTTGAGCTTATTGCCTTGTATTTAACACTCATTCTTTACACATTCTCAATTGTTTTCAGTGGAAGAAAATTGTGGGTATGGATTAGATATGCCTACAACTTCACCACACTCTTTACAGTGTTGCAGATGACACTTAGGAAATTACTATTATAAATTAACTTGGTACCACACCACCTACATCTGTCATAGTTGCTCCACTGGTTTCAGTCAATAGACTGGATACTACCTTGGTTTCACACAGACAAGCACATCTTACACAGTGGGGTTGATTAGCTAAAGGCAAATGGGCTGTTCACTTTGCAAGTCAAGTTGCACTTTGCAATGGAATTTTCCACAGATCTTAGCGAATGAGGTCAAATTTGACTTTGCAAAGAATACCCAATAACGCAAGAAAAAAAAAACACATTTTTGTTGCAATGCTTGGGTGATACTCAAACACAAAGCTCTAGAAATTCATACATATGGTTCGTAAGCTAAAGCAGTGCTTAAGATGATAGACATCAACATCCAATAATGGTGATATGCCCTCTAAAGAGCGAGTCCAACAACCACCAAGGTGTTCATAGGGAGGTGTTCATACAGTGACTTGTCAAATAGATGATAACCTTCACCGCACCACGTGAGACCGCTCCCCTCAAGATGCACACTCACCGGAACGGTATAATAAATCCACCTTGATATTTACAATGGATCTCTGACATGCAGCAAAACCGTGTCCAAAAAATCCTTGATCAGCAATCATAAGGGGTTAACATATCCCACACGATCGGTCTGGTAACTCCCAGCCTGATATCCACTTGTTGACTCGTTAGCTTTTAGGTGGTGGTGGTCAGTCAGCTGCAGTCAAGTCTGCCCTCTACACCGTCTTGGAGGATAAAAGTAAGCAGAGCTTTACCTCATTCACTAAGCTCTGGGGAAAACTCTTGCAAAGTGCAAATTCTCTTGCAAAGTAAACAGCCTAATGCCTTTAATAAATCTTACCTAATAAGTCCTAACTTCTTAAATACTAAAATATGTACACACAACCCCCCACACACACACAAAGACCGTTAAACATTGAGCACTTCAGAAGGATCTTACAATCAATAACATGCTGTTTAGTTTATTTGGTTCAAGGATTCTGTTACGGTTGTATCCTGGTGAACGAGGCGCCTGTACACAATATTATAGGAAATGTGGGCACAGCCTGGGGTAGCCCTGTGTCCCTTGAAGGTCAGATCTGTGTCTGGAACTGGTGCTGCGAGGACGAAGATTTTATTAAGTCTGTCAGACCCTGACTAAGCATCAGCCGCAGGCTGCCTAGGCCTCCCTCACCTAGTAACACATGCAGCTCCTTAACATGAAAAGGTTTTTTTTAAAAAAAGAAGTTTGTCTTACGTGGATTTGACCCCATGCCTCATACTGATCTATTTAGTGTCAACACATTCATTCTTAGTGATAGCAAGCTCTACCTGCTTTTTTTTTTTTTTTTAAACTTGTCATTAGACAGCTGTAGAACAGATGAATTCTTTTATGATAGATGTTTCTTTTGAATTATCTTTAAAGAGGCTAACTCACAAAAAATAAAGCAGTGTCCATCAGATCTGTCCAGCTGTCAGCAGCACCTTTCAGGATTTATGTTTCAGGAATATCATAGTGTACAAGTCATACAAACAATATGTGTAATAAGAAATCGTTCTGAGAGAAGGAAGAACCCATAGAGGAAAGGAATCTGCCCTGATGTAATGATACTTTCCCGACATGTTTACAAAGTAGCTGTTCCAGACAACCTCTTCAATGGAGTGTATCAGTAATTGCGCAAGGAATCAAATCATTGCTTGATACAAATGTTGCATTAGATAATATACGAAGACCAATTGTTGCATTATACAATTTCAATAATCTGACAGTGTATATTGTGAAAATGATTTCAAGCAATACCTGTCAAGCATCAGGACCTCAATAAGGTCCATGGGAATTTTTAACCAGTTGCAATTGTCTTCTTCTGATCATGCAAAGATAAGCTTTGATCATGAGTTGAACCCAATGGCTGGATGAGAATATGGTCATTCCTAATGCATCATCTAGAAATCCCCAGTTATATTCCCCTTGTTATAAACCATCGCATTTTAAATGCATAGAAATATGGTAAATTGAACTCTGATCCAGATAAGCCCCTTTTAGTGAGTATTCACAAGTCCAGTTGATCGACTTGCAGATCATCCTGGTCTATGTTAGGATTTTTTTTCTTTTTGTTTTTACTGGTTTAAAGAAATGATGTCCCTAACCACTAAAAATATTAGCATAATATCAAAAGGCATATGGACTTGAAGAGGACCATAAACATAGACCAGGCCTAGCAATTCTTTCAAAACAAAAAATAATGTGTTCCTTTCACAAAAACACAGTACATTTGTGGCCAGTGGAGTTGCGAGAATCCTAGTAGTGGGAGACTCATGGAATTTACACATCTCTGCCACACTATGCAGCTAGGTCGGAGCCACTGTACTAACTATCTGAAGTTAGTCCAGCGATCTCAATCGCTGAGTTGTGTTCTGACAGGGGGATGCCCCCCTCCAACCAGAACACTCTGATCAGAACTCTCACCCATTGGCTGAAAGCACTGATCGGCAGCCAAACAGCCGGCTTCTGTCGGACAGGGTGCCATACACATGGACCGAATGTCGGACGATTTTTATTGAACCGACTGATATCTCTCGACATTCGGCCCGTGTTTGCGGGGCTTACGTTTAGGCTGGGTTCACACTGCTGTACGGAGCGGCTCACAGCAGGGGTCCAGTGCGTCCCTGTTAATTGTTTCAGTTCCAATTTCGCTCCAAATTTTTGCCTGAATTCGGCCCTGAAACGGAACAGAAGACGCACAGGACTCTGCAATTCACTCTGGAGCCACTCCAGAGATATGTGAACCGGCTCCATTGAAAGCCAGTCACCATCTGCTGACATGCGAATTGGATGCATAAGCATGGCTGCATAAGCATGCTTAAGCACCCTATAGCAATATGGTGTGACCAAATCCCCATATTTTTTGACAATGTTTTTTGATAATGTTTAGGTGTTTTAAAAAGACTTGCAGGAGGTAAATGTATTTTTTTGCATTTGTGCGCTGTAATATTTTGTTCTGTTGTATGGTCTTATGGCTGCACCATCTTTAATGCATCTTTTGGGGTGTGCCCCCCAAATATCTTGTTTGTCTATTGTATGGATTCTGACCAAATCCTTTTGGGCTGGAGCACCCCACTTCCTCATCAGTGCCTCTCATTAGTGTCCACCTGTGTCATAGGCGGAGACCTTTAGTTCTCCCATTTAGAGGAGTGTATTGCTCCTATGGTTCAGAGAAGCAGGATCTCCCAGTCTATGGATAGCATAGGACTCACTAATCATGGGGTACTTTGTCGCAGTAAGTGGGCTTAAGCACCATATAGCAATATGGTGTGACCAAATCCCCATATTTTTTGCTAATGTTTTTTGATAATGTTTAGGTGTTTTAAATAGCCTTGCAGGGGGTAAATATCTTCTTTGCATGTGTGCGCTGTAATATTTTTTTGTTCTGTTGTACGGTCTTATGACTGCATCATCTTTAATGCATCTTTTAGGGTGTGCCCCCCAAATATCTTGTTTGTTTGTTTGGATGCAGAGAAAACCTGCATCCAATACGCAAAATTGTGAACCCAGCCTGAAACTTATTTCAGTTATTTAGGCTGGGTTCACACTGCTACCGAATGCGGCTCGCAGCAGGGGTCCGGTGTGTCCCTGTTCTCCATTTCAGGGATGAATCAGGGACACATTTTTGCCTGAATTTGGGCCTGAAACTAAACCAAAGATGCACAGGACTTCTGTGCAATCTGCTCTGCTGCTGTCCCGGAGATGAACCGGCTCCATAGCGAGTCGGTCACAATCTCCTGTCATGCGAATTGGATGGGGAGAAACTCGCATCCAATTTTCACTAGTGTGAACCCAGTCTTAAACAAGGTATAAGAAAGAAATTATTTCAGCTATTTATTTAGCCATCTGTCACCTTAAAATAATACCTCTAGTGAAAAAAAAAAAAAAAACAACTCAAGTTTACCATTTTAATAACGGCATTCTAACCCATAGTGTCCAGTATTTCCAATGTACTGTTACAATTTGAGAAAGGTTAAAAAAAGAAATGACCATTAAGCTGGGAACAAAGCTTTTCTTTGTCTGCAGTTAGCAATGACTAAGGTGCTAAAGCCAGGGTCTATAAAGATGTTTCATAGCAAGCCCAAAACTCCATAAAGCCCTTTTATATCAGTACAATCAACACAATGAAGCTTTGTCTTCAAAATATAATCCTTGATTCATTTTTTCATTTACTATTACTTTTGAAGAGGGATTGTCAACCAGGACCTCAAGTATTGCTGGACGCTTGAATTGTTGTTTTGATTTGTTTTTAATCTTTATAAATTGAACAATAAAGCAATGGGGGTTATTATGAAAGGCAAATCCACTTTGCACTACAAGTGCAAACTACAAGTGCAAAGTGCACTTGAAATTGCACTGAAAGTGCACTTGGAAGTGCAATCGCTGTAAATCTGAGGGGTAGACCTGAAATGAGGGGAAGCTCTGCTGGTTTTATTATCCAATCATGTGCAAGCTAAAATGCTATTTTTTATTATCCTTGCATGTCCCCCTCGGATCTACAGCGATTGCACTTCCAAGTGCACTTTCAGTGCAATTTCAAGGGCACTTTGCACTTGTAGTTTTCACTTGTAGTGCATAGTGGATTTGCCTTTCGTAAATAACCCCCAATTTGTTTTACTAGACCTGTTGGCATGCTAATTCTTTACAATTTCATATGAAGTTCTGAGAATACAGTAACCTATAGTGTGGTATCAATAGCATAGTTCACTTCACCTAATTGAAAATTGCTGAGCTGAATCATTATGATGTGTTTTTCAGAGGGCTTCATGCTATTGGATTATACACTACATATTACTCATCATGGGAAGTAGGAACTCATCAGGACTTGCTTCTTCTTAACAGTCTTTATAGAGGTCCTGCCAAAGGGTGACAACATGGGCACTTGTGGTTGAGGTTTGCTTGACTCATCTGGAAATCAATAGTGAATGCATTATTTGCAGTAAAGTTACTAATATACTTACATTTTATGAATCATTTTTGCTCTCTCTTGATTGTAGGGCTGAAAGGGCTTATCCTGGATTCCAATAGATCTCTGCCTTGTGCTGACCCTACCCTTGATATTTAACAGGGTTCACCACATTTTAAAAAATCGTGTCATTTACTCATAAAGTAACTATACAACAAGGTATAATGCAACCTTAATGTATAATCTTATACTTTGGTAAATTTGCCACTGCTATTTTACTGACAACAGATTCTCTTTATGACGCAAACTTTGGTTATTATATACACCTAAAGCGCTAAAGAAAATGTGCATTTTTTTGCTCTGGTGGGCCAAATCAGAATTGGACTTTGTTGTTAAAAAAAATGCTGCAGGTATAAAGTGCCTATACATACCTGCAGCAGCTTATCAAATCCCTCCTGTCATTGTTGAATACCAGACCTTTATGACAGATAAAAACCCAACACTTGGGAGGTGGGGCTTAATGCTGATGCTTGCTACGAAACCACAGATCAATGCAAGTCCAATCACTATGCTGGACTACTTCACTTGCCAATAGAAATGTACAGAAGGCAAAAGGAAGGGAAGGGGAAGGGAAGGGGAAGGGAAGGGGAGGGGAAGGGAAAGGGAAGGAAGGGGAAGGGGGTGGGAAGGGGAAGGGAAGGGGAAGGGAAAGGGAAGAAAGGGGAAAGGAAAGGAAAGGGAAGGAAGGGGAAGGGAAGGGAAAGGGAAGGAAGGGGAAGGGAAGGAAAGGGAAGGAAGGGGAAGGGAAGGGGAAGGGAAAAGGAAGGAAGGGGAAGGGGAAGGGAAAGGGAAGGGAAGGGAAGGGAAGGAAGGGGAAGGGAAGGGGGGAAGGGAAGGAAGGGGAAGGGGAAAAGGGAAAAGGAACTATCAGCAAGATCAGAATGGTACAGGATGATTTGGACGACTGCTGCACACTTACCTGCTCTTTTTGTCCTTTCATGGCATAGTCTCTTTAAAGACATAGGCTTACAATTAATAGCATGACAAAAAGAGACCCTTTGCTTAGTAACTCATAACAACCAATAACATTATTCAGCAGTTTTGTATAACTAGATCGGCAAATGATTTGCTACTATGGGTTAGAACACGTGGAATCTTATAAGCAGTCTTTAAAACAAAGACCATTGTGTTTGTGCATAATGTGTTACAGTACTTACTTGAGATAGTGTGAAGCTGTGGTCCCTGACCAGTATTTATCTTACTAAATCTGGATCTCAGGCCTTTCAGCATATTCTCACCACTTATTTGTCTACAACACCTGCTGCATTATATACATTTTATAAGCATAATGATAAGTTTAGTTCTCTAATAGACATTTTTTTATTAAAAATGTTTTACAATTTCACCTTTTTATGCTTTCAGTGGTTCACAGCCCTTTTTTACATCTGAATGTGGCTCCCAAGCTGACAAAGTCTGAAAACCACTGATCCAAAGTATATTTATGCTCTAAATAACCATCGACAGCGCAAAAGAACTTGATGAGCTCTTCAGCTGTGAAATTTCGTATGAAAATGTAACCTTTATGACCCAGAGAACAGTTTGGGGCCTCATTTAGTTTAGTTTTTCAGCTACACAGAGGAAGTCTGAGAGCCATTGTGGGGCCTAAAAACCATCAGTTTGACATATTCTAGGGTTAAACTATATGCGTGATTGAGGTCTTCTACTACTTAGAAATTTAACCACAGATTTCATTCTCTTGCAAACAATGGAACTGCCAAACAAGTAACAAGCTAAACAGAATCAGATTGAAGAGAACCTGTGATGATGAAAATATGAACAATCCTTGGCCTCGTTCTTGAAGGTTCTTGTTCTGTAACCTTTATCCTTTGTTTACTATCAACTGAGTTACTATAGAGAAATAAGCATAAGAAGTGCTGGGACCTATAACCTGGTCCCTTTTTCAATATCAGCAGATCATTAAGTAGTAAGGATGACAGCCATGGAGTTTGTACTTTAGAAAACACGTCAGCAATGGCAGCCCCCATACTTCTGCCCAAGAGGGGCAAAAAAAGCAACTATCAGCAAAGGTTTAAAGCTTATTACCAAAGATAACCCTAGCCTAAATGACCCATGTAGCTTAGCCCCAAATTTGGAGGACAATAATAGCAAAGTTTTGTTTTAAAGGAAAGATGCTGTTCATTACCGAATTGTTTTGTAGTTTTATGCCCACATGCCCCAGCTGTGAGACTTTGATAAATGGATCTCTTTGTGGCTCATAACTCCCAGGACCTGTCCTGGCTCTTTACAATATCTTCGAAGTCTCACTATTGTGACCCTGAGACAGAGAACAATTCTAGCGTGCTTGTGCAAACACCCTGAGCACTTCCTTTGCTGCATCTTTCCCACACTAAGCAGAAACACAGGAAAGGCTGCGAGAAGCTAGGTGGAAATGCAAGAACTGTCAGGAACGATCTCAGCACGGATCCGGAGTCCCAACACTTCCTTTCTGATTCAGCTGGCACTTTCTGAAAAATTATTCCATTGCCAAGTAGCCCTATGCTCTCTAAGAGTATTGTCCTGCACAGTTGCACTTAACTGTGTAATAAAACTATGTTACTTTGTAAATTACATGCTTACAACTCATTAAAGTGGTTGTAAACTCTAAAAAAAAAAAAAAAAACAACCTGCAAGACAAAGGCATAATGAGCTAGTATGCATCGCATACTAGCTCATTATGAAATGCTTACCTTAGATCGAAGCTGTTGCAGTGGTCCCCGTACACCACTGTGACTGGTGACATGTCTCCCGGAGTCATGTCTGGATTCACAGGCTCTGGTGCTGTAATTGGCCGGAGCCGTAATGACGCACATGCGCGTAGGAGCCCCCAGTCACGGCACAGCTCCTGAAGAAACACCACTAGCAAGCCGTTTCTTCAGTGCACATGTGCCAATGACATTTGCACATGGGGATACAGTGAATATCTCCTGAACAGTGCAAGTTTAGGCGATATTCACGGTACCTACAGGTAAGCCTTATTATAGCCTTACCTGTAGGTAAAAGTGGTGTAACAGAGTTTACTACCACTTTAACCACTTCAATATCGGGCCTATTCTGGCACTCCTCTCCTACATGTAAAAAGTATATTTTTTTTGCTAGAAAATTACTCAGAACCCCCAAACATTATATATGTTTTTTTAGCAGACACCCTAGGGAATAAAATGGCGGTCATTGCTTTTTATCTCACACGGTATTTGTGCAATAATTTTTCAAACGCCTTTTTTTGGGAAAAAAAATTTCATAAATTAAAAAATAACAAATCTGTAACTTTAGCCCAAATTTTTTTGTATAATGTGAAATATAATGTTACGCTGAGTAAATAGATACCCAACATGTCACGCTTTAAAATTGTGCACACTTATAGAAAGGTGTCAAACTTTGGTACTTAAAAATCTCCATAAGGGGCGCTTTAAAAACTTTTACAGGTTACCAATTTAGAGTTACAGAGGAGGTTTAACGCACGCGGCGATACCTCACATGTGTGGTTTGAACAGCGTTTACATATGTGGGCGGGACTTCTGAGCACGAGCTACCAGGGACAGGGGCGTTTTAAAAAAAAAATCTTATTTTTTTTATTTTACTTAATTTTTATTTATTTTTTGTGTTCTCAACAGTGCTAATACATCATCATTCTTTCTCTCTATATTTATATGGAATTCCAACTGTGAAAGAGCACAAACATTGGCATTATTTTCTATTTTTTTTTTAATCAGTGCATTAAGGTTACTTACAGATGTTCTAAAAGAACATTTTCATTAAGAGCTGTGTGATTTTTCCACACCTATAATCCAAATAAAAATTAACAAAATTTTGCCAGCCTGTCTCTTGTTTCTCTTGTTTCTTTTCATTGCTAAGTAAGTGATTTGATGTGGTCAAAAAGCCCACACATATATATCTTCCTTCAAATAAATCTAAATATGATTTGATTATGTTCTCTGACACACATGGAACAAATGCACCCCTTCTCCTGTGTTGTATGGACATTGTGGGATGTGGTAAGGGGTGTGTGCCTATTCTACATTAATGGGTAACTGGGGTACTTTTGGAGAAGAGAAGTATACACAGCTAAATTCTGGTAAGTCTGGTAAAAAAAAAAGAAAAAATGATTGTGATTTTCTCTGGGGAGCAGGATTTAATGGTAATTGTGCAGCGTACTCTGTAAATCCTAACAGTCCTGGATTTGTCCTACCATAACCAGTTACTGTATATAAGGAACGTCATCACTCAGTCACTTTAGGGCTACTGGCCTTTCATGAGTATGAAATTCTCTTATGACTTTCACCTCCAGCACAAATAAAGAATGAATTGCATTTGGTCTCATAAAAAAAGGTAAGGTAAAAGGTAACAATGCAGGACATGGCTGCAACTGTTGTAATACAGTGTCATTAAATCCATAATTTCATAAAGAAAAACACATTTCTACAGATCTCTGGTGTGTTCAAAACTCTGAAACTAAAATTATAGAGGGCTGAGGATGGTCCAGACCCTTAAGTGATGGTTTTAATTCACACTCTAGCACAACTGAAAGTGGATGCAACAGCAACCGTAGGATAGTGTACATAACCAGGTGGCTGGTGTTTTTTTGGGGGAGAGGGGGCGGCAAGCAACCACCCGCCCCCCGGGTGGCCAATGGCAGCCGGTCAGTCTGGCACTTACCCCATCTAGGTAGTGGGTGGTGGGTTGTGGGCAGCGGCTCCAGTGTCCTCTGCTCCAGCAAGGTGGACCTAATCTAGGTGGTGGGCAGAGGCTCTGGTGTCCTCGTCTCCAGCATGGCGGCTTTCGTCGCGCGTCTCCTCTCTCCTCCTCCTAGGCGCTAGGCGTCTAATAGGATCACCTGACATTTTGGGCAATCGGGAAACAGGTTTAACGACCCGCTTCCTTATTGGCAGGGAGAAGATTTAGTGTGAAAACAGAAAATAGTAATTTCCTATTGTCAAACAACAGGGTGGGATCGGGGCACAGTGCCCTGCACTCCGAGCCCACACAATTTTGAAGCCTATTAGAGCCTCTGGCACTTATCACGTGCTTCAAAAAAACACCCTCCCATTGGAATCCATAGCACCCTGTAGGTAGATCAGGGGGCTGGATGCATGGATAGGGGGGAGCGGCGCCAGTGCACCCCTAATGGATGGGCCGCCACTGTACATAACTATGCATAGCCCCTCAACTAAACTAATTTTAAAAGGTAAGTGATAGTGTATCTACGTGGGCAAAGATTTTGTGTGATTACAGCACAAAACTTTCAAACTTAATCTGAAATGTTACCATCTATTTCCCAGCTTCTGTTCAGAAATTGTAGTTAAACATTGACTGGAGCAATTAAAATAAAGTTTTAATCATAAACTGAATGACAGCATAGCTCAGTTTCCGAAGAAAGCTTTATGGAATCTGATGAAATACAGCTGTATATAAACTAGGTTTTGCTCTTAGGTGCTCATTTCTATTGCTCTTAGCTCTAATTCATTGAGGTGCATTGTGGGTGATGAGATATCAGCCAAGATAAGTAGGCTCAATAGTGGAAATCTGCCCATTAAGAAAATCCCAGATAAAAAGTGAGAATTGAGTCAGTTAAGAAGCAGGTGAAATGGCAAAGTGCATTTTTTTTCAATTCTCCTGAACATACTGTATATACAAGCAGATTGGTCCAATGTAAAGGGAATTATATCATTTAGGATTACCCAGATTCCTAAACTGAGGATTCTCTACAAATCAAACAGATATTTATGGGAATAAAATAAAAAAAATGATTAATCAAAATTTTTCTGGTTTGATCAATCCTAATATTTGCTTAAAAAGGCAACAGTTAAAGCATTATTACACCCAAAAGCAAATATTTATTATATTGCAGCTTACTAATTCTTAAAAGTGATGGGCCGGCTGCATTGGTTTTTCTTTTTCAGGCTTTGCTTCTGTTTTCATCTGGTGCTCCTGCCAGTAAGTCTGCTGTTTTTCAAAAGAACAAGCTCGGTTACAGGTGAGACAAACTGGTAAACTGCAATCTGTAACATTTTTGGTTTTGAGTTTAGCTCCGCTTTAATTTCCAGAGTATAAATGAAAGTTTCAGACCTTCTAAAAGTAAAATTTGAAGCCTGGACTAAGTTCTCCTATACTTTAGATACTCCAACAGCAAGATCTTCCTGCCACCATTCTCAAATACTCTGTACCTGGGAGTTTTGCATATTTTAGCACCATTCCCCGTAGTTAAAATATATATTATAATTTTTCCTCGAACACCTATAAAAAGAAATACATGCTCCTATTCCTACCTTGCAGAATATGAAGACTGTGCTGAATAATAACAGTAACGATTCTTTCTTTGCTGTCTATAATTACACAATTGATCTACACTACGTTCTTAAAAAAGCCACATGGGTTGCTACATAAGAGTCACAATCAGGACTAATACAAATGAAGGGAATTCATGTCAGGCATGCTATATAGACAGTGATGAGAATGTGGTTTACAAGTGATTCGGTAAGTCTAGTGCATGGTGTTCATCTACTTGTAAAATGTTTATAGATTACTATTTCAGCCAGAAAAATATAGAATAATGCAAATTTGACATTTTCAGATCTCTAGTCACCTTTTTGCACATTTGCCAGACTTCTTTTACTTACTTTGCTTAAAAAAAACTGTTGTTTACAGAGATCAGTAGCTCAAATTGAGATTACAATCAGAGCAGTGGCATATGCCCCCCCCCCTCCTTCTCCCTTTCTTCTCTGTTCAGGCAGGTACTGTATATGGGCTTTAGAGAGAGAGAGCCTCAAGACAAACAACCTCTGCAGTACTCTCGCTTTAGCCCCCCTTTCTGTTATGCTCAATAAATCCGCATTTTTCAACCAGGGTGCCCAGGCACCTTACAGTACCTTCAGATTTTTTTCAGGGGGGCCTTGGCAAAATGCCTAAAAGTTGCCAAAAAACATATACAAGCCAGCAGGTGGAACAAGCCTGCATTTTAGTTACACAAAGTCACAGGTTTTCATTGTGCACCATTATAATCTTCCAGCTACAGACATCCTAACAACCAATGGTGTCATCAGTTGATAAGGAGGAAATCGGGCGCCCACATATCATCCTTGTTTGCCCCTCCCTAGCCTTTCTCAGCAGCTTATTTTATGGATTAATTACAACAATCCTTCAGAAACAAAACCAGTTACAACTGAAGATAATGAATGAGTGTACCATTTATTTCAACAATTTATTGAGTTCTCTTTAAGTCTATATGGTGGTAATGAAGCCGCATCTATGTTTGACAATGGAAAAAAAAGGCAGTATTGTATGTATTTATGTTCTGTAAATTTTAATTTTGAAACATTTTAATCAGAAAGTATTTAGGAATTTGAACAGGAGCAAAACAGCAGAAAAGCGAACAAACAAACCTTTAAAGTGTTTGTTACCCCAACATTTCAGATTTCTGATATGTGCCTGCTATACAATGTACTTGTATGAAAAAAGTATCCTGTTTCTTTTGCATTGCTTCCTTTGTGTGATATTCCTGGTGATCCTGCCAGTTCTCCTGCTCTCCTATTTTAAACTAACCACGCTGGCATAGAAGCACATTCATCCCATTTAAGTGATTACTTAAAGAAAAAAAAAAGGTATTTATAATACTATATACAATTATACAAACGTTTTCTTTTGCACTTCTATTTTAAACTGAATGGGCTGTTTTACAATATGTTGGTTCATCTATATTTTAACATTAGTTTGTCTGGACCAGTGGTCTCCAAACTTCCTTAAGACTTTAGGGGGGCTGGATGTTGGTGTCAGTCGGAGGAAAAGTACCCCATCATTGGTGTCAGTGGGAGGAAAAGTACCTAATCATTGGTAGTGGAAGGAAAAATAGCCCATCATTGGTGTCAGTGGAAAGAAATTCAAGGAATAGAACCCCATCACTGGTGTCAGTAGGAAGAATAGTGCTCCATAGTTGGTGTCAGTGGGAGGAATAGTGTCTCATATAAGTGAGAGAAACAGTGCCCCAAGGGCCAGATAAAGGCAAGCAAGTTTGGAGACCACTGGTCTGGTGTCACGAATGTCACATCTACCCCAATGCAGGTGGTCAGACACTATAGCTAGCTACTGTGTGCTTCACCTATAGCAACCCCCTTTTCCTTAAGGCAAGCAGGCCTACCGGTACCTGGTTGCCCCCAGGACTTATACACAATGCTATAGTGGCTGGCCACAACACCAGGGCAGACGCGAACAGCGTAAACAACAGACTACTTGCAATTTAGCAGACAGATAACGTGGTTGAATGACAGTTCAGGTAAAAGGCAGGCTGAGTTCAGGGAATAGTCCAATATCCGATCTGGGTCATACACAGGGAAATCCTACAGCAAAGCAGGTCAGACTATGGGAGGCTTGATCAGTAACAATGCAGGTAACTCTGTCTCTATCACAAGCAAGGGATAGAGTGTTCGGTTTGCTTATATCAGGTGACTGACCAGATCAATAACCTGCAGGTGAACACAGACAGGGGATTGCAACAGCCAACACCCGGATGCTGCAATGAGGAGCAGGAGCACGGTGATCCTGACATCTGGACAACTCAATCACATTTACTTAATAACCATGCAAAAAAAGACATCATTAACTACATGGATGGTAGTTAATGTAGTTAACTACCAGGTTAGTTCAACCTGTTGAACTAACACATCAAAAGCTCACTGCTAATAGCTTACATTTCTCAGTGACTCATTATTTCTGTTAATTTCCATATATTTATGCTACAGGTTACACTTGCTTGACAAAGCAGGGAAATCGAATTAAATAATTATCACTGCAATAGAATTTTCACGGTTGTCAGCATAGTATCTGAGGCACAGTGCCCAACACCAGAGAATGACAGCTACTTGGCTGCAAAATGTAATGAGCCTGTGGATTTTTAATGTTGTAGTTACTAAAAAATACTAATGTACTGCAAGATTTGCATTTGTATTACAAATTATAACTCACTTACTGGTATCATAACAAAGTTGTTTAAACCAATCCCATATGAAAGCTCTTCCCTGTTGTGTGGGAACAACATTTACAGTAAGAGGAGTTGAATTGCGGTAATTATTATAACTTATTTACAATAATACATTATAATGTTATAGAATAATGTTACTGATACCTCCAGTAAGCAAACTATTTTATGATGCCCTGAGGCATCATGCGTGAGGAATTTTATACAGGATAGGTGCTGCTGATGGTATAAGGCTGCATGCCTCTCTATAGGAGCTCATGTCCCCAGCTGATATTGTGTGTTTATATGTACGATCATACATCTTATGCTAAAATTCACATAAATATATGATTCCAGCTGTCCATTTGGTAACATAATTTGTTTATGATCATCTATGCATTTACGGTACAAACTGCAATATTAGCACATTTAAATGTTCCTTTCAACATATACATGGCCATCATGTTTTTTTTTTTCTGCGTTGACTCTACTAATTTGCCTTTTAAGGAAGTCTGACAATTCTTGGGGTTGATTTACTAAAACTGAAGAGTGCAAAATCTGGTACAGCTCTGCATAGAAACCAATCAGCTTTCAGCCCACGTTCACATTGGGCGGATTTGGCATGTGATTTGACATGTCAAATTGCATGCCAAATCGGCGGATATTGCTGGCAATGGCACCTTCCAAATCGGTGCGGTGCCGCACTGATTCCCAAAAGTAGTTCCTGTACTACTTTTGGCAACTTTGGGGGCGATTTGAATAGAAATCTGTGCATGAACCCATACATATGTCTGTCAAATCACCCTGAAGTCGGGCTGCATTGTCGGTTTGAAATTTCTAGCCCGTATCAGTGTGATCCTGGGCTAAGGGTTTATGGGTTTTACCATTGGTATTTTGAAATGCCTTCTTCAATATTTTTTTTACCATTGTAAAGAAAAAACTTGAGCTAGCAATCTGTTTCTTGGGGAGTCCACCTCAATCTGATAATTAGCATTATCCAAACTTCTTTTTGATCTGCCAATATTGACTATGAGCTATGGACTCGTTGGAAGGAGTTGGATGAGAACTAATGGTATTTGAGATTGTATTTACTTCAGTCGACTTGCCGTATAGACTAGCCAGGGTGTCATCCTCTCCCACACATACCTGTACATCTAAAAAAATATGATGGTAAATCCTTGAGTAAACCGATTGCAATTTAGACAAGTGATTACTTCATCCAGCAGGGGTCGAATCCCCATCCCATACAACAACAGTATCATTAATAATCATCTAATGAAAGTTATAGTTTTTACCTAATGCAACAGCCTCAACTAAGGGGATCCAAAGACATGCAGGTAGGTTAATTGGCTTCTGTCCAAAATCGGCCCTAGTATAGGAAAGGGGACCTTGGATTGTGGGCTCCTTGAGGGTAGGGACATGTGATGTGATTGTGCGATGTACAGGGATAGGGACAATTGTAGACACTCACTCAGGTTGAACTGGATGGACTGGTGTCTTTATTCAACCTTACTAACTATGAAACTATGAAACTATGAACAAAAAATGTGGGGAAAAATACTGCGCCAAACCTAAATTCTATCTAGCAGCTGGCACAACAATCAGACGTAATTGTGTAAAGCATAAAAGTAAAAAAGTGCAGCGCTTAAATAATCAAGTGTCCCTGCTTTCACATATTGCGACGCAGGAAAATATGAGCCTGCGGGCGGAAATGTGTGACAGGAATTTTAATGGTGAATACCCACCTAGTTGGGTGTATCAATAGAGCTTGTCAGCTAATGTGAGTGTGCTGACCCAAACGGGTCAAATTACTATAAAGTGTGATTTACACAAATAATTGAAATAAACAATCTAATAAAATAAACTTGTGAAGTATATGGTCACCAGTTCAAGGTGATCTGTAGTAGATCAGTGTAGGGAAAGTATAAACTTACAGATGTGATATCAAAAGTGTGCGATTTCAAAAAATCGCCTGAAAGTATTAGTCAAAGATAATAAAAAACTTTGACTAATAAACTAAAACAAGATATATGGTCCCTAATTAAAGGGATCTATATCAAATCCTTATGGGAGAAATCGCAGGCTCTCAAGCATGATATCAGGGTATGCGATTTCAAAATTCGCATACCCTGATATCATGCTTGAGAGCCTGCGATTTCTCCCATAAGGATTTGATATAGATCCCTTTAATTAGGGACCATATAGCTTGTTTTAGTTTATTAGTCAAAGTTTATTATTATCTTTGACTAATACTTTCATGCGATTTTTTGAAATCGCACACTTTTGATATCACATCTGTAAGTTTGTACTTTCCCTACACTGATCTACTACAGATCACCTTGAACTGGTGACCATATACTTCACAAGTTTATTTTATTAGATTGTTTATTTCAATTATTTGTGTAAATCACACTCTATAGTAATTTGACCCGTTTGGGTCAGCCCACTCACATTAGCTGACAAGCTCTATTGATACACCCAACTAGGTGGGTATTCACCATTAAAATTCCTGTCACACATTTCCGCCCGCAGGCTCATATTTTCCTGCGTCGCAATATGTGAAAGCAGGGACACTTGATTATTTAAGCGCTGCACTTTTTTACTTTTATGAAACTATGAAGGGGACCCACATTATTAGGGAAAATGAATTTCTACATAGTTAATGTAATGCAAATATTGTTTTTCAGCTTAAAACTCTGCCTGTGTCAACTGCTTGTTTTTGTCTAGGGGATTGGAGAACGGAGATATAGGGGGTTATTTACTAAAGGAAAATACACTTTGCACTGCAAGTGCACTTGGAAGTAAAGTCACTGTAGATCCAAGGGGGACATGCAAGGAAAATAAAAAACATAATTTTTGCTTGCACATGATTGGATGATAAAATCAGCAGAGCTTCCACTCATTTCAGATCTACCCTTTAGATTTAGTGCGATTTCACTTCCAAGAGCACTTGCAGTGCAAAGTGGATTTGCCTTTCATAGATAACCCCCAAAGTTACCTAATCCTCCACTCCTCTCTGCACAAAACCTTTCCCTGTGGCTCCTGCACCCCTGGCGGTCTAGTAGTCTTGTGCGGTGGACTATTCCAACGTCATCATGCCCATAGACTTGCTCTGGACATGCCGAATCGTGGGGGAGCGCCAGTTGCAGGTGAAGTGGAGGATCGGGTGAGTATAAGCCTTCTCCAATCCCCTAGACAGAAATGAGCAGTTGACCCATCCAGTGGGGCAGAACCCCACTGCATAGGAAAACTTTTTTTTTTTGCCTGGAGTTGGCCTTTAAAGAAAGTTTTTCATCTACAATTTTATGTATAAATTAGCACTACAGACAAAAGACACGGAAAACAAGCTGTCTATTAATTGTGCAATCAGCCATAAATTCCATTACATACATGCCATGTAGAAGCCAGCCTGCTAATCTCATGTAACATAAATACATTTTGCAATGAATAATGAATTCTGCATGCAAATGAGCATTTGGCAGCATATGAAAAAATGTAACAGGTTTCGTCTTCCTTGTCCAATAAAGATAACCCCAAAAGATCTGAAAGTAGCAAATCAAACAAAATAAATACATACCATATGGTGATTAACGTGCATGTCCCCCTGAGATAAGTGAGCATTAGGTTTTTTCTCAGTAAACTGCACTCTCATTACAAGTGAAATAATGCATTACTTCCAGAGACCCACCATAAAGCACACTTGACCTGTGCCTGTGAGGTTTATAGAGTATCTAGGACATTTAAAGCATTAAGCACTTATGTTTTAGCCAATAAATAAGCATGGAGTTCGACAGCTGATAAGACCCTAGCCCACCTAGTCACCACAGTCTGGTCTTTTCTCATCATGATTTATACCCACATACTCTTTTTGCTCTCATGGTTGACCTTAGCCTTCTTTCTTGTACATGTATATGGAAATTCTTGGTGATAAATCAAACAATTCAGCACTGCTGTACAATCAATAATAACGCCCCTCTCTTTTAAGTGCCAAAATGAAAACATGCAGCACGAATGAGGATGAATTGTATATCTTTGTGCCGAAAAGGATTTTCACGCCATAGTTAACATACTGCCCAAAAATAAATGCAACAAGCCAACCATCTCTTTATGAATATCATTTTGGGTTAAAGGGACTGCTTATAGCTCCTCACAAATTTAAGAGTTTCATTGACTGATCACTTATTTTGACAAGTTCAGATGATAATCAATGAATGCAGAGAATAGGAATAACCCCGCATAACTTATTGAAAACATTCTTCACCTCGAATTTCAGAAGATTTTTCATATGAGAGAACCTGTATTAAGAGAGGCTGCCCTTGCTGACCTCCTTCCATGACTATTAGTTGCCTGGCTATTCTCTGAGTTACTGACTTAGAAAAAGGATGCAGATTTTTTTCCAGGTCAGGTCCAGGTATTTGAAACCAGGAAACTTAAAATGTGTCCCTTGCAGTGGGGCTGTGCCAGCAATGCAAGAGTTGACTGCTCAGCTAATTCCCCGTACACAAGAGCGGATTTTCCATCCGAAAAAACTTGGATGGTTTTTCCGACGGAATTCCGCTCAAGCTTGGCTTGCATACACACGGTCACACAAAAGTTCTATGAACTTTCGACCGTCAAGAACGCGGTGACGTACAACACTACGATGAGCCAAGAAAATTAAGTACAATGCTTCCGAGCATGCGTCAAATTGTTTCCGAGCATGCATAGGAATTTTGCGCATCGGAATTTGTACAGGCGATCGGAATTTCGGATCGGAAATTTTTCCGACCGAAAAATAGAGAACACGCTCTCAATCTTTTGCTGGCGGGAATTCTGCCAGCAAAAGTCAGATGGAGCATACACACGGACGGAATTTCCGACCAAAAGCTCTCATCGGACTTTTGCTGGCCGAATTTCCGATCATGTGTATGGGGCATAAGGCCCCTTACACACGGGGGGCGGTCTTCATTGGAGTGCGCCTGCTCAGCATAGGATCTCTCTGCTGATCTCACTTAGCAGATGGATGGCTTGTCCGTGTCCGCTTCACTTATGCAGAGTGGACACAGACACAACCTGCTCTCCTCTATAGGGAATGGGTCCCCATCTGTCTGTTTTTAGCAGATAGAATCGGATCAGATGTCGGCAGGTGTCAACTGACACAAGTCTGTTGACTCCCGCAGCTCCATAGAGGGCAATGAAGGGTCCGACCCGGTCAGCCTGAAAAACTGACAGGTGGATCCCATCGGTCCTCCCAAGTGAAAGGGCACTAAGGGAACCAGGAAAAGCATTTTTACTTTCCCAATCCCAGGCTTCTCTGCGCTGCTAGACTGGTCCTCTGCAGCCTCCTCTTCCCCACACATCGTCAGTCTAATGTCCTCTGATATCATCAAGATCAATGCAGGGCCCATTGCGCTGTGCTGAATGTGAGGATGTTGAGGGATTGTCCACCTCCAGAGTGTAGGGAAGCCATGTCTGCTGCAGGAGCAGAGAATCAGGTAAGTAAAATTGCTTTTATTGTCCCCTAGAATAAATAAGCAGTTAATTCTTCCTGTGCAGGCACAGCTCCACTGCAAGGGAGAATATTTAGGTTTCCTGGAGTTGGGCTTTAAAGCATATCTAAACCCAAAACCAAAAGTGTAATGGATTACAGCCAAGTAGTCTTTGGTGTAGTAGCTGCATTTGTTTCTTTTATTTTAACCTGGTAATCCTGCAAATAGTTCCTGTCCCTGGGTGGCTACGCCACTCTTCCACTGTATTTATGGAGAGAGCAATGGTTGTCTCCCTATCCTGCTCTACTGATATGGACTACACATATGTTTGTATTTCTTCGTCTCCATTAGATGGGGGCAGGTAGTGTACAAAATATAGCTATTAAGGAAGACATTCTTCAGTGCAGCTCACTTGAAGTGACATAGACACTTTTAGAATTTAGAATGCCAAGATCTTTCTGCCAAGGTATCTTCTATATTTGCTGAAAACAAATGTCTTAGCTTGAAACAAAAAAAAAAAAGAAAACAACTACAGCCGCCACACCTCAGGACTGTAAGCTGCAATATATTGCTTTTTTTCTTTGATTTAGTCATCATTTCACCTGTTTCTGGCCACGCTATAGCTGAAAGACAGCTACAGAGTGGCTCTCCAGTTCTAGGACGAAGTTCAAGGATGTCCTTCTGCGTGCATGCCTCCCTTGTGCCCCCTGGGGCTCTGTGATCATTGTGTCCTTTGGACCAATCACAGTGGCCCTTTACTTATGTGATCAGCTGTGTCCAGCACAGTTGGTTACTTGTAAACAGACTTGCCAATTATCGGCATTCCTTTCCTCACGGAGAGGAAAGGAGAGCCGATAACCAGCAGGGCTGACAGGGCACAGTGAGTACATTGTTTACACTGATAATCAGGGCCCTGTTTATCAGTGCCCTGTTTATCAGTGCAGCCACATCAATGCCAATAAGTGCAGCTTATCAGTGTCCATCAGTGCCACCTCATCAGTACAGCCTTGTCAGTGCCCATCAGTGTCCCCTCATCAGTGCAGCCTCATCAGTGCCTATCAGTGCAGCCTCATCAGAACACATCAGTGTCCCCCTCATCAGTGCAGCCTCAACAGTGTAGTCTCATCAGAACACATCAGTGAAGAAAAAATACTTATTTGCAAAATTGTATAGCAGAAACTAAGAAAAATTTTTTTTTTTTTTTTCCGAATTTTTGGTCTTTTTTTGGTCGCTTGTTCAGCAAAACCCAGTAGTGATTAAATACCACCAAAAGAAAGCTCTATCTGTTTAAAAAAGCCCACTGAATGACGCCCACCCGGCGTCATCATGTTTGGGCTGTGTGGGTCATCTTGGATGGCTGGTGGCCACTGCCCATGCGCAGCCCCATCGGCGGTGGGCTTTCTCTGCGCTTGTGCGCCACACCACCCGTACATGTCGTTGGGGGCGGAGCATCTGGGCTCTTCCGGGGTTATAGCTGGAGGCCCAGCATGGCTGAGATCTTTTTCACTTGCAGCTTGGCGTTCCTACACAGTAGCCTCATTTTTTGAGTGGGGGCTCACACTTACTTGGTTTCTTCCACTTTATTCAGGTAACATCTTATACATTCTTTGCACTTTTTTTATGTTTTTTTCACCGATCTCATATACATATTCTAGGTTCTCTCACTCTCTTACCATTTTCTACTTATACAATGCACATGATATTTTTTACATTATTATCATTTCCACGCTGTCCCATAGTCTCCCTGTTTGCACCAGATTTGTAACCATGTTGGTTCATATATACTACATATTATATACATGTATTTATACCACTTTACATCAAGCTTAATTTACCATTGAAATGCCTTTAACATTTATATGCTTATATACAATGTTATTTACTAGAACTTATTGCATTAAGCTTCAGTGGCTATCATTGTGACTTTTGACACGTATACATTTATATATATTTTTAGTTGTCATTCAAAGTGGACAAGTTGGGACCACAGGGACACACACTTATACCCAGGCCATGTCAATCCTCCGGATGTCCCCCTGCGTTGGCCTTTGTTTGC
This sequence comes from Lithobates sylvaticus, assembly GCA_028564925.1. Classification (NCBI taxonomy): domain Eukaryota; kingdom Metazoa; phylum Chordata; class Amphibia; order Anura; family Ranidae; genus Lithobates; species Lithobates sylvaticus. The sequence goes on along the minus strand of CM053033.1, from coordinate 67,133,721 downwards.
TCCGCCCCCCTCAGCTCCCGAGCTGGATGTTTGTTGCTGCCTCCGTCTGGATACCCAGCAACATGTGATTTGGCCCAGCGCAGTGGTGAGAATGAGGTCTTTCATTAGACCTCTCTGACCATTCACCTCATATGTCTCCATCGTTAACATACATTCATTGATCTCATTACCTATATTGCAGACACAATATTTATACATCCACCCCTGAAGAAGCGAGCGTGATCTTGCGAAACGTGTAGGGTATTATTGATGCTTGTATTTTGCTTTCTTACATTTCTGTACAACTGCATGTGTATTGTTATTCTTCTATCGTGTATATACAGCTATCAGCTTGGAAATTCATATTTATTGCTGCTGCTTACTTATGCATGATATTTTGAAATAAATTGATATTTTTTTTTACTCTTGTTATAATTGTGGCTAAACCTCTCTCACCTCACTCAAGGTCCCAGGGCAATCTCTATGTTTTTATGTATTATATTAGCGATGGAGGTGTTATAGGGGTTACTCCAGACCCTATCTTTATTTTTATCTGTTTAAAAAAAGGGATAAAAAATGAATTTGGGTACACTGTTGCATGACAGCGCAACTGTCATTTAAAGTGCGACAGCACTGAAAGCTGAAAATTGGCCTGGGCAGGAAGGGGGGTGAAAGTGTCCAGTTTTGAAGTGGTTAAGAATGTATCGAAGACTCATTATGACCAATAATTTGTGGACATTCCATTCCAAACTACGACACATCAGTTTGGAGTTCCTATTTCCACTTGTGGTTATAAAAGCCTCCACTCTTCTAGGAAGAATTTTCCTAGAAGACTTTGGGGTGTGTCTGCTGGAATTTATTTATTCCCATTTAGCAGATAAAATATTTATGAGGTCAGGATATGTAGTTAGACAAAAAGACCTGGCTCATAATTGGCCTTGCAACTCATCCGATAGGTGTTGAATTGGGTTGAGGGCTCATTGCAGACCATTTGAGCAAACCATGCCTTTGTGGACCTGGCTCTGAGCACAATCATTGGAAAGGTGTCCATATAATACAGTATATGGATGGCATGGCTAGAAATACTATGGTTACATTAATTATAATGTCTACCTATATTTTAACGAGAATTAAACATAAAAGGTAGGATTCACCTTGGCCGTAGTCCAAACAGATGTGGTTTAAAGTGGAAGTAAACCCCCCTATCGTTTTCAGCCAAGGAAGCTGCCATCTTTGCCTCTGTTTAATCTTCAACTGCCACAGTGCTGCACATGTGATCCGTTATGACACCAGCCATTGGATGGTTTGACTGTTTGGTTGAGAGCACAGCCAATGTGCAGTTAGCATTCACGGCATGCCTTTTTTTTTTAGACTGTTAAATCGAGGGGTATACTTCCGCTTTAAATAACATTGTTAATCAGAAAAGGACTTCCAAAATTCATTACAATATTCACCGATTACCCAGAATATCGCATAGAAGATTATTTGACCCAAAAGTTTAGGTTATAATTCAGTACAGGACAATGTTATTTGTATGTTGCTGCAAATACATATATTTAAAAGTGAATGAAAATGCTGGAAAGATAGTGTGACAAATACTTAGTCCCTTATGAACATTATGAGTAAGTACATCTCTTTATACTGGGGGGGATCACAGGGCTACATAGGAAGCAGTACAAACTATAAAACCACTGAGTATGTTAACATATGTTGGGTTATACCGAGGTTATGGAGTTTATAAGGAGCGCATAATTACCATTGATTGGACTGTAATTGTAGCAAGTCGTTTTATGTAACTCGTATAGGTTTTTAAAAGAAAGCAGACAGACTTGCTGGCAGGTCTAATGAATTACGATTACGATTGCCAATTTCTGTTCATGCCATCAAGATGGTATGGTGAAATCTGCTGCAGTGTATATAAACCCAAAACATGGACTTCTCTTATTTGCTCCCTTTTTTGTCTGATAAATATAACATCGAAAATGCAAAAAAAATAAAAATTGTTGATCCTGACAGAAATCCTGTGAGCTTTTAAAGTGGTGTTTCCACCAAAAAAAAAAAAATAGCTTAAAAATCATAAAAAAATTAAAAAAAAATAATTGAAAAAAAAAAAACATTTACTCACATCTTAATGCCTGTTGCTAGGGGGTCCCTCGTAGTCTGCCTCCTTCAGTGCCCGGGCACTGACATCACTTCCCCTCGGCGCCACACAGTCATCTGGGACCTGTCACGTGTCCCAGATGACTGCGCGTCGTATTACGGCGTGTGGCGCCACTTGCGAATGCGCAGTGGGTGCCCGGCTGTGAAGCCACAGCCGGATGCCCACAATAAGAATGCTGGCGCCGCAAGCGTAGCGGGGAACGAGGGGGGGGCCTCGTTCCCCAGCATCGCTGGACCCTGGGACAGGTAAGTGTCCGATTATTAAAAGTCAGCAGCTGCAGTATTTGTAGCTTTAAAAAGCTTTAAATTTGCCCCCTTTAAAAAAATTTTTTTTAGGGGGCACCCCACTTTAACTTTCTGTGCTCTCTGCCTCTGCTGCACTCTTATCTGTATCATTCCCATTCTCTGTAAGAAATACAGAACACCCCCCCCCCCCCTTATGAAGAAGAGACAATGGCAGGTCTTCTGTTGTCCTATCACACCTCCTGACCAAGGGTGACAGCGCTGCTCCTCCATAAAGGAAGTGAGCGTTGTCTTACTAGGACAGGATGTGTGGCAGGATCACCAGGTGAAAGTATAGATAAAGAAAATGAATAAATGAATGCAGACGCTACAACAGATAGATTGCAACCTAATACATTTTTGTGTTCAGGTTTACATATGCTTTAAAGCGCTATCAAACCCAAAACCAAAAATGTAATACATTACAGCTCACCAATCCTTAGATGTGGTGGCTGTATTAGATTTCTTTTATTTTCGGCTTTTTTTCCTTCTGTTTTCACCTAGTGATATAGCCAGTAACACACCTCCTGTATTACACTGTATTTATCACTCTGGATGAAGGAGCACAGTGAACACCTTTGGACAGCAGCATTGTCAGTCTGGGGGGAGGGGAGCATTAGATGTACTAGCATATTTACATACACTAAATTGAAGCCAAGCTCCAGTCCACACTGCAGTTATACAAGCATTTACGCCCCTTTCACACTGAGGCGCTTTGCAGGCGCTAGAGTGCTAAAAATAGTGCCTGCAAAGCGCCCTCAAACAGCCGCTGCTGTCTCTCCAGTGTGAAAGCCCGAGGGCTTTCACACTGGAGCGGTGCGCTTGCAGGACGCTGAAAAATGTCCTGCAAGCCGCATCTTTGGAGCGCTGTAGGAGCGGTGTTTTTACCGCTCCTGAAGCGCCACTTCCCATTGAAAACAATCATTTAAGCGGTGCTTTTCGGCCGCTATCGGGGCAGTTTTAACCCCCGCTAGCGGCCAAAAAAGGGTTAAAACCGCCCGCAAAGCAGTGCTGCAGTGGCGCTTTGCGCTTAAAACTGCCCCGATAGCAGCCGAAAAGCACCGCTAAAATGATGGTAAAGCACCACTAAATATAGCCCCGCTTTACTGCCAGCGTGCCCAGCGCCTCAGTGTGAAAGTGGCCTTTCAGAGACTTTTCTTTTCTCCTTTTGGTACAAAGGTTTTACATAAATAAATTAAATCTGATCATTGTAAGCACCCCCGTCAGTAGCAAATAGTTTAACGCAACATTCTTAACTAATACATCTGCAGAACAGCTTGTTCTGTTGAAAAAACAACAGACTTACTGTCCAGATCAACAGATGAATATAAAGGAAAGACAGCCTATAAAAAACAAAACAAATGCAGCCATCACATCTAAAATTGATGCGCTACAAAATAATACATGTTTGCTTTTGGGTTTTATACCGTTGTAAGTCAATTGAACTGGTATTCACTTCTAACATCCCATTGGGGGTTATTTACTAAAGGAAAATTCACTTTGCACTGCAAGTGCACTTGGAAGTAAAGTCGCTGTAGATCCGAGGGGGACATGCAAGTAAATAAAAAAACAGCATTTTAGCTTGCACATGATTGGATGATAAAATCAGCAGAGCTTCCCCTCATTTCAGATCTACCCCTTAGATTTAGAGCGACTGCATTTCCAAGTGCACTTGCAGTGCAAAGTGGATTTCCCTTTTCGTAAATAACCCCCAATGTGTGCAGAGAAATGAACAAAAAATCTGTAAGCAATCTGATGTCTGAATTGAACAATCCCTATCACTGTAACAATGATCTGTTTTATTCACAAATTTGTCGTTTTGAGTTTGTTCACATCCCACCCTCATAGATTGTAAGCTCTTATGAGCAGAGCTCTTGTATTTTATTTTATTGTATTGTAACTGTGCTGTCTCTTTATATTGTAAAGCACTGCGTAAACTGCTGGCGCTATATAAACCCTGTATAATAATAACAATAATTTGTATATAACACTGCTATTTATTAAACCATAGTACTGGCTACACCAATTTTCAGAGAATTTCAACCAACATAAAATAAATAATATAAATATAAAATAAAATAAAATAAATTTATATACCGTATTTATCGGCGTATAACACGCACTTTTTCCCCCTAAAAAGCGGGGGAAAGTCGTGGGTGCGTGTTATACGCCGATACCCCAAAAAAAAAAATTCAAAAATGGCAAAAATGGTGAGCGCCGCCAAAAAATAGCGAGCGCCGCCGGAAAAAACCGAGGCGCGGCCGAAAAAACCCGAAGCCGCGCCGCAATAGACCGAGCAGACTGTTCGGCTCTACTCGGAGTCCCGCCTCCCTGCGCTCGTTCCGGAAACAGCAGGGAGGCGGGACCGCGATCGGAGCTGAACAGTCGGCTCGGCCTTTTCCGGGGCCGCTTCGGTCTTTTTCGGCCGCGCCTCGGACTTTTTCGGCGGCGCACGCGACAGAGTCTCGGCGGCGGGAAATTTAAACCCGGACCGGACTTCTAATGTCGCTGGGATGGCTGCAATGACCCTGGGCAAGGTACAACGTCCCTGGGCAAGGCTGCAACGATGCTGGGCAAGGCTGCAATGACCCTGGGCAAGGCTGCAATGACGCTGGGCATGGCTGCAATGACGCTGGGCATGGCTGCAATGACGCTGGGCAAGGCTGCACTGACGCTGGGCATGGCTGCAATGACGCTGGGCATGGCTGCAATGACGCTGGGCAAGGCTGCACTGACGCTGGGCATGGCTGCAATGACGCTGGGCATGGCTGCAATGACGCTGGGCATGGCTGCAATGACGCTGGGCATGGCTGCAATGACGCTGGGCAAGGCTGCACTGACGCTGGGCAAGGCTGCACTGACGCTGGGCAAGGCTGCACTGACGCTGGGCAAGGCTGCAATGACGCTGGGCAAGCTGCAAATGACGCTTAAATGTAAGTTTTTTTTTTTCCCTAAACTTCCCTCCTAAAACTTTTTTTCCTTAAAATGCCCTCCTAAACTTGGGGTGCGTGTTATACGCCGGTGCGTGTTATACGCCGATAAATACGGTATATATATATATATATATATATATATATATATATATATATATATATATATATATGTGTGTATATATAAAATAAAAAGTAAAAAAGTATATTCAAATATAAAAAGTGGATCAAGACAACTTATCACCAAAAGCTGCACTGGATCCCTGATTTGCATACAAGCAGTTTCTGGTAGGTTGCATTAATCAGTTCCCTTACTGGCTGAAATTGCTTGTAAATTGTTATGTGTATGGCCAGCATGAGACCACACAATCCATATATACACCTCGAAGCTAAGATCTTCCTTTGTAGGAGACTGAATGTAGATAATTACACGTGTCTTGTGTGTGTGAACATCAATGATGACAATCACAGGGTGAGCAGGCAGGACTCCAGCTCAGGACATACAGCGATCTCCTACCAAGGACCAGTCCCAGACACACGCCCTCTGCTGGCACACACTGCACAGCACTTCACAAAATAGGAACACTAATTGAAAACATGTCCAAAATAAAGACAACATATATATCCCAGCCAAACAATCAGAACTGGAAATTCCTGAAATAGCTGTATCCATTAAAGGAAACACATAGAGAATGATGCAGCGCTGGGAGAACTCATTTAAATGGGTGTTAAAATGATCAATGATTATCTATGGATCAGCAAAATGAGAGATCAATACATATCTCTGTGCCAGGTTATAGTTTGTACAGTGCAATGCAGACTAGTGGTGTCAGTCTATAATTCTAAAAACTGTCAGTGTTTTGTACCTGCTCTGCTTCTAACTTTCATGGCAGCACCTGATGTATGCCAACTTGTGCTGCTCCCATCTTATAAACTGGCACTGACGTCTGCCCATCTACTCCAAGCAGATCACACAGCACACCAATAAAAGAGTAACCTGTCAGGTCCCCAAATCAAAAACAAAAACTCCCTATAATAAAACTTTTGTCATTTTCATGGCTCCCCAGATAGGGTTATTCTTAGCTGATCAGATAGCAAAGCTGCACTTCCAGCTTACTCAGTTAGCCAATCAAACAACAAGGAATCAATCCACCTGTCATGGGAAAAGTCAGCATAACCCAGCCAGCCAATCCCCGACATGAACTGCTGCTCACCTGAGCTGCCCTGCAGTCCTAGGAGGAGAGTCAGTGCCAAAGTGATAAAGTGCTTGATCCTCATGGTGGCAGGCAGTGGGAGGGTTAATGCAAGTGATGTGCAGGTATGGGACCAGTCCATGTACGTCAGGAGTGAGCTGAGAAGTCCTGGATGGAGGAGCTGTGTCCCCCCTTGTCCCTGGAGTCCTGAGCCAGCAGAGGTGTCAGCCAGACATCGCGATCCAGACTTGGAGGAAAGTTCCTTGTCTTCCTGCAGGTGCTGCTGGTCAGATGTGTGCGCAAGAGGAGACCAGGCTGCAGCCTTTCCACTCTTCTTCTTCTATTTCTCCTTCCAGATCCCAAACCTCTGGGGGTACACTGACCTTCCCCTCTATGACACCCACACTGACCTTCCACTCTATGACACCCACACTGACCTCTCACTATGACACTCAGAGGCAGACACAGGCAGCAGGGTTGTCATTGACAGAGTACATGGCCAGGCAGGAGTTGTCTTGTGCTGGGATGTTTGCTACAAGCTCAGATCCTTTATACACAACTCCAGAGGAAGGAGATACGTCAGAGGCAAGGAACCTCTCATGTCACCATGCCTCCAAGGCAGACTTTTCCTGGCTCTGGTCTAGCCAGAGATTGCAGATTGTGCTAAATGCTGGAGTCTTAAAGGATCTGTGTGCAGAAGAATCCAGGGGCTGCCCTCTGTGCCCTCCCATAGATGGATCACTGACAGGTAGATTACAGGTATTCAGTCTGGATGACCTGAAGGATTTCACTAATGGCACTGATCTGGAGACTGCACACCGTGTGCTATACATGGCTCGCAACAGAGTGTACCATCCAAACAGCGGTATTTAACCGTTTCATATATTGCAGCGTACAGATTCTTAGATGTGGTGGCTGCATTTGTTTTCTTTTTTAAAGCAGGGGTAGGCAAACTTAAAGAGGTGGAGATCTACCTGAACAACATGGGAGAAGTCAAAGATCACCGGGCACGGTGTCACCTGCTCACACCTGATTTCAACTTTTAATTGCCGTACTGCCATGTCGCATTCGTGTGCATTGCACGGCAATCATGGGTTTAAATCAGGTGGTGAGGAGGTAACATATCACCTGCTCACCACCTGTCAAACACACTTGGATCGCTTTTCAGAGGAGCAGCAGTGCCTGCTGCTCTTGTGACTAATGCCCTTAGTTGCAGCACCTTTATGCCCCGTACACACGGTCGGAAATTCCGACCACAAAATCCGTCGGATTTTGTCAGACGGATTTTGTCCGACACCGGTGTTGCATACACACGGTCGGACAAAGTTGTCGGAAAATCCGATCATCCTGAACGTGGTGACGTTCGTTGCGTACGACGGGACTACGTAGAGGCTAGTAGCCAATAGCTTTGGTCTTGTAATGTGATCTGAGCATGCGTGGCACTTTGTCCGTCGGAATTCGCTACACACGATCGGAAAAAGTCCGATAGGACTTTGTTGTCGGAAAATTTAAGAGCAGGAGATAAAACTTTGTCCGTCGGAAGATCCGACGGAAAAAGTCAGATGGAGCCTACACGCGGTCGGAATTTCCGACAACATTGTCCGATAGGACATTTTCCGTCGGAAAATCCGACGTGTATATGGGGCATAAGGGCACATTCACACATAAAGTTGGGGGGTGCTATGGTTTAATTGCGGTTTTGCTGCCCCCAATCCATACCCCCTTTAGCTGCTGAGTAAGGATGAGCTCCAGCCTTTTCGCACAGCCCACGTGCAGAGCCCGCCAGGAAGTCGGCACTGCGCTGCGCTAATCACAGGCAGTGAGACATTTCCGATCTCTGCAGCCGCGCATCAGGACAATGGGGGTTATTTACCAAAGGCAAATCCATTTTGCACTACAAATGCACTGCAAGTGCACTTGGAAGTGCAGTCACTGTAGATCAGAGGGGGACATGCAAGGGAAATAAAAAACAGTATTTTTGCTTGCACATGATTGGATGATAAAATCAGCAGAGTTTCCCCTAATTCAGAGCTTCCCCTCGATCTACAGCGAACTACAGCGACTGCACTTCCAAGTGCACTTGTAGTGCAAACTGGATTTGCCTTTCGTAAATAACCCCCAATGTCTCACTGTGATTAGCGCAGTGTCGACTTCCTGGCGGGCTCTGCTTGTGGGCTGTGCGAACACGCAGGAGATCATCCTTACTGCTGAGGCAGCAATCAAAGGTGTACACATGCTGCAGCAGGAATTGAACCCCCTATTGCTTTTGGTAGGTGCTACAGCCTGCCAATTGTGTCCCATTCAAGTAAATGGGGCCACTCTGCAAGCACCCTGCAACTGCATGCTTCTGTGGGGTCCAAGGGGTTAAACTTTCACACTGATGTGCTGCGGTTTACCTGCAGGTGCAGTGGGCTAGCTGCGCTTTGCCATAGACTTCTATTATATCCTGCAGGTGTGGTGCACTTTCTGAAAGGGCATCAAACCTTCTGCATTTAGAAGAATTCTATGGCTAAGTGCAGCAAACCCCCAGGAAACCTGCAGGTACACTGCACTGCACCCACAGTGCATCAGTGTGAAAGTAGCCCTATACTATTATGCCCAGTGTATTGCTTCACACTGACCTGAAGATCTCTTTGCTGCTGCTGGCACCACTCTGGAGACTGCTAGCCAGGATAAGAGGTGGCGTGCAGTTGGTATCACTCCGCATGGGACTGGAGCCAGCACTACAGAGGAGGCATCAGCTTATACGGCTCTTGCTCCCTACTACAGCTCCAACTTTACAAGTATTCCCACTGCATTGTACTATTGTGTTTGATGCTCTAGAATGGCAGGTCAGCAAGCCCAGACCGCAATCTACCAGTCTCCTATCTGCAACCTACTGGTTGCTGACCCCCCGTTTTAAAGTGTTACTGAACCCACAACAGTAAAATCAGTCTGTATATGCAGTAAAGCATGCTTGTTGTACTCACTGTGGAACCTAAGGGGTTAATCCTCTTCATTGTGTAAAAAGGTTGATGGATCCTGTCTTCCCGGATCCCCCTCTCCTTCCACTGTCCCCTAATATTTTCCTGATAACACAGAGTCTATGAAGTCAGGCTGCACATGCTCACTTTGGTGTGTATTGTTGGCAAGGTTTATTTTTGTATTGGGAGGGTGCATGTGATCAGCACAGGGCCAATCAGCCCTGTCTAGACGATCAGGGGTCTCGCAGTCTCCTAGGACAGTCAGAAAACTCCTCCTGCAAGTTTTAACCAGTGCTTGGCTGGACACTGATAGAAGTCATAAGACTGCTATATACTGCTGACGAGAAAAGGTATTTAGCAGTTTATATTTACTAAAATAATTTGTGTACTGTGGGAGACCAGATATAGTGAATGCAGAGTCCTGGGTTTAGTAACACTTTAAGGCTTTCTTTCCTTTATTTTTACCTGGTGATCCTGCCAGCAAGTTTTTTTATTTTTTCAGTTTTTTTTGTTTGTTTTTAAATCCTGCAAGGTAAAGCCATAATGTGCTAGTACGCATCGCATACTAGCACATTATGTGAAACTTACCTTACAACGAAGCCCTTCAGGGGCACGCTGTCACAGCTGAAGGTGCTTCCATCTTCACCCGATCTTCCTTCCAGGTTCGCGGACTCCGGCTGCTTGAGTGGTCAGAGCCGCAATGACATCACTCCCACACATGCGCACGGGAGCCGTCGTTTACGGCACAGGACTCTGAAGAAAAGTCACGGTATGCCATTCCTTCAGAACACATGCACCAGTGATGTCACTGGCTACATCAAAGTAAATGTCCTAAATGGTGCACGTTTAGGAGATATTTACTGTACCTATAGGTAAAAGTCATGCATGGGAGTTTACTCGCACTTTAAGAAAATTGAGACAAACCATTTACCACTGACAGAGGTGCTTACAAACATCAGCTTTTATTCATTTATGTACCACCTTAGGGCCCTGTCACATGGGCTGTCCGATCAGGTCCACATGTCAGTTTTTCAGGCAGACCTCACATCCGCCACTATCCGATTCAATCCTGTCTGCAAAAATCCAGACGGATGGTGGCATTATTTTCCATTAATTGGATAGGTGGATCGGATGGGCAGGCAGTCTATTTTCACCAGATTTCCCCATAGAAGAGATCGGGACTGTGTTCGTCTCTGATTGCACAGTGAGCGGAGACGGACCTGTCATCCGTCTGCTCAGCAGGGATCAGCAGAGCGATCCTCCGCTAAGCAAGCGTATTCCGTCCCACGGAGGTGCCCGTGTGAAAGGAGCCTTATTCCAAAATGAACAAAACTGTAGGTAACGTCTAATAAAGTGTTATCTGGAGTTCAGCTTTAAAGTTACTAAACCCGCATCTGTCTGTATATGCAGTAAAGCATGCTTGTTATACTCACTGTTGTAACTAAGGGGTTAATCCTGCGCATTGTGTAAAAAGGCTGTTTGATTCTGTCATCTCTGATCCTCCAGTTCTTCCACAGTCCCCAATACATCTCCTGATAGAACAGAGCATTGGAGGCACATGCTCAGTTTGGTGTGTATTGCTAGAAAGTATTTTTTTTGATCTTAAGAGGGTGCATGTGATCAGCACAGGGCCAATTGGCACTGTCCAGACAGAGGGTCAGGGTCCCTGGAGCCCCATAGGACTGTCAGAGGCAAATGAAAACTCCTCCTACAAGCTTTAACCAGACACTGATAGAAGACACAAGACTGCTATATACTGCTGATTAAAAAAAGTATTTCACAGTTTATAATTACTAAATAAATTGCATTTCAATGTTCTGTGTACAAAGGTATACTATAAAGGGGCGGGGCAGCCATTAACTTCCACCAATAGCCCAATGAGTGATTATCTAAACTAGTTAAAATCATTATAAATCATTAAAAAGTATTATAAAAAGTATAAACCGACTGTAATTCATTGTACAAGTTAATTGATCAAGCAGATTAAATATACAAATGAATTGAATAAAAAATATATATACATATGTAGCCCGATGAGAGTAAAAATTGATGAATTAATCATTGACTAGCACATAGACGAACCAATCAATGACCACCAGCAATACCATAGACCAAAAAAAAACAAACAATCGACATAAACAAATACTCAAGGGAACTGTTCATAATCCTATTAGAAAATAATGGAGACCAAACAGGCAGGGTGAGAAGCAAAACTCATGAGTCGATGAGGGTATGAGTATCCAACTCTTCATTCAACCCATGAGGAGAAAGAGAATTGAATTTGTAGATCCACATGGTTTGCCTTTTACATAATAATGACAATCTCTCATTATCTGTAAGGAACCACTTGTGGATGTGCTCAATGGCTAGTACTGCCATGGCTTTGAGATCTCTTTCATGGCACTGAGAGAAGTGTCGTGGCAGGCTATGTTTAACCACTTAAGCCCCGGACCAATTTGCAGCCAAAGGACCAGCCGATTCGGCACTGTGTCGCTTTAACTGACAATTGCGCAGTCGTGCGATCTGGCTCCCAAACAAAATTGGCGTCCTTTTTTTCCCACAAATAGAGCTTTCTTTTGGTGGTATTTGATCACCTCTCTGGTTTTTATTTTTTGTGCTATAAACAAAAATAGAGCGACAATTTTGAAAAAAATTCAATATTTTTTACTTTTTGCTTTAATAAATATCCCCAATAAATATATAAAAAAACATATTTTTTTCCTCAGTCTACATATTTTTGGTAAAAAAAATCGCAATTAGCGATTATTGATGGGTTTGCGCAAAAGTTATAGCGTTTACAAAATTGGGGATAGTTTTATAGCATTTTTATTAATATTTTTTTTTTTTTACTAGTAATGGCGGCGATCAGCATTTTTTATTGTGACTGCGACATTATGGCGGACACATCGGACATTTTTGACACATTTTTTGGGACCATTGTCATTTATACAGCAATCGGTGCTATTTAAATGCACTGATTCCTGTGTAAATGACACTGGCAGTGAAGGAGTTAACCACTAGGGGGCGGGGAGGGTTTAAGTGTGACGTGTGTGTGTTTTTTTTTACTGTAGATGGGCATGGCTTAACATTCAACATCACTGATCGGCTTTCCCGATGACAGGGAACAGCCGATCAGTGACAGCGTCACTAGGAAGCACGGGGAGAGGTTTGTTTACACATACCTCTCCCCGTTCTTCAGCTCTGTGACCCGATCGTGGGACACCAGCGGCAATCGGGTCCGCTGGTCCCGTGGCCGCGGAGCTCAGGACTGGGTCGCAAGCGCACCGGAGGCGGCACGCGCGACCCACGGCTGGGCTCCTAAAGAGACACGTACAGGTACGTGATTGTGCCCAGCCGTGCCATTCTGCCGACGTATATCGGCGTGAGGCGGTCCTTAAGCGGTTAATCAGGCCTTTTTGTATAAATCTACGATGTTCACCTACTCTAGTGTGCAATGTGCGTATGCTCCGACCCACATATAGTAGATTACACAAACATTTCAACACATATACTACGAATTGGGTTGAACACGTAATGAACTGTCGTATTGCATAATCCTCGCCGGCCTTATCTGTAACTGAAGAGTGACCATGGAGAATGGATTGACAAGTTAGGCAACCTCTCTTTCTACATTAGAAGATGACAACCCAATTGTCAAAATAACCTCTGATGTCTGTCGGCCTATCAGATAAAGGTTTAGGGATGCTGGGAGCAACCATATTTTTTTTATTGTACAGGCCCTTCTGAAAATAACTTGGAGTGCCTCTGGGAGGAGAGGACCCAAAGTGGGATCAGATTGAAGGATGTTCCAATGTTTATTCATAACCTTGATGCTTCTGTAGGTATTGTTAAATCCTGTAATGAATCTGGTGGCCTGTTTAGGTGGGGTATTTTTATGTCCATTGATTGAGCAATGGTCCAAACAGGATTTAGAAGCTTCTGAGAGGAGATCCTAAGGATACCCCTTTTCAATGAATTTCTGTCATAATCTGACTATGGAGTGTGTAATCTTCAGGTTTGCAACAATTCCTCTGTAACCTAAGAAATTGGCCCTTGGGTATGTTCTTTATCCAAGCTGGGTGATGGCAACTATCAAAATGAAGATAGGAGTTACCTGCAACCGGCTTGGAATGGTTCCTGGTGTGGATGGAACCTGTGTCATTAAACAAATCCAAATCCAAGTCCAAGACGATCAAACGATCTGGGTCAACAACATGGGTAAAACTAAGATCCAGATCATTGGCATAACAATGATCCACAAATGACATGAAAAGATCTTTACTACCATCCAAAATCAAGAGCACATGGTCAATCTATCTTCAATAGAAGACGATTTGCTTTTAAAAGGTATTATTATGACAGACCGAAAGTTCTTACCATAGCCCCATGGTAATATTATCATAGCACAGGGCAAAACTAACACCCATTGCTGTGCCCCTGGTTTGGAGGTAGAATTTATCTTGAAAGACAAAATAGTTGTGCTCTAGGCAAAAATGTGATGCTATCCACCAGGAATTGGGCCTGGGTTCGTATAGAATGAGGCAGACCCTGCAGATCTTTTTTATAAACTTAATCTTAAAGTTTTTTATGCACTAAATTTCCCTAAAATTTCTTGATATTATCGTTGAGGACTTGGTTTCATTTCTCAAAGAGGCAGGAAGTGGCAAAGACATGGATTATCCTTTCATGTTCACCAACTAATGCTTTGGCTTTTTCCAACTTCCCATCTCTGTTTAATGATAAGTTGTATCCATTTATTAGTTCAGAATTCGGAAAAGAGACACCAGTCCTTTCCGAGATCCTCATCTAAAAAGCCACATTGTTTCTTTATTCTATGTCCTCTGGGGGGTTATTTTCAACTCCAAGTATTTTTCCAGCAACGACTTATCCCACCATTGTGTACATTCATATTGCCGAGCATGTTGTAAAACAAAAAAGGCTTTTCTCATGCAGACCTCAAACTCCTCGGTGTGAGGAGACCGGGGACCGCTGGAAGTGCCTTGGGGAGGTGTCTCCACAGGGGGACCATTGCACATAGGGGCATGGAATGACCCAAATAAAGAGTTAAGTTTAGCAAGTCTTTCAGAATTCATGCTGCCAAAGGAAGAGTGAATCACAAAAACACCCACACACACACAAAAACACACGAGTCACAAACGGACTAAACAAAGTAAAAACCAATGAAAGAGATTAACTGCATGCAATAATGTTCAATATGGATTTAAATTCACATCAGGGCAATAAAAAAGTTGAAATTTAACATTTATAAAAACATATAGGTTTATAATCCCAGGACAGGAAAAAACCTGTCCGGAAAGTCCCAGGTAAAACAAATGGCATGGTCATGGTCATTATCATTGCATGCATGCTCTGGAAGGATTCCATCTGGCACCCCTGTCTCCTGGTGTGCCCGCCCCTTCCCCCAGACAGCCTTTGAGGTGGGACAGCCATCCTTCCACCCCCTCTTGCTTCTATGACTGGCATGGCTACTGTGAGTCTATGTGCTCTAAAGGCACTAATTGTTTCACTGATTATCATTGCCTATGACATTTGTACCTCTTGGTTATATAGGATTTCTTACACAATTTTATTTTTACCTTTCCAATAAAGTGACATGGTATACATAGATTACATTTTTTATTGACTGTTTGCCACTTTTTGGATCCGCGCTCCCTTATTTGTTTTTTTATGACCACCAATAGGTCTCAGCACCAGGTCTCATTGCTCTCCTCCTTGTGATTCCTAGCAAATGGTAAGTCTAAAATTCCATCACTACCACGATAGACACTGGACATCCTTACAATTGTTTTCCACTAAGGAATGTAGGTAAATTAGAAATGCATACCTCTTGTGGCACATGCAATCCCTGACATTAATGCCAGTCAGGGAGATCAGAAGACCCACAGCCATAAGATCATTGCACACAGGGCTGTCCAGCTGCAGTGCATCCCTTGCAGCATTTTAGTGAGCTTGGGGGAAACAGGTTCAGCATCCAGCACCACGAAATGCAGCTTTTCAAAGTTTATGGCAGGCTGCAGTTGCACAAGGTTGGATTCTTTACTACCCATTCCAAATACTGTAAAAGTAATAAGGGGACTGTACAGCAGCTCGATCACTTTTACTGTGTAGGTCTACCCCCAAAGGAGCCACTGGTTAAGATGGGTCCTCTGTTCTCTGCCACAACCTCCCAAAGGTCTCAACCCCTCAGACACATCGGGTTAATAGAGAGAAAGAGCAAGCAATACAATGAATATTTCTATAACACCCAGTGCTAAGACCTTGAGTAATGCGCCAAGACTTTTGGTAAAAGAGTATATATTTTTATTCAGAAAGGAGATTAATCCAGCAATGCAACTAAATGACAATTATGATTACACAATCCAGCAAACTGGGCAATTGACAAATAGAGAAGGTCAGGCAACAAAAGCGTGATACTCCCAGGTCAGCATAAACAGTAGCAGTGCCACCCAGAATACCAGACAGGTGGTGAACAGATCTTTGATTTAGCAACACAAGAAATATACCACCATAAGTTCAAACAGTATCTGTGCTAGGCCTAGACCAGCTGGTGGACCCAGTCAGTGTTAAACAGCATAAATGGTGTAAAGAGTAAGGGGAAAGGAACTACCGTATAAACTCGTAGTATAAGCCGACCCGAATATAAGCCGAGGTACCTAATTTTAATTACAAAAAAATGGGAAAACGTATTGACTCGAGTATAAGCCTTGGGGGAAGAAATGCCCAGCTACTGCAAGGAGGATAGTCACGGTAGAGTGCCCGCGGGTCCCGTGGACTTGATGTCTGCCGGCGCCCTGCAATCACTGTGTACAGAGGCAAAACAGGGAACTGCATATGTACACAAGGCGATTCCCCGTTTTGCCTAATGACATGTCAGAGATCTTCTGTTCCCAGTGATCGGTAACAGTGATCTCTGTCATGTCCCAGTGAGCCCATCCCCCCTACAGTTAGAACACATCCAGGGAACACACTTAACCACTTGATCGCCCCTAGTGTTAACCCCTTCCATGCCTGTGTAATTTTTACATTGATCAGTGCATTTTTATAGCACTGATCAATGTAATAATGTCACTGGTCCCCAAAAAGTGTAATTTGGGGTCAGATTTGTCTGCTGCAATGTCGCAGTCCCACTAAAAATCGCAGCTCGCCTTCATAACTAGTAAAAACAATAAAAATGTATAAAAGTCCCTTAATCTATCCCGTAGTTTGTAGACTTTTTTGTAGATTACTTTTGCCATCACACTACCACCATGTTTGACTGTAGGCATGATGATCTTTTTTTATGAAATTTTGTGTTTCGTTTTGCCCAGGACGCACACCTTAAAAAAGTTCAACTTTTGTCTCAGCAGTCCACAGAATATTTGACCAAAAATCTTGGGGATAATCAAGATGTTTTCTGGCAAATGTGAGACAAGCCTTTGTGTTCTTTTTGGTCAGCAGTGGCTTTGGCATTGGAACTCTCCCATGGATGCCATTTTTGCCCAGTCTATTTCTTATTGTTGCATCATGAACATACATCTTAGCTGAGGCAAGTGAGGCCTGCAGTTCTTTAGATGTTGTTCTGGGTTCTTTTATGACCTCCTGGATGAGTTGTCGTCATGCTCTTGGAGTAATTTTGGTTGGTCACCCACTCCTGGGAAGGTTCACCGCTGTTCCAAGTTTTTTTCCTTTTGTGGCTAATGGCTCTCACTGTGGTTCGCTCGAGTCCCAAAGCCTTAGAAATGGCTTTGTAACCCTTCCCAGACTGATACATGTCAATTACTTTGCTTCTTATCTGTTCTTGAATTTCTTTAGATCGCGGCAGGATGTGTTGCTTTTTGAGATATTTTAGCATGCCTCACTTTGTCAGACAGCTTCTATTTAAGTGATTTCTTGATTCAACAGGTCTGGCAGTAATCAGGCCTGGGTGTGGCAACTGAAATTTAACTCAGCTTTCCAAAAAAATGTGTTTAATCATAGTTTATTCATGATAACCGGGGGGAGGGGATTACTTTTCACATAGGGCTTGGTTTGGACAGCTTTGTTCCCTTAATAAATGAAATAACCATTTAAAAACTGAATTTTGTATTTACTCAGGTTATCTTTGTGTAATAATAATAATGTTTGATGATTTAAATCATTTAAGTGTGACAAATTTGCAAAAAAATAAAAAAACAGGAAGGGGCAAATACTTTTTCACAGCACTGTATTGCAACAGCGTCAACACGCGTAAGACAACCAACATTTGAGGTGATTTATTCTTTCAAAGAAAATACACTTTCGCACTGGCGCTGACTAGTATTTCAACATTTTTCTTCCTCGTTTTCCCTCCCCCACACATCTAACGTGACCCCTGATGCTGTGCAGGTGTCCAATGTCCTCTTTAACAACCAATGATGGCCTGACCAAATCCATAGCAATCCTCTAAAAACTTAACAAACTAAGAAAACCTAGTTGCAGTGTTAGATATACAAAACTACTCAACTGTTTTGTAATTACCAAGGCAGAAAAACAGCTTCTCAATTCCCCTAAATGACCACCATGCACATAAGAAAGGGCCAGATCCAACATCATCTTTGTTTGAGACTGGGAAACCACCAGCTGCTCTACAATTTACTCATGTTCCCCCTTTACACAATACAGTAAATTGTGCTAAACTGAAAATTGGGTTTATACCAGGCTAATTTCTGGTTCATGAGGAACCCCGGTTTATCACTTTTATGTTTTCTCATGCATTTGCTAGTTTGGGACCCCTTTGAACCCCTTTGATTAAACGGAACAGTTATTGTTTTCCCTTTTCCAGGAGTTACCAACTTGGGGGGCAGATCCTGGAGATAATCTTTGGTAGCAGTATGTTGCCCCTACAAGGGATACCACTCATCCACACTCTTGGGATCTGTATGCCTAATGCTCTGCTGTCTCAAGCAAGGCTGTGATGTAACAATAGTAGACCACTCGCTAAGATGGCTTGAGCACCTCTGATTGCAACAGCTTGTTTGTTAGGTGGAAAAAATTGTACATTTGGGTTGTTGTGGGCTTCCCAGAATAATATTCCCAAATAAACACAGGTTGCACTCAGACGTCCATTTTCACAACGAGCCTGGGATTTCTCCTTTGAGCTTAGGATACTTCTTAGCATCCTAAGGTTATAAGTCAAAGTAGACCTTTTGGGGTTCCCCAAATAAACAGGGTGTAAGCACATCAGCCTACCACTATCAGCTGACTTGAGTTCACATGAGAAAAAAAAGTAAGTGTACTCCTGTGACCCACAGAAGAATTATGGTGAAAAAGCTTTGGCCATACTTCTCTTTTAATTCTGTCATCAATTCAGCCAACAGATGGAGTTCTGAGCCCCCTTTGAAATGTTTCCCCTGTCCATTTAACTCATTTACTAGAAAAAGTTTGTTGCTTAGAAAATACAATGGCGTACACTAAAATAAATAAGCACACGCAAACATAAATTAATAAACACAAATAAATGAGTCAGAGTCATCATCATTCCATGTTGGACAGCTGGTACAGGCACAATGATGTACATGTACGTAACGACCTTCTTCTGGCTGAAATCAGCTAATTGGCTGTGTCCAATCATACACAGAATTCTGTATTTACAAACACACAGAACTCTAGTAGTGAGTAGTGAAAAGTAGTGAGAAGAAACAGCCAGATCATAAAGTAAAAGCAGCACACATTGCTCCTAGATGGTAACCCCTTCCCAGCCAGTGTCATTGGTACAGTATAAGTGTACAGTATTATCAGTGTTCCCTGTATTAGTGTCACTAGCAATGTTAGTGTTAGTTAGTGACCCTCCCCGGCAGTGTCTGTTAGTGCCAGATTGTCTGCCCCCTATCATAGTCCCATGATAGGTCGCTGATCAATGCCATTACAATATACCATCTGTAGCTGTGTAAATTCCAGTAAATATACCATAGTTTGTAGACACTATAACTTTTGCACAAACTAATTAATATATATCGTATATACTCGAGTATAGGCAGACCCGAGTATAAGCCAAGGCACCTATTTTATATCGCAAAAAAATGGGAAAACGTATTGACTCGAGTATAAGCCTAGGGTGAGAAATGCGCAGCTACTGTAAGTGGAAAAGAGGGTCAACAATGCCCATTTGCAGCCTCACTGTGCCCATGTCAAGCACTTTTCTGCAGCAGAGAATGACATTTTCTGAACCAAATTTGGGCCCCGTATCTCAGGACCACTTAGTGCTAGGAACCCCAAATTTGGATATGTTGTAGTGTTGGTTCCACTGGGTTTGCACCCCAAGTGGCCCCGAGATACGGGGCCCCAAAGTCGGGTCGGAAAATGTAATTCTCAGCTGCAGAAAAGTGCTTGACTCGAGTATAAGCCAGGGGGGCACTTTCAGCACAAAAAAAATGTGCTGAAAAACTCGGCTTATACTCGAGCATATACGGTATGCTTATTTGGAATTTTTTTCAAGACATGTAGCAGGATACATTTTGTCCTAAGTTTATGAAGACATTTTTTTTTTTTTTTTTTTTTTTATTGGATATGTTTTATAATAGAAAGTAGAAAACATTGGTTTTTTCCCCCAAAGTTTCAGTCTTTTTTGTTTATATAATTAAGAAAAAAGCCCAGTGCTGATCAAATACCACCAAAAGAAAGCTCTATTTGTGTGAAAAAAAAGCTATAGATTTAATTTGAGTACAGTGTTGCATGTCTGTGCAATAGACATGGGAGCCGTCAAAAAATTTGTTTTGTTTCGTTCCGTTCCGTTTCGTATAAAAAAAAAAAAATTCGTAATTCATGTATGAAATTTTATTCGGATTCGTACGAAATTCGTATTTCGTATGAATCCGAATTAAATTTCGTACACGAATTACGATTTTTTACGATTACGATTTTTTTTTATACGGAACGGAACGAAACGAATCGGTACGAATCATTAATATCGTTACGAATCGTTACGAATATCAACACTCTATGAATAATAACGAATTATCCGAAAACGTATTAACGTTACATAACACAAGTCTATAATGTCTATTGTTCACCAATCACTCAGAGGAAGTGCGAAATCCGAAATTTCGTTTACGAATACGAAATTTCGTATTTCGTACTTCCTCTGAGTGATTGGTGAACAATAGACAATAGATGTGTTATGTAACGTTAATACGTTTTTGGATAATTCGTTATTATTCGTAGAGTGTCGATATTCGTTATACTGAATCTCGAATTCATTCAAATCATTCGTTATATCCGCTATAATTTCTTTCATATTAGTTGAAATTCATCATTTGGTAGTTTGGATTCGGATAATTTGGATCCGAAATTCGTAAACGAAATTTCGTATTTCGTACAGAATTCGTATTCGTAAAAATTCGTAATTCGGATTCGTACAAATGTACGAATTTCGAAAAATTTGTATGAATTTCCGATTCGTACGAAACTAATCACACATGTCTACTGTGCAATTGCCAGATAAAGTAGCACAGTGTGGGGGTAAAACCTTCTGGAGGTCAAGTGGTTAATAAACAAGTGTAGAATGCTCATTTTCAATACCCAATCACGTGAAAGAAAAATATGTAAAAAACAAAACAAAGAAGATGTTTTTTTTGATTGAAATAAATACATTTCCTTCACCAAATTAAACTTTAATGTCACAAAATGTAAATTCTCCATTCCATTATAAAATAAGCCCAAATAAATCATAAAAATCCAACCATTAAATATCCAAGTCTTCTATCATATATTAATTATATGAGTAAATGAGTTTACAAGATGACTATACAGTATATGACCACTTCCAGTTTATTGACTTAGTTGCCTTCCAGCAATATCTGAAAAGCATCAAAACCATAGATGCCTAGACAGTACTTCTGCTGAACCCTTTTAGCAGTACTACCCTAACTTAGATGGTCTACTAAGGATGGCAGTTTGCATTAAATGGGAATAATGGTGAATTAAATTCATCAGCAAATGGTAAATTGGTTAGCTAATTTAATTTGCAGCTTTGCAGTTTAAATGTGATTCTTTAAAACTACTACACACTCTCATAATTATAAAGAGCACAAGGTAGGTTAAAACATCATCAGTCATGATGCCCTACCCTATAGATTTTTCAATGGCCCGCACACACCTTACACAAATTCAGAGTGCAGAGTGTAGCCGCTCTGCTCTGTGGTGTTATTAGCATAACCCATCATCTGCAGAAAACACACAGGTATGAGGTAAGTGCTGACTTAAGACCTGTTTCAGTTTATGTGATATGTTTGGCTCTCCTCCATTAGAATGAGAGAAAAGGGGGTTAGCACTAATTGGGCCCCCCTTTGCGCTATGGGACCGTGGCGTTTAATCAATTTTAAGTTTAATCAATTTAGGAGGGTAGAATTATTGTTGCTATTTTGTTCATGTATTGAATATTATGGAAGGGCAATGGTCGTGTTAGGAATGGTTAAGTAGGTCAGGTGATTATTAGAACTTTCTAGAAGTGGGAAGTGTGAGGCTATATAAAGAATCAGCTGACTGGATTCCTGGCCAGTCGCCAGAGAAGAGGACGTCACAAGGAGCTCCCTTCCTACCCCCCCCCCCCCCTCGTCGCGTCCGTTTATGTGGTGGATCCCTTTAGTTCATCTAGCTAAAGGGGATATGTAAGGAAATGTTAAGCTAAAGGTTGAGTCAGCTTGAGTCTCAGTGGCTGAGCTGAGAGTGGTTTAATTTATCAAATATTTGGTTGATGAAATTAATTGATGAGATACGTTTTACGATTTATTGAAATATGTATTTATACATTTATTAAAACCAATAAACCGGTCCGTGGCCAAATTTAATCCAATAAATAAAAAAAAATAAGAAAAAATGAAGAGTGTTTTGTATTTTATTTCTCATATGCATGTCTGCCGGCCTTGCCTGCCAACTTCGGTCCCATGAAGAGTCAGAATCCCGAAGCAAATGAAGCACAAAGCGTACTGTATATGTGTAACGACCATAACCCTCGATGGGGCGGCCTTGACTTTTGGGCTACCGGTTACCTCCGCTTGGCTTGTTCTTCCAGTTCTAGGGGTTCCCAGGGTTAAACGACTTTGGACGCTGACACCATAAAAGTCCTTTAGAAAGGTTTTTATTTGCAGGGATAACATCCAACAAACACAGTCTCGTATGGGAACAGAGGGCAAGGGTGAAGAAACTCAGGCACCTTGAACTGCTAATTATTAGAAAGTCTCTAATGCAAACCCAGGGAGTAGCCACTCGCAGCTGGGCGCTTCAAAGCTGAACAAATCTCTAGCCAGAGATTATGGCAGTCAGCACTTTGATCCGAAACTCGCAAAGTCTCTGACCTTGAATAAAGTTGCAATCAAAAGTGAACAGGAACATTTCCTCAGTACCTGGAACATTCTCTGTCTCCTTGGCAGTACTGGAAAAGCGTGGATTCTTTAGTGTCCTTGAAAACCCAGCATCCAGGCACTTCTTGGGATGCCAGCTTGTTGGCCCTCCTCCGAAGAGTCCTCCCCCGGTCGCTTACACGAGCTGCGGTGCCCCTCCAAGTTGAGAGCACACCCGGAGGCCTTGAATCCTCCCTCAGTTACTGCGCCTTGGACCAGCCGGTTCCGAGACTCGGGAACAGATGGATCCTTGCCCTAGACCAAGCGGGTCTATGGGGTTAGTCAAATGGACCATGTTGCGGGGCGGCACACGCTCCCGTGGCCGGGACCCCTCGCGGGGCTACCCCGGTCCAGATTCAGGAACATGCAGCTCCGGCCTAACGAACCCCAAACACGTGACTTCAGCATCTTAAGTACCCTTCCCCAGACTCCTCAGCTGGGCCAGACGCACCCACTGATTGGCTCCGGGGAATGCTGGTACTCAAAATGTCCAACCAGGCCTGGTTCTGGGCCTGTCATGTGCACCTAACTGTACACATGACCAGGCAGAACCCTAACACAGCCCAGCCAAACTGATGCCAAAGTTAAACCTACACAATTAACCCTCAGAACCCTACTGTTCTGAGGAAAAACACTAAATTTGTACATAGCGGACACCTTGCAAAAGTGTCGTCGCTACATATGTAAAACCCACTGCTGTGCTCATTTTTTTAAAGAATGTAGCCATATGGCCATTTTTAATCTGTACTGCTTGCCTTATAAATTGACTCCATGAAGTTTGTCATAATTAACACACTTCCTTATCACTAGGAAGTTATTTTGTACTGTTATTTTATTTACTGTATGTTAGTTACTTGTATTGGCTAACCATTGATAATTCTTAGACAGGCACATAAAATACACTTTTGGCGCTTTACACAATATGACAGGATGGGCTTGGCTGTAGCCGAGACACATTAAATAAACCAGGATGAAGAAATTCCCATTGGTGTCTGAATGTTCATGCAGTCAAGGTATGGAAGGTGCATAACACAAACAATATATTGGTGCCAGGCTGAATATAGTCCAGATCAGAGCATCCGGCTGTCTGCGTGTATAAGGAGATACACAGGAAGCTTAATGGGACTAGTGACATTTCTTCAGTATACAGATCTCTTCCTCAACATTATAAATAAAACATCTACCACAAGACACCAGTCTTAAACAACAGTATGGCTAAATAACATTTTGAAACCTAAATCATACTAGTAGAAAGATTAATTAAAAATATCTTCTATATTCAACCTATTGTGGTGGCATCTAGGCAGACAGACTGCCAGCAAAAGAAGCAATGGTTAATCAATTTATTGATGACATTTGGTACTGTTGCTACGATATTTGGATTGTCTGAAGTTCCTCTAAAATTTCAAGCCATGGCCCGTGTTTGCTTCATCCACCTAAATGAGGTCCATTTATTTTACTTTTCTATTACTGAAATTATCAGTGTGATCTTTCTCTATGCTCATACAATACATTAGGTTTGCTAATAATGCAACTTGAGCATCATGGCTAATTTAGTGTATTAAAAAGAGTAGAGTTTAAATCAATTATTTAAGGATTCACACCCTAAATCTTTTTCTGTCCTTCAAAACGAATTTCACTTGCCCCAAACGGACTTTATAGCATACTCACGACTTCTGAAATGCCTTAATAAAATTAAACCTCTTTTATACACAATTTCGTCAGTAATATGGAATCACCTGCACTCTGTCTCTCCTAAACCAAAAACGTGTATTTACTAAATCAGCGTCACATACTCATTGGGAAAATGAGCTAGCAATGTCTTATGCCCCGTACACATGGTCGGAAAATCCGACCACAAAATCCATCGGATTTTTTCTGACGGATTTTGTCCGACACTGGTGTTGCATACACACGGTCGGACAAAGTTGTCGGAAAATCCGATCATTCTGAACGTGGTGACGTTTGTTGCCTACGACGGGACTACGTAGAGGCTAGTAGCCAATAGCTTGGGTCTTGTAATGTGATCTGAGCATGCGTGGCACTTTGTCCGTCGGAATTCGCTACACACGATCGGAAAAAGTCCGATAGGACTTTGTTGTCGGAAAATTTGAGAGCAGGAGATAAAACTTTTTCCGACGGAAAATCCGATGGAAAATGTCCGATGGGGCCTACACACGGTCGGAATTTCCGACAACATTGTCCGATAGGACATTTTCCAGTGGAAAATCCAACCGTGTGTATGGGGCTTTACACAGAATCACAATGGGAACAAGCATTACGAAGTATATACAAAACCACGAAAAGTTCCGCACTATGGGAACAAACTCAAAAAATATCCCTCAGATGGTACTTAACTCCTTCTCGTTTAGCGTCATTTTTTCCCACAGTATCTAACAAGTGCTGGAGATGTAACTCTAGCACAGGAAACATGTTTCACACATTTTGGTAATGTACCCATGTCCAGGGATTCTGGAAAACCGTTTTTCATATCTTAAAAGATATATCACAGATAGACATCCCAACCTCTCCAGGTCTAGCTCTCCTGAATTTATCCGTTGAAGACATACCTCATCCACTTTGTCATGTGACAACACATATCCTATTGGCAGCTAGGTTAACTATAACTAGATTATGGAAGTCAGACACAACTCCCTCTATTACCCGTCTTTTGGAAACGGTAAATCTGCATTATAGTTATGAACTAATGATGGCATCCAGTGAGGGTAAATTAACCAAAGAGAAAACCAAGTGGGCACCGTGGGAACAATGGTCAAATATTGCTGATTTTATGTAACACTCACGTCTAATAGATTGATGTACTCCTTTGTCCTTGGGTTCTGAAGCATAGTACTGGGTTTCTGGATATTCTCCATTATTACAGCGACGCTCTCCTCCTAGACACAGTTTAGTCCCCAGTGGGGTGTCTAGAGGGCACACATTTCTATATAATCTTATGTTATTATACTGACTGAATTTGTGTTGCATCACATTATAATAATAGTAATTCATACTATATATCACTTCGTTGATAATTAAGTTAACAGTATTTATGTATTCTGTTGACATATTTAATGGCATACAATGTACACTTTGTATCTTACCTGTATGTTCTGAAACTCAATAAAAACTGATTAAAAAAATAAAATAAAATAACTAAACAAAAAAAATTAAAAGATGAAAAAGAGTAGAGTTTTCAGTGTATCTAAAACCTAACTTAACTTTCTTTTTTAGTTTTGGACGGGGTAGGAAATGGTTTAAACCCTTATCAGGATTTTATTGGAATATGTGTCTCTGCTGACCAGTATTGATTAGACAGAAAGTGGGGGATACACAATTTTACAATTGCCACCAGATCAGGATGTGAGGAAAAACCTTCAAATGGGGACATTGTTTTGGTAACAATTGTCTAATGCCCTGTACACACGATAGGATTTTCCAACAACAAAATCCATGTTTTTTTTCCGACGGATGTTGACTCAAACTTGTCTTGCATGCACACGGTCACACAAAGATGGTCGGAAATTCCTAACGCCAAGAACGCGGTGACATACAACACGTATGACGAGCCGAGAAAAATGAAGTTCAATAGCCAGTGGTGCTCTTCTGCTTGATTCCGAGCATGTGTGGCACTTTATGGTCGGAATTGTGTACACACGATCAGAATTTCCGACAACGGATTTTGTTGTCGGAAAATTTGAGAACCAGATCTCAAATTTTGTGTGACGGAAATTCCTATGGAAAATGTGTGATGGAGCCTACACACGGTCGGAATTTCTGACAACAAGGTCCTATCACACATTTTCCGTAGGAAAATCCTATTGTGTGTACAGGGCATAAGAGGGAATTCCCCCTTATTGGAGAGAACACGTGTAAAAGCAAAAAACAACTAATGGAAAAAATGGATCTTAACCATGTATGTGCTTTGTGCTCTACCCACACAAATATAATGAAAACCATTTTAATACTATTTGGCATCTAATATCCACAACCTAGGTTTACAAGGCTCTCCCGTATGGGGGATCGGATGACGACGGACCACACGACGACTGTCCTAATGTGGAGAAGGGTAAAGCTGCGCCAATGAATAGTAATTAAGTGTAAATACAAAAGATAAAAAAGGGCACGGAAGGGCACAGATAAATAATGGTCATAAAAAACACACACATGGATGTGGCTAAAAATAAAGTCCAATGATGGCTATAGTTAGTCCATAACATAAATCCATAAGAACTTTATAGCATATAGCAATTGATCTTGAATCCTGGTTTCCAATGGCAAACCGGTTTCCAACATAACAGAAACACCACCGTGACTGTCCTGTCTTTTCACACTGTGACATGCAAAAGATGATCAGACCCAACCACCTGCTGAATTAAAGGCTTTCCAGATGGCTGGGTAAATAAGGCATTGAATAATAACCTCCTAGGCAGATGATAGTTGATACGACTGGTCCCACTCAGGAGCGATCATTCACTGGAGCTAGGAAACTTTAACGCTGTCCACTTCACCAGAGCCAATCCAACTGATATGCTCAGATAAAAAGAATGGGGCCACCCATAGTGTAATACTGACTTTCCAGTGTCCCAGGTCTTTGAACTCAATGGTGCTGCAGATCTCTAGCTAGAGCCACCTTCTTCCTCCTCATTGGCTGGCGGTGCAGCACCTTCCTCCACAGTGTCCAGGTCACTAGGCAATGCTGCTGCTGTTCCTGCACCTCTAAACTGATTTGCTGTGGCACTATGATGCTCTATTTGAGAATTAAAGGCCCAACCTGTGGTGTCCTGCCTGCTATTTTACCTGTTGATTGGATTTATTGTTGCTGACCCCTGCCTTTTACTCTGGCCAAGCTTATGGATTTCCGGCTGACTTAACCTCAGATCGTTTACTGGAATTTGCTTGACAGCTACCTACCCTGATCTTAGAATTGTCTTCTGGATTTTGCTTGCACTCCATCTGTCCTGAGCTTCGACTGTCCCAGTATTCTGCTACTAGCCACAGTCCCTTGCCTGACCAGCCACCTTTCTTGTTTCCTTCATTCAGTCCTTTTGCTGTCTGGCCAAGAACTATAGCAGTGTGTTCTAATTCCTGGAGCAACCAAGTACCAGTGATCACAGCAGTTTTTGTCACTGTCATTCTGCTTTAAATCTACTTTAACATCCCCCTTCTACAATCCTGGTATCAGAACCTTTATAGCTAGATAAAAAGAGCATTACATTTCTCTTCTATTTTTCCTATTTACAGCATGCAGGGTCATCATTAGGTGCACATTCCCTTTTCCTACATTGAAAATAAGACTGTGCATTCATCAAAAAAGCTGCTTGTGAAGATCAGAACAAAGATAAGAGATTAAGGGTCCATTCAAACTAATAACTGCATGTAAATTGCACAGTATACCGCTGCGTGTTCCTGTGTGATCCACATACAGCCTATGCAGTGCAATTTCAGCTCATTTTGAATGGGTTGAAATCGCACCACACAGCATGGAAGTAGTGCATGGACTACTTTTGGAAATGCACTGCAACTGAATCGCATGGTACATTTATACCATGCAATCCGGTGCAGGGAAATCCACTGTGTTTGTGGCCTGAGCATGGGGTACCTGCTGCAGTTTGCAAGGGCAGTGCGATTTGAATGTGGTGAGGGCACAAACCAGCACGGAACGCATGTTTTCTGCATGACATTCTAGTGTAAACAGGCCCTAAACTAGCCTTTAGTCTGCAGATTTGGTACCCATGTTTTTTTTTTATAATTCGTATTTTTATTGAAGAAAGTTTTCACAGAATACAAAAACAGACATATCTGACAGTGAATGGGTAATGTCTGAAATACAGCATACATAACATCATGGTAAGACATCGGGAAGGCTGAGTATATAAAAAGAAAAAATAATAAATGGTGTACAAAAGAAAAAGGAAAGGAAAACAGTTAAATTGGTCCCCATGTTGAGCTAATCCAAATAAAGTTATTTCCCAATCAAAATGAGATACCAACAATCCAATATTTCCATGGTGATAGGTAGTTAAATATTTTTCTTCAGTGTGTTTCTCATCAATGCACCTTGTGTTCTACCCGCATGAATATAAAGAAAACTATTTTATTTAAGTGTCATTAACCGTTTCCCGACCGGCGCACGACGATATACGTCGGCAGAATGGCAAGTACAGGCAGGAGGGCGTATATATAAGTCCCTCCTTAATGCCTGCCGTGCCGGTCAGGACCCCTGTGAGGCCGGTCGCGGGTCCCGCGGACTCGATCGCCGCGGGTACACAGCATCTCCCCGTTCTGCCTAGCAACTAGTGACGCCGACCTCTGCTCCCTGTGATTGGAGCAGAGATCAGCATTCACTAGCTGACAGCCACGCCCCCCCACAGTAAGAAACACACCCCTAGGCATACTTAACCCCTACACTGCCCCCTTGTGGTTAACCCCTTCACTGCCAGTGTCATTTATACAGGAATCAATGCATTTAAATAGCATTGATTGCTGCATAAATGACAATGGTCCCAAAAATGTGTCAAAAATGTCCGATGTGTCCGCCATAATGTCGCAGTCACAATAAAAATCGCTGATCGCCGCCATTACGAATAAAAAAAAATTATTAATAAAAATGCTATAAAACTATCCCCTATCTTGTAAACGCTATAACTTCTGCACAAACCAATCAATAATCGCTTATTGCGATTTTTTTTTACCAAAAATATGTAGAAG
This sequence comes from Lithobates sylvaticus, assembly GCA_028564925.1. NCBI lineage: Eukaryota > Metazoa > Chordata > Amphibia > Anura > Ranidae > Lithobates > Lithobates sylvaticus. The sequence continues at coordinate 67,104,148 of CM053033.1, read as the reverse complement.
AATACGTATCGGCCTAAACTGAGGAAAATAAATGTTTTTTTATATATTTTTGGGGATATTTATTATAGCAAAAAATTAAAAATAATGCGTTTTTTTTTTCAAAATTGTCGCTCTTTTTTGTTTATAGTGCAAAAAATAAAAACCGCAGGGGCGATCAAATACCACCAAAAGAAAGCTCTATTTGTGGGAAAAAAATTACGTCAATTTTGTTTGGGAGCCACGTCGCACGACCGCGCACTTGTCAGTTACAGCGACGCAGTGCCGAATCGCAAAAAGGGGCCTGGTCCTTTGGCTGCAAATTGGTCCGGTCTCAAAGTGGTTAAACCCGGACTATGAAAAACACTCATTACATGCTATATAACAGAGTGTTCATACTCACAAAACCACTAAAGCAGGGGTCTCAAACTGGCGGTCCTCCAGCTGTTGCGAAACTACAAGTCCCATAAGGCATTGCAAGGCTGCAAGGCTGACAAGCATGACTACCACAGGTAGAGACATGATGGGACTTGTAGTTTCACAACAGCTGGGGGGCTGCCAGTTTGAGACCCCCACACTAAAGCATTTGTTTTGTGTAGCGTGAAATAAACCTGGTCAATACTGCCTTTAGCTGTCCCTCACATATTTTCTGTGTCCCCAGTGCAGGTTGAGATTGAATAGATCAGCTGATGTCCTCTACTGAGCATGCTCAAATTTCAGTTCCTTTCTAAGCTCTTCATTGCCTCCTTTTTCTTATCTGTGCAGCCCATGTGACTATAGAGTTATACATCTCAGTGCATACTCAGTGGTAAATGACACCCTCCTCCCTTCCTCCTTCTTCATGTCCTCCTATTGCTAAACACTATGGGGGGCAGGATATTGTATGCTGATTAATTACATTCACTAAGAAACTCACAAAAATGCTTAGTTTTAATAAAAATCTGTATTAGATATAGCTAATGGAATTTCTAATACCTGTAAAGTAAAAAGAGAACCTTGGACATTGATGCCGTCTGGCCAAAGTAAAAGCTAGCATCAATCATCTCTGGCTCTGCTTACACAATATATTAATGCACAAAAAAATACACATTTGATGTTCAATAAAGTTTTATTGGGAGCTGTACTTGAAGTGATTGTAGCCGTATTGGGAGCTGTAAAACATTTCTTTGATATTTATAAACTGTTTTAGTCATATGACTTGCGCATCACCAATCAGGGCTGGCCAAGCACAGGCTCATACTGTAGAGAGCATACATCAGCAGAGTAATAGAAGGCCCTCTTCCCAAGGATATTTCCCTGCACATACCAAAGAACAGGAAAAGGTAATGTGACCACACAATAACGCTGTAGGAATCAGGTACTTACAGGATTATTATTAGAAGATATACATGATTTATGTGAATGAATTATGGCAATGAACACTTCTATTTTTAATATCACTTTAAGATTATTTGACAAGGGTAGCTTGAATCTAAAATCCACAACCTAAGTTTAGATACTTCTATATAAAAAAAAAAAAAAAAAACAGAAATAGAGGATTTGAGTAGTGGCACGTATTATATGATTGAATTCAAGTTGAAGTGACAGGAACACAATCAAACTTATCAGACCATTGTTCAGTGGAAGCTGGCAAGATTTGAAATAATTAATCATCAAATACGTAGGACAGAGACACACTCGGGGGGAATTTACTAAAACTGGACTAAAAATAGTAACCAATCCGTTTCTAACTTCAGCTTGTTAAATTAAGCTTTGACAATAAAATCTAGAAGCTGATTGGCTAATATGCACAGTTGATCCAGATTTTGTGTGCTCCAGTTTTAGTAAATCTCCCCCAATTTGTCTTCTTCCTCAACTTGATATTCAAACATGCACACACTGCTGACTTTGGAAAGCTATGAGTTGTTTTAAAAGTGAAATTCTCAATAATTGTTTTCATCTGTTTTTTTTCACAAACATCTTTGTGGCCACTGGCATAACTGAGTCAGTTCAGGAGCCAGTGTTTCCTGGCCTCTAATCCTTGAGGAATTTATATTTGTAGACATTTTTAGGAATCCAAAGAGTGTACAGCTGTGGCCAAAAGTTTTGAGAATGACGCAAATATTAATTTTCACCAAGTTTGCTGCTTCAGTGTTTTTAGATCTTTTTGTCAGATGTTATATGGTATACTGAAGTATAATTACAAGCATTTTACAAGTGTCAAATGCTTTTAATGACAATTACATTAAGTTTATGCAAAGAGTCAAATATTTGCAATGTTGACGCTTCTGTTTCAAGACCTTTGTAATTCGCCCTGGCATGCTGTCAATCAACTTATGAGCCATATCCTGACTGATTGCAGCCCATTCTTGCATAATCAATAGTTGGGGTTTGTCGGAATTTATGTTTTGTTTTTTTCACCCACCTCTTGAGGATTGACCACAAGTTCTCAATAGAATTAAGGTCTGGGGAGTTTCCTGGCCATGTACCCAAAACTTTGATGTTCTGTTCCCCAAGCCAGTTAGTTATCACTTTTTCCTTATGGCAAGGTGCTCCATCATGCTGGAAAAGGCATTATTCATCACCAAACTGTTCTTAGATGGTTGGGAGAAGTTGCTCTTGGAGGATGTTTTTGTACCATTCTTTATTCATGGCTGCGTTCAAAATTGTGAGTGAGCCCACTGCCTTGGCTGAGAAGCAACCCCACACATGAATTGTCTCAGGATACTTTACTGTTGGCATGACACAGGACTGATGGAAGCGCTCACCTTTTGTTCTCTGGACAAGGTTTTTTCCAGAAGCCCCAAACAATTGGAAGGGGGATTCATCAGAGAAAATGACCTTACCCCAGTCCTTGGCAGTCCAATCCCTGTACTTTTTGCAGACTATCAGTCTGTCCCTGATGTTTTTCCTGGAGAGAAGTGGCTTTTTTGCTGCCCTTCTTGACACCAAACCATCCTCCAAAGGTCCAAAGGTCTCACTGTGCATGAAGATGCACTCACACCTGCCTGCTGCCATTCCCGAGCAAGCTCAGCACTGGTGGTTCCCCGATCCCACAGATAGTCCTGGCGCTTGCTGGACTTTCTTGGGCGCCCTGAAGCCTTCTTCACAAATGCAGTGGAAATGTTTTTTATGGGATTAAGTTTATTTTCATGGCAAAGAGGGACTTTGCAATTAATTGCAATTCATCTGATCACTCTTCATAACATTCTGGAGTATATGCAAATTGCCATCATAAAAACCGAGGCAGCAGACTTTGCAAAAATTTATATTTGTGTCATTCTCAAACCTTTAGGCCCACGGCTGTATACACATATAATCTAATAGTGGACCTAATATAAAAATTAGAATTTTACATGAATCAGTAACACACGTACAACCAAATCCCCTTTCTATTTTCTTTACCAATTGTTTTAATTAAAGTTATAAACCATAGAGATATAAAACTGTACAATACAGTATAGAAAAGTTCCGATACATGACAAGATTATTGACCTACAGCATTGGTTGTTAAGGAACGGGTATTCAGCTATTTTGGGCTATGACTGTAGTTCTGAAGAACAGAAGATACATCCTCTGAAGAGGAACTGCATGGCCTGAGGCACCCCCATCTAAGACGAGGGGTCATCTCAGCCATGAATTGATCACAGTAGCTGGTCATTATGTTTGAATACATAGCCTGCAAACTGGGAGTGGGACCAATGGCGGTTAACCAGTAGTCCTAGATCACTACCCAAACTATCAACAGATATAATAAGTAGGAAAAAGAGAAGAAGGAGAAGAAAAGGAATGAGAAAAGAATAAAGGAAGAAGAAAGGGGAAAGAGACAGCAAGCCTCTCCTGAGGCACTAAGAGGTTGGCCTCAGATCTGACGAGGCTGACTCCATCAGGTATGTGATCCAGGGGTTCCAGGTTTTTTTTCAAATCGGGGATGCTTGTCCTGCAGGATGGCAGAGAGGCGTACCTTTAACATTATCCAGGACAACTTGTTATTTGAGTAAAAAAAAGTACCTTTTCTAGTTATGAATAAATACATTCCTCCTAGGCAGAATAGTCTAGTCCAAGATCCCCACTACCAAGAACATTATGGATGTTTCATGTCATTAGAGCCGACGCTGGGAGGTACGGACCTTATTTTTAAATAAATGGAAAACTTGTACGCCAGTTTCTTATAAACCTCCTTTAGAAGCCAATTTGTAAAACCATCCTTTAAAAGGCATACAGAAAAACTGTTAACTTAAAACTGAAGATTTCAAATGAAATTATTGTAATTTTCAGGAAAACTGACATTTTGTGAAAAAAATATAGTACACACGAAGGGACTTTGTCCGCCGGACCTAGTCCAGCGGACAATCCGTCGGACTTTCCAGCTGGGCTTCGGCGGACTTGAAAGCGAACGGACTTGACCACCCACGATCACGATAAAAGTCCGGCGGTTCACGCGATGACGTACAGCACGTACGACGGGACTATAAAAAGGAAGCTCAAGATCCAAAATGACACCCTTTGGGCACCGTTAACTAATCTCGTGTGTATCTCGTGTTAGTTGACGTTTGGTTAAAACCGATTCGCGCTTCTCAGACTTCTGCTTAATTCGCTCGTTTTCTGCCGCTCAGTTTGTGCTTGTGAGGTTTGTATCTGTCTTTCAGTGCGTGTGGATCAGTTCGTACCTGTTCTCAGGCCGCTCTGGTCCGCTCGCTCCTGTTCTTCAGGTCGTTCTTCATAGGCCTTGCTGTTCTTCAGTGCGTTCTGTTAAGTTTTTTGTTTGATCAGCCGACCGTTTTGAAGCCATGGAGTGTGGACGTACTCGGGAACGAGTTCGTGCTGTGCAGGGGCTCGGTGTTGCGGTTAACACTTTGGCCCGAGTCCAGTCCATGAACAGGGTGAGGAGGAGTTCATGGACCAAGAATTGGCTGCGACATATCTCACATATGCCTGTGCTCCGTGAGATCCGTGAAAATAATCCTGATGATTTCAGGAATTATCTCAGGATGACGGACCCCATTTTTCACCGCCTGTTGGCTTCGCTGTCCCCTTTTATCAGCAGGCAGAATACCTGCATGCGGCAAGCCATCACTGCGGAGCAGAGGCTAGTCGCCACGTTGCGTTACTTGGCGACGGGGAGAAGCTTGCAGGACCTCAAGTTCACGACAGGCATCTCATCCCCCAGGCTCTGGGGATCATTATTCCAGAGACCTGTTCTGCCATTATTCACGTCCTGCAGGAGGAATACATTAAGGTAAGTTTTCTCCTTTAAAATTACATATGTCTTGTATGTTTGCTAATGTAGTGCATTAATTTCCTCATTAGCTAATTACCATGATAGGACTATTCTATGAATGTCCCCTATTCATGCATGCATTTAGAAATTTTATTATTGTTTTTTTGGGCGGTTTACTTAGAAATTTCTTTGGAATTTCTTCTTTAGTGGCCTACATGCATATTTGCTTGCACCAACCTCCCCAGCATGGAATCTTGGGCCCATGTACCCCCATAGCCTAGTCCCTTTATTATAACTAAAATGTATCTTAACAGCTCCATTGTACTGCTTTCCTCACCCCCCCCTCCCCCCCCCTTGCCCCTCTTTTTTAAATCTGTTCATGTGTACTGTGTGGCCTTATAATTAATCCCCCCCCCCCACCTGGTTAAATTCTGTTCATGTGTACTGTGTGGCCTTATAATTAATCCCCCCCCCCACCTGGTTAAATTCTGTTCATGTGTACTGTGTGGCCTTATAATTAATCCCCCCCCCCACCTGGTTAAATTCTGTTCATGTGTACTGTGTGGCCTTATAATTAACCCCCCCCCCCCCCCCCCCCACCTGGTTAAATTCTGTTCATGTGTACTGTGTGGCCTTATAATTATCCCCCCCCCCCCCACCTGGTTAAATTCTGTTCATGTGTACTGTGTGGCCTTATAATTACCCCCCCCCCCCCCCCCACCTGGTTAAATTCTGTTCATGTGTACTGTGTGGCCTTATAATTAATCCCCCCCCCCCACCCTGTTAAATTCTGTTCATGTGTACTGTGTGGCCTTATAATTAACCCCCCCCCCCACCTGGTTAAATTCTGTTCATGTGTACTGTGTGGCCTTATAATTAATCCCCCCCCCCCACCTGGTTAAATTCTGTTCATGTGTACTGTGTGGCCTTATAATTAATGGCCCCCCCCCCCCCCCACCTGGTTAAATTCTGTTCATGTGTACTGTGTGGCCTTTTAGAATTAATTACTCCCCACCCACATCCCCATTATTATGTTCTCTGGGCCATCAGAGGGGTCATCAATCAGAGACTTGGCCCTTTTCTTTCACATTTTATATTTTTTAAAGGACTACTTAAAAAAATACATATGTTGCTCAAAATTGTTTGTTAATTTCTTGGATTTAGTTTTGGGTTTTGGGTTGTATTTACTTATAATTGTATCTTTCTGTTTGACTCCACAGTGTCCTTCCACGCCACAGGAATGGCAGACTGTGGCTTCCCAGTTTGCTGCCCGTTGGGACTTTCCCAACTGCGGAGGGGCGATTGACGGCAAACATGTCAGAATTGTGCCCCCACCCCATTCGGGGTCTTACTATTGGAACTATAAGGGGTTCAATAGTATTGTGTTGATGGCGGTGATGTCGGCACAATATGACTTCCTTTATGTTGATGTGGGGAGAAACGGCCGGATGTCTGATGGAGGAGTCTTTAACCAGACGGAGTTCTGCCGTCGTCTCCAGACTGGTGGCCTGGAGCTGCCACCAGATGCGGAGAATGTGGAGGGACTCCCCTTTGTTTTTATTGCAGACGAGGCGTTTGGTCTGGGTGAACACCTGATGAGGCCATTTCCCCAAAGATCCCTCACCCCTGAGAGGAGGGTTTTTAATTTTCGGTTGGCCAGAGCAAGAAGGGTGGTTGAAAATGCCTTCGGCATTATGGCCAACCGTTTCCGTTTGTTTTTAACTTCTCTACATCTGGCAGAGTACAAACTGAACACGATTATTCTGAGCTGCTGCGTACTGCATAATTATCTACGCAAGCATTCGGCCAGCTACATGCTACCTATTGGGCCTGAGGCCAGAGTTGACCCCGAGATGACAGGGCTGGATCATAGCCGTCTTGGCTTGGCCCCCCAATTAGCACAGCAAGTGCGGGGCAGATATGTCACCTATTTTAATGGTAGGGGGGCCATTGCAATGGCAGCAGACCCTTAAAAATTACTTTATTTGTAAAAAATAAATACATTTATTTTTACCATAAAAATGTGTTTTTCGTATTGTTTGCTTTTCTGTTGGTCTGTTTTCTATGTTCTCCTATTGCACTTCTTCTCGTGAAATACTTTTTGTGGGACTTTAGTAAATAAGCCCCTTTGTCAATGTACCCCCACATTTTTGGCTCAAACTGGCAGTATTGAAAAAGAAGAAGCCACACACGTTTCATTAGTGCAAACATTTTTGGTTTATTATAATGCACATCCCAACCTTTTTGGGGGGGTTTTTCTCCTTTCTTTTGTTTTTTTTTTTTTGGGTGAATCCCATTTTTTTTTTTAAAACATTTTTTTTTGGGTGAATCCCATATTTTTTTGGAAAACATTTTTTTTTGGGTGAATCCCATTTTTTTTTGAACATTTTATTTTATTTTTTTTTATTTTTTTGGGTGAATCCCATTTTTTTTTTTTTTTTTTTTTGGGTGAATCCCATTTTTTTTTTCATTTTTTTTTTGGGTGAATCCCATTTTTTTTTTTTTTGCAAAAAATTATTAAAACAAGGTTTAAAACAGATTAAACCTTTTTTATTAAAAACAAAATATTTACACAATCTAAAAGTATGGAACTTACAAAACACCCATGTACAGTAGAAGCCAAATTTTGAAGATGCACACCAATTGAACTTCAAAATGGGTAATGTCAACATGTGCTATCTTCCATCATGGGGAATCAATGGACGTGTTTTGTGTGTGAAACCCCTTCCTCTCACCTACTAGCATTATGATGAAGGGGTTGCAAACACAAAATGCGTACATTGAGATCCCCTGATGGCACATAGCACATGTTGACACACCATGTGCATCTTCAAAATTTGGCCTCTCAAATTTGGAAAAAAAAGCATATCAAAAGGGGAATGAAGGACATGATTGATGCTTTGAACTGGAAAAGGGGTATCAGATTCTCCCCAAAACATCAATCATGTCCTTCATTCCCTGCTGCATGGTGGCCATCTCGTCCTGCATGATTTGCAACTGCTTTTGCATCCTTTCCAGATGCAGATTCCAGGCCATGATCTGCCCAATAAGCCTGTGGGCACTGTCCGATGAAAATGGCTCCGCAGCTTGGCCTTCCACAACCAGATCATCACCTAAAAGTTGGGTAGATAAAACCAAAGAAAAAAAAGGTCAAAAACATGCAGACATGAATTTAGTAGCTCAATCTGTGTTCTCAGACACTCACTTGGTGGGGTGCAGATGTGCTCGACTTCAAGCACCTCTTCTTCCTCCACATCCCCGCGTGGGCTTGGACTAATTGCCCAATTAGGCTGGTGAGGCCGGGAGGTCCTGGGATGTCCTGAGTGAGGTCTGAGTCTTTTCCCCCCTATGGAAATGGAACACAAAGGTACACTTTTAATCACACTGATATTTGAGACCCTAAATAGGAATATTAAACATTGTTTCAAAGTGGTGTCCAATTATTAGCAGTCTGTTACAAGATCCTACTTGAATACATAATTGAAATCCCTATCTAATCAAACTCCAATACTTAAAGCGGCCTTCCACCCTAAAGTTGAACTTCCGCTCATTGGATCCCTCCACCCCTCCGGTGTCATATTTGGAACCTTTTAGGGGGGAGGGGTTGCAGATACCTGTCTAAGGCAGGTATTTGCACACACATCCGGCCATAGACTCCCACAGAAGTCTACGCCACTTCCCGTCCCACCGTGCTGTCTGCTGGGACACACACGGGTCCCAGAGCTAGCGCGGACCAGTCCTATTGCATTGCGCAACTGGCGCATGCCCAATAGGGAACCGGGAAGTGAAGCCGCAAAGATTAATTTCCTGATTCCAATATCAAAGATGGTGGCTGCAGCATCCAAGGGACGGTTTGGCCTCGGGTGCTGAGGTCGCTGGACCCTGTGACAGGTGAGTGTAATTATTCGAAAAGTCATCAGCTACAGTATTTGTAGATGCTGACCATTTCTTTGTAATTTGTAGCTGGACACCCTCTTTAACAGATGGTGCCCCCCCCCCCCCAAACCATCCTCTGGAGTCCCTGTGTGAGTTACCCACAAAACCATTACTACAGTAGTAATACAATATATCCTGACAATACTAAAAAAACTTACAAGTCAAATAACCCACAGCCAGGTAAACTCAACGAACTTTATAATGACAAACGAAATTTCATTAAAACTTCGCCAGATTCCCGAACGAGATCTAATAACATCTTCGCCAGATTCCCAAACGTGATCTAGTAAAATCTTCGCAAGATTCACGTACGTGATCTAATAAAATCTTCGCAAGATTCACGTACGAGTTCTAATAAAATCTTCGCAAGATTCACGTACGAGATCTACAACAACTTCGCACGATTCACGTACGAGTTCTAATAAAATCTTCGCAAGATTCACGTACGAGTTCTAATAAAATCTTCGCAAGATTCACGTACGAGTTCTAATAAAATCTTCGCAAGATTCACGCACGAGTTCTAATAAAATCTTCGCAAGATTCACGTACGAGTGCTAATAAAATCTTCGCAAGATTCACGCACGAGATCTACAACAACTTTGCACGATTCACGTATGAGTTCTAATAAAATCTTCGCAAGATTCACGTACGAGTTCTAATAAAATTTTCGCAAGATTCACGTATGAGTGCTAATAAAATCTTTGCAAGATTCACGTACGAGTTCTAATAAAATCTTTACAAGATTCACGTACGAGATCTACAACAACTTTGCAAGATTCACGTACGAGTTCTAATAAAATCTTCGCAAGATTCACGTACGAGTGCTAATAAAATCTTCGCAAGATTCACGCACGAGTTCTAATAAAATCTTCGCAAGATTCACGTACGAGTTCTAATAAAATCTTCGCAAGATTCGAGATATCAAATAGAAGCATAGTAGCCCACGTCAATCACTTACTTTTTTTGATCGCTTTTTTAATTCTCCTGTACTGATCGTGCTCCCTGGATTTAATGTCGGACCATCGCTTGCGCAGTTGATCCTTGCCCCTTCGTACGCCGAACTTATGCTCCAGGGTGCTGACAACTGTAGTGAGAATCTGGTCCTTCCGTAAGTTGGATCGAGGGTAGGGGCCATTTTCCCCGTCGTAATCTTCCCTTTGGAGGATGTCCACCATCTCCACCATCTCTTCAAAGGCCATATTGGTGGCCTTATATCTGCTGCTGGATGCAGATGTCTGGGGTTCTGGGCTTTCCTCCGCGCTACTTGCTGAGAATGTGTCCGCCATCTTCATCTAATTATTCACCCACAGTGCAACGAGGGGAAGCGGGGCGGGGAATTCTTGTCAAAAGGAACGTCATGGGCGGGCGACGAGGAGGACGCAGGCGGAGTTCGACGCATGCGCAGTGTAGCGTGCGCAGTGTATATAAGGCTATTTGACGGCCGCGTGTTTTTCGAGCGGAAGTAGCGAGCGCTCTGGACGAAGGTAAGGGTTTCTAGGATACATCACTATGGTTTATTGGGTTTTGGGCCTGCATTTTTTACTCATGTGTGGGTGTGGGTGTGGGTGGGTGTGTGGGTGTTGGTGTGTTGGTGTGTGGGTGTGTGGGTGTTGGTATGTGGGTGTTGGTGTGTTGGTGTGTGGGTGTGTGGGTGTGTGGGTGTGTGGGTGTTGGTGTGTTGGTGTGTGGGTGTTGGTGTGTTGGTGTGTGGTGTGTGTGTGTGTGTGTGGTGTGTTGGTGTGTTGGGGTGTGTGGGTGTTGGTGTGTTGGGGTGTGTGGGTGTGTGGGTGTGTGGGTGTGTGGGTGTGTGGTGGTGTGTGGGTGTGGGTGGGTGTGTGGGTGTGTGGGTGTGTGTGTGGGTGTGTGGGTGGTGTGGTGTGTGGGTGTGTGTGGGTGTGTGTGGGTGTGGGTGTTGGTGTGTGGGTGTGTGGTGGTGGTGTGGGTGTGTGGTGGTTGTGTGTGTGTGTGTGGGTGTGTGGGTGTGTGGGTGTGTGGGTGTGTTATGTCAATTTTTAGAAGAAAAACTGAATGTGAGTTTTTAGTGACATTTGTGTTTTTTGTCTTGTGTATTGACGTTACTAACAAAAACAGAAACATGTCAACATTCAACCCAAATCCATTTAAGGAGGAGGCTTTCATGAGCCAATTTATAACGCTCTACAGGAAAAACCAAAACCTGTGGGAGTTAAAAAACCCCTTATATGGTAATAGAGATGTACGGAAGGCAACACTGGGGCCACTTTTGGATTTTGTGAAGACTCGAGTCCCCAACGCAGACATCAAGTTTATTGAAGCCAGAATTTCAAGTTTTAGGCAAATGTACAAGCGGGAGCGCAACAAGATTACAGAGTCGCTAAAATCAGGAGCAGCAGCAGAGAAGGTTTATGTACCCAAGCTGTGGTACTACAACCAACTGGGTTTTCTAGGTGACCAGATGGAACCCAGGCAATCACTGTCCACTCTTCCCTCCACCCTTCCCTCCACCTTTCCCTCCACTCTTCCCTCCACCCCAGCTGAGGCTTCCACGGAAGTAGAAGACCCTTACACCTTGGAGCTAGTTGATGCGCCCAGCTGGAGCCAGGTATATCTTTTGGGCCTAAATAGTGATTGGGTGAATATTAATGATGTAAATGTAAAGATTTGAATTGCTTACAAATGTATGTTTTAATCAGAAATTCTATTATGCGGAACCACCTCCACTCCCACTCTATAACAGGCCGCTATGTGTTTTCACGGCTTACCGATTACCCGCTTCTTGTAGCTTGTCATTCATTGTCTAGGGGTTCCCCAGGTTAGTAACCATCAATTGCGGAGACCCATACTCCAAGCACCTTTAATTTGGTCAGATTTTGGATCATTATTTAACAACGTTTAAACATTACACAGTGTCTCGGTTGTAAATTGAGGGCATGGGTGAAAAAGCTCAGGCACTTCTGAACTGCTGGCAGCCCAAGAAAGGTTAGTAAGAAAGGCCAGAGAGTAGCCCCTCACAACTGGACACTTCACTGTTGGATATACCCTTGTCCGCAGATGTAGCAAACAACAAGTGACTTGGAACCAGCAAAGTGTCCGCCACACACTATGTTGTAAGGAAAGGGTGTTTTTTTGCAACAGTTCCGAGGTTACGTTTAGCTTTCAGCCGTTGCAGCAAAACAGTAGGGCATGGCAATTCACTAGTGTCCATACATCTCAGCTTCTAACAAGCAGCCAGCCCCACTGCCCTCCTCCGAAGAGCCCCCTCCCCCGTGTTCGCCGGTACGAGTCGCTATGCCTCTCCAATCCTGAGAGGACACGGGGACACTTCAGAATCCTCCTTCAATTACTGTGCCTCAAACTAGCCAGTTCTGAGGCTCGGGAACGGATGGATCCCCACCACAGACAACGAGGGCCTCTGGGGCTGGTCAGGGTGACCAGGCTTCCAGGGCCAGCAGACACTCCTGGGCCCAGGAACACTTGTGGGGTTGTTGCGGACCAGAACCAGGAATCAAAAGTGAAGCTCAAGCCTGAACACATGACCTCAGCATCTCAAATCCCGCTTCCCGAAATACACAGTGGGGCCAGACGCTCCCACTGATTGTGTCTGAGCAATTGTAACCTAATAATGTGTACAACCAGACTGTGTTGTGAGCCTGTCACAGGTGCCTCACCTCACCTAGGACCAGCCAGAACTCCAGCACAGGCCAGACAAACTGATGTCAACGTAAAAATGTCAAACAATTAACACCCTGAACTCAGAATTCTTAACAAACAAAATATAAAAATAGCGCCCACTTCTAAAAAGTGTTGGTGCTACATATGTATACATATAACTATACAGTAGTGGGCAAAAATGCCTTAAAACAGATTGGTGAACTGCTTGGAAAATGCTGGGGTCAAAATGATAGCCTTTTTGATATATGGTCAAATTTATTTGCACGTAAGAAATTTACAATTGTCTGATTGAGGAGGCCAGAACCAAAAAAACATGTGTTTGATTTTGTTTTTTCTTTTGACACAGGATGAGCTCACCCAGGAGGATGCCGGGACAATGGTATGGAGGAGGAGGCCATGACCAGCCAGAGCCAGGAGGTGGCTGTGCCCAGCACGAGCCAGACTGTAATGAGTCAAGTTCCTCCCCTGCGCATAGCCACAAGAAGGCCCAGGAGGATGACCAGGGTTGAGGAGGAATCACTCGCCCTCATTCGGGAGGCGAGTGAGGTTCTCAGAAGACCCCCCAATCCTGAAGAGGCCTATGCCACCTACTTGGCCAGCAGGTTGCTGGAAATGGAGAAGGGCCAACGGCAGCTGTGTGAGGGCCTATTTTTTGCAGCTCTTCAGGGGGGTTTGAGGGGTGAATTGACTGCATCCACCCGCCTGACAGATGCAGACCCGACAGCAACTCCTCCTCCTCCTCCTTCTCATCCTCCTACCACAAGTCCGCCACCAGAGGTACAGCCTCCAAGGAAGCGTGCAGGGAAGACTGGAGGGCATCGTGGTGGGAAGGCTGCAAAGAAGAGTCAGAAGTGATTGCCTGGCTTCAGTCTGGTCTGACAGAAGACGCAGGCTGTTGTAGTGCCACAGCTTAGGGACATAGATGTCATCTGCTGCTGTTCCTGGTCTGTGTGATTCCTGGACAATCTTGTTGTGCTCCCTATTGTATTGAATATGCCCAATCTTCATTTTTTTGTTCACAAACTTGATGTCTGCCGTGGGGGAAAAAAGCCTTCCCAAAATCTCAAAGTGGCTCCAGTGTTGCCTTCCTAATATTTAAACCAAATAATGCTATATGTGTTTGTAATTGAAAAACATAGTTTGTTTAGGAGTAGGCAGGTACATGTCTAAATAAAATGGAGGTTATTTACAAAACGCACATTCATTTGACAATACAAGTGTAAAGTGCAACTTCAATTGCACTGCAAGTGCAGTCGCTGTAAATGTGAGGGTAACATCTGAATTAAGGGCAAGCTCTGCTGATTCCCCAATTTAATCATGTGGAATCCAAAATACTTTTTCAAACCGAAAACAACCAAAAAAAAAAAAAAAAAAAATAAACACATAAAAAAAAAAATAAAAAGAAAAAAAAAAAAAAAAAAAAAAAAAAAAAAAGAAAAAAAAAACATAAAATATATATATATATATATATATATATGAGATATATCTAGATCGAGATCTAGATATATCTCGCTCTATATATATATCTAATTTCACAAAATAATGATGAAGAAAAACGTTCGGGAGGACTCTGCGTGAATATATAAGCAGCAAGGCAACCTCATTCTTCAAGCACGATAAAATACAAATTCCGCTGTATTAAAATATCAAAGAATCAGCAGCGTGACGAATGTGCTAGCTTCAATACGAAGGCTAGTTTTACCAGACCGAGCGATTCCGTGACATACTTGCTACTGAGCATGCGTCCTTTTTGGTCCGCCGGACCATACTACAGACGGCCGTATTGTCCGCCGGACTGCCAAGTCCAGCGGATAATTTTAAAACAAAACTTAAAACCTAGTCCGCCGGACTTTTTGGAAAAAAAGTCAGTCGAAGGCCCACACACGAGGGGATTGTCCGCCGGACTCGAGTCCAGCGGATAATCCCGCGGGATAGTCCCTTCGTGTGTACGCGGCATTAGCAATTGGCATGCTGACTGCAGGAATGTCCACCAGAGCTGTTGCCCTTGAATTGAATGTTCATTTCTCTACCATAAGCCATCTCCAAAGACGTTTCAGAGAATTTGGCAGTGCATCCAAAACGCCTCACAACCGCAGACCACGTGTAACCATACCAGCCCAGGACCTCCACATCCAACATCTTCACCTCCAAGATCGTCTGAGACCAGCCACCCGGACAGTGGCTTTAACAATCGGTTTGCATAACCAAAGAATTTCTGCACAAACTGTCAGAAACCATCTCAGGGAAGCTCATCTGCATGCTCGACATCCTCATCAGGGTCTCGACCTGAATGCAGTTTGTCATCGTAACGGACTTGAGTGGGCAAATGCTCACATTCAATGGCTTCTGGCACTTTGGAGAGGTGTTCCCTTCACGGATGAATCCCAGTTTTCACTGTACAGGGCAGATGGCAAACAGCATGCATGGCATCGTGTGGGTGAGCAGTTTGCTGATGTCAATGTTGTGGATCGTCTGGCCCATGGTGGCGGTGGGGTTATGATATGGGCAGGCGTATGCTATGGAAAACTAACACAGGTACATTTTATTGATGGCATTTTGAATGCACAGAGATACTGTGATGAAATCCTGAGGCCCATTGTTGTTTCATTCATCCATGACCATCATGTTGCAGCATGATAATGCACGGCCCCATGTTGCAAGGATCTGTACACAATTCCTGGAATCTTAAAACATCCCAGTTCTTGCATGGCCAGCATACTCACCGGACATGTCACCCATTGAGCATGTTTGGGATGCTCTGGATCGGCGTATATGACAGCGTGTTCCAGTTCCTGACAATATCCAGCAACTTCACACAGCCATTGAAGAAGAATGGACCAACATTCCACAGGCCACAGTCATTATTGATCAACCTGATCAACTCTATGTGAAGGAGATGTACTGCACTGCGTGAGGCATATGGTGGTCACACCAGATACTTACTGGTTTTCAGACCCCTCGGACCCCCCAATACAGTAAAACTGCACATTTTAGTGTTTTGTGTACATAGAAAAAGTGGTAGATCTTTAAGTTCAGCTCATGATAAATAGGGGCAAACACAAAAGTGTTGCGTTTATAATTTTGCTCAGTGTAGAAACCAATCAAGTTCCATGTTTAACCCCCCTGTCGGTAATCCCGAGTCTGGCTCGGGGTGGGAACTTCAGTACCAAAAGCGGTAACCCCGAGCCAGACTTGGGCTCGCATTGCAGGATACAGGGGGAAGTTACTTACCTTATCCCCTAGATCCTGCGATGTCTCCCCGCTGTGTGAGTGAGCCCTCTGCTCCCTCAATTCACACAGTGCCGAGTGCCGCTGATCTCCGTTCCCTGCGAAGTTACGACGCACGGGAGCGGAGATCGGCGCCAAATTCAAAAAAGTTAAAAAACACAAAACACATACAATACTGTAATCTTACAGATTACAGTACTGTATACAAAAAATACACATCCCATTTGTCCCTAGTGGTCTTCCCAGTGCCCTGCATGTCATTTTATATAATAATTTTTTTTTTTTTTCTGCCTGGAAACTGGAGATTGTCCATAGCAACCAAAAAGTGTCCCTTTATGTCAAAAGTGGTTTTAGACCAGCTAGAAAACAGCGATAATAAATTAGAATCACAATTTATCACCAAACACTAAATTTAATGACAGCAACTATTCTGCAACTGAGCAAATTTCAGTGTTTTTGATTTAATTACATTATTGAATAATTTTTATATATATTTTTATTATATTATAATTTATGATTTTGTGTTTCAAACTTTATCATACCCGGGATGTCTACTAGACTCTGGTTCGGACAGATTTAAGTGAGTTATTCATAAGAATTGCATGCCTACAATATAAAACGCCAAATTTCCATGCAAAATAATTGTACCGCTTTCAGCACAAAATTCCAGACAGAATCATACCGCCAGGGAGGTTAATTGCCAAAGCTTAATTGAACAAGCAGAGGTTAGAAGCTGATTGGTTTCTATGCAGAATTGTGGCTTGTTTTGCCTTCTCTAGTTTTAGTAAATAAACCCCTAAATGTTGTATGTCTTAAAAAATGGATTCAGGGTTTTTTCTTCTTTAGTTGCACCTTAGTGCTGCTGATTTCATCCACTCGTTTGAGTTACATCCTGTCTACATACACTTGCCTTACTACTGGCTGCACATCAGTGCTCAGGGCCAACTTCTTGATAGTGTAACAATGGACAATGCTTGTGAAATGTGTGCGATCTCAACCATTTTTTAATTCCATTATTGGTCACATTTAGCTGCTGCATTTTTCACACAACCAATGACATCAGGCTTGGAAGTACTGCCACTTTTCATCCACAGTCTTGCAGTTCTAAACACACTTCCTCTCTTGCATTTCATCAGGCATACAAAGCCAAGTCCTGCCATTGGGCATGCTAAAAACTCTGATCCCTTCCCAGAGGAGCCACCAAACCAAAGCAATTAGGACAATTTGACTTCCAAATCCTTCCTGATCTACCTTCCTGTCACACACAGCACCTGGGAAAGATCTGGAACGAAACCCTCTGATGCACTATGTGAACCCACAAGCAACTGAAACCACAATGGCAATGGGCTGCACTCTTAGCTCTTTAAAAAGGGATTGCACCTGAAAATGTATTTTTAAAAGCCAGCAGCTACAAATACTGCCGCTGCTGACTTTAATAAATGGACACTTACTGTACCTGTTCCAGGGTCCAGCAATGTCGGCAGCAGAGGCCGATCAATCGCTCGACTCTCTGCTGCTGCCGGCACCATTCTCGGTGAGGGAATCAGGAAGTGAAGCATTGCGGCTTCACTTCCCGGTTCCCTACTGCGCATGCGCGAGTTGCGCAGTGCAATGAGAATCGTCCGCGCTGTCTCTGGGACCCGTGTGTGTCCCAGCAGACAACGCGGCGGGACAGGAAGAGGCATAGACTCCCGTGGGAGTCTATGCCCGGAAGTGGGTGTAAATACCTGTCTTAGACAGGTATTTGCACCCCCCTCCCCCCAAATGTGACACCGGAGGGGGGGAGGGTTCAGATGAGCGTAATTTCCACTTTAGGGTGGAATCCCGCTTTAAATTATATATACGTAGTTTTTAAATTGACTTTTTAGTTCTTGACCATTTACTTTATAGTTTTCCTGCTCCCCAGTCATTTATCTGGAGATAAACTATCCATCCTTCTATGAATTATGATATGTAACTTAATATTTTATACTGAGGATCATGATTAAATACAATTGTTTTGATTCACTTCTGTAGTGATAGTTTTTGTGTACGTCTATACATATACACTTTTCAACCATCTTAGGGATTGGGAAATGGACTAATAAATGAATGGGGTCCCTCATTTGATGGACTTTGATGACGCCCTGGAGGAGGGGCAAAACGCTTTGATGCACTTATGGTTCATGCTAACCACTGACGCAATTTCCACCTCCGTGGAACGCAGGCCAACCAGCGGTGGACTCGGATGTTGTTACTGATGCCTGTTTTTGACAGTTATCTTGTAAGTGGTTCCTAGTTTGTGCTTTATACTTTATTTTAGTAGTATTTCACTATTTCCTCTCTGTCTCCCCATTTATGGAGCGTGGCAAATTCTCTCTGGTATAAAGCAATCCCTCTGGAGGAGCCTCTAAGCAACCATCCTTCATACCCCAGATCAATAGATCACAGCCTATTGCAACCCCAGACTGCAAAGCTAAGGGTCCAATATTTCTAGAGAGTGGGGTCACTGAAGGGGAAGTGTGGCACCTCATGCTTTGCAAGTTTGGAGCACCGTTGCACTTTATTCAATCATTATATGAACACCAAGCACTTTATAGATTTGTGTGTATTTTATGTTTGCATATTGATTCACATGGCACAAGCCATTATGTCATTGAATTGTTTAGATTAATATATATTCTGTCAGTGCTGTTTTATATTTTCTTTCACAGGTTTAAGGTTTTAGCACCTTTGCACAGCTGCTGCAGTTTTGCATCTATCACAATTTGATTACCTTAGTACAAGTTTTTTAATAATTTTATAGTTTCTTTGCTGGACTGGACTAGACTGTCTCTTTGATGGATTGGGCTGTGTCTGTCTCTTTGCTGGACTGGACTGGGCTGTCTCTTTGATGGACTGGGCTGCGGCTGTGTTTTTGATGAACTGGGCTGCAGCTGTCTCTTTGATATAATGGGCTGAGTCTGTCTGTTTGATGTACTGGGCTGTGGCTGTCTCTTTGCTGGACTGGGCTGTCTCTTTGCTGTATTGGGCTGTGGCTGTCTCTTTGCTGGACTGGGCTGGCTCATTGCTGTACTGGGTTGCGGCTACCTCTTTTCTGCACTGGACTGTCTCTTTACTGTACTGGGCTGCAGCTGTCTCTTTGCTGGGCTGCGGCTGTCTCTGTGCTGGACTGTGGCTGTCTCTGTGCTGGACTGGGAATGTCTCTTTGCAGCACATTTGGGAATGTCTCTTTGCTGCACCTTTGGAACTCCCTCTGAGCTTATTTTGGTAAGTGCTGGATATTTCTGCTTTTTATTAAATACCATACACATTATTTGTATAGCCCCCCAAATTATACTTGGTTACCTGTTCTCTAAAGGGGTGGTTCTAGGAGGCATTATATGGGCAGTTCCAGGGGTGGGTAGGGGTGTGACCTAGGAGGGGGGTGAGTTCCTGCACCCTTCCTCTGCGGAAAAAAAGCCCTGGATACAATTATTATTTTTATTATTATTATTGTTACGACACCCTGAGTATGAAAGGGGTTAAAGTCGTTTAGGACATTCCATTCCTGAACACAAAGGCAGCTACCAAACACTTCAATCAGCCGAACAAGAAACCCATACAAATAATTGTCCCCCCAAGTACGAGACGAGGCTCTGTGTTGAGGGTCAAGCAGGAATCTGACTTTATTTAAAAGAATACAAGTCTTATATACAATAAAAGAGGAGGTGTATACTTCCTGCTCATATTACTCTGAAAATACACCTGTGACCAGAAACCTAATTAACATGAGCTAAATAACTAATCCCTTTAGGCAGCCTAAATGACTCAGATACATGACCTTTAGGCCAGACTTGCCATCTTGTAGCTCAGAAGACACAATCAACATTATCACAAATCAACACAGAACTCCTTCACACATTAACACAAACAACAATGGGGATCTAATGACTCTTAGATCCCATACTAGACTTATTTACAATAAGCACATTCTAGCAGACAACAGACAGGTGGCTGAAGTTGATAACATCAGCACCTTCTATGAGCCTCAACATTATGAAGCCATCACTATAATATGGCATATACAGGGTTCCCAGAGTCTGTGTGTTTTGGGGAGACATGGACTTGAATCCAAAGTAACATTACTTCAAGGTCCCCAGGCATACACCTCACAAAGAGTATTGTTCTCTTAAAATCCATGGCCCATAATCGGAAGGCAAGAGGCTATCATTCAGTCCTCTCCATAGGCCTCTGTCCCATATAGGTCTGTCACAATTATCATATCAAAATCCTTATTACAATCTGCTTTGCAGCCTCATTCATAAAAAAACTTTCCCATTTTGTAATTTCACAACATTGCAGTCCACTGGTGTCATTGATCAGATACTTTTATCCCAGTGGCAGTATAAACCTATGCATATACTGTGGGAGAAAGCCAGGACATTCAATGAGAGCTGTTGAGCTGACTTTCTTCAGCAACAGAGAGCCGAGCAGAGCTGAGCAAAAAGTTGATTAACATAAATAGCATTAGCTTTGATCCACTAAGGAACATGCCAACACAAATGAACATGTGCATAACATCACGCAAGTCAGATTTTGTTTGTGCTTTCATGATTTTCCAAATTGATAGATGAATGTGGTTGATGGTGCATGTTTATTATGGCTGTTTATAAAAAATAAAAACAGGTCGTGAAGTTCAGAATTTGACTGATAAAACTCTCTGTTATCACCAAATATGCAGAGGAGGATGTATTGTACTGAGATGTCATATCACATGGGCATAGCACCCAACTGGCCATGATTTTGAGGGACTGTCCCTGATTTGGAACTGATTTGGAACAATATCCCTCTGTCCCTCATTCCTCCTAATTTGTCCCTCATTTTGTTCTGATCTATATAGTGGTATATTAAAACTTTTTATCTATCAAAAAAGTGTTTCCCAATTCTAAACCTTTCATCCAATCTCTAAATTGCTGCATTTGTAAATACTAAAAGCCAAAAGCACTTGTTGGTTTAACCAACAAGTGTGTGTCCTATGAGTACATTCTTTTGCTAATAGGTGTCCTTCATTCCCATTTCAGAAAGTTGGGAGGCATGCATGGGGCACAGGCTCTATGCTATTGCTGGAGTTTAAACCCAGTTCAAATAATTACACTTTTGTGTTTTTTTTTTTGTACATTACTGAAAATCTCTGCCATCCTCAATGTAGACATTTGATATCTTATTCTTTACAAATGTAAGGTGTCTGTCAGCAAAAATGTTTTAAAATACTCTATCCAAACCTTTCCAATAAACAGATATGAATAAAAGTGTTTCCATGGACAAAACAGGACTATGGGAATAGCGATTTGCCTGCTTTTTTCTGTGCTTGATCTACTGAATAACACAACAGTTTTGTTCTTTTATTATAACCGTAAGCAAACCTTAGTTTGGTGTATTGAATACTAAACGACAGTCTGTAAACAGCACTTTAACATCCATTCAGCTTGTAGAACTTAACAATGGCCCATGTAAAACAGTGATTCATGAGGAAATGCCCCTAGGCCACAGGCCTAGAAAACAAAATGACTTCATGGTGTGGACTTGCTTTTTCATGCTCTTAAGGCTCCATGCACACTGGCTTAAAAAACGTTGCTTCTACAGGAGTTTTGTGTTCTGTCTGTAGAAGCAGGTCAATGTTATCCTATGTATCCATGTACATTAGGACTATACAGGCATATTTTGAGCTCAACGTTTAGAGGCAGGAAAAGAAACCCTTCTGGTTTGCATTTCTGATTGGAAATGGGTGTAGAATGGGTTAAAGATCTGTTCCCAGTAAGTAAGATACTTTTCTATATGGTGCCATGAATGCAGTACCATTTATAGATCCCTTCCCAGTAATTTAGATACTTTTCTATACAGTACCATTAAATGTAGTACCATTTACAGATCTGTTCCCAGTTAATAAGATACATTACTATATGGTACCATGCGTGTAGTGACATTTACAGATCTGTTCCCAGTTAATAAGATACATTAATATATGGTACCATGCATGTAGTGACATTTACAGATCTTTTCCCAGTAAATAAGGAAATATTATTTGCAGTATGTTGCCAATGGTTGTAGTACATTTTTCAGATGTGTTCCCAATAAATCTGGGTAACTTCCCACACATCAGCATGAGTGTAGCAACTAGCTTGTTTAAAAAAAAGAAAAAAAAAGAAGCAGGGTGCTACCCAAGGCCCCTTTCACACCTAAGCGTTTTTCAGGCGATTCAGCGCTAAAAATAGCGCCTGTAATGCGCCTGAAAAAAGTGGGTCCTTTAACTCCAGTGTGAAAGCCGGAGGGCTTTCACACTGGAGCGGTGCGCTAGCAGGACGGTAAAAAATGTCCTGCCAGCAGCATCTTTGGAGCGGTTAAGGAGCGATGTATTCACCACTCCTATACCGCTCCTACCCATTGAAATCAATGGGACACAGCGGTAATACCGCCAGCAAAGCGCCGCTTTGCGGGGGTTTAAACCCTTTTTTTCGGCCGCTAGCGGGGGATAAAACCACCCCGCTAGCGGCCAAATACCGCGGCTAAAACGACGGTAAAGCAACGCTAAATATAGTGCTGCTTTACTGCCGCCGCCCCCACTGCCCCAGTGTGAAACCAGCCTAAGAAAGATTTCCTGCTACAGGCCTGTAAAAGTAGTAAACATATTTTTTGGGCACGTTAAAAGACCCCAAAAAATAGCAAGACGTGCATATATCTAACTAAAACTCTCTGTTGCCTAAAGTTGTCTAATACCAGCATGTGACTAAGGACAAGTGTGACATGTTTATCTCCAGGGAATGGGATCATTGTTGTTGATTATTTCTTCTTAACGAAGCTCCTATTAAAAGTAAAAACTGTAGTCACAGATACAACAACGTTAGCAAAACTATTATCTAATTCTGGGCCATTGACAAATTTGCTTCGGGGGCTTCCCTAGTGTACCATCACCACTTTAATGCAATCAGCAGAGTAATAAAGTAAAATTTAGGCAATCCTCCACTTGACCACATCAGCAGCAGCACTTCCTCTGGAGCGGCGCGTGTGTCTCTGCTGACACCCGAGTCACTTACGGGCGGTCACTTCCGGACGCGTGGTCTACACGACGCTCGACCGGAAGTTACGTTTGCGTTCCACCGCCGCTAACCACCGCCCGGAAGTGACTCGGGTGTCAGCAGAGACACACACGCCGCTCCAGAGGAAGTGCTGCTGCCGATGTGGTCAAGTGGAGGATTGCCTCTATTCTACATACGCAAGTGATACCATACTTCTTACATGCTGTTCTAAAGAAATTTAAATGTACGCATAATACTTAAGGGGATTGTACAGGGCTGTATGCTTTTAATGATTTAAAATAAAATGGGATTACACTATGTATGCCATTCTCTCCATTTTTTATGACATACTCATTGAGAGCTGATTCACCCCTGAACCCTTGCTGTCATACTGAAACCCTGGTGGTATCCATGCTGAGGAAGTGACCTGGGCGGTTTTGATTATTGGATGTGTGACGCGTCTTGTGCAGTATATAACCTGGTGATGACCTATACCTTAAGGCCTGTTTGTTTTATCTTTCTGGTGAGTTTAACCCCCTGAGGGGAGCGTGCCTCACGTGGTGAAGTTATCTAGAGGGATTAAAACGGTGCTTGGATAGACACCCGAAGTACTACAACCACAAGAAAAGTCACTATTTTTTGAACTGTGCACTGGTTTTCTCAGATACACCTAAGGACTACCTATCGATACATTACTCTTTCATTATAGTTTACGGTCTAAGGACCTTTTCACGGAAAGATTTCATTATCTTTGACGACTTTTTTAGCGCTGTTTTAGTATTTTATTTTACAGATACTACTGTTTGATTTTTTACTATCACCCTTGTATATTTGCTCTATTTTAAACAGCTGCTTAGTTTAATTTATTTATATAAATGTTTCAATATATTTATTCATATTTATTGAATTAATAGATCAGTTTGTGACATTGTAGGCACGCACCCAGCGCTGAGTAATGTATATACATAGGCCATTTAATATACACTCTTTTGTTCATATTTAATATTATACACTCATATTCCCATAGCATTCCCATAGCATGAAATAAGATCACAATAACATAGCAGAAGCCTTCTACATTCTTGAGGAAATATCCCAATGCGTTTCAAAATATATTCTTCCTCATAGGCTAGATGCAAAATACACTTACACTCACTTACAACATGCATGACCTTTTAGTACTTATCAGCCAAAAAAGGCAATTAAAACCACATTTCTAGTGGTGCAGATGCTGCCCTCACCATGGCAGTCAGATGAGATTAAGACATCCCACAAGGATCTACCAAGGTTACTCAACAATGAATGGATCACACTATGTGGAAAGATTCCAAGACTCCCCACAATTGAAAAAAAATGTCACGACCCCCAAATGGAGGAATATCCCCTTTCCGGCAGCTTACTTACATTAAAGAGGAACTGCAGTCTGCTCACATAATTTGTAATAAAACATCTTTGCCATTCTGAAGCTTCCCTCCAACCACTTTGCATATTATTTTATATATACTGTGATTCTGTACTAGAAAAATATGCTGCAGAAATCTCCCTTCACTAAGTTTGGCTGCATCCATTTTAACTGTGGGCAGCTGAAGCTGCTGCCTGTTCACTTCCTGGATTTACACAGACACACAGAGGCACGCCTCCAGCTCTGCAGCTGTCTCTTATTACCCCCCCCCTCTTCCTAGCAAACTCTCACGAGAGTTAAAGAGAGAGCTGTGCATGATGTCACAAGCCTAGGCTAATGACCAGACAAGAAATTGGAAGTGGGCTGTATAAAGTATTTACTGGCAGAAAAAAAAGATTTTACTATCCAAAGTTAAAACAAAGAGGGAAGAAGATTTAATAGATGGAAAGATGAAAGAATGACTGAAGGTCGGCTTTAAGAAGACAGCTGGGGCCTGCTCTTATTCAGGGCTCCATTAAAATCCTTGGAACTGCTATCTTCTGTACACTCACTGCCTGTATAGTGAGCCTCCAAAGAACTGTATGGGGTCCTCCCTAGAAAGTCTCCAGTTTCAGGACATGACCACATACAAGTTTATGAGCAATCAATGTTCAGGCATGGCCAGTGGTGAAGAGAATTTTAGCTGGAGAGGAGGAAAAGCCATGGCTTAGAGCAGGCAGTGGTTGTCTTCATGAGGTGAGTAATCAGCTAGGGTGATAAATTGAAATAACAGTTACTATACTAGTCTTTGCCTTAAGACCTTTGTAGTGCTACCCCCGAAGGAGCTGCTGAATATATTTGGTTCCATACTCTGCCTCTCAACCTTAAGAACATTCTCAGCCCCTCTGGCACACCTGGCAATAGTGTAAGTGCAAGGACCAATAAAAACACCCACGTTATGATAAAACACAGAATTGTCTTTACTGTGAGGCCTCTGTGGAAAAGTAACTAAGATCAAGAGCAATATAACTCAATGTATTATATCAGGCTGCTTTCAGGGATTCCACAACTGTGAACGGCCCCAAGAGCAGAAGCAACACTTAACTAGCAACAAAGCCCAATGTGGCAACTTTAAATCAGATTGGCCACCACTACTTAAATTTGGAAGGATGAGGCCTTGGATCTTCAATTCTCCGTGTAAAATCATCTTAAACATTATACAAAAAAATTGGGCTAACTTCACTGTTTATTTTTAAATTTTTTATTAATTTAAAGTGTATTTTTTCCCCAAAAAATTGCATTTGAAAGACTGCTGTGTAAATACAGTGTGACATAAAATATTGCAACGACATACATTTTATTCTCTAGGGTCTCTGCTAAAAAAAAAATAAGTAAGTAAGTTCTAAAGCCCCATACACATGCTCGGATTATCCGAGGACCAGGTCCGTCGGATCATGTCCGTCATACTTTGTCCGATGTTGGTGTTGCATACACACGGTCGGACAAAGTTGTCGGAAAATCCGATCATTCTGAACGTGGTGACGTTTGTTGCCTACGACGGGACTACGTAGAGGCTAGTAGCCAATAGCTTTGGTCTTGTAATGTGATCTGAGCATGCGTAGCACTTTGTCCGTCGGACAACGCTACACACGATCGGATTTGGTGTGATCGGACCGTGTTGTCAAAAAATCTATCCAGCAGGAGATAGGACTTTGTCCGTCGGACAATCCGACGTACACTGTCCGATGGTGCATACACACGGTCGGATTTTTCAACAACATTGTCCGATCGGACAGAATCCATGCGAAAATCCTACCGTGTGTATGGGGCTTTAGTAATTTTCTAACAAACAATACAGATTTTAACTTGTAAGTAACAAGCGTCAGAAAAAGGCTTAGTCTTTAAGTAGTTAAACTGACCTTATTTGTAGACCAAAGTTTATTCATTTGATCTAAAATAAAATCATAAATATAAATAAATTAAAAAAATAAAAAGTGACAGGTGCTCTTTAAATCTGTGCTCAGTGCTTCTTATGAGTGCCCTATAGGTAATTCTCTCACCGGAACCATTCACCCCCACGCAGGGGTATTACGCCTCCCTGTCCATTTCTCCATAAGCGCGGGACCGTTAACACTCTTCACAATGTTGTGATAAACTTTGCCAGCTGTCTTTTTTTTTTTTTCTGACAGCTCTGAGCAGAGAACGGCTCTGCACTTGTTACACGAATTGTGGAAATGCCAGATTAAGATCGTGATGGGGGGTTGAATCAAGATTGCAATTTTTTAACAATTAATCGTGCAGCTCTAGGCCTTATACATGAATACCAAGATATTGATGAATGATATTTATAAAGGTAATACTTTACAGAACTTACTTTCAAGGTTTACAGGGCAATTCATCACAATCCAGTGGCTCCTGCAGCCACGTTCAGAAATAGAGACTATTGATGTGTCTAATGTCTCAGTATCTTATTCTTAAAGGTAAAGTTTAGTGTATTTTCAGTAAGTGTATATTTTATTGCAGCATGCAGAGTTATTAAAGAAGAAGTAAACCCTAATTGTGTTTACTTCCTCTTTGTTTCCTTGCAAAAGATAAAGCATAATGGACTACTATGCATCGCACAGTAGTCCATTATGTGTCACTTACCTGACACAGGATCCAGCAAAGTCACCGCTGTCCCCTTGTGTACGGAGCCTCCATCTTCTTGGTGGGTATCGCGGCTCCCTCGCTGTCATTCGACGGCGCCGCAATGACATCACTCCCGCACATGTGCACGGGAGCCGCCACTCGTGGCATATCGCCGTTGAGATTGGCTTGCTCAGTGCGCCTGCGCGCCGCTGTCTACGGCGTATGCGCCGAAGACAGCGGTGCCTGTTTTTTGTCAAATATCTCCTAAACCGTGTAGGTTTAGCAGATATTTCTTTGACCTACAGGTAAGCCTTAATATAGGCTTACCTGTAGGTCCAAGTGGTTTGTAAGGGTTTACAACTACTTTAATGCAATGTTCCTCTTAATGAAAATTCTACAGATATATATTCAGGTATGGTGCTGCAAAATACTTATTTTAGATGTCTTAATTTTGTTTTTTTCTAAGGCAGCAGCAGCTCCAGTAGAAATGCCTATACTGCTGCAGGAGACTGTAGATAAGGACTGCTCTATTGTTTGTGAAATTTGTGTTTCAACATGTCTGCCTCTTGAAAAGTTGATGAGGTACAGTACCTTCATTTAATTGCTCATAGCCTGCAGTTTACGACAAGGTGCAGCTACAATACAGTACACATAACAATACATATACTAAGTATTTGCAAACATGAAAGATCAACATCACTACCAGACAAATTTGTTTTTGAAGCTTTGGATACAATAGGGAGAGATTAAAACTTGGTCAACATTCCATCTGGGACAATTCCTGTCCTGGTGACCATGCAACAAGGAATCTTGTTACGTGGTCAACGGGAACATTTTGGAAATACTTTTTACAGGTGGCGGGGTCATTATAAGCAGGTCTTACATTGCACTACAATGTCCACTGTAAGGTTTTTATAGATTTATATTGCTACTGCAACTAAGAAAATATTTATATTTCCTTGGGATTCCTTTCCTAATTTGCCATATCATACACAGGCTTATTCAGTAAGACAGTGCCAAGATCCAATGTAACATGTAAATATAGTAACCATTCACATCTCAGAACACTGAGGTATAATTTCTCCGCAGATCAATTTACATTATTTTTCCTACAGCATTTGGGTATCACCTGCTCCTTAGTCTTATTAACAATCTCGGATCGGATCATAATTAATTTAGGATTGAAGGACATTCACACGATCAATATTCTGGATAGCGGATAACTTAAAAACTTTTCACATAAACTTAAAAATTTCAAGAATGGAAATTTCCTGTGAGCACAATCCAATGACATGGATTTATCAGTTAGATCAGAGGATTCAGCAAACAAACAGGAAGTTCAGCACTTCCAAGGTCCATGGAAGCTTCTTTATTTAGGACAGGCAAGGATAGGGCAGGAAGACACCAATATGTTCTTGGATAAGGTCCTCTGGGAGGGGAAGGAAGGAAAAACGTGATTTAACTGGTTTGGGCTTCCAAAAAAAGGACACAGTGTTTATTTATAAAACTTATGGGAAACATTGAGGTGAGAGATATGGGCACACTCTCCATGAGACTGGTTTACAGAAGCTTTATACGTGTTAGCGTGACAGCTGGCTTATTTTTATACGTATCCTGCCGTTACTGCCCTATATATACATGTTGGAAAATACATAGATTACATTTTTTTATTGAACGTATAAAACAGATTGCATTTCTTCAAAAATCAAAAATTTTAACTTGGAGGGATAAAAAAAAAAAAGTTTTATGATTAATTGGTTCGGTAAAAATATCAAGTGTAAATTCTTCCCTAATACCCCCCTATTTAAAACACAAGTCTATATTACTAAAGACGAATTTGTAACAATTGACACTGGCACTCTGGCTTAAAACCTAATTAAACCCAAAAACGAAATTTGATAAATTGTACCCTATGAATCATTGGATTTGGTGGTTGCATTTTTATTTTTTCAAGCTTTTATTCCTTTATTTTCACGTGGTGATTGGCTAGTAGCACACCTCTTGTCTTAGGCCCCATTCACATTTGGCTATTTGGAATCACTGGCAGAATCGCAGGGATCCTGCTGGAGATTCCAAATCACAGTAAAATCACTGTATAATGCACAACGCGTGTTTTGGATGCCATTCATTCTTCATGGCACTCCAAATTAAAGCTGGACTGTACCTGAAATAAAATTTTTAAAAGCCAGCAGCTACAAATACTGCAGCTGCTGACTTTTAATAAATGGACACTCACCTGTCACAGGTTCCAGCGATGTCGGCAGCAGAGGCCGATCAATCGCTCGGCTCTCTGCTGCTGCCGGCGCCATTCTCGGTGAGGGAATCAGGAAGTGTCGCCTTTGCGGCTTCACTTCCCGGTTCCCTACTGCGCAATGAGAATCGTCAGCGCTGTCTGTCGGGACACGTGTGTGTCCCGGCATACAGCGCGCCGGACAGGAAGTGGCGTAAACTCCCGTGGGAGTTTATGCCCGGAAGTGGGTGCAGATACCTGTCTTAGGCAGGTATCTGCACCCCCCCTCCCCCCTGAAAGGTGCCAAATGTGACACCAGAGGGGAGGAGGGTTCCGAAAAGCGGAAGTTCCACTTTAGGGTGGAATCCTGCTTTAAGTTCATTTTTGCCCTAATAGTAACGCAACAGAATAGCACAGAAATCACAGCTAGACATGCCTTTAAAAATTACACAAAGTTCATCACCCAAAAAGGAGCAGGAGTTTCTTTCTGGTGACAAATGCGCATTCATTTCAATAGGCTGCCCTCTGCGTGACATGTGAAAACGGAGCCTTAGGGTGGCTACATTCACCCCTCCATTGTGTCTATGGAGGAGTAACCAAACCACCCTTGGACAGAAGCATTGTCAATCAGTAGAGGGGATAGTTTTAGATGGACTAGTAAATTTAGATGGACCTTACATAAGTGATTAATAATTTCAAGTGGTTCTAAAGACTAAACATTTTTTACTTTAATGCATTCCCTGAATTAAGGTTTAAAATGTTTAGGTAAAAGTATTGCCCCTTCACCCCCCAATACTGATAGTGAGTCCTCACTCGATCCAGCACTGTACCTGTCTGCAGTGACTTTCTTCTCTCACTTTCCGGTCTCACAGGCTTTGCTGAGGCAGTAAGTCAGTAAGTCGGCTGCCAGTCAGATCCTGTGATGAGGGAGCAGGGGATCAATTTTGTTGGTGTGCTATGATAGGAATTGGCTTGTTATGGTGGCACCAAGAAGAAGAGAAGGAGCCAGGAGCGATGGCAGGAGAACAGAGAAGAGGAGGATCGATGGAATCTCTGTGCAAAACCATTGCACAGGACAGGTAAGTATAAATCTGTTTGTTACTTTTTTTTTTTATTAGTTTACAATCACTTTAAGCCAACCTCTTGGTAACACTTTGTAAGCAGTTACAAAAATGTTTTACTTTTGGAATAAAAGTTTTACAAAAATAAATAAAAACGAATCATTGTTAGCACCCCATCAATGGTAAATGGTTTGTCTCAACCTTCTAACTTCCACTTTTGTTGGACAGCTTGGTCTGTTAAAGGAAAATGAAAAACAACAGACTAACTGGACAGGCTCATAAAAACAAAGATTGTTGTGTTATTGCCAATGACATATATGTGATTTTTTATTTTAGCCATAGTTACACTTAAAGTGTTATCAAACCCAGGGCCCTGTATTCCCTATATCTGGTCTCCCACAGTGCACGGAACGTGGAAATGCAATTATTTTAGTAAATGCTAAATACCTTTTCTCATCAGCAGTATATAGAAGTCTTCTGACTTCTATGAGTGTCTGGTTTAAGCTTATAGGAGGAGTTTTCATTCTACTCCTCCTGTCCTAGGAGGCTGCAGGACCCCTGACCCTCTGTCTGGACAGTGCTGATTGGCCCTGTGCTGATCACATGCACCCTCCCAAGAGAAAAAAAAACTTTCTAGCAATACACACAAAACTGAGCATGTGCAGAGTGACTCCAAAGGCTCTGTCTTATTGGGAGATGAATTGGGGACAGTAAAAGAAGGGGAGGATCAGAGAAGACAGGATCAAACAGCCTTTTTACAGAAAGCAGAGGATTAACCTCTTAGGTTCCACAGTGAGTATAACAAGCATGCTTTACTGTATATACAGACAGATTTTACTGTTGTGGGTTTAGTAACACTTTAATGTTAAATTAAGTAATAATCAATAATTATTTTTACACATAACCAATGTGATCCAAGTTTGGTGCATCACATGTGTGTTGACACTTTTTAACAAATTAATGACACACAAGTTCAAATAAAAACATTGCAAGTCAGACTAAGAAAGGATTTCTGGATTGTAATGCTCTACTACATATTTGGATCATATATGTTGGCCATATACATCGCAATTTTCAGATGATTTCAACTATATGCAACCGCATTTCAATCACAAAAATGGTCAAATAGATTAAAGTTGACCACATATTATAATGTCAATGAACAATAAATGGATATAAAAGAGGTTGCGCTAAACCTATATGCAAATATGTGAAATCTTTACCAACAAATCACATTAAAAAAGTGGTCATAACAAAAAATCACGTGAAGTGAACAATAAAGAAATAATCACAATATAAAAAATATATGTTATAAAAACATCTGAAGTATGAGTCTTGTATGGGCTATATCTATTTAGGACATTAAAGCTCCAGAAAAAGACAGTCCATACAGAAACAAATAAAAGTTCCAGTGTATCCAAAAGTGCTGAAAATTCAAAGTGCTGACACCAAAACCACCCTTAGGAATAGGGCTTACCGGAACTCACAGACCTGAAGAGGCTTATACTTCTCAAGTCATGATAGGCTTGTAATTCATATCCACAAGGATGCGGCTGGTCCAAAAACTGTCACCAATGCTTCACACAATATGACATCAATGGAGTCTCAGGAGATGTATAGCGAGGTTAGAAGGGAAAGGGGTGGTCATCAAATAGCCACGTGTTCATACATTGAAAACCATATCAAAAAGAACACTGCATAGTGTAATAACGTCAAGGGATATTTATTTAATCATAAACATAGATTAAAAACACTAACATTTGTGTGGTTTGGAAAAGTCTTGTCAAGATCATTAAAAGTAGCGCAATGTTGTTGGTGTAGTCCACCCGACGCGTTTCGTCCTCATAGACGTCATCTGGGTTTTCTGGTCAAAAGTAAAGTTGCCCCAATTCACAATGCTGCTCTGATTCAGATATCTGTCACTATTAGGAGTCAACTCCCATTTTAAAATACCGTATTTATCAACGTATAACACGCACCTTTTCCCCTTCAAATCACGGGAAAATTGTGGGTGCGTGTTATACGCCAAACTGCTGCCTCAGAGGGGGAGGAAGGAATGAGTGCTGCCAAAATAGACAGAGCCGAGTGTACTGTGTACTCGGCTAGGCTCATCTCCACTCGGCTCTGCTCGCAGTCATGCCCAGTCCTGCCTCCTAGCATTTATGTCCCGCCATTGGACCGGTGTCCATCATAGGAGCCAGACTAAGGGGCAGGACTGCGAGACGAGACGAGTACACAGGACATCCGGCTCTGTCTATCTCGGTGGCGCTCGTTCCCTCCTCGGCAGGAAAAAGTAAGGTTCATGTGTTGTTCACAGCAGCTGGATTTATCTGCATATTCAACTAAACACTTCATGATGCAAAGTGAAAAAGTGAAAAATTGAGTACCAGTAACAATTTAAAACCCATCATTGATCATGCTGCAATTTTGGGCAAGGCTGCAGATGGACACTGTTGTGCAAGGCTGCAGATGGACACTGTTGTGCAAGGCTGCAGATGGACACTGATCATTCTGTAATGATGGGCAAGGCTGCGGATGGACACCGATAAGGCTGCATTGATGGGCATTTA
Source organism: Lithobates sylvaticus (assembly GCA_028564925.1). Classification (NCBI taxonomy): domain Eukaryota; kingdom Metazoa; phylum Chordata; class Amphibia; order Anura; family Ranidae; genus Lithobates; species Lithobates sylvaticus. The sequence goes on along the minus strand of CM053033.1, from coordinate 67,071,253 downwards.
AAATGTAAGTTTTTTTCCTTAAACTTCCCTTGTAAAGGTTTTTTTCCTTAAACTACCCTCCTAAACTTGGGGTGCGTGTTATACGCTAATAAATACGGTAAATCTCTAGCCAAAAAGAGTACTGAATGGTAAACAGCTTTGCCTTTTTTTTATGCTTTCTGAGTCTCATTGGGTGAATTATCTTCACTTCCTGTGCTTCCCGGACACAAGGAACACCAGGACAAACAGCGAGAGTTAATTACTCCAATGGGGGCACAGACCGCTTAAAAGAAAACAGACGGAGATTGTAATGGTTTCCTTCTCTATCCAAAACTACAAAAATAATTCAGCTATAGATACACAGTAAAGCATTTTGAAACAACTTCATCCTATGTGATACTGTATGGCTTGCTCAGAAATGAAACAAGAACAAGTTGGATGCAGTGTACTGGAAACATTTACAGTGCAATTTTTATTTTTCCATTAATGCTAAGGACAGTCAATGATCCAGGAAAAAGGGTAGTAATATTCTGAAATAAATTGAGTAATTTTCTATATAACAACAAGAATCAGAACAGAGAATGGAAAGAGAATAAAGAAATAGAGAGATTAGAATTCTTTGGATTATTTGACTTTAACACCACAGTGATTTAATAAACCTGTAATATGAATCCAATATACAAGTAACATCTCCGGCACACTAGTATAATATGTATACATTGTATACAACTTGCAAAATGGCTAACATATATTATACAGTTTGACATTATATCATGGGATATTACATTACATTTTGAACTTTCTAAAATAACATTCCCTTGAGAAAAACACAGCAGATGCTGTAGCTGGCCTCATGAAAAATGCTAGCTCCCTGGCTTTTATTAAAACCTTGAGTCACTGGCCTGGAATACATACGATGGATATAGAAAAGAATCGCCCCCTTTGACATAATCTAATTTTATTGCTTTGCAGCCTGAAATGAAGACAGACACAGTTTTAGTTTTATCCAGCTGTATTTACTCAGTGCAACTTATAACACCCAGTTGAAAGCTATAACACCAACATATCTGAAATAAAAAATAAAAATAAAAAACAGAATCACTGAGTTGGAAAAAGGATCACCCCCTTGTGTCAGTATTTTGTTGAACTACTTTTTGCTTTAATTAAAGCCTTTAGTCTGTTGGGAATGGGATATGTCTCTACTAACTTTGTACATTTAGACGTTGCAATATTTGCCCACTCTTCTTTGCAGAACTGCTCAAGTTCAGCTCAATTTGTGAACTGCAGTCTTCAAGTTATTCCACAGATCTTCAATGGGGTTTAAGTCCGGGCTCTGACTAGGCCATGCAAGGACATTCACCTTTTTCTCCTTCAACCACTGTGTGGTCATTTTTGCTGTGTGCTTTGGGTTATTGTCATGTTGGAAGGTAAACCCTCTCCCCATTGACAACTTTCTGTCAGAGGGCAGCGAATTTTCCTCAAGAATTTGACTGTACAGTATTTTGCCTTATCTAATTTTCCTTCTATCTTGACAAGTGCTCCAGTCCCCGCTGCAGAGAAACACCCCCATAACAGGATTACCGCTGAAGGGATATTTAGCTTAACTACTCTTTGTATTATAGTCAGTTTCCATTTTGTGTGTCTCTAACATCCATTTTGTCAGATATGCTCAAGTCTTGCTAATCTAGTTTAGTTTTTCCTTAATACTGTAATCTTCTGTTGAGTTTCATTTCTTGTAAAGCACGTGATATTTTAGAAATAATTAGTTTCACTGTGGGCGTTAAACTGTACTTATATGTCTCTGTATATGATTGGATAATTTGTCAAAGGGCGGTACTTTCTGAAAGCCCCTCTTATATTCACACCCAAGAATAAAGATTTAGATTTGCTTGGAGACATTTGCTGTATGTTTCTTTGTCAAAGGGCAAATCTCACAGGCCTGGTTTCGGAATTGCACGGCACACCAAAGCAGAGAGGGACCCCTAAAGTAATCTACATTTTTATTTCCTTTCAACCGCCTCCATGCTTTACTGTAGGAATGGTGTTATTTGGATGGTGAGGTGTATTGGATTTCCTCCAGACATATCGTTTGGTGTTGAGGGCAAATAATTCAATTTTGGTCTCATCTGACCATAAAACCTTCTTCCCTGTGGCCTCAGAATCTACAAGGTGCGTTTTGGCAAAGTTCAGTCGTGACTGCATGTGGCCTTTTCTGAGGAGTGGCTTTAATCTTGCAACCCTCCCATACAAGTCACATTTGTGGAGAATTTTATATTGTTGTCACATGTACACAATGACCATTCCTGTCACTGATTCAGAGTTGCTGTAGGCCTCTTGGTAGCCTGTGGGTGAAAAAATGTAGCGCTAAGACATATGCACTGTGAAAAGTGAATATTATATGGAAAAATTAAACATATATAGAAATACCCACAGTGAAGAGTGAGTATTGCCAATAATATGGCATAAAATAATAATAATATTAAATGCCAGTAGCAATTGTGACATATACTAAATAAACAGTAAGTGCCAATATAAAACAACAATATAATACAGAGTCCGTGTCAAGTGAACACTGATAACACAAGATCCCTCGGAGTAACTCAGGAACAGGGAAAGACTGGATAAACATAAATATGGACCGGCTTGTCTGGTGATATGGAAAGATTGGGTACTCTTACCGCAGATGTTGGATACAGCTACCGTACGGTATTTGTATCAAGCAGGCTTAAATGCAGAAACTCTTGCGCCAATGGGTACCAGATGAGGCAGATGGGAACCGAAGGTAGACACCACGACAGGCAGGAACAAAACAGCATGCACCGCAACCGATAGACCTCCAATCGACCAGGTGTAAAGACACCAACCAAAGTGATCCCACAAACCGGGGGAAAGAGAAAAAAATGGAAGCGACTCCAGTGGTGCAGGTCAAAAAAATTTTTTTTTAAATTTATTCACATTGGCATGTGACAAATAAAGTCTCGAGATATATAAAAAAGGAATCGAGATATGCCCCAGTAGAAGACCGATTTGTGTCGAAACGCGTCGGGCCAGCTGTCTCATACTTCTCACATTGCTGACCTATTCCTTTACTCCGAGGGATCTTGTGTTATCAGTGTTCACTTGACACGGACTCTGTATTATATTGTTGTTTTATATTGGCACTTACTGTTTATTTAGTATATGTCACAATTGCTACTGGCATTTAATATTATTATTATTTTATGCCATATTATTGGCAATACTAACTCTTCACTGTGGGTATTTCTATATATGTTTAATTTTTCCATATAATATTCACTTTTCACATAGTGCATATGTCTTAGCGCTACATTTTTTCACCCACATTTTCTTGACTTTGTTTGTTTTGTATGTTAGCTGCTTTTGTACATTGATTTGTCTTCAATAAGGGTAGCGCAGTTTTTTTTTTTTCCACATTTGTATTTTCCTCTTGGTAGCCTCCCTGACCAGTTTCCTCCTGACTCTTTCATCCAGTTTAGAGCGACGTCCTGATCCAGGGAGGATCTGTGTTGTACCAAATACCATCCACTTCTTAATAATAGACTTGACTGTGCTTCTAGGCATTTATAAACCTTTGAAATGTTTTTGTATCCATCTCCTGACTTGTACCTATCCACACCTTTATCCCGGAGATCCCAGTGACAGTGCCTTACCACCCATAGTTGATTGTTTGCTTCAGTTGCACTGCCATGGACTGAAATGCTTCAGGAAAGCACTTTTCATGCTGAACTAATCAAAATGACCACAGCTGATCACAGCTGAAAGTCAAATGGCTTTGTGTGAGAAGGTGATTAGCTACACCTGATTGAGTTTACAAGTCATTTTTAGGTGGATGGTGATCCTTTTTCCAACTCCAACTTGGATGCTATAATTGAATACAGCTGGATAAAACAACATTTCAGGCTGCAAAGCAACAAAATTTGATTCTTTTGAAGGGGGCAATCCTTTTCTATACCCACTGTATGCATATCAGGAAATACAAAGCAAAGTCAGAACATCTTATTTTTGTTCTTGTACTGGGTTAGTGACCCGAAACAATGAAGCCAGAGGATCTGTTTGGTAGCCAGGCAGTGGGAACTCAGCAGCGTCAGCCTTTATGTCTGTCTCTGAAAGAAACACAGCTGCATTGTTTGGTGACATTTTATAAGATCAGTACTAATTGCTTCCCCCGTGAATCTGAGCAAAAAACATGCACTAGTGATCCCTTAATACAGGTTTAAAAAAAATACTATTTTAGATTAATCTTCTTTAGCAGTTGCCTAATTAAAATTAAAACGAGAAATTTGGAATTTTCTTTAACCACTTGCTGATTACTCAACCTATATAAGCCGGGTAAAAAAAGGTGAGCTTTAACGCCCAGCCACCACCCATATACATTCACGGTTGCATGAGGTTATGTGCTGAGTGCGTGCTTACTGCACACTTCCAGCACCCTGACTGAACTGTCAATGATGGTCCTCGTCAAGTTATCTGATTGGCAGACAGCTTGATCGACTCCTGATCATGTGGGAGCCAATCACAGAGGTAACATGATACAGAAGCCACATTGCCTCCCAAGCATTAAAACCCACTTAAACGACCAATGGGAAGTTTCATTAAAGGGTATAAAGCTATTCTAAAGTCAAATTTTTTTAAATTTAAGTGGTAGTGAACCTTGCATGGTAATTTTTCCCTACATGGAAGCCTATAATAAGGCTTCCCTGTAGGTAAAATCAATATCTCCCAAACATGAACCATTTAGGAGATATTCACCCTGGATGCAGCCAGTTACGTCACCAGGGCATGCGCTCTGAAGGTCTGGCATACCTTGATGGACCTTCAGAGCTTTGTGCCGGAGCCGAGGAGTGACATCATCGCGGCTCTGGCCAATCACATAGTCGGAGTACGTGAACCTGGAAGAAAGACTGGGGGAAGATGTCAGCCCTCTCAGCGGTGATAGCACAGCGCTGGAGGGCTTAGTCCCAAGGTGATTTTTTCATAATATGTTAGTATGTGATGCATACTAGCACATTATGCCATTGCCTTGCAGGTGTTTTTTTTACTTCAACAGCCGTGATTTACTAACACTTTAAAATATAGAAGAGGTTTATAACTACCTGCTCTATGCAATGGGCACAGAGTGGCCGCTTACCTCCTCTTCTGGCGGTCTCCAGCTGGTGCTCTCTGCTCCTTCACATGCGATGTATGCCCCATAGCAAGCCACTTCCTAAGCCAGGCTGTGTACATCCACAGACACACACAGCATGGCTCAGCCCCACCCCGCACTCCCTCCTCACAGGATTTGATTGACAGCAAATAGGTAAGTGTTAGGTAGGGGAAAAGGGGGGGGTATAACAGGCAGTGCAAGGTTTTTGCCTTAATGCACAGAATGCAGACTTGAGTTTAGGGACTATTCTTTATTGCTAAAAGGTAAAGCTGGTCTGAAAAATGATACTGTTGCTGCATATTGTAACATGTCATAAACCAATCATGGTGAATTATTCTATATTATAAAAAAATGTATTTAAAAAAAAAATGGTAGTAGTATATACATGCATAGCAATTTTTTTTTTTTTTTTCAAAGATTTTAGTTTAGTAAAATGTATAGAGACTAGATACATTAGATCATTTATTTAGATAAGCTTTTAAGATATTTATAAAAAAAAAAGTAAGATGCACAAACAAATACAAAACATATAAAAATACAAAAACAATTAAATTCCAAAAAGTGGCACATTTTGAATCATTATACCGGTATAGCTTGCATTTGTGGGATATGTCAAATTAATTAACAGAGCTAATCCCAGGTAATGCCAGAGATTAAATCTTTCCCACGTATATATTGCTCATTGGTAGCTAATAGAGATTATGTTGGTGGGGGATAGAGTGTCATAGATGGGATTTACAGGATTGACACAATTTGGGGTGAGAAGAAAGGTAGTAAGGTAGAGTGGCGTGTAGTGTAATGAATTCAGGAATCAGAGGGGAAGCAATAGCAGATGACAATCAAATTATACATATACATTATAAATAAATGAAGTGTTCTAATCTTCTTTTTGCACTTTCTATTCCCTTTGACAAACCCTCCTCCCTTAGACAGATATGTTTTGCACTTATCTACCGCCCCCCCCCCCCCCTCCTTTTTTTTTTCCCTTTGTGAATTCTTTAACCACTTCAATACCAGGCACTTAGACACCTTCCCGCCCAGGCCAATTTTCAGCTTTCAGCGCTGTCGCAATTTGAATGACAATTGCGCGGTCATGCAACACTGCACCCACACCAATTTTTTATCATTTTGTTCCCACAAATAGAGCTTTCTTTTGGTGGTATTTGATCACCTCTGCGATTTTTATTTTTTGCGCAACAAACAAAAAAAGACCGAAAATTTTGCAAAAAAAAAACAAGTTTTTCTTTGTCACTGTTCATTTTTTTGTAAATAAGTGCGTTTTCTTGTTCAATGACGTGCACTAATATGGCTGCACTGATGGGCACTGATAAGGCGGCACTGATGGGCACCGATGAGGTGGCACCGATGAGGTGGCACTGATGGGCACTGATGATGGGCACTGATGGGCGGCACTGATGGGCACTGATAGGTGGCACTGATGGGCACTGATAGGTGGCACTGGTATGCGGCACTGATGGGCACTCATAGGTGGCACTGATGTGCACTCATAGGCGGCACTGATGGGTACTTATGGGTGGCACTGATGCATATTTATAGGTGCCACTAATAGGTGGCATGGATGGGCACTGATGGCCACTGAGGGGTGGGCACAGATGGGCACGGATGGACACTGATAGGTGGCACTGATGGACAGTGATGTGTGGCACTAATGACACTGATAGCTGGCATTGCTGGGCATCCCTGTTATATACTGTATTTATGAGGTGACAGTCAGTGCCCATTAGTGGGCACTGATTGGCATATTTTGGGCATTTTTTTAAACATGTGGATGGCCATGGGGGATGTACCTGGCCATCCACATGCTGGGGGCTTCCCTGGTGGCCCTGGGGGCTTCCCTAGTGGCCCTGGGGGCTTCCCTGGTGGTCTAGTGTGGGCATCTGAGGGGGGGCTCTGCTGATAAACAATCAGCGCATACCCCCCCTGTCAGGAGAGCCGCCGATCGGCTCTCCTCTACTTACGTCTGTCAGACGCGAGTGAGGAAAAGCCGATCAACGGCTCTTCCTGTGTACATCGCGATCAGCCGTGATTGGACACGGCTGATCACGTGGTAAAGAGCCTCCGCCTCACTTTGTTGCCAGCGGTTTAGAAATGAATGGCTGTGTGTTGAGTTATTTTGAGGGGACAGCAAATTTACACTGTTATACAAGCTGTACACTCACTACTTTACATTGTAGCAAAGTATCATTTCTTCAGTGTTGTCACATGAAAAGATCTAATAAAATATTTTACAAAAATGTGAGGGGTGTACTCACTTTTGTGAGATACTGTATATCATTTTATCGTTCTTTTTTACTTGTTTTTCTCTGTAACATACACAGAAAGGATGTCATCATTTGTTTGGACTTAGCATTACTTAGGAATCACAGAGACCAACATCATTTACACCCCTGTAATCAGTGGCAGAATTTGCTTTGATCCCATATAAAACAACATTTCCTGTGGTGTTTCTAAGTTTCTTTTGTTTACTCAGAGATAGGTCCCAGCACGTGCTAGCTGTGATATTCTCGTGGCCTTTTTCTCTTGCACTTGCAAATATTTCTGAGTTCAGACAGAGTATCTATTGATTGTATTTGTACTGCTTTTACTCATTCATATCACAATTATAATACAGAATTATTTTGTAAACTATTGACAGTAGATGTTACTGAATTGCTTGAATGCTATTGTGTCTTTACTTTTAGTCGAATTTATGAAAAAAAATGCTTTTGAAGTGATAATTAAAAAAAGTAAATAACTGTAGCTGCCCAGTTGATGCCTTTATAACACAGTACTGCTTATATCTATCAACTATGAATGCTCCTTGTTGATGGATGTGAGTTGCAGTGCGGTACGCTTGCCAAAAATGCTGCATGCGTGATTTTTGGTCTGTTGTGGTGACTTGGGCAGGTAATTCAAATAAATGGGCTGCCCTAATGCAACGCAGATTAATACCTGATGCATTGTGCGTTAAAGCTAGTGCGCTTAACACATCGCAACAAACCAGGCTGGTGTGAAAAGGCCCTTGCTGCATGCAACACATCTTAAACATATGTATAATAAGCAAAAAAAATATCTCCACTGTGTACACTAAGCCCCCGTACACACGGTCGGAAATTCCGACCACAAAATCCGTCGGATTTTGTCCGACACTGGTGTTGCATACACGCAGTCGGACAAAGTTGTCGGAGAATTCAATCATTCTGAACGTGTTGATGTTCGTTGCGTACGACGAAACTACGTAGAGGCTAGTAGCCAATAGCTTTGGTCTCGTAATTTGATCTGAGCATGCGTGGCACTTTGTCCGTCGGAATTCTCGACACACGATCGGAAAAAGTCTGATTGGATTTTGTTGTCGGAAAATTTGAGATCCTGCTCTCAAATTTTTTCCGACGGAAATCCCGACGGAAAAAGTCCAATGGAGCCCACACGGGCGGATTTTCCGACAACATGGTCCGATCGGAGATTTTCCATTGAAATTTCCGACCGTGTGTACGGGGCATTGGATTTTTTTCGCATGGATTCTGTCCGATCGGACAATGTTGTTGAAAAATCCGACCGTGTGCATGCACCATCTGACAGTGTACGTCGGATTGTCCGACGGACAAAGTCCTATCTCCTGCTGGATAGATTTTTTGACAACACAGTCCGATCACACCAAATCCGATCGTGTGTAGCGTTGTCCGATGGACAAAGTGCTACGCATGCTCAGATCACATTACAAGACCAAAGCTATTGGCTACTAGCCTCTACGTAGTCCCGTCGTAGGCAACAAACGTCACCACGTTCAGAATGATCGGATTTTCCGACAACTTTGTCCGACCGTGTGTACGCAAAACCAACATCGGACAAAGTATGACGGACATGATCCGACGGACCTGGTCCTCGGATAATCCGAGCGTGTGTAAGGGGCTTAAGAAGCTTTAAAAGTTTAGTTGAGCTGTCATGTCTGCAATGAGTGAACATCCGTAAAACACTCAGAGCTCATTCACACTTGCTTTGCATTCTGAAGAGCGATTTGAAGGGCAATACAAAACATCCTCACCATCTTCCTAAACCCCTTGAACCCCACACTAGCATGCCATTCACTTGAACGGGTCACATTCAGCGGGAACTACATCTGTCGAAAGCAACAGGGGGTATAATTCTTGCTCTGGCCTGTGAATCAAAGCATCATGGCCGCCGCATTTGTACCCCCTTGGCCACTGAGCAGCTAAAGAGGTAGCAGTTGGGGACATTAAAAACACAGCTCAATTGCAAGGTTTAACTGCCCCCAACCACTAGTGTGAATAAACCCTTAGTATAACACTCAGTATAATGTCAGCCAGGGCTTTTTTATGGCGGAACGGGCCAGCACAGCATCTGGCAGAGGCAGTGAGTAAGAACTTTTTTTTATGTATAGTTTTTTTAAATTGGTCACCAGCCACGGAGTAAGCTGGCAGCCACATAAGCCGACACAGCTTCTGTAGCACCGGCTGCAGCCCTTACAGAGTGGAAGGCGGAGTGCAGATGATATCACTCTCTCTGCAGGCCGGATCCTTTTTGGCACCAGTCACAGCTGTCAGGAAGAGCTGCGGTACGATGTGCTTTCCTGTGGAGACATTGCTTTTTTGGTAAGTTAATTATTCAGTGTTGCTGGACAGGGGCTGTATATTAATGCTGCTTGGATATAGGGGCTGCCTGGCTGTCTATTTGTGGATATGGGATGTCTCTTGCTGGATAAGGGATGTCTCTTGCTGGATATGGGATGTCTCTTGCTGGATATGGGATGTCTCTTGCAGGATATGGGATGTCTCTTGCAGAATATGGGATGTCTCTTGCAGGATATGGACTTTCTCTTGCAGGATATGGGATGATGTCTTTTGCAGGATATGGGATGTCTCTTGCAGGATATGGGATGTCTCTTGCTGGATATGGGATGTATCTTGCAGGGTATGGGATGTATCTTGCAGGGTATGGGATGTCTCTTGCTGGATATGGCATGTCTCTTGCTGGATATAGGATGTCTCTTGCAGGATATAGGCTGTCTTGCTGAATAAGGGATGTATTTTGCTGAATATAGGATGTCTCTTGCCAGGGCCGCTGTTAGAAATCATAGGGCCCCGTACAGACTACCTGATGGGGCCCCCTTTAATCCCGCCCTCAACCCCACCCCAGGCCCCTCCCCTGTCCCCACCTCTGCAGATTTGTCACCGTTTACATATGCACACACAATCATTATGGCTTATCAGTACAGGGGGACAGAGGCTGTTGAATTTTTTTTTCAATTTTATTTTATTACCAAAAAATGTTTACACTGTTTCGGTTTTTCATTTTTTTTGTATCTCTTTTATTGCTATCAGAAGTAATGAACACCATCCCTAATGATAGCATGGGGCAGTGACAGGTCCCCCTTTTTGGAGAGATCTGGGGTCTATTAGACCCCATATATCTTTTCTCTGGCCTCCAAAGCATCTGATCAAACCCAGATCGGTTTGATCAGACACTTTTTCAAGCTGGTAATTGCTTCTGGTTTCTGAAGTCACACAGTGGAAGGAATGACATCAGTTCCCCTCACTGTGTCCCAGGAACTGGATGCTGCTGCTCACACCCTTAACAGGACCCCTGATTGCACGGGAGAGCCCAGTAAAAGTGGTGGTGGGATGGTGGTGGAACCCCCTTCCACTGACTGCCTGTAAAAGTAATCGAGGGGCTTCTTAGCTACAAAGATTACTTTTACTTTGTGCAGAATCGCTGGGGCTAAAAAATGATATCTTGATCATTGCTGTAGCGATAATAAAGATATCACCCTTCCAAACCAGCAATGTACCAGTAGGTCGCTGGACAGTAGTAAATGGTTAAAGAGAAGTGGTTGGGAGGTGGTTGGGGGGCGCATGTTTACTGCTCCCCAAATGCAAGTGTAAAGCAGCATCTCACTGCGTCTTCACCAGCATTATAAAAATCACACAGGCAGCACAGTCAGCATGTGTTCTGTCATGGATCTGTCAGTGTCAAATGACTTTTGGGTTCTGACTTTGGCTGTATTGTGTGTTACAAACTCTAACCCAGTATAGCCATAACAAAGTAAGCACCCAACAGCAATATGACACACTGTGATAGATTACAGAGCACATGCTGACTGTTCTGCCTGCATGAGTATCATAATGCTGATAATCCTAACTTGCCATGCTGTGTGTAAACTATACACAGTGAGGATTCTATCCTCTGTGCTCCACTCACTGTGTGCACTGCAACCATGGTGTCCGGATTCTTTCTCCCTTGTCAGCCACAGAGCCGCCTGTTTCCTCCCAACTCACATCGGTCTCTGCAGTCGGCACATGAGGTCTTGACAGTCAGCAGAGCGGAGCATCGTAGTATCACTCCGCCAGGGAAGGCAGTGAGCAGCAGTGGCCGGAACTAATTAAAAATCAGAGAAATGTGCGGGTTTATGTACATCCGCCCCAAAAATAAGAAATAGTCCAACCACTGCGCTCACCTCCTGGGCCCCTCTGATGACCTTATGGGGCCCAGGAAAATGTAATTGCACCCCCTTTCCTAAGCAAGTAGTAGCGGGGGACAGGGGTGAAGTTTAGAAAGCTCTATTTTTAATAGCCAGAAAGTAACTGTAAAGTTGCCCGGGCCCCCCTGTGGAGCCGCTGGGGGCCGGGCCCAGTACAACAGGGCTGCCTGTACTGCCCTATCAGCGGCCCTGTCTCTTGCAGGATATGGGATGTCTCTTGCAGGATTTGGGATGTCTCTTGCTGGATAAGAGATGTCCCTTGAAGGATATGGGATGTCTCATGCAGGATATGGGATGTCTCTTTCCGGATATGGGATGTCTCTTGCAGGATATGGGATGTCTCTTGCTGGATATGGGACTGTCTCTTGCCGAATATGGGACTGTCTCTTGCTGAATATGGGACTGTCTCTTGCAGGATATTGGGCTGTCTCTTGCAGGGTATGGGGCTGTCTCTTGCAGGATATGAGGCTGTCTCTTGCTAAATATTAGGGATGTCTTTTTCAGGACAGCCCCCAGGACAGCCCCATATGCAGCTGTCTCCCCATATGAAGCTGCATATGGGCCTGTTGAAATCGCCTGGAAGTGCCTCTGAGCTTACTTTGGTAATTTCTGGATATTTTTTAATGTTTTGTACATTTTACTACATTGCTTTTCGTTAACAAATTGTGTAGCCCCCCTCTAAAGGGGGCGGTGCTAGGAGGTGTGTAAGAATGGAGACAAGGGGCGGTCTTAGGGGCGGGTCTAGAGTGTGTAGGGGCGGAGACAGATGTGACTTAGGGGAGGAGGGTAAGTTCCTGCACCTTCTCTCTGAGACAAAAAGCCCTGATGTCAGCTATACATTCATCAGGCACAGGCGTGTCGCGACAGGACAGGCAAAACAAGCAATTGCTTGGGGGCCCCGAGCTGGCCTGGGGCCCCAGCCGCGCCGCTGCTTCCTATAAGCTGCAGGCAGCCTGCAGGCCGAGCTCCTCTTCCTTCCTCCTGCAATCCGCGCGGTACAGGAGATTTAGTTTCCTGTTCCTGGCCAGACTGACAGGAAGTGCACACACTGAGTGCTCACTTCCTTTCAGTCCGGCCGGCCGGGAACAGAAAACTGAATCTCCTGCCGCGCGGTAAGCGGTAGGGAGGGGGTTAAAAAGAACACGGGGGGAGTAGTAAGGGGGGGGGGAGGCAGTCATCAAGACCCATTTAGTAATAAAAATATGGTAGCTTTCTGACCATAATAATAACAATTACCATAGCTTTCTTTCCATTTTCTTTCTTTACCATCCCATTTCCATCTTATTGCTTCTTTTTCGAATCAGGTAATATGTGTTAAAGCTTTTTGCAAAAATTTACAAAGCAGAGAAAAGACTTAGCAAGTATTTGCACTGTAAACCTTTTTTATTCATATAAAGTGTTGGTGAACTTAAACTGTATCGCTATGCTGTGATTTCTGTAGGCTTTGTGTGCGTGCGTGCGGGGGGGGGGGATTGGGGGGCCATTTTGCTTGGGGCCCCCAAATTCCTTCAAACGGCCCTGATCAGGCAACAAATAAAAACATTCAATGATCTAGTTTTGCAAGCACATTAACTGCTCTGAGATCAGAAAAATACAGCGCATGCACAGAAGTTCAAGAACTAGTCAGTGTACAAGATTCATTGGTGCTTGGAATACAGATTTCAGTGAGAAGTGCATATGCTGAATTTTGCATGCAATAGCATACGTACATGTTACATGCATGCATATATTTATGACAAGTCTTTTTTTTACTTTCAATATTTTTATTAATCATTCAAGAATTAAACACAAACAGGGTTCATATAAAAGATTCAAATTATGTATTAAGTAAACATAAGGGGGAGAAACATAAGGGAGTATGTAGAGAGGGTTATTCGTCTGGTATTTTGATACATTACTGATAGAGGAAACAAGAGATATTTCATAACAAGCACATATGGCTTTTCCCGAAGATCGGTTTTTAACAATCAGAGCCCGAGCAACGTTTGTAACCTTCGGGATATCACTAGAATAGATTCGGGAGTATAGGCTTCCTATGCCTCCCAGGTAGATCTCTCAAGAGAAAATCTCAGCAGTGGCCTGGGAAGCTTTCCTCAACATATGGACTAATGCTCCGGAGTCTGCTAACCCATGCCGATTATGCCCCCCTATATGCTCTAAAGAATCGTGAGGACACGTAAACAACCAGTATAACAGTGTTGTCAACCACGCTATGGCGTGAAACATGGCAAAGGAACCAAGTAGAGCTAGCAACGGGGGGCGAGAGGAAAGCAAAAGAGGGAAAAGGAGAATAGAAGACAAGAGAGGAAGAAATCTAGAAGATAGCGAAGACACCGAGGGGGAGGAAGAAGTCCTGGTCCATTATGTCGAAGAGAGAACATATTCGGTCCAGGGTGCCCAGACCTCGTATGACAAGTCTTTTAGTTTGGCGTATATGTGTTTCAGTGCCTAGAGAGCCAATCACACATTTTTATTTTATTTTAGTGTTACACAGATATTATCATATAGCCCAACAATGATATATACACCCTACACAAGTGTATCAAATTTAAGTGCAAAAAAGTCCATTGTCAGTCTATAGTGGTAAATAAACAGCCTTGTCTGGTCTATCCAACCTGCACTCCTAAGAAAGTAAATCTCCTGCGCTCAAGGAGAAAATAATATCTTAATCTGTATTGTCAATACCTAGGATCTTGTAGCCCTTTCAAAGACAGGAGCCAGTGGCTCTGAGGAAGAGGGTTCTCCCTTGAAACACGTCAGCCTAGCCATCACGGACACCATCTGGTCTCCTTGCACGTTTGGAGCTTTCTAGAAGTCTAATGCAGCGTACACACGGTCGGAATTTCCGATGGAAACAGTCCGATGGGAGCTTTTCATTGGATTTTCCGACCGTGTGTATGCCCATCGGTCTTTTTCTGTCGGAATTTCCGACGGACTTTGGATTGAGAACCTGTTCTTAATTTTTCCGACGGAAAACCTTTCTATCGGATTTTCCAATCGTGTGTATGCAATTCCGACATGCAAAATTCCGACGCATGCTCGGAAACAATTCGACGCATGCTCAGAAGCATTAAACTTCCCTTTTATAGTGCAGTCAAACGTTTTTTAAGGCGTGGTGTTATTGACCGTCGGAATTCCGTCGATAATTCCGACCGTGTGTACGCGGCATTAGAGACAATGGGTTCACATTGTGTTTGGCATGCCTTTTTACTACACACGTTTGAAAGTATTCTGTGTATCACTTTTTATCCTTGAATAAATGGTTTTAATGGTATTGCTTTAGGTAGGTGCACCCGTCTCTTGTTTTCATTGTCTTTTACAACCTCCACTCATCTCATATGAAATTAGATAATAATTACATAGGGAAGAAGTGTTAGTTTTGTAAAAAGGCCTGACATTTGCCTGGATGAAAATCCTAACAAATTTGACACATATAATAATATTCATATGTGAAGAAACATTCTCTAAACCTATAGCCACCGCCCAATCAAACTTTCCTGGATAAAAATCTTAATACAGTTGATACATATATTAATATTCATATGTAAGGAAATGTATTCTCCAAACCAATAGCCACTGTCCAATCAAATTTGCCTGGATAAAATTCTTAATACATTTGATACATATAATAATATTCATATGTGAGGAAACATATTCTCCAAACTAATAGCCATGGCCTAATCAAATTTGCCTTGATAGAAATCTTAACAAATTGCATACATATATTATTATTTATACGTGAGGAAATATATTCTCTAAACCAATAGCCACCACCCAATCAAATTTGCCTGGATAAAAATCTTAACAAATTTGATACATACTGTATAATTATATTCATATATGAGGAAACATATTCTCTAAACCAATAACCCCTCGCATATACAGTGCCTTGAAAAAGTATTTATACCCCTAGACATTTTCCACATTTTGTCATGTTACAACCAAAAACATAAATGTATTTTATTGGGATTTCATGTGATAGACCAGCACAAAATGGCACATAATTGTGAAGTGGAAGGAAAATTATAAATGGATTTCAAAATGTTTTACAAATAAATATCTGCAAAGTGTGGCGTGTATTTGTATTCAGCCCCCTTTACTCTGATACCCCTAACTAAGATCTAGTGGAAACAATTGGGTTCAGAAGTCACCTGATTAGTAAATAGAGTCCACCTGTGTGTAATTTAATCTCAGTATAAATACAGCTGTTCTGTAAAGCCCTCAGAGGTTTGTTAGTGAACAAACACTATCATGAAGGCCAAGGAACACACCAGACAAGTCAGGGTTAAAGTTGTGGAAAAGTTTAAAGCAGGGTTAGGTTATAAAAAAATATCTCAAGCTTTGAAGATCTCACGGAGCACTGTTCAATACATCATCTGAAAATGGAAAGAGTATGGCACGTCTGCGAACCTACCAAGACATGGCTGTCCACATAAACTGACAGGCCGGGCAAAGAGAGCATTAATCAGAGAAGCAGCAAAGAGGCCCATGGTAACTCTGGAGGAGCTGCAGAGATCCACAGCTCAGGTGGGGGAATCTGTCCACAGGACAACTATTAGTCGTACACTCCACAAATCTGGCCTTTATGGAAGAGTGGCACGAAGAAAGCCATTGTTGAAAGAAAGTCATAAGAAGTCCCGTTTGCAGTTTGCAAGAAGCAAAACGCTATGTGTGGCAGAAAACTAACACTGCACATCACCCTGAACACACCATCCCCACCAGGAAACATGGTGGTGGCAGCATCATGTTGTGGGAATGCTTTTCTTCAGCAGGGACAGGGAAACTGGTCAGAGTGGAAGATGGATGGAGCCAAATACAGGGCAATCTTAGAGGAAAACATGTTAGAGTATGCAAAATACTTGAGACTGGGGCGGAGGTTCACCTTCCAGCAGGACAACGACCCTAAACATACACCCAGAGCTACAATGGAATGGTTTAGATCAAAGCATATTCATGTGTTAGAATGGCCCAGTCAAAGCCCAGACCTAAATCCAATTGAAAATATGTGGCAAGACTTAAAAATTGCTATTCACAGACACTCTCCCTCCAATCTGACAGAGGTATTTTGCAAAGAAGAATGGGCAAAATGTTCACGCTCAATATTTGCGCAACTGGTAGAGACATACCCCAGAAAAATTGCAGCTGTAATTGCAGCGAAAGGTGGGTCTACAAAGTATTCATTAAGGGGGGCTGAATACAAATGCACGTCACACTTTTCACATATTTATTTGTAAAAAATGTTGAAAACCATTTATGATTTTCCTTCCACAATTATGTGTTACTTTGTGTATGTCTATCACATAAATTCCCAATAAAATAAATTTACAATTTTGGTTGTAACATGACAAAATTAGGAAAATTTCAAGCAGTATGAGTACTTTTTCAAGGCACTCTAAATAAAGGAAACTGAGACTTGTAGAATATGAAAATGTGGTGATAAGACCAGTGGACAAAAGAGGAGGGATAGTATTTCTCGACAAGGAAGCCTGTCAGAAAGAAATGACAAGATTTTTGTCTGACAGAGGCACTTATGAAGTCCTAACAAAGAACCCTCAGCCAAGAGCTCAGCTGTTGGCTAATTGCCAGCTCCTATCTTTCCACAGTGACTCACCTGTTGATGATATCCTGCTCGTCAGTCCTGCCTACTTAAGCCGTCCAGCCCAGAGGATCTCTGCCTTCGCCTTGGTCACATCTCTAGAGACGCTCTCCTGTGTTCCTGTTAAAGACTTGCTTGGTTGACATTCCTTCTGACTCCAGATCCTGCTTGCTGTTCTACTACGCTCATCTCTGGCTACCTTACATTTTGGCTTGTCTGACTATCTGTTCCAGTTCCTGAACTCTGGCTATCTCTGGTTTTGACTACTTTACTCTGTTTACCTTTTTTTTATTATTATTAAACTTTGAGATTTAACTGTACTTCTGTCTCAGTCTGATTCATGGTTTCTGACAACGAGAAATAATTTTGCAAACTGTACCTAGGAGATTGTAAACCAAGGGGAAGTTAAATGGTGAGGAATGCCAGTCTCCAAGCTTCTGATGAAGTTGGAATGACGCAAGACATAAGGCAGAGAACGATGTTGTCATAAACCAGAACCACAAGTGTCACTGAGACTGTGATTGGTTGGTAGGAGTAAGGAGTGCTGTGTTAGCTGAGCCTGCGACAGTGCACCAATAGAGATTCTGCATATGCTGTTCCTTGTGTATGGATTTGTGGTGCAATTTATTTGTAAGTGAGGTATTTATGTTTTTATAATAAAAAATAATTCTACCGTTTTACACTATTTTGGCATTTGTACATCTTCTTCCTTCTAAGCATGACTGTCTAAGAAGAATGGAAATTGGGCAGACCAGATTCCATCTTTAACCTTTTAAAGAGTGCAATTAAGCTTGACATAACTGACCTTTAGTTCAGTTCCACAAAAAAGATGAGTGCATTTCCTAAGAGGTGTGGATCACTGATGGAACCACTCGGTGTTGCTGATCATCTCTGCACTTCATGAAAGCATTGATGTATGGAGAATTAGGTTGCACATCACCCACATAGCTTGGAGTGTGAACTGAAGCAGAAAGTTTACAGAAGATGCTTATTTACCACTTGGACTTTTTTGCACTTAAACTTTATACACTTGTGTTGGGGGTGTATATGTCATTAATGTGCCACATGATGATATCTGTGTTATACTGATTATACATTTCTTGAGATATTTTTACAGCGCTGCACATTCCGTATGTAACTTCTAAATTGTTTTCTAGAAACATGTTAGCTGCTATTTAAGTTTTATTTTATTTGTTTAATATATTTTGGATTTTATTACTGTAAGTCGAAGTATATACTGTGTGTATATATATATATATACATACAAACACAGTATATATCTTCTTATAGCCTAGGCCAGTGATGGCGAACTTTGGCACCCCAGCTGTTTTGGAACTACATTTCCCATGATGCTCAACTACACTGCAGAGTAGGAAATGTAGTTCCAAAACATCCGGGGGGCCAAGGTTCGCCATCACTGGCCTAGGCCGTCTTTTTGTAGAGCAACAATTATTTTTTTCAGAGCCTCAGAGAGTTCTTTGCCATGAGATGCCAAGTTGAACTTCCCCATTCAGACCTTGTAACACTAACGAGTCACATGACAGCGGGGAGGGAAAAGGGCTAATTGGGCCCAAGCTGGACATTTTCACTTAGGGGTGTACTCACTTTTGTTTCCAGCGGTTTAGACATTAATGGCTGTGTGCTGAGTTATTTTGAGGGGGCAAATTTACACTGTTATACAAGCTGTACACTCACTACTTTACATTGTAGCAAAGTGTCATTTCTTCAGTGTTGTCACATGAAAAGATATAATAAAATATTTACAAAAATGTACTCACTTTTGTGAGATACTATATATATATATATATATATATATATATATATAGTGCAAAGGGATCTCGACTGAGATATTTATCATCACATCAGTTGTTATGCCACAACAGGGAATAATATGGGCACAACCGGTCCTGCTGTTGTTGATCCAGAATCATCTTGTAATTGGCTACACCATACTTTTATAGCACACCTGGGTAGGATTACTAAAACTGGTGCACACTGAATGTGGTACAGCTGTGAACAGTAACCAGAAAGAAAGGAGGAAAGCGCCACTAATGCCACGTACACATGAGCGTCATTTCCATCGGAAAAATCTTGGATGTTTTTTCCGACGGAATTCCACTCAAGCTTGGCTTGCATACACACAGTCACACAAAAGTTTGCTGAACTTTCGACCATCAAGAACGCGGTGGCGTACAACACTACGACGAGCTGAGAAAATGAAGTTCAATGCTTCCGAGCATGCGTCAAACTCATGTTTCTGAGCATGCGCAGGATTTTTGCGCGTTGGAATTGGTACAGACGATCAGAACCTGCTCTCAATATTTTGCTGGCTGGAATTCCGCCAGCAAAAGCCTGATGGAGTATACACACGGTCGCATTTTACGACCAAAAGCTCTCATCGGACTTTTGCTGACGAAATTTCCGATCGTGTGTACGCAGCATTAGCGTAGTAGATTTAAAACCTGTAAACATGTAGGGCATGTATAGGCTCATCTGGTATAATGGTGCTGGGTACTGTAGTCAGTCTAGCATCACAAGCGCTGCAGCAGCGTGGAGAGGATATGCTGAGGCCAGGAGTCGGAGCCGGGTGTACGCTGAAGAGACCTGATGGTCCAGGTGGAATGCAGAGTGAAGAGCTGCGTGAGCGGCTCAGAGCAGTGCTGACATCACAGATCCTAAAAGGCGAAGCATTTCGGAGCATGCGCCTGTCAACCACAGACGACAGTAAGCAAGTATCCATCCCAGTCTTTCTGCATGGACCAGCTGACTGCTGATCTTAAAGCACTGTTCTCATATCTGGACCTCAGGGCACCAGGGTCTTGGAACACAACCTGACTTTTCACTTGTGCCACTTATCACAAAAGCACAACTGCACATACTTCTTTATTCTACCTCTATACCAAGATTCACCTGGAGCCCTGCTGGACCATCAGGTAGATTTGAGAAACACCAACAAAGTCCTTCTTTACCTTTCACATTATAAATAATTATATGAATCACAATTTTCAATACAGTAGTATACTGTTTATTTATTTTTTAAATAGATGAACTAATTATTACTTACAGAGTTACAAAGTATTAGTTACTGAGTAAACCTTACATTAATAGAAGACCTTTCCCATGAATAGATATAACAACACATTCTGATAAAAGGTTTCATAAGCAGCTTCTTAGGAAATGGCCAACTGCCATGGTGCTATACTAAATCATACAAATACTGGCCTCTTGATGGTGTAAAAAAAGTTATGTGATGCGTCATAAGTGGATTATGTTCTAAACCTTTTCACCAATGTTTTACAATCAGCAGCGTCCTGCATGCTCCCGTCACTTTGTAGGAGCCATGAAAAAATTACTCACTGGCTTCTTCCATGCTCCCCAATATCAACACCTGTAAGTTTGTTTCTGTAAGCGTTACAATTCTTTCAAACGCAGTAAAATAACTTATTAAAAATGTGGTAAAAGAGATCATCAATCAATTTAGAATGCCTGGTACAAGTAGACACCCTGCTGGGACATGATCCCCAAAAGCTCATCTCCATATTTTATAATGACCTTCTCCGGCCGTCTACGGCACAGTTAGCGTACGGATTGAAAGAGAAGTGGGTTGGGGATGTGGGGACGCTGGAGGTTGAGGAATGGGATGATGCTAATAAAAAGATCTCCACCAGACTGTCGGACCGACTTACACAACTCTTTATTATGCACAGGTCCTACTTGACTCCCGCCCGTATAGCCAAATATGACCCAAACCATAACCCTCTATGCCCCAGATGTGACAGCCCCTTTAGTACGTTTTATCACCTACTCTGGTCGTGCCCAATTATTCATGACTTCTGGTCCCATATAGTGAAGTTCATACATGACGAGATGGGATCCCCCCTAACTGTATGCCCCAAACAATGCTTACTGGGTATTTACCCTGACCCTGACTCGGATAAATACCACAAATTGTTTTTACAGGAATCTTTGTTTATTGCCAGACTGGTTATTGCAAGAAAGTGGTTGAGACCGGACCCCCCCACAGTCCAGGAGTGGATCGCAGCGGTTAATAATGTGCTACCGTACAAAAAAGAAATATATGTTCATAGAGGATGCCCAGCTAAATATGGGAAAATATGGGATTCATGGCTAGAAAACGCATCAACATGTGATGAGGTGGATGTCTGACTCTGATCCTGGAAATTGCCACTCCTCCCCACTTGGGAACTTGCTCCTTGGGGGTGGTGGCAGTGGCAGATATAACAGGCACCCCCCTCCAACAGCTCGGATAATAAGTGTGTCTAGGGAATATACGGAGTACTACTAATTTCATGATGTCTATGCTAAATCCAGTTTTACACATGAGATAATCTGTACATTGTTCATAACTGCTCTGTTCATGAAAATCCATGTATTGTATGATACCTATTTGTAATTGTTGACTCTTCCAATAAAAATTTGTTGTTATTTGGAAAAAAAGAGATCATCAATAATCGTAGAATATCAACAATATTCGGTAAAGAAATATAGGAGTTTACAGCTCTCTGAGTGTGGGACCTGGTACAAATTGGATAGAGTAAGGTGAATATTGGTCCAATAATTCAGGTGATAGATAAGAAGTGGCTTGTGGTTCAGGCATTGGTTTTGTTTTCAGAGAAAGCCTAACTCTTGCCAGAACTTTGTATTTGGTTTTGAATAGAGAGAGGAAGAGTGTAAGCTTCTTTCAGGTTTTTATTGTCACCTTATGGTAGAAGTTTCTCCTCACTTCTTTTTTCTTTTATGGGCCTCACAGGGGCTGGAAATGAAGATATATTTCCCTAATGGTCACACACATACAGTGCCTTGGAAAAGTATTCATACCCCTTGAATTTATCCACATTTTCTCATGTTACAACCAAAAATGTAAATGGATTTATTGGGATTTTATATGATGGACCAATACAAAGTAGCACATAATTTTGAAGTGGAAGGAAAATGATAAATGGTTTTCAATTTTTTTTACAAATTGTGCATATATATAAACGTAGGTGTATATATAAAAAAAGGGGGTAAGCAAAGGTAAGGGAAGTGCACCTTTAAATACACCTTACAGAGTGAAATAATACCTTTAAATTACGCCTTAAAATACAATGTGCATAAATTGATAAATCAAACGTGCACGTGAACAAATAAATAAATGAATGAATAAATAAATAAATTGCACTGCGTGTCTTCATAAAACAAAGAGTCCGCGTGATAAACAAATGATCCTCCAATCTGATGGATCAGCAATATGGCAATAGTGACAGTTCAAACAAACATGCGACAGTCTGGTTCTGCGTGGATATTCCGTGAGTGATCCAAAACCTTCCACCTTAGATATCACCGTGTTTAGAGGGTTTTATCCCCTTTTGGGGGTACACTCACCAGAAGTATACTTAAATAACGCCTGTAGTATTTAGACCATGAGGACCTTCTCCACCAGCATCAGCTACAGCTTTCATCAGCGCGTAAAATACAACCAGAACATCAACCTCCTTCTCCAGTGTTATTCAGTCATATCCCCCTCAGCGCGGTTATTAAAGTTGTGCATGAAAATAAACATGGGGCCACATAGCGTAATATTGCTAAAAATTCATTTATTGAAACAATTTCCCATAAAACATGAAAATTCCCCCTAGTGGGTTAAGCGTACCAGAAATGGTTAAAATTGCAGCATTTGGTTAAATGTAGGAGCGATACTGTGCCTGCTCTATAGCGCCGGATGTGGAGCCTTTCCGATTCTCTGAGAGAGAGAGAGTGGCGTCCTTCCTGTCTGGACCCGCTGGAGCGCACCGTGGACCGCAAACGTATGACGTCACTTCCTGTTGACCTACGACCTGACGCGTTTCGTCATTTCCGACTTCTTCTCGAGAGCGCCCTCGAGAAGAAGTCGGAAATGACGAAACGCGTCAGTTTTCTCTCTCTCTCTCAGAGAATCGGAAAGGCTCCACATCCGGCGCTATAGAGCAGGCACAGTATCGCTCCTACATTTAACCAAATGCTGCAATTTTAACCATTTCTGGTACGCTTAACCCACTAGGGGGAATTTTCATGTTTTAGGGGAAATTGTTTCAATAAATGAATTTTTAGCAATATTACGCTATGTGGCCCCATGTTTATTTTCATGCACAACTTTAATAACCGCGCTGAGGGGGATATGACTGAATAACACTGGAGAAGGAGGTTGATGTTCTGGTTGTATTTTACGCGCTGATGAAAGCTGTAGCTGATGCTGGTGGAGAAGGTCCTCATGGTCTAAATACTACAGGCGTTATTTTAGTATACTTCTGGTGAGTGTACCCCCAAAAGGGGATAAAACCCTCTAAACACGGTGATATCTAAGGTGGAAGGTTTTGGATCACTCACGGAATATCCACGCAGAACCAGACTGTCGCATGTTTGTTTGAACTGTCACTATTGCCATATTGCTGATCCATCAGATTGGAGGATCATTTGTTTATCACGCGGACTCTTTGTTTTATGAAGACACGCAGTGCAATTTATTTATTTATTCATTCATTTATTTATTTGTTCACGTGCACGTTTGATTTATCAATTTATGCACATTGTATTTTAAGGCGTAATTTAAAGGTATTATTTCACTCTGTAAGGTGTATTTAAAGGTGCACTTCCCTTACCTTTGCTTACCCCCTTTTTTATATATACACCTACGTTTATATATATGCACAATTTTTCAAATCTAGTTGAAAAATCATCGCTGAGCGCTGCTATAAGTATCGGATAGACACAGCCATAGAGCATTCTGGTGTTTAACCCTTTATTTATATCACTCCAATCCTACTGTTAATTTTAAGCAGCTGCTACACAAAATATATTTAGCACATCACTGAAATTAATTTTTGTAATCACATCATATTACATCTACATATAATTTATATCCATTTATTTATTTATAACTTTGTATACACAGTCTTATATTGAATATTTATTCATTTATTTATTCACTCACACAATATATATTTATTTATTTATTTATATATCTGTCTACTATACTACTATTTGGGATCTACATTACCCACTACCCCTAATATTGTAAGTACACGTACCCTAGTAGCGCAGAGAGGTGTTGAACATAGGAGGGCGGAAATCTCAAAACACCACTCATTCACAATTTTTTTTACAAATACATAACTGAAAAGTGTGGCGTGCATTTGTATTCATCCTCCTTTACTCTGATACTCCTAACTGAAATCTAGTGGAACCAACTGCCTTCAGGAGTCACCTAATTAGTAAATAGAGTCCACCTGTGTGTAATTTTATCTCAGTATAAATACAGCTGTTCTGTGAAGCCCTCAGAGGTTTGTTAGAGAACCTTAGTGAACAAACAGCATCCTAAAGGCAAAGAAACACACCAGACAGGTCAAGGATAAAGTTGCAAAGAAATTTAAAGGAGAGTTAGGTTATAAAAAAATATCCCAAGCTGTGAACATCTCACGGAGCACTGCTCAATCCATCATCCGAAAATGGAAACCAGCGTGCCCTCCAGAGTGCCCTCCAGACGAGGCCACTCCACCAGAGTGCCCTCCAGAAGAGGCCACTCCACCAGAGTGCCCTCCAGAAGAGGCTACTCCACCAGAGTGCGCCCCAGGCGAGGCCACTCCCCCAGAGTGCGCCCCAGGGGAGGCCATTCCACCAGAGTGCGCCCCAGGTGAGGCCACTCCGCCTGAGTGCACCCCAGAAGAAGCCACTCCGCCAAAGTGCCCTCCAGAAGAGGCCACTCCACCAGAGTGCCCTCCAGAAGAGGCTACTCCACCAGCGTGCGTCCCAAGCGAGGCCACTCCACCAGAGTGCGCCCCAGAAGAGGCCACTCCACCAGAGTGCGCCCCAAGCGAGGCCACTCCACCAGAGTGCGCCCCAGAAGAGGCCACTCCACCAGAGTGCGCCCCAAGCGAGGCCACTCCACCAGAGTGCGCCCCAGAAGAGGCCACTCCACCAGAGTGCGCCCAAGGCGAGGCCACTCCACCAGAGTGCAGCCCAGACGAGGCCACTCCACCAGAGTGCCCTCCAGAAGAGGCCACTCCACCAGAGTGCAGCCCAGAAGAGGCCACTCCACCAGAGTGCCCCCCAGAAGTGGCCACTCCACCAGAGTGCCCCCCCAAAAGAGGCCCCTCCACCAGAGTGCCCCCCCAAAAGAGGCCCCTCCACCAGAGTCCCCCCCAGAAGAGGCCACTCCACCAGAGTGCCCCCCAGACGAAGCCACTCCACAAGAGTGCACCCCAGACATATCCACTCCCCCAGAGTGCGACTTCTACATAGAGAAACCAAAACGTCAAGTTCGCTTTACGCTTCCTCCAGGGCATGAAGATAATCGACCAAGGCGAAAACACTTCTACATAAAAAAAATAAAACGTTGTGTCCGCTTTATGATTCCTCCAGAGCCACGAGACATTCACTGTAAGAAAGAGAAAAGTAAAAAAATTCAAAGACCACGAATGTCATCACCCCCCCCCCCCTCCTGCAGGAGAACCCCTCGATGATCATGGACAAAAGAAAAAGGACCAGAACAACAAAAATAGAAAAAAATAAAAGACAGTATGAGTTGGAGCAGCTGTGAAGGGAGGTTGGAAGCCAGTAGGTTTTTTCTTTCCTGCAGGCATGTGTTGGACCAGCTGTAAGGGGAGGTTGGAGGCCGGAAGACTTTTCTTTTTCTGCAGGCGTGTGTTGGACCGGCTGTGAGGGGAGGTTGGAGGCCGGTAGACTTTTTCCCAGGCGAGGCCACTCCGCCAGAGTGCCCTCCAGAAGAGGCCACTCCACCAGAGTTCGACTTCCACAAGGAGACGCCACCAGAAGAAGATGAGCACTTTAGTGGCACTGATGAGCACTCACTGATGGCACTGTTGACACTGATGTGTACTGTAGGGTAGTGATGTGTACTGATTTCATTGATAAGCACTCACAGATTGCACTGATGTGCACTGTAGGGCACTGATGAGCACTGTAGTTGCACTGTAGGGCACTATAGGGGCACTAATGGCACTAATGGCACTGATAGCACTGTAGGGGCACTGTAGTGGCACTGATGGCAATGTATGAGCACTGATGGTACTGTAGTGGCACTGATGGCACTGTTGTGGCACTAAAGGCACTGTAGGGGCACTGATTAGCACTGTAGGGGCACTGATTAGCACTGTAGGGGCACTGAAAATGTATGAGCAGAGGAGAGAGAAACACTGCAGCAGCGTGTTGACAAAGAGATTGCTCCGTCATTATACGGAGCAATCATGTGGTAAATGGCCGCTGTGATTGTCCCTTTACTCTGATCCATGATGCGCTGGGTCCCGTGGACCCAGCGATCATGAACACTTCTGGATGCACGCCCCAGGGGGCGCTCGAGAAGCGCGAGCATGAAACGGCATCATATGAGTGCTGGCTACTATTTGGATTCTACAAAAATGACAAATTCCACACTTAGGCAATAAATCATAATATGAAAAGCATTCAATAAGGTATAACATGTCAACAAAAAGTGCTGCGCTATACCTTTAAGCAAACAGAGATATACCATAAATAATGTGCAAAACAATCAAACTGCACAACACACATAAATAAATATTAAAACAGGGTGTGATGCCAAACTGAATTAATCTGCAACAGGTGTACAATGCTGTAGATTAGTTAAATTTGGGATCACACCCTGTTTTAATATTTATTTATACTGTACAGTTAGCTTGCACATTATTTATGGTATACTGTATATGTGTTTGCTAAAGGGATAGCACTGCACTTTTTGTTGACATACTCCTCGGATTGTCCCCAGGAGCCATAGGCTCCTGCTGCTGTCAGTCAAATCCTGTGAGCAGAGAGCAGGAGGCGGGGCCCTGCCGCACTATGTGTATCTATCGTCTAACAAAACTGTTAGACATGGCTTGTTAAGGGGGCACTAGTAGGAAGAAAGAGTGGACAGCGCCAATGGACTCTGGAGGAGGAGGTAAGGGGCTGCTCTGTGCAATATCCTTGCACAGCGCAGTTAAATATAACATATTTTTTTTTATTTTAGCAAAAGGAAAATAAATTAATAACCTTTAACCACTTCCCGCCCCGGCCTATAGCAGAATGACCGCTGGGCGGTGGTTCAGTTATCCTAACTCTGCGTCATATGACGTCCATTAGTATAACAGACACCGCGCGCCCGTGGGGGGGTGCGCATCGCGGCGATCGGTGGTGCAGTGTGTCAGTCTGACACACCACTACACAGACCACGTTATCAGCCGTGTCTAATCACGGCTGATCAGAATGTAAACAGGAAAAGCCGTTGATCGGCTTTTCCTCATTCTCGTCTGTCAGCCTATCGGCTGCTCTCCTGACAGGGGGGTCTGTGCTAATTGTTTACCACCAGGATGCTGCCAGGACCACCAGGAATTGCCACCACACTGGACCACCAGGTATGCCACCCTAGACCACCAGGGAAATGCCAATCAGTGTCCAGGCAGCTGCCAATCAGTGCCCATCGCCAATACCTGCCAGTGCCATCAGTGATGCCTATCAGTGCCATCTA
The DNA here is from genome assembly GCA_028564925.1 of Lithobates sylvaticus. Taxonomy (NCBI): domain Eukaryota; kingdom Metazoa; phylum Chordata; class Amphibia; order Anura; family Ranidae; genus Lithobates; species Lithobates sylvaticus. Next base: position 67,043,502 of record CM053033.1, on the reverse strand, counting down.
TCAGTGCCGTATATCAGTGCCCATAAGTGCCACGTATCAGTGCCCAGCAGTGCTGCCTATCAGTGCCACCCATAAGTACCCATTAGTGCAGCCTTTCAGTGCCCATCAGTGTCGCAGATCAGTGCCACCCATCAGTGCCGCCTACCAGTGCCCATTAGTACCACCTATCAGTGCCCATCAGTGCCACCTCATCGGTGCCGCCTTATCAGTGAAGGAGAAAATGTATTTACAAAATTTTATAACTGAAACAAAAGAAAAACTTTATTTTTTCTAAATTTTCTGACTTTTTTTATTTTTTGTTTAGCAAAAAATAAACACAGAGGTGATCAAATACCACCAAAAGAAAGTTAATTTTGTGGTAACAAAATGATAAAAATTCTGTTAGCATGACCGCGCAATTGTCATTTAAAGAGCGACAGCGCTGAAAGATGAAAATTGGCTTGGGCAGGAAGGGGGTGTAAGTGCCTGGTATTGAAGTAGTTAAAAAGTAACTTCACTTTCATGGGGAAAAAAATAGCAAATAACGAAAAAATAATCTAGCATATACCACTGCTACACAAGTCATATTGTAATTAAATGTTATTAAAAATTAACTTTCATTTTCAATCTGCAGCTTTGTAATTTTCTATAAAATGCAATGCAATATGGCTACCTGGAGGTGTTTTGTACCCACTTGCCGACAAGCCGTCATCATTATACTGTGGAAAGGTGGCTCGTGCAAATCGCTGTAGCTCTACGTCAGCTCGCAAACTTGCTTTTGTGGGCGCACACACGCTCCCATTGGCCAACAGGGGAGCCAATCAGCGGGCGTTCCCTGCAGTGACAAAACGGGGATCTGCTTGTGTAAACAAATCTCCGGTCACACAGGGATGATGACTCAGATCCAGTCTTTCTGCTATGCAGGAAGACAGGATCTGTGTGTTGTCCCAGTGAACCCATCCCCCATACAGTTGGAACACACAGTGAGGGAACACAGTTAACCCCTTGATTGCCCTGATGTTAACCCCTTCCCTACCATTAGTACAATAACCGTGCATATTTTTTAGCACTGATTACTATAAAAATGGCAGTTAGGCATCCGATCTGTCCGCCGTAATGTCGCAGTCCTGCTAAAAATCACTGATCGCCGCCATTACTAGTAAAAAAATAATAATAATAAAAATGCCATAAATCTATTCCCTATTTTGTAGACGCAATAACTTTTGCACAAACCAATCAATATATGCTTATTGCATTTTTTTTTTTTACCAAAAATATGTAGCAGAATACATATCGGCCAAAACTTCTGAATAAATTAGTTTTTTTTTTACATTTTTTTTTTTTTTTTGGAAATGTTTTATAGCAGAAAGTAAAACATTTTGTTTTTTATTCCAAATTGTCGCAATTTTTTGGTTTATAGCGCAAAAAATAAAAACCGCGGAGGTGATCAAAAGAAAGCTCTATTTGTGGGGAAAAAAAGGACATTCATTTTGTTTGGGTACAGCGTCGCACGACCGCGCAATTGTCAGTTAAAGCAACCCAGTGTCGTATCGCAAAAAATTGCCTGGTCAGGAAGTGGGTAAATCCTTCCAGAACTGAAGATATGTAATTTCCTGTGTGATTGACTTACTGATTTTCCCAGAAGTCTACACTAAGGTACAATTCAGATTTTGGGTATCCCCTGCAACAAAAGCATAAATTTTGGTGAGATACTCCCAAGGGGGACATCATGTCTAATAAGATGCAGACCCTGTCACTTTCTTCATTAGAACCCTGCTACTGCAGCAGCTGATAGGTAATTGTAAAATGAATCCCATTCGTTTCACTTTTCACACAGACACAGAAAAACAAACAGCTATTTCTTCAGAATAGTAAAAGGTAGGAATTTGCAACAAAGTTTATTAAAAATTCTTTCCATGTACATAGAACACCTAGAGGGGAATGTTTTTCTCAACAACAGTGTAGTTCCTCTACTACAATACAGGGCACTTTCGCCCCCTTCCTTCCCAGCCCAATTTTCAGCTTTCAGTGCTCTCGCACTTTCAATGACAATTGCGTGGTCATGCTACGCTGTACCCAAATGAAATTTTTATCATTTTGTTTGCACAAATAGAGCTTTATTTTGGTGGTATTTATTCACGACTCCATTTTTTATTTTTTGCGATATAAGCGAAAAAATTGCGGAAATTTGGAAAAAAAAACTATATTTTCTTCTTTCTATTTTATATTTCAATATTTTTATTGAGGTAGGTACAAAACAATAACAAACGTTTCACAGGTAACCAAGTAATCATCAATTCAACATATTAATGTTGCAACAGTGCATTAACATAGTGCTCATTGGTCAATAGGAATTAAGGGGCCTATAAACAGCATTTTCGTAGAATGGCTCATGCCCTTAATTGGGGTCTGGTACTCGCTAATAATTAAGTGAGGGCCCTTTTCAGGTATAGTGGTACCAAAGAGGGGAGTAGGAAGGCTTCAGGGCTACTGGTGACCCTGTACAAGAATTCCAGGGTTGGTTCCCCTTCCCTGTTTGTGTTGGCCATTCTGTCCTATCCGCAACATTTTATTCAAGTATCTTTACCAGGTTGTACGAATTGTACTTTCAAATAACAATACATTGAAGTCAAATAAAAACAAGAAGTAATGAAGAGGAAAAAAAAAAAGGGGTAGCGGAAGGAGGGAGGAGAAGAAGAGAGAGATCGGGTAGAAGGGGAGAGGAGGGGAAGGGAGGGGGGAGGAGGGTCACCTGGAGTTCTTCTTTAAGTAGAGATGTGCTCAATCCAAGGATCCCAGATCTTGTTAAACATCTCTGATTTATTATGGAGAGTATGAGTGAGTTTGTCATTGATCATGATCCAATTGAGTTTGCTTTTTACCTGGTCTAGAGGTATGCGTGAATGTTTCCAGTTTCTTGCAATCGTTATTCTTGCCGCCAGGAAGATATAGGTTATGAGTTTCAATGATTTTTTGGGGACCTCATCTGGCAGTTTATGAAAGAGTGCACTTTCTGGGGACCGTCGTATGTTGACACCTGTGACTGAATTGATCAGATTGTATATTCTGATCCAGAATCTGACAACCAATGGGCATTGCCACCAAACATGGTGCATGGTGCCCATCTGTCCACACTGCCGGAAGCAATTAGGTGAGGAAGATGGGTGCATTTTTGCTATTCTTGTGGGGACTAAATACCACCGCAGCAACGTCTTATAGTTTGCTTCGATAAGGGTGGTGTTAATAGAAATTTTTGACAGGTTATGGGCAATATCTTGCCAGTCCGACATTTCAAAGGAGAGGTTCAGGTCGCTCTCCCATTGTGTCATGTATGATAATTTAGAATCAGGTTCAGTAAGCGAGGAGTAGACAGCAGAAATTCGCCCTCTCTGATTGCTTCTATTTTGGCAGGTCAGTTCTAGAGTGGTGAGAGTGACGGGTCCTCCCCCCTTTTTGAGTTTGGAAGTGATAAATGAGGAAATTTGATTGTATCTGAAGATCTCGGCGGGGGGCATTGAGAAGTTATCTTTGAAGTAATCTCTCGAGTGCATTTGATTGCCATAGAGGAAGTCCCCAATTCTTAATAGACCCTTATTAAGCCACCATTGGAACTGTTGTGGGGTAAGGCCGGGGGGGAATTCTGGGTTACAGAATATGGGTGCTAGAGGTGTGTGATATGATGCGAGGGATGCTCTATGTCGTGTCCTGTCCCATATCGCCAATGAGTGTGACAGTGTGGGGCACATTATAGGTGGGCGTTTGCGATTGGAAAGCCACATCAGTGTTCCTATAGCTATTGGGTGGCACGCCAGTGCCTCTATATACACCCATAGAGGGGCCGAGCCTCTGGCTGTTGTGTAGATGAGTTGAGCTATCTGTGCTGAGTGATAGTATGCTTGTAGGTTGGGAAGGCCGAGTCCTCCCATAGTTTTAGGTGTGTAAAGTGTTTTTTTTTGTATTCGTGATTTTTTGTTCCCCCATATAAAACGTAGGACTTCGGTTTGTATGTGTTGCATGTCTCCCTTTGGAATTGCTACTGGTAGTGTTCGAAAGTAGTATAGGAGTCTGGGTAAGAAGGTCATTTTTATTGAGTTGATTCTACCGAACCAGGAGAGGGAGTAGTCAGTCCAAGCACGAAGGTCTTCTTTAAGTTTTTTGAATAGAGGGGGATAATTGGCTTTGTACAGTGTAGCTATTGAAGGGGTCAGCTGTATTCCCAAGTATGGGAGGGAATGGGATGCCCACTTGAAGCTATGTAGGCTACGGAGGAGCTGTACTTCAGAAGGGGGTAAAGAGATATTAAGTGCTAGAGTTTTTTGTGTGTTCAGAGTCAGACCTGAAATCAGTGAGAAACGGTGTAGTAAGGATAAAAGTTCTGGAAGAGAAGTCTGGGGTTTGGTTATGTACATAAGAACATCGTCTGCAAATAGTGCACATTTGTGTTCTTGTTGGCCACATTGGAACCCATGAATGTTAGGGTGGGATCGAATGGCCATTGCTAGGGGCTCTATTGCCAGGGCAAATAGTAGAGGGGAGAGTGGGCATCCTTGTCTAGTGCCTCGCTGAACTGGGAGGATAGATGATTTATGGCCTCTGATAGAGATTTGAGCCATCGGTGAACTATAAAGCGTTTTCATCAGTGCGAGAAATGTGGATCCGAATCCCATGGTTTCGAGGGTAACAAAGAGATAGTCCCAGTTCAAGCTATCAAAAGCTTTATTAAGGTCTAGTGACAGTAGTAAAAGTTCCCGATTTGGGAGATTGTCCCAGTTGGAGCGTGCCGCCGAGATCAGAGCAATGGATCTGCGAATTTGATCCAAGGTCTGACGTCCTGCGACAAACCCCGACTGGTCTTTATGTATATAATGTTCTAGAAAGGAATTGATTCTAAGGGCCAATATCTTTGTTAGGATTTTTAGGTCACAGTTAATTAGTGATATTGGGCGGTAGTTGCGTACATCGGTAGAGTCCCTGTTAGGTTTAGGGATTACGCTGATGTAGGCCTTGTTATCATCCGGTGGGACCATTCCCCCATCCCTCAGGGAGTTGAAATAAAGGCTCAGGTGTGGGGCTAGTTGTGCGGAAAACTTTTTATAGTAAATATTGGGAAACCCGTCCGGGCCCGGAGATTTGTGAAGTGAGAGAGATTTTATAGCGTCATTGACCTCTTCGCTTGTAAATGGTTGGTCTACTAGCTCTCTATGATCGTCGGTGATGGTCGGGAGAGGGAGAGTCCCCAAAAATTCCCTGATGGACGATGGGGCCACAGTTTGTGGTTTCTTATACAAGTCGGCGTAGAACCCATAGAATTCATCAAGAACTTTTTGGGGGTTCTGTGAGAGCTGTCCTCCAGATAACCTTATTTTGGGAAGTGTGTGATGGGAGTGTCTGGGAGTAAGTTTATGTGCTAATAGGGATCCTGGGCGATCCCGCCATGTAAAAAATTTATGGTTCGTCCATCTTAGCTGTTTTTCAGCCCTTGTAGTAAGGCATATGTTTAGTTCCAGTCTGGATTGTTCTAGCTTCTTAAATAGGTTGGGTGAAGGGGAACGCTTGTGCTGTTTGGCTAAAGATTCAAACTCTCTGGTTTTGGCAGAAATCAATTCAGTGCGAGCTTTCTTCAGTCTGGAGGCTAGCTGAATAAAGGAGCCCCTTATACTGGCCTTGTGTGCAGCCCAATTTATGGCGGGGGATGTGTCCCCCGGGATGTTGTTTTCAAAGTAGGTTTGTATATGATTTGATATCTCTATGCATTGAGTTTCATCACTAAGTAGGGATTCATTTAATCTCCAGTGATTACCTGTAGGTTTGTCCCTAAGGCCTGTAAGCTGGACCATAATCGGGTCATGGTCTGACCATGGGGTTGATACTATTTTTGCTGATCTCAGTTTAGGTATCATCCCTGAGGGGAGAAATATGTGATCTATACGGGAGTAGTGTCCATGTGCCCTAGAATAGTGGGAATAGTCCCTAGCGGGGACCACCAGGTCATATTGGTGTAGCGTCTGTGCAAATTTGCGACTTTGTCTGGGGGGGGATCGGAGACCTGAAGTGTGTGATTTATCTTTTATTAGATCTAGCGCTAGGTTAGAATCGCCAGCCAAAACCACTACACCCTCTAGTTCGGGTCCTAGTAGTTTTAGAAGGGCTTGGAAAAAGGCAGTTTGGTTTGTATTGGGGGCGTAGTATACTAAGATGGTAGTTAAAGTTTCACCTAGGTGGCCTTTCACTAGGATGTAGCGGCCTTCTTTGTCTTTAATAGTTTTAATTTCTGTGAATGAAACATGTCTTGAGAAGCAGAGGGCGACCCCTCTTTTCTTTTCTGAGGCATTCGCAAAAAAGCAAAGAGGATATTCCCTGTGAAGGTATCGAGGGGTGAATGAAGATGTGAAGTGTGTCTCTTGGAGAGCTACAATATCGGCTCCCAGGGATTTATAATGTGTGAAGGCATTGATTCGCTTGGCTGGCGATCCAAATCCCTGCACATTATGGGAGAGCAGGCGGACATTATGAGGTGTTGGTTTTACAGGAAACATGGGGAACATTCAAGAGCAACTATAAGCAGGCTTACCCTTTGGTCTGTTGGTTTCGGAGCTTGTATGTGTGGAGAGGTTGTCCAGGTGGCCCTCGGGAAGGAACAGCAGTAGAGAGGATTAATGTTGGGTTTGGGGGAGGGGGGAGAGGGGAAGGGTCTGGAGTTAACCAGAAAAGTGACAGTAGTAGAGATGAGAGGGGCGGGAGGGGGGGGGAAAAGAATAATAAGAAAAAGTAAAATAATAGAACCAAGCGGTCGGTCCAGGGGACTCCTAGAGCCGAGTGACATAACTTAGACATGTTACTAAACGGATTTACAAACAGTATTCAATTGAAGTGTCCCAGGGGTAAACCCTGGGTGTGAAGGAGTCTCCACCAAAAACTAGTAATGGGAAGAGTCCTCCAAGTAGGGAGTGCACATGGTCATCCCCCAGCAACCGTAAAAACTGGTATTCAAAAATAGAAAAAAGCACATAGGTATCTAGAAAACATCTTTGGCCTTTACATCTCGCCCCAGTAAACTAATGGGGTTGTTTGGTCAAATATGCTTGATAGGTAACATATTGTGCAAGGTAAAAAATGTAAGAAAAGTGCAAAAAAGAGATTTAGTGGCCAGTTCAAGTAATCATGGCCAGGTGAGGCATCGGTGTTTTGCTTCAGCAAATTTCAGCCGCTCTGTGTGGTGCCTAATGTCCTTTTCTAGGGACCACTGAGAAGACACCACGGCGGGTTTAAGTCAGTTCGGTTCAATTCAACGATCCAAACAAGAGTTCCATTCTCTTAGGATGCACGGGATGTTGAGGCAAGCTTCTTGGTCGACCTTGTTGACCACAAGGGGGAAAGGGGAGGGGGAGGGGATTCTCTGGATCCAGGTTGGTTCCGCGATGACGGGTCGTGGGATATGAATCCCAGTTTCAGTAGAATCATCTCGCCTTCAGTGAACGATGAGAAGGAATATGATTTGCTGTTAAAAGAAAATTGGAGACGGAAGGGATAGTTCCATCTGTAGCGAATGTTGCGTTGGGTCAGTGGCGCTAATAGGGGTTTGAGTGATCGCCTTTTTTGGATCGTGGCTTGTGAGATATCAGCAAAAATTTGTATCTTGATGCCATCTATTTCTAGGTCTGGGTTTTCACGGGCATGACGCATCACTGCTTCCTTAATCTTAAAAAAGTGTGGCTTCACAATTACATCTCTGGGAGGGCCATCAGGTTTGGGGGATGTCAGGGTTCTATGGATTCGATCAATTTCCATATGGATCTCGTCGATGTTGGGTACAGCAGCTTGCATCAGAGATTGTGTTATGGAGGTAATATCTTTTATATTTTCCGGGATACCACGGATACGGAAATTGTAGCGTCTTGCGCGATTTTCAAGGTCGTCGATCTTTGAGTATGCGTCTTCAAGTCGATCTTGTAGGTCAGTGATCATGTTTGAGTTTTGAGATACTCTATGGACCGTGTCGTCCATCTTGGATTCAATGCTACTCAATCTGCTGCCCATTTCCTGGAAATCTTGTTTTATGTCTGAAGCTAATTTGTCAGTAGCTTTAGATAGTTCTCTTTGAAGCAGGTCGGCAAAGCGTGCTAATAAAATTGGGTCTCCTGAGTACTGCACAGGGGGAGCAGCCGGGGATTCTGCATCTGATATAGATTCTTGGGTGCTGGGCTGGCTGTATATGGCTTCTGCTATCTCTCTGTCCAAGAGGGAAGATGTCTGTGACTCCATGCTGGGGGACATGGCTGCAGTTTGTGAGGGAGATAGTGCAGGGGGGCTGGGCGGTATGCAGTCTGTGATTGTCGGCTCACCTTTGTGTGGAGAGGGCTTTGCAGGACCCAGTGCTGGGTATTCCGCCTCATAGCTCTTTGGAGGGGCTTGCTTCTGGGTTGAGGGTGGCTGCTTCCCCTTCCCCGAGGCCTGCATGCCTCGTGTGTGATGGCCGGTCGCCATCTTGAAATCTTGTGGTGTAGCGCGGGTCGAGATCCGGGAGCCGGTTTGAGGCTGGCTTCCCGGTTTTTGTGGCATCCGAAGTGTGCCTGGGACCTTCCGCAGGGGGGTCAGGTTATCGCTGGGTTCGGGCGAGGTGTGGGGCCGCTGTTTAAAGCTGATGTTGCCGGGGGATGAGCGGAGCTGATCAGGTGGACATCCGCTCCGTCCGGCCGCGCATGCGCACTCCTCCTTCTTTCTATTTTAAAAGAAATCCAATAAAATCGAATTTTGTCATAAATTTAAGCCAAAATGTATTCTGCTACATGTTTTTAGTAAAAGAAATTCCGTTAAGTGTATAATAATTGGTTTGTGCCATCACGGACATATGTACGCAAATGATCATGTACAGATGTGCGCAGGTGATCGCGGACATATGTGTGCAGATAATCATTGGAACATGTGATTTTAGTGGGACATATGTAGGGGGCATGTGTTTTTATTATTTGGGGACATGTGTTTTTATTATTTGGGAACATGTGTGTTTTGGGGACATGTGTGGGAACATGTGTGTTTACAGTGTTTTACACTAGACTGGTGATCAGTGAGTAAAAATCTGTAAAAAAAAACAGCTCATACTCACTGATCACCAGCCGGCTGCAGCGATCCACTCTCCTCTCCTCAACGACGACTTCCGTGTGAGGAGAGGAGAGCCGATTGCCTAGCAACCGACTGTTTGTTTACATCACATGACAGCTGTGATTGGACACGGCCGTCATGTGATCAGGAGGGCCAATCACAGAGCCCTCCTGCCGATCCGAGATGCGCCGTGTCCGGGTGGTACGAGCGCATCGGGAACGCGCCTCTGCGCAGGCACGCGCGCGCGATCCCCCTACTTCTGAAGAACGTCCAGTCAGAAGTAGAAGGCTCCCACCAGGCGGTTTATGTGCAGTGGCCGTGTGGGAAGTTTTATATTGCTGCCCTTCAAAATACGTGGATGATGGATGGCAGCAGAGCTTCACATCATTCACTATCTCTGGGTAAAATCCCCTTGAAAAAGTGAACAGTTTATTTGCCTTCACTAAATCAACTCCCAGAGTTCCCTCTAGCCGCTAATTAGAATTTTACTATATTGCAATAAACAACGTGTGGAAGAATAAAAATGTAAAAGATCAAATTTACATTCAAAATGACTTCACGTAACCTTCAAAATAGGTGATCACTAAACATACTCTATACTTTCTATTTGAGTAACTTGAATATATTTCTGATTCACCTAGCCTCTGCCCTCTCTGAGTACCTTTACATGTGAATCATGCTGTCCATTCACTAAAATGTATTAGCTCAAGCTACATTGCACAGCACCACATGATTGGATGTTGTTCAGCTATTTTCCTGCTGGATTGTTTTTAGGAAAATAAATGGCATGCTTCTGGAATATAGAAGCTGCACATTAATTAATCTTTGTATAAGCAAGCAGGATTCATGTAATGTAACCTTTATCTAATCACTAGACCTTTCTCTTCTTGTACTCTATCATTAAAATAACATGCTTCATGAGAAAAATTGGTGAGATCATAATTAGCCCCCAAGAAAGAATGAAAGCACAGCGACTAACAAGCAAATATTTGCTGTTCATTACTGGCAGAGTTGAACAGTTTATAGGGTCCTGTAATGTGAGTGAACAGTGCCACCATGTGGTATATTGAGATCATGACCGTCTGTGAAGTCTTCCATTGTGTCAGCCATCCATAGGGAAAAGAAACATACCCTATACCGGGGACTATCCTATTTATACCCTTTATTGGCAGGCCAAATATATTTTAGGGACAAGGTTTTTAGAATTTGTAGACTATTCAATCAGGTTTGATGATTGAAATAATATTTTCCTGAGTATTCAATATATTTAAAGCTAATGTTTAACAAAAAAAATATTTTTTCCCTACAGCAGCAGTCACATCACATTATGATTGTGGAGTCGGGGAGTCAACCACCTGAAGCCAGCACCTATATATTGGCGGAGCAGGGGTTAACCGTCTTGAGTGGAGCAATATATTTTCTCTGCAGTTACATCACCTACCTGTAATGAAGTATGTCGCATGTTCTATCCTATGCTCCCTCACATCTTCAATTTCTCCCTCTCTACTGGCATCTTCCCCTCCCCTCTAAAACATGCCCTGATCACCCCCATACTTAACCAATTGCTTACTGGGCACTTAAACCCCCCTCCTGTCCAGACCAATTTTCAGCTTTCAGCGCTGATGCACTTTGAATGACAATTGCGTGGCCATACAACACTGTACCCAAATTTTGTTGGTATTTGATCACCTCTGCGGTTTTTATTTTTTATTAAAAAAAATTAAAAAAGACTGAATTAAAAAAAAATAAAGTTATATTTTTTTATATTTTGTTATAAAATAATTTTTTCTCCTTCATTGATGTACGCTGATGGGCACGATAGGTGGCAGTGATGGGCACTGATGTGTGGCAATAATAGGCACTGATTGGCACTAGTTGATTACACTGATAGGCAGTACTGCTAGGTGTCACTGATTGGCACCACTGGTGGGCATTGATAGGTGGCACTTGTGGGCATTGATAGGTGACACTCATGGGCCTTGATAGGTGGCACTGGTGGGCACTGCGGGCACTGGCAGGTGGCAATGGCAGGTGGCACTGGCAGGGGGTACTGGTGGGCACAGATGAGGCAGAGTTGCCTCTTCCTCTTCGGGACCGATGTCCCTTGCACATAAGCCGGTGATTGTTTTTTTTTCTCCTCACGCTACCAGCGTGAGGAGAAAAAAAACGATTACTGAGCTTTTGCCTACATCATGTGATCAGCTGTCATTGGCTGACAGCTGATCACGTGGTAAGGGGCCGCGATTGGGACTCGGATCTGTGATCACCCGAGTCTCAGTGACTCAGTGATCAGGGCGCGCACAGGGAGCATGCAAAGGGGAGGCTGTCATATGCCGGCCTCCTGAAAATTCAGGTCCGCGCTGTGGCCGTCATTCGGCAATAGCGCGGACGCCAAGTGGTTAAAAAGCCCTCACTGGACCCCACCAGCTTAAACAACTTAAAGGGATTGTAAAGTCTTGTTTTTTTTTTTTAAATACCAAACATGTTATACTTACCTGCTCTGAGCAGTGGTTTTACACAGAGCAGCCAAGATCCTCCCCTTCTTGGGTCCTTCTTCGCGGCTCCTGGCCATTCCCTCCTGTCGAGTACCCCCAAAGCAAGCAGCTTTCTATGGTGGCACCCGAGCTGAGCTGCAGCTCCGTGTGTTCATTCAGACACAAAGCTGCCCTTTCGGCCCCGCCTTCTCTCTCCTGATTGGCTGCCTGACTTTGATTGACAGCCATGGGAGCCAAAGGTGCCACTGCCGTGTCTCAGCCAATCAGGAGGAGAGTACGGGATGGCTGAGGGACTCGTGGACATCACTGGACAAATATGGGGATCAGATAAAGTATTAGGGATTTCTGGGGAGGCTGCTACACACAGAAGGTTTTTTTTTATCTTAATGCATAGAATGCATTAAGATAAAAAAAATTCTGCCTTTACAACTCCTTTTAGACCCATCTCCTTGCTCCCGTTTGCGTCAGAACTTTTAGAACGCTTAGTCTACAACCGTCTGAGCTCCTAACTCACTGACGACAACCTTCTTGACCCATTATGCCCCATACACACGATTGGAAATTCCGCCAACAAAAATCCGATGAGAGCTTTTGGTCGGAAATTCCGAAATTCCGGACTTTTTCTGGCGGAATTCCCACCAGCAAAAGATTGAGAGCATGTTCTCTATTTTTCGGTTGGAAAAATTTCCGATCCGAAATTCCGATCGTCTGTACAAATTCCGACGTGCAAAACTCCTACGCATGCTCGGAAACAATTCGACGCATGCTCGGAAGCATTGAACTTAATTTTCTCGGCTCGTCATAGTGTTGTACGTCACCGCGTTCTTGAGTTTTTTCTGATGGTAAATCCGATGTGTGTACAGGGCATTACAGTAGGGTTTTCGCTTACTACACTTTACTGAAACTGCCCTACTGAAACTCACAAATGATCTACTAACTGCTCAAACCAATGGCCACCACTCCATATTCATACTACTAGACTTCTCTGCAGCCCTTGATACTGTTGACCATCCCCTCCTCCTCCAAAAACTCTACTTTCTTGGCCTTCAAGACTCTGCTCTCTCTCTTGGTTCTCCCCCTACCTATCACAGTGCTCCTTCAGTGTTACCTATAACTCTGTGTCTTCCTCTCCACTTCCTCTTTCTCTTTCTGTTGGGGTACCTCAAGGTTCTGTCCTCGTCCTGTTCTAAACACAGGAAAAATGCGCCACTTTATAGGCATACTATAGACACCCCCCAGGCACGATATTTAAAGGAATATTTCATTTTTATTGTTTCACTTTAAGCATTAAAAAAAAAATCACTGCTCCCGAAAAAACTTCAGTTTTAAAAAAAAAAACATTTGCATTGATACATGTCCCCTGGGGCAGGACCCGGTCCCCAAACACTTTTTATGATAATAACTTGCATATAAGCCTTTAAAATTAACACTTTTGATTATTCATGTTCGTGTCCCATAGACTTTAACGGTGTTCGTGTGTTCTGACAAATTCTTTGCCTGTTTGGTATGTTCTGGTGGGAATGGGAACTTCTGCGTTCTCATACCCCAAATCTCCAAAATCTCCAAATCTTACAACTTCTGTAGGGATATATGTTTTAGATACTTGTCATAAACGTCTCAATACAGTAATGTCACTTGTGCCCCCATGTCCAGAAGAGCCTTGGTGTAGACCCCTTCTACTTGAATTGGGACTATAGGCGAGGGGCCCACCAATTGATCAGAAAACTTGTTCAGAGTGGGCTCAGCAGTCTGCACTTGCTCTCTTTTCTTAGTTCACATCTTTTTACCTCTCTATTACGTGGTGATCCTAAGGGATGGTGTGCATTGGCTTCCTGTGCCTGTCTAATTGAAAGAAAAAAATCACAGAGGAGGATTGTTTTGGTACTTTGGACTCCCGTGGAAACGTCTTCACTTCTTTAGCTTTGGAGCTCACTGGGGTTGGGGATGGGCTTTCAGTTGGCTCCTTCCCTGAGGCCCTTTGAAATTTCCCTCAGGCTTCCTAGGGAACAGTTTCCATAATGCATTCAGAACTTTAGAAGTTATGTCAGACACAGGCTCTCTGTAAGGGCGTTGTGCCCTGAAATGTTCAGCTTCCCTACAATAATAACATCTTCTTCCTGAGGGTTATACAATACACGAGGTTTGCTAATAATGCAACTTGAGCATCATGGCCAATTTAGTGTATTAAAAAGAGTAGAGTTTTCTGTGTATCTAAAACCCAACTTAACTTTCTTTTTTAGTTTTGGACGGGGTAGGAAATGGTTTAAACCCTTATCAGGATTTTATTGGAATATGTGTCTCTGCTGACCAGTATTGATTAGACAGAAAGTGGGGGATACACAATTTTACAATTGCCACCAGATCAGGATGTGGGGGAAAACCTTCAAATGGGGACATTGTTTTGGTAACAATTGTCTTATGCCCTGTACACACGATAGGATTTTCCAACAACAAAATCCATGTTTTTTTTCCGATGGATGTTGACTCAAACTTGTCTTGCATACACACGGTCACACAAAGATGGTCGGAAATTCCTAACGCCAAGAGCGTGGTGACGTACAACACGTATGACGAGCCGAGAAAAATGAAGTTCAATTGCCAGTGCTCTTCTGCTTGATTCTGAGCATGCGTGGCACTTTATGGTCGGAATTGTGTACACACGATCGGAATTTCCGACAACGGATTTTGTTGTCGGAAAATTTGAGAACCAGATCTCAAATTTTGTGTGACGAAAATTCCTATGGAAAATGTGTTATGGAGCCTACACACGGTCCGAATTTCTGACAACAAGGTCCTATCACACATTTTCTGTAGGAGAATCCTATTGTGTGTCCAGGGCATAAGAGGGAATTCCCCCTTATTGGAGAGAACACATGTAAAAGCAAAAAACAACTAATGGAAAAAATGGATCTTAACCATGTATGTGCTTTGTGCTCTACCCACACAAATATAATGAAAACCATTTTAATACTATTTGGCAATGGTGTCTTGAATCTAATATCCACAACCTAGGTTTACAAGGCTCTCCCCTATGGGGGATCGGATGACGACGGACCGTAGAGTCCGTTGTCACCCGATCCAATCCGCAGATCACAATCGATGGGTTGCCAACCCCCGGATCTAAACCATGTCCTAGGTTATTCAAAGCTAAAAACAAATACCTTTAGATGCACTAACTTTTCATGCAAAATGAGCATTCAGAATCTCCAAGAATGTGCAGCAGGCTGGAAATCCTTGGTAAATGATACTACTGTCCTAATGTGCATCTGAAATTTACGCTGTGACTGGGATATCAGCTAATCTTAGCTATTAGACTTAGCTATGAGGAGGATTGTTGTGCAGGGTGTTGGAAAGACATTACATTCCAGGAGTAGATAAAGATTTAGAGTGTTGTAGGTGTTATTTTGTTTCAGTAATAGTTTATCCTTGTGTTTCCACACTGGAACTTGTACTTTCTAACCCTCGCCAATTCAGAATATGAAAATTCCTAATTAGCTGCCTACAATGCATATTCCAACACCCTGCAGGTTTGCAAAAATAAAAAAGGTTTGCTCAAATCACATTATTCAGAGTTATTCCATTGTGGTCACAGCACATGCATACTTAAAGTGGTTGTAAAGTCAAAATTTTGACTTTTACCTACAGGTAAGCCTATAATGAGGCTTACATGTAGGTAAAAAAAAATATCTCCTAAACCTGTACGGTTTAGGGGATATTCCCCGTGCAATGCACCGCTAACTGCAGCGGCGCACGCGCACGGGGAATCTCGGCTGAAAAGCCGGCAGAATCCGAACCCTGCAGGGAAGAAGTCTCCCGTGCGCATGCGCGGGAGTGACGACATTGCGGCTCCAGCCACTCACATCGCTGGAGTCGCGATACCCAGAAGACACGCCGAGGCAACATGTCAGCTACCTCGGCGTGGACCAGGTGAGTCACCGACGCCTCGTTCTAAGGTAAGTATTTCATAATGAGCTAGTATGCGGTGCATACTAGCTCATTATGCCTTTTCCCTTACAGGTGTGTGAAAAAAAAAAAAAGTTTCAGCGGGAAATAGGTGTGTAGAAGTCTATGCTGTGTATAATAAACATAATAGATAGCCACAGACCTGACAAAATGGCAGGTAAGCTTAAAAGCAAAGGCAGAGGTGCTCCACATAGAGGTAGTACGGGGTGATTGATTCCAAAACAGGTGGCGTATGGAAAAGCAGTGGTAAGGCCACACACAGCAGAGGAAAGGCATTGCTTCCGAAAATCGCTCTACGCTGCAACAAAATGCAATGCAGGAGTGATAACACTGCTACTGATTACACATACTGTCACACTTGGGTCTTTCTGAGAATTTCACCTCTGCCAATTAATTTCCTCATGTGAGAATGCACTGACAATTGCTCCTTTTTAATTATTAAAAAAATACTATTGAAAAGGTTTGTCTATATGTGTTTGATGAAAAAATCAGTTGACCTCGCCAAAAACCTTGTCAGCTGATCAAAACAGAGTCCTGCCCTGTTAATTAAAGGGGCCTTAAGGAAAAGTACAGTTTTTTCAAAGACAGTGAGCTGCACATTTTGGACAGAGAGATCAACTGGTTTGCAAGACACCTGAAAAGAGCCCATGTACAGTACATTAAACTGGAACAATCACCATGAGAGGTAGGGGTCTTTGACATCATCTGTCTTCCACATATGTTGTTCTAACCTCTCTACCCTACATATCTGACAACAATTTATACCTTTAGCTATGTAAATCAAACGATTAACACCTATGCAGACTTCCTGACACCAAGGATGGGATTCTGTAAACAGAACAGGGTGCTTCCACAATCTTCACACCTCTCAGTCCATCTTATACAGTTAATATCTATACATACCATTGTAATTTTATTTAGGTGTCTGTGGCACCTGTGTGGACAATGCTGGGGTATTTTCCTGACACTTACTGGAGCTGAAGAGGTGGTACGGGGAAGCCACAAATTCTTTTCAACTTTACTGAAAAAGTCCAGTTTAACCTAACTAACTACTACTAGCTTTATTTAAGAGCAAGTTTGCATCTCCATACTCCACCACCTGGGACTGGTTCATGTCTTCATTGATAGACAAAAGAGTTGCACCCCTCTTTTCCTATTCATCAAAGACAGCCATGGTCCTCTCTCTGGCCGGTGCCACCTTCTTCCTCCTCATTGGCTGGCGGCGCAGCACCTTCCTCTACAGTGTCCAGGTCACTAGGCAATGCTGCTGCTGTTCCTGCCCCTCTAAACTGATTTGCTGTGGCACTATGATGCTCTACTTGAGCATTAAAGGCCCAACCTGTGGTATCCTGCCTGCTATTTTACCTGTTGATTGGATTTATTGTTGCTGACCCCTGCCTTTTACTCTGGCCACGCTTATGGATTTCCGGCTGACTTAACCTCAGGTCGTTTACTGGAATATGCTTGACAGCTACCTGATCTTAGAATTGTCTTCTGGATTTTGCTTCCACTCCATCTGTCCTGAGCTTCGACTGTCCCAGTATTCTGCTACTAGCCACTGTCCCTTGCCTGACCAGCCACCTTTCTTGTTTCCTTCATTCAGTCCTTTTGCTGTCTGGCCAAGAACTATAGCAGTGTGTTCTAATTCCTGGAGCAACCAAGTACCAGTGATCAACAGTTTTTGTCACCGTTGTTCTGCTTTAAATCTACTTTAACATCCTCCTTCTACAATCCTGATATCAGAACCATTATAGCTAGATAAAAAGAGCATTACATTTCTCTTCTATTTTTCCTATTTACAGCATGCAGGGTCATCATTAGGTGCACATTCCCTTTTCCTACATTGAAAATAAGACTGTGCATTCATCAAAAAAGCTGCTTGTGAAGATCAGAACAAAGATAAGAGATTAAGGGTCCATTCAAACTAAGAACTGCATGTGAATTGCACAGGATACCGCTGCGTGTTCCTGTGTGATCCACATACAGCCTGTGCAGTGCAATTTCAGCTCATTTATTTTGAATGGGTTGAAATCGCACCACACAGCATGGAAGTAGTGCATGGACTACTTTTTGAAATGCTCTGCAACTGAATCGCATGGTACATTTATACCATGCAATCCGGTGCAGGGAAATCCACTGTGTTTGTGGCCTGAGCATGGGGTATTGTTATCTTTGCACTGACACCTGCTGCAGATTTCAAGGGCAGTGCGATTTGAATGTGGTGGGGGCACAAACCGACACGGAACGCAGGTTTTCTGCATGACATTCTAGTGTAAACAGGCCCTAAACTAGCCTTTAGTCTGCAGATTTGGTCCCCGTGTTTTTTTTATAAATTGTATTTTTATTGAAGAAAGTTTTCACAGAATACAAAAACAGACATATCTGACAGTGAATGGGTAATGTCTGAAATACAGCATACATAACATCATGGTAAGACCTCGGGAAGGCTGAGTATGTAAAAAGAAAAAATAATAAATGGTGTACAAAAGAAAAAGGAAAGGAAAACAGTTAAATTGGTCCCCATGTTGAGCTAATCCAAATAAAGTTATTTCCCAATCAAAATGAGATACCAACAATCCAATATTTCCATGGTGATAGGTAGTTAAATATCTTTCTTCAGTGTGTTTCTCATCAATGCACCTTGTGTTCTACCCACATGAATATAAAGAAAACTATTTTATTTAAGTGTCATTAAACCCGGACTATGAAAAACACTCATTACATGCTATATAATATATGTTCATACTCACAAAACCACTAAAGCAGGGGTCTCAAACTGGCGGCCCTCCAGCTGTTGTGAAACTACAAATCCCATAAGGCATTGCAAGGCTGCAAGGCTGACACGCATGACTACCACAGGTAGAGACATGATGGGACTTGTAGTTTCACAACAGCTGGGGGGCTGTCAGTTTGAGACCCCCGCACTAAAGCATTTGTTTTGTGTAGCGTGAAATAAACCTGGTCAATACTGCCTTCAGCTGTCCCTCACATATTTTCTGTGTCCCCAGTGCAGGTTGAGATTGTGTAGATCAGCTTGTGTCCTCTACTGAGCATGCTCAAATTTCAGTTCCCTTCTAAGCTCTTTATTTCCTCCTGATTAATTACATTCACTAAGAAACTCACAAAAATGCTTAGTTTTAATAAAAATCTGTATTAGATATAGCTAATGGAATTGCTAATACCTGTAAAGTAAAAAGAAGTCTTGGACATAGATGCCGCCTGGCCAAAGTAAAAGCTAGCATCAATCATCTCTGGCTCTGCTTATACAAAAAATGAATGCACAAAAAATACACATTTGATGTTCAATAAAGTTTTATTGGGAGTTGTAAAACATTTGTTTGATATTTATAAACTGTTTTAGTCATGTGACCTGCACAGCACCAATCAGGGCTGGCCAAGCACAGGCTCATACCGTAGAGAGCATATATCAGCAGAGTAATAGAAGCCCCTCTTCCCAAGGATCTTTCCCTGCACATACTAAAGAACAGGGAAAGGTAATGTGACCACACAACAGCGCTGTAGGAATAAGGTACTTAGAGGATTATTATTAGAGGATATACATGATTTATGTGAATGAATTATGGCAATGAACACTTCTATTTTTAATATCACTTTAAGATTATTTGACAAGGGTAGCTTGAATCTAAAATCCACAACCTAAGTTTTGATACTTCTATATAAAAACAAAAAAAAACAAAACAGAAATAGAGGATTTGAGTAGTGGTACGTATAATATGATCCAATTCAAGTTGAAGTGACAAGAACACATTTAAACTTATCAGACCATTGTTCAGTGGAAGCTGGCTAGATTTGAAATAATTAATCATCAAATACATAGGACAGAGACACACTCAGGGGGAATTTACTAAAACTGGACTAAAAATAGTAACCAATCCGTTTCTAACTTCAGCTTGTTAAATTAAGCTTTGACAATAAAATCTAGAAGCTGATTGGCTAATATGCACAGTTGATCCAGATTTTGTGTGCTCCAGTTTTAGTAAATCTCCCCCAATTTGTCTTCTTCCTCAACTTGATATTCAAACATGCACACACCGCTGACTTTGGAAAGCTATGAGTTGTTTTAAAAGTGAAATTCTCAATAATTGTTTTCATCTGTTTTTTTTCACAAACATCTTTGTGGCCACTGGCATAACTGAGTCAGTTCAGGAGCCAGTGTTTCCTGGCCTCTAATCCTTGAGGAATTTATATTTGTAGACATTTTTAGGAATCCAAAGAGTGTACAGCTGTGGCCAAAAGTTTTGAGAATGACGCAAATATTAATTTTCACCAAGTTTGCTGCTTCAGTGTTTTTAGATCTTTTTGTCAGATGTTATATGGTATACTGAAGTATAATTACAAGCATTTTACAAGCGTCAAATGCTTTTAATGACAATTACATTAAGTTTTTGCAAAGAGTCAAATATTTGCAGTGTTGACGCTTCTGTTTCAAGACCTTTGTAATTCGCCCTGGCATGCTGTCAATCAACTTCTGAGCCATATCCTGACTGATTGCAGCCCATTCTTGCATAATCAATAGTTGGGGTTTGTCGGCATTATTCATCACCAAACTGTTCTTAGATGGTTGGGAGAAATTGCTCTCAGAGGATGTTTTGGTACCATTCTTTATTCATGGCTGCGTTCAAAATTGTGAGTGAGCCCACTGCCTTGGCTGAGAAGCAACCCCACACATGAATTGTCTCAGGATACTTTACTGTTGGCATGACACAGGACTGATGGAAGCGCTCACCTTTTGTTCTCTGGACAAGGTTTTTTTCCAGAAGCCCCAAACAATTGGAAGGGGGATTCATCAGAGAAAATGACCTTACCCCAGTCCTTGGCAGTCCAATCCCTGTACCTTTTGCAGACTATCAGTCTGTCCCTTATGTTTTTCCTGGAGAGAAGTGGCTTTTTTTGCTGCCCTTCTTGACACCAGGCCATCCTCCAAAGGTCTTCGCCTCACTGTGCATGTAGATGCCCTCACACCTGCCTGCTGCCATTCCCGAGCAAGCTCAGCACTGGTGGTTCCCCGATCCCACAGATGGTCCTGGCTCTTGCTGCACTTTCTTGGGCGCCCTGAAACCTTCTTCACAAATGTAGTGGAAATGTTTTTTTATGGGATTAAGTTTATTTTCATGGCAAAGAGGGACTTTGCAATTAATTGCAATTCATCTGATCACTCTTCATAACATTCTGGAGTATATGCAAATTGCCACCATAAAAACCGAGGCAGCAGACTTTGCAAAAATTTATATTTGTGTCATTCTCAAAACTTTTGGCCCACGGCTGTATACACATATGATCTAATAGTGGACCTAATATAAAAATTTGAATTGTACATGAATCAGTAACACACGTACAACCAAATCCCCTTTCTATTTTCTTTACCAATTGTTTTAATTAAAGTTATAAACCATAGAGATATAAAACTGTACAATACAGTATAGAGAAGTTCCGATACATGACAAGATTATTGACCTACAGCATTTTTTGTTAAGGAACCGGTATTCAGCTATTTTGGGCTATGACTGTAGTTCTGAAGAACAGAAGATACATCCTCTGAAGAGGAACTGCATGGCCTGAGGCACCCCCATCTAAGACGAGGGGTCATCTCAGCCATGAATTGATCACAGTAGCTGGTCATTATGTTTGAATACATAGCCTGCAAACTGGGAGTGGGACCAATGGCGGTTAACCAGTAGTCCTAGAGCACTACCCAAACTATCAACAGATATAATAAGTAGGAAAAAGAGAAGAAGGAGAAGAAAAGGAATGAGAAAGGAATAAAGGAAGAAGAAAGGGGAAAGAGACACCAAGCCTCTCCTGAGGCACTAAGAGGTTAGCCTCAGATCTGACGAGGCTGACTCCATCAGGTATGTGATCGAGGGGTTCCAGTTTTTTTTCAAATCGGGGATGCTTGTCCTGCAGGATGGCAGAGAGGCGTTCCTTTAACATTATCCAGGACAACTTGTTATTTGAGTAAAAAAAAGTACCTTTTCTAGTTATGAATAAATACATTCCTCCTAGGCAGAATAGTCTAGTCCAGGGATCCTCAAACTACAGCCCTCCAGCTGTTGCAGAACTACACATCCCATGAGGCATTGTAAAACTCTGACATTCACAGACATGACTAGGCATGATGGGAATTGTAGTTCCTGAACAACTGGAGGGCCGTAGTTTGAAGACCCTTGGTCTAGTCCAAGATCCCCACTACCAAGAACATTATGGATGTTTCATGTCATTAGAGCCGACGCTGGGAGGTACGGACCTTATTTTTAAATAAATGGAAAACTTGTACGCCAGTTTCTTATAAACTTCCTTTAGAAGCCAATTTGTAAAACCATCCTTTAAAAGGCATACAGAAAAACTGTTAACTGGTCTGAAGATTTCAAATGAAATTATTGTAATTTTCAGGAAAACTGACATTTTATGAAAAAAATATAGTACATCTGCTGAAGTGGAAAAAAACTTGCCAAACAGAGGAAGGAACTGCATTACAAGCAAATACATTTGCCACAATAAAGGTGCAATACTATCCATGCATATTTTTGTCCATGTACAGCTCTATATAAATACAATGTATTTCAATAAAATAAGATTAAACACAGCAAATGTAAAGTCTGACTCAAAAATTCTTATGTGAACAAAGCCAACAATCATGCTTTTATGAAAAAAAGTTCACCAGAAAAGTACTCCCCTATCAAGCCGTTTATACACAGCTTTCCCATGCAGACAGATAAGGGGATCAGTATAAGACAGCCATTATGGTTCACTGTGTACATATTTGATTACAATATGTACATAGAAGAATTGTTTTTGGAGCATTTTGATAGGATTATATACAGTAGGGGTTTATTTACTAAAGCTAGAGAGGGCAAAATTAGTCACAATTCTTCATACACTGAGCAAAATTATAAACGCAATACTTTTGTGTTTGCCCCTATTTATCTTGAGCTGAACTCAAAAATCTACAACTTTTTCTATGTACACAAAAGGCCTATTTCTCTCAAATATTCTTTACAAATCTTTCTAAATCTGTGTTAGTGAGCACTTCTCCTTTCGAGATAATCCATCCACCTTGCAGGTGTGGCATATCAAGAGGCTGATTAGACAGCATTATTATTACACAGGTGTGCCTTAGGCTGGCCACTCTAAAATGTGCAGTTTTATCACACAGCACAATGTCAAAGATGTCGCAAGTTTTGAGGAAGCGTGCAATTGGCATGCTGACTGCAGGAATGTCCACCAGAGCTGTTGCCCTTGAATTGAATGTTCATTTTTCTACCATAAGGCCCCTTTCACACTGGGGCAGGGAGCCGCGGTGGCGGTAAAGCAGCGCTGTGAAAGGGGCCTAAGCCATCTCCAAAGACGTTTCAGAGAATTTGGCAGTGCATCCAACCGGCCTCACAACCGCAGACCACGTGTAACCATACCAGCCCAGGACCTCCACATCCAACATCTTCACCTCCAAGATCGTCTGAGACCAGCCACCCGGACAGTGGCTTTAACAATCGGTATGCATAACCAAAGAATTACTGCACAAACTGTCAGAAACCATCTCAGGGAAGCTCATCTGCATGCTCGACATCCTCATCAGGGTCTCGACCTGAATGCAGTTCGTCATCGTAACGGACTTGAGTGGGCAAATGCTCACATTGGTGGGAAAAAAACTGCGCTACCGTGATATACAATAAGTGAAAGCAGCTAACATAAAACAAACAAAGTTTAAGGTATATAGGAGAGAAAATGTATCGCTAATATAAACACACTTGTGTGAAAGTGAGTTATAACAAAAATCCTGAAAAGTGTGTCCCCCGAACACACGATAGAGGCATCAACAATAATGTGACATTACTTATTGTATGCCACTAAGGCTAGAAGAAGTAACATGTAACTATGTGACATATATAAGTGCTGGAAAAACACCATAAACAAAAATAATATAATAAAACGTCAAGTCCTTATTGAGTAAGGCGCTGGGAGCAGCAAATCCTTCAAGGTATCGCAGGACCAGGAGGAAACTGAAGGAAGACTCTTACCGAAATAGTTGGATACAGCTACCGTACGGTATTTGTATCAAAAAGGCTTGTGCGCTAGATCTCTTGCGCCGGCAGATGCCAGATTAGGTGAGCAGGAGCCGATGGAAAACTCTGCAGCAGGTGAACCCCGAACAGCAAATACCACAGCCAAACGACCTCTTATGGACGAGTTGTAAGATCACAAAGCAGTCCACTTAGTAAGATCCCAAAGAACCAATGGAAAAAAGAGAAGAATGGAAGCAACTCCAATGGTGCAGGTCAAAAAAGTTTAAAATTTATTCGCATGTGATAAATAAAATCTCGAGAATATAAAGCAGGTCAGCAATGTGAAAGGTATGAGACAGCTGGCCCGACGCGTTTCGACACAAATCGGTCTTCTACTGGGGCATATCTTTGACCTCCCCACATTGCCACAAACAATTTATGAGTTACAAACTAACCTAGCCCCACCCCCCTGGTCCTAGACAGGATGTCCACACCTCACGGCCTGAACCAAGTGGGATAGGGAAGTTCGGTCAGCATAATTATAAAATGAATACATATCCAACTTAATACAATTATACGGAACACAAATGGGAATACACATATGGAAATTGGAAAATACCCTATGTGAGATAGATAATGTGGTCCACATATGGCTCATAAAAAACAGTGTGATTATGCCTAAGGTCACTTATCTAACCCCTTAGAATGGGTCGACCGAATGTGCAGGCTCTATGAGCGAATGAATGGAAGCCAAATTGCCGCCAAAAACACTGACAAATCAGATGTGAGATGTTGGTGTAATAAACCAAAGCACAATTGGATA
The DNA here is from genome assembly GCA_028564925.1 of Lithobates sylvaticus. Classification (NCBI taxonomy): domain Eukaryota; kingdom Metazoa; phylum Chordata; class Amphibia; order Anura; family Ranidae; genus Lithobates; species Lithobates sylvaticus. The sequence goes on along the minus strand of CM053033.1, from coordinate 67,019,122 downwards.
AGTTAGACACCCACCCAAGTGAGTGACATGAGAACAGGGAAGACAGCAATAGGCTGCGGAACGAACACCACCCCCATAACGACAGGCAATATAGGGTCCATGTGCACTAGCCAGGAACGCCCACCACTGCGCCTAGCATCCCAACAACGAAAGCATAGCCACGCCATGATCACAACCTCGATATGCATGGCCCATTGTACACAGTCATCGCCATCGCCGACAAATTCGCCCCTCACTGGCGTGGGGATTCGTGTGTGCGTGGAGTCTCTAGATTAGAGACCTATTGGATTTATGAGTTGAAGTGCTACTGGCCCTTTGGCATGAACGTTGAGTGGGACATCAACTGTTTCATTAACCGGGGGTGAGTAGCACTTCACTCGGGTTATATTGGTTTTACCATAATCATCAGTGACGTAACCATCATTTAGTTTTCCTTTTTTAAGTTTCAAGTATAAGGTCCGTTATGAGTGACCATTAGGTCTATCAAGACCATTGTTCCTTTTATTAATATTTTTATCGATATTTCTATTGGAGTCAATATTTAAGCTGTATTGTAAACTATATGTGAGATCGATTTATGTGTGCTACCACATGGGTCCTTCATTTGTAGGTTGTTATACACTCTCCAATTGTCTGAAGGTTGTCGTGCATTCTGGATTGGAGACCTTATTCCCCTTTCCATATATGTGTGACTCTTTTGTACATTCCCCTTCCCTTGCGCCCATTTTCATCAGTGCTGTGGCCGGTTTGGGGTTGATTTGGGTGTTTTGTCATTGTCTGCCCTCTGCCCATAGTCTGGTTGTTTTTGCTTGGTTCCCTTGTGCTAATGTGGTTTCTGTTTTCATGTGTTGGATTCAATCCATATAATGCCGTGTCTTGTGACCGGTTAACGTGTCACATGACTGATGGTTTACGCTACTGCGCACTGGACGCTGATGCATTCCAGTTGCGCAGTATGTGCTTGACTCACTTCCAGTGGTTCACGCTACTGCGCACTGGACGCTGTTGCGTTCCAGCTGCGCAGTGCGTGCTTGATTTACTTCTGGTGCGCAGCGCCGGGTCATGTGACCCGTCGTCGTGTCACGTGATTGACGGTTCACGCTAGTGCGCACTGGACGCCGCTGCGTTCCAGTTCCGGAGTGCGTGCTGACGTCAGGCCCGCTAGGCGCATTGGTCGCGTCACACGCCGTCGCTCTCCGGCCACGTGGGGCGTGATGACGCGAATTAGTGCGCAAGATGTGGTCGTTATGGCGATGACTGTGTACAATGGGCCATGCATATCGAGGCTGTGATCATGGCGTGGCTATGCTTTCGTTGTTGGGATGCTAGGCGCAGTGGTGGGCGTTCCTGGCTAGTGCACATGGACCCTATATTGCCTGTCGTTATGGGGGTGGTGTTCGTTCCGCAGCCTATTGCTGTCTTCCCTGTTCTCATGTCACTCACTTGGGTGGGTGTCTAACTTATCCAATTGTGCTTTGGTTTATTACACCAACATCTCACATCTGATTTGTCAGTGTTTTTGGCGGCAATTTGGCTTCCATTCATTCGCTCATAGAGCCTGCACATTGGGTCGACCCATTCTAAGGGGTTAGATAAGTGACCTTAGGCATAATCACACTGTTTTTTATAAGCCATATGTGGACCACATTATCTATCTCACATAGGGTATTTTCAAATTTCCATATGTGTATTCCCATTTGTGTTCCGTATAATTGTATTAAGTTGGATATGTATTCATTTTATAATTATGCTGACCGAACTTCCCTATCCCACTTGGTTCAGGCCGTGAGGTGTGGACTTCCTGTCTAGGACCAGGGGGGTGGGGCTAGGTTAGTTTGTAACTCATAAATTGTTTGTGGCAATGTGGGGAGGTCAGAGATATGCCCCAGTAGAAGACCGATTTGTGTCGAAGCGCGTCGGGCCAGCTGTCTCATACCTTTCACATTGCTGACCTGTTTTATATTCTCGAGATTTTATTTATCACATGCCAATGTGAATAAATTTTAAACTTTTTTGACCTGCACCATTGGAGTTGCTTCCATTCTTCTCTTTTTTCCATTGGTTCTTTGGGATCTTACTAAGTGGACTGCTTTGTGATCTTACAACTCGTCCATAAGAGGTCGTTTGGCTGTGGTATTTGCTGTTCGGGGTTCACCTGCTGCAGAGTTTTCCATCGGCTCCTGCTCACCTAATCTGGCATCTGCCGGCGCAAGAGATCTAGCGCACAAGCCTTTTTGATACAAATACCGTACGGTAGCTGTATCCAACTATTTCGGTAAGAGTACCCCATCATCCTATGTCATCAGTCAAGCTGTGTATTATATCATCTTCCTTCAGTTTCCTCCTGGTCCTGCGATACCTTGAAGGATTTGCTGCTCCTAGCGCCTTACTCAATAAGGACTTGACGTTTTATTATATTATTTTTGTTTATGGTGTTTTTCAGCACTTATATATGTCACATAGTTACATGTTACTTCTTCTAGCCTTAGTGGCATACAATAAGTAATGTCACATTATTGTTGATGCCTCTATCGTGTGTTCGGGGGACACACTTTTCAGGATTTTTGTTATAACTCACTTTCACACAAGTGTGTCTATATTAGCGCTACATTTTCTCTCCTAAATGCTCACATTCAATGGCTTCTGGCACTTTGGAGAGGTGTTCCCTTCACGGATGAATCCCAGTTTTCACTGTACAGGGCAGATGGCAAACAGCATGTATGGCATAGTGTGGGTGAGCAGTTTGCTGATGTCAATGTTGTGGATCGTGTGGCCCATGGTGGCGGTGGGGTTATGGTATGGGCAGGCATATGCTATGGAAAACTAACACAGGTGCATTTTATTGATGGCATTTTGAATGCACAGAGATAATGTGATGAAATCCTGAGGCCCATTGTTTTTCCCTTCATCCATGACCATCATGTTGCAGCGTGATAATGCACGGCCCCATGTTGCAAGGATCTGTACACAATTCCTGGAAGCTTAAAACATCCCAGTTCTTGCATGGCCAGCATACTCACCGGACATGTCACCCATTGAGCATGTTTGGGATGATCTGGATCGGCGTATATGACAGCGTGTTCCAGTTCCTGACAATATCCAGCAACTTCACACAGCCATTGAAGAGGAATGGACCAACATTCCACAGGCCACAGTCATTATTGATCAACCTGATCAACTCTATGTGAAGGAGATGTACTGCACTGCGTAAGGCATATGGTGGTCACACCAGATACTTACTGGTTTTCAGACCCCTCGGACCCCCCAATACAGTAAAACTGCACATTTTAGTGTATTGTTTAATTAGAAAAAGTCGTAGATCTTTAAGTTCAGCTCATGATAAATAGGGGCAAACACAAAAGTGTTGCGTTTATAATTTTGCTCAGTGTAGAAACCAATCAACTTCCATGTTTAATTGCCAAAGCTTAATTGAACAAGCAGAGGTTAGAAGCTGATTGATTTCTATGCAGAATTGTGACTTGTTTTGCCTTCTCTAGTTTTAGTAAATAAACCCCTAAATGTTGTATGTCTAAAAAAAATGGATTCAGGATTTTTTATTCTTTAGTTGCACCTTAGTGCTGCTGATTTCATCCACTCGTTTGAGTTACATCCTGTCTACATACACTTGCCTTACTACTGGCTGCACATCAGTGCTCAGGGCCAACTTCTTGATAGTGTAACAATGGACAATGCTTGTGAAATGTGTGCGATCTGAACCATTTGTTAATTTCATTATTGGTCACATTTAGCTGCTGCATTTTTCACACAACCAATGACATCAGGCTTGGAAGTACTGCAACTTTTCATCCACAGTCTTGCAGTTCTAAACACACTTCCTCTCTTGCATTTCATCAGGCATACAAAGCCAAGTCCTGCCATTGCGCATGCTAAAAACACTGATCCCTTCCCAGAGGAGCCACCAAACCAAAGCAATTAGGACAACTTGACCTCCAAATCCTTCCTAATCTACCTTCCTGTCACACACAACACCTGGGAAAGATCTGGAACGAAACCCTCTGATGCACTATGTGAACCCACAAGCAACTGAAACCACAATGGCAATGGGCTGCACTCTTAGCTCTTTAAAGAGGGATTGCACCTGAAAATTTATTTTTAAAAGCCAGCAGCTACAAATACTGCAGCTGCTGACTTTTAATAAATGGACACTTACTGTACCTGTTCCAGGGTCCAGCAATGTCGGCAGCAGAGGCCGATCAATCACTCGACTCTCTGCTGCTGCCGGCACCATTCTCGGTGAGGGAATCAGGAAGTGAAGCATTGCGGCTTCACTTCCCGGTTCCCTACTGCGCATGCGCGAGTCACGCAGTGCAATGAGAATCGTCCGCGCTGTCTCTGGGACCCGTGTGTGTCCCAGCAGACAGCGCAGCGGGACAGGAAGAGGCATAGACTCCCGTGGGAGTCTATGCCTGGAAGTGGGTGTAAATACCTGTCTTAGACGGGTATCTGCACCCCCAAATGTGACACCGGAGGGGGGGGGGGTTCAGATGAGCGGAATTTCCACTTTAGGGTGGAATCCCGCTTTAAATTATATATATGTTGTTTTTAAATTGACTTTTGTTCTTTTTAGTTCTTGACCACTTACTTTATAGTTTTCCTGCTCCCCAGTCATTTATCTGGAGATAAACTATCCATCCTTCTATGAATTACGATATGTAACTTAATATTTTATACTGAGGATCATAATTAAATACAATTGTTTTGATTCACTTCTGTAGTGATAGTTTTTGTGTACGTCTATACATATACACTTTTCAACCATCTTAGGGATTGGGAAATGGACTAATAAATTAATGGGGTCCCTCATTTGGATGGACTTTGATGACGCCCTGGAGGAGGGGCAAAACGCTTTGATGCACTTATGGTTCATGCTAACCACTGACGCAATTTCCACCTCCGTGGAACGCAGGCCAACCAGCGGTGGACTCGGATGTTGTTACTGATGCCTGTTTTTGCCAGTTATCTTGTAAGTGGTTCCTAGTTTGTGCTTTATACTTTATTTTAGTAGTATTTCACTATTTCCTCTCTGTCTCCCCATTTATGGAGTGTGGCAAATTCTCTCTGGTATAAAGCAATCCCTCTGGAGGAGCCTCTAAGAAACCATCCTTCATAACCCAGATCAATAGATCACAGCCTATTGCAACCCCAGACTGCAAAGCTAAGGGTCCAATATTTCTAGAGAGTGGGGTCACTGAAGGGGAAGTGTGGCACCTCATACTTTGCAAGTTTGGAGCACCATTACACTTTATTCAATCATTATATGAACACCAAGCACTTTATAGATTTGTGTGTATTTTATGTTTGCATTGATTCACATGGCACAAGCCATTATGTCATTGAATTGTTTAGATTAATATATATTCTGTCAGTGCTGTTTTATATTTTCTTTCACTGGTTTAAGGTTTTAGCACGTTTGCACAGCTGCTGCAGTTTTGCATCTATCACAATTTGATTACCTTAGTGCAAGTTGTTTAATAATTTTATAGTTTCTTTGCTGGACTGGACTAGGCTGTCTCTTTGATGGACTGGGCTGTGGCTGTCTCTTTGCTGGACTGTACGAGGCTGTCTATTTGATGGACTGGACTGTGGCTCTCTCTTTTTGCTGGACTGGACTAGGCTGTCTCTATGATGGACTGGGCTGTGGCTGTCTCTTTGCTGGACTGGACTGGGCTGTGTCTTTGATGGACTGGGCTGCGGCTGTGTTTTTGATGAACTGGGCTGCAGCTGTCTCTTTGATATACTGGGCTGCATCTGTCTGTTTGATGTACTGGGCTGTGGCTGTCTCTTTGCTCGACTGGGCTGTCTCTTTGCTGTATTGGGCTGTGGCTGTCTCTTTGCTGGACTGGGCTGGCTCATTGCTGTACTGGGTTGCGGCTGTCTCTTTTCTGCACTGGACTGTCTCTTTGCTGTACTGGGCTGCAGCTGTCTCTTTGCTGGGCTGCGGCTGTCTCTGTGCTGGACTGTGGCTGTCTCTGTGCTGGACTGGGAATGTCTCTTTGCAGCACATTTGGGAATGTCTCTTTGCTGCACCTTTGGAAGTGCCTCTGAGCTTATTTTGGTAAGTGCTGGATATTTCTGATTGCACATTTTACTGCATTGCTTTTTATTAAATACCATACAAATTACTTGTATAGCCCCCCAAATTATACTTGGTTACCTGTTCTCTAAAGGGGTGGTTCTAGGAGGCATTATATGGGCGGTTCAAGGGGTGGGTAGGGGCGTGACCTAGGAGGGGGGTGAGTTCCTGCACCCTTTCTCTGCAAAAAAAAGCCCTGGATACAATTATTATTTTTATTATTATTATTGTTACGACACCCTGAGTATGAAAGGGGTTAAAGTCGTTAAGGACATTCCATTCCTGAGCACAAAGGCAGCTACCAAACACTTCAATCAGCCAAACAAGAAACCTATACAAATAATTGTCCCCCCAAGTACGAGACGAGGCTCTGTGTTGAGGGTCAAGCAGGAATCTGACTTTATTGAAAAGAATACAAGTCTTATATACAGTAAAAGAGGAGGTGTATACTTCCTGCTCATATTACCTGAAAATATACCTGTGACCAGAAACCTAATTAACATGAGCTAATTAACTAATCTCTTTAGGCAGCCTAGATGACTCAGATACATGACCTTTAGGCCAGACTTGCCGTCTTGTAGCTCAGAAGACACAATCAACATTATCACAAATCAACACAGAACTCCTTCACACAATAGCAGAGTTAATTAACACAAACAACAATGGGGATCTAATGACTCTTAGATCCCATACTAGACTTATTTACAATAAACACATTCTAGCAGACAACAGACAGGTGGCTGAAGTTGATGACATCAGCACCTTCTATGAGCCTCAACATTATGAAGCCATCACTATAATATGGCATATACAGGGTTCCCAGAGTCTGTGTGTTTTGGGGGGACATGGACTTGAATCCAAAGTAACATTACTTTAAGGTCCCCAGGCATACACCTCACAAAGAGTATTGTTCCCTTAAAATCCATGGCCCATAATCGGAAGGCAAGAGGCTATCATTCAGTCCTCTCCATAGGCCTCTGTCCCGGATAGGTCTGTCACAATTATCATATCAAAATCCTTATTACAATCTGCTTTGCAGCCTCATTCATAAAAAAGCATTCCCATTTTGTAATTTCACAACATTGCAGTCCACTGGTGTCATTGATCAGATACTTTTATCCCAGTGGCAGTATAAACCTATGCATATACTGTGGGAGAAAGCCAGGACATTCAATGAGAGCTGTTGAGCTGACTTTCTTCAGCAACAGAGAGCCGAGCAGAGCTGAGCAAAAAGTTGATTAACATAAATAGCATTAGCTTTGATCCACTAAGAAAGGAACATGCCAACACAAATGAACATGTGCATAACATCACGCAAGTCAGATTTTGTTTGTGCTTTCATGATTTTCCAAATTGATAGATGAATGTGGTTGATGGTGCATGTTTATTATGACTGTTTATAAAAAATAAAAACAGGTCGTGATGTTCAGAATATGACTGATAAAACTCTCTGTTATCACCAAATATGCAGAGGAGGATGTATTGTACTGAGATGTCATATCACATGGGCATAGCACCCAACTGGCCATGATTTTGAGGGACTGTCCCTGATTTGGAACTGATTTGGAATAATGACCCTCTGTCCCTCATTCCTCCTCATTTGTCCCTCATTTTGTTCTGATCTATATAGTGGTATATTAAAACTTTTTATCAATCAAAAAAGTGTTTCCCAATTCTAAACCTTTCATCCAATCTCTGCATTTGTAAATACTAAAAGCCAATATAAAGGTAAAAAGCACTTGTTGGTTTAACGTTAATGTTTTTTTTTTTGTATAATTCTCCTTTAGGGGGGGGGGGGGTGGCAGGGTGTGTGTCCTATGAGTACATACTTTTGCTAATAGGTGTCCTTCATTCCCATTTCAGAAAGTTGGGAGGCATGCATGGGGCACAGGCTCTATGCTATGCTATTGCTGGAGTTTAAACCCAGTTCAAATAATTGCACTTTTGTGGTTTTTTTTGTACATTACTGAAAATCTCTGCCATCCTCAATGTAGACATTTGATATCTTATTCTTTACAAATGTAAGGTGTCTGTCAGCAAAAATGGTTTAAAATACTCTATCCAAATCTTTCCAATAAACAGATATGAATAAAAGTGTTTCCATGGACAAAACAGGACTATGGGAATAGCGATTTGCCTGCTTTTTTCTGTGCTTGATCTACTGAATAACACAACAGTTTTGTTCTTTTATTATAACCGTAAGCAAACCTTAGTTTGGTGTATTGAATACTAAACGACAGTCTGTAAACAGCACTTTAACATCCATTCAGCTTGTAGAACTTAACAATGGCCCATGTAAAACAGTGATTCATGAGGAAATGCCCCTAGGCCACAGGCCTAGAAAACAAAATGACTTCATGGTGTGGACTTGCTTTTTCATGCTCTTAAGGCTCCATGCACACCGGCTTAAAAAACGTTGCTTCTACAGGAGTTTTGTGTTCTGTCTGTAGAAGCAGCTCAATGTTATCCTATGTATCCATGTACATTAGGACTATACAGGCATGTTTTGAGCTCAACGCTTAGAGGCAGGAAAAGAAACCCTTCTGGTTTGCATTTCTGATTGGAAATGGGTGTAGAATCCTTTATAGATCTGTTCCCAGTAGGTAAGATACTTTTCTATATGGTGCCATGAATGTAGTACCATTTATAGATCCCTTCCCAGTAATTTAGATACTTTTCTATACAGTACCATTAAATGTAGTACCATTTACAGATCTGTTCCCAGTTAATAAGATACATTACTATATGGTATTTATTTATTTATTTATTACAGGATTTATATAGCGCCAACAGTTTACGCAGCGCTTTACAATATAAAAAGGGAGACAATACAGTTTATAATACAATAAAATACAAGAGGATTAGGAGGGCCCTGAAGAGCTTACAATCTAATAGGGTGGGGGAGGTGATACAAAAGGTTGTAACTGTGGGGAATGAGCTGATGGAAGTGGTAGAAGATTAGTTGGAGACATGATAGGCTTCCCTGAAGAGATGAGTTTTCAGGGATCGCCTGAAGGTAGCTAGAGTAGGGGATAGCCGGACAGGTTGAGGTAGCGAGTTCCAGAGGATGGGAGAGGCTCTGGAGAAATCCTGGAGACGAGCATGGGAGGAGGAAACAAGAGAGCTTGACAGGAGGAGATCTTGAGAAGAGCGGAGAGGACGGTTTGGGATATGTTTGGAGACAAGATTGGTGATGTAGCTCGGGGCAGAGTTGTGAATGGCTTTGTATGTTGTGGTTAGTATTTTGAATTTAATTCGCTGGGTGATTGGGAGCCAGTGTAGGGATTGGAGGAGAGAGTTGGCAGACACTGAACGGTTGGTAAGGTGGATAAGTCTGGCAGCAGCATTCATGATAGACTGAAGAGGGTAGAGCCTATGGAGAGGCAGGCCAATGAGAAGGGAGTTGCAATGGTACCATGCGTGTAGTGACATTTACAGATCTGTTCCCAGTAAATAAGGAAATATTATTTGCAGTATGTTGCCAATGGTTGTAGTACATTTTTCAGATGTGTTCCCAATAAATCTGGGTAACTTTCCACACATCAGCATGAGTGTAGCAACTAGCTTGTTTAACCACTTCGCTCCCTGCAGGGAGGATGTCCCTGGACGTCCTCCTGTTTACTTCCCTAATGCGCGCTCCTGAGAGCGCGCATCGAGGAAGTTTTGTACTGGCCGTGTCCGTCGGACACAGCCAGTCACAGATCGCTGTAAACGGCCAATCACAGCGGCCGTTTTCAGCGCAATCGGCTTGTCCAATGAGAGATGATCTCATATGTAAACATATGAGATCATCTGTCAGCGCCGCTCTCCCTCCTCACACAGAGACAGCGTGTGAGGAGGGAGAGATGAACGGCTGCAGCGGCGCCGCAAGGAAATAATAAAAAAAAAATGAAAAATAAAGTGCGATCTATCCCCGCTGCCAACTGTCCCCGCTGCCATCTGTCCCCACTGCCATCTGTCCCCACTGCCACCTGTCCCCAGTGCCACCTGTCCCCAGTGCCATCTGCCAGTGTCACCTGTCCCCAGTGCCACCTGTCCCCAGTGCCATTTGTCCCCAGTGCCACATGTCCACAGTGCCACCTGTCCCCAGTGCCATGTATAAGTGCCATCTGTCATCAGTGTCACGTCAGTGCCACGTGTCATCAGTGTCACGTCAGTGCCATCTGTCATCAATGCCATATCAGTGTCACGTGTCATCAGTGCCACATATTAGTGCCATCTGTCATCAATCAGTGCCACGTATCAGTGCCATCTGTCATCAGTGCCACCTGTCAGTGTCACGTGCCATCTGTTATCAGTGTCACGTGTCATCAATGCCACGTATCAGTGCCATCTGTCATCAGTGTCACGTGTCATCAGTGCCACGTATTGGTGCTATCTGTCATCAGTGCCACGTATTAGTGCCATCTCTCATCAGTGCCACGTATTAGTGCCACATGATATCAGTGCCACGTATAAGTGCCATCTGTCACCAGTGCCACATATTAGTGCCATCTGTCATCAGTGTCACGTGTCATCAGTGCCCCGTATTAGTGCCATCTGTCATCAGTGCCATCTGTCATCAGTGCCACATCAGTGTCACGTGTCATCAGTGCCACGTATCAGTGCCACCTGTCATCAGTGCCACGTCAGTGTCACGTGTCATTGTCCTGGTGCTCTAGGGCCTTCAAAAGTGTAATAGGTAGTCAACAAGTTAGATGTGTAATTTATGCTCCTAGAACACGTGATGGTGCTCCCTGCATGTTGGGCCTCTCTAAGTGGCCAGGCTGTGTAAAAGTCCCACATATGTGGTATCGTAATACTCAGGAGGAGTAGCAGAATTTATTTTGGGGTGTAATTTGTGGTATACACATGCCATGTGAGGGAAATAACCTATTACAATGACAATTTTGTGGAAAAAAAATTAAAATAAAAAAATAATTTATTTTGCAAAGAATTGTGGGAAAAAATTACAACATCAAAAAGCTCACCATGCCTCTTACTAAATACCTTGGAATGTCTACTTTCAAAAAAGGGGTCATTTTTGGTTATTTGTACTTTCCTGGCTTGTTCGGGTCACAAGAAATGAGGGTCACCAGTGCATCAGGTGTGATCAATTTTGTATGATTCGCACCACAGTTTGTAGAGTCTCTAACGTTCACAAAGACCAAATAATATCCACTAATTTGGGTTATTTTTACCAAAAATATGTAGCAGTATAAATTGTGGCCAAAATTTATGAAGAAAAATTTATAATTTGCTAAATTTCATCACAGAAACAAAGAAAAATGATTTTTTTTTCAAAATTTTCGGTCTTTTTTCATTATGGTACCATGCCTGTAGTGACATTTACAGATCTGTTCCCAGTAAATAAGTAAATATTATTTGCAGTATGTTGCCAATGGTTGTAGTACATTTTTCAGATGTGTTCCCAATAAATCTGGGTAACTTTCCACACATCAGCATGAGTGTAGCAACTAGCTTGTTTAACCACTTCGCGTCCGCGCTATAGCCGAAAGACGGCTGCAGCGCGGACGCTCCCTGCAGGGAGGATGTCTCTGGACGTCCTCCTGTTTACTTCCCTAATGCGCGCTCCTGAGAGCGCGCATCAGGGAAGTTCTGTGCTGGCCGTGTCCGTCGGACACAGCCAGTCACAGATCGCTGTAAACGGCCAATCACAGCGGCCGTTTACAGCGCGATCAGCTTGTCCAATGAGAGATGATCTCATATGTAAACATATGAGATCATCTGTCAGCACCGCTCTCCCTCCTCACACAGAGACAGCATGTGAGGAGGGAGAGATGAACGGCTGCAGCGGCGCCGTGAGGAAATAAAAAAAAAAGAAAAATAAAGTGCGATCTATCCCCGCTGCCAACTGTCCCCGCTGCCATCTGTCCCCAGTGCCACCTGTCCCCAGTTCCACCTGTCCCCAGTTCCACCTGTCCCCAGTGCCATCTGCCAGTGCCACCTGTCCCCAGTGCCACCTGTCCCCAGTGCCACCTGTCCCCAGTGCCACATGTCCACAGTGACACCTGTCCCCAGTGCCATGTATAAGTGCCATCTGTCATCAGTGCCACGTCAGTGCCACATGTCATCAGTGCCACGTCAGTGCCATCTGTCATCAATGCCATATCAGTGTCACGTGTCATCAGTGCCACATATTAGTGCCATCTGTCATCAATCAGTGCCACGTATCAGTGCCTTCTGTCATCAGTGCCACCTGTCAGTGTCACGTGCCATCTGTTATCAGTATCACATGTCATCAATGCCACGTATCAGTGCCATCTGTCATCAGTGTCACGTGTCATCAGTGCCACATATTGGTGCTATCTGTCATCAGTGCCACGTATTAGTGCCATCTCTCATCAGTGCCACGTATTAGTGCCACATGATATCAGTGCCACGTATAAGTGCCATCTGTCACCAGTGCCACATATTAGTGCCATCTGTCATCAGTGTCACGTGTCATCAGTGCCCCGTATTAGTGCCACCTGTCATCAGTGCCATCTGTCATCAGTGCCACATCAGTGTCACGTGTCGTCAGTGCCACGCATCAGTACCACCTGTCATCAGTGCCACGTCAGTGTCACGTGTCATTGTCCTGGTGCTCCAGGGCCTTCAAAAGTGTAATAGGTAGTCAACAAGTTAGATGTGTAATTTATGCTCCTAGAACACGTGATGGCGCTCCTTGCATGTTGGGCCTCTCTAAGTGGCCAGGCTGTGTAAAAGTCCCACATATGTGGTATCGTAATACTCAGGAGGAGTAGCAGAATTTATTTTGGGGTGTCATTTGTGGTATACACATGCCATGTGAGAGAAATAACCTATTACAATGACAATTTTGTGGAAAAAAAATTAAAATAAAAAATAATTCATTTTGCAAAGAATTGTGGGAAAAAATTACAACATCAAAAAGCTCACCATGCCTCTTACTAAATACCTTGGAATGTCTACTTTCAAAAAAGGGGTCATTTTGGGTTATTTGTACTTTCCTGGCTTGTTCGGGTCACAAGAAATGAGGGTCACCGGTGCATCAGGTGTGATCAATTTTGTATGATTCGCACCACAGTTTGTAAAGTCTCTAACTTTCACAAAGACCAAATAATATCCACTAATTTGGGTTATTTTTACCAAAGATATGTAGCAGTATAAATTGTGGCCAAAATTTATGAAGAAAAATTAATAATTTGCTAAATTTTATCACAGAAACAAAGAAAAATGTGTTTTTTTCATTTATAGCGCAAAAAATAAAAAAAACCCAGAGGTGATCAAATACCACCAAAAGAAAGCTCTATTTGTGGGAAAAAAAGGACAAAAAATTAAAGCGGTTCTGCACTGTGTGTTGTTGTTTTTTTTTTTTAATGTAATGCATAGGATTAGGAGGTAAATTGGGGGACTCACGTGTTCCATGTTCTTATTTGATTGCTGCCGTTTTTTGTCCTCTAAAATATTTTTTAAAAATGTATTCTTGCTGGGTTCCATCTTGTCTGTGGGCGAGTGAAACCCCACAGGCACTTTAGATGGCCCAGCATGCACCGCCGTTACTGCGCCGAGCTCACGCGTGCGCAGTAACGTCAAAGTGCAGCTCATGTTCTCCGAAATCTTGCGAGATTTCGGAAGATGTGCCCGAAATCTCGCGAGATTTCGGAAGATGTGCCCGAAATCTCACGAGATTTCGGAAGATGTCAGCACTGACTCCTGGGATCAATGACACCAGATCCCAGTAGACAGTGCGGCGTGACGACGATCGACGCAGAGACCCCGCCCACCGCCGAAGGACAGAGGAAAGGACGTCAGCGATTACAAGGTAAGTGGAAAAAAAAACACATTTCATTTAGTACTCTTTGCCTGATTTGGAAGGCAAAGAGATTTACTAAATGAAATGTGTGCACAACTGCTTTAATTTGGGTACAGTGTTGCATGACTGAGTAATTGTCATTCAAAGTGTGAGAGCTCCGAAAGCTGAAAATTGGTCTGGGCAGGAAGGGAGTTTAAGTGCCCAGTAAGCAAGTGGTTAAAAAAAGAAAAACAAAAGAAGCAGGGTGCTAGGGATGAGCCGAACACCCCCCCCCCCGTTCGGCTCGCACCAGAACCTAAAGTCCGTGCGAGCTTTAGAACCCTATTAGTTATAATGGATGCGAACGTTCAAAATCAAAAGTGCTAATTTTAAAGGCTAATATGCATGTTATTGTCATAAAAAGTGTTTGGGGACCTGGGTCCTGCCCCAGGGGACATGTATCACTGCAAATTTTTTTTTTTTTTTTAAACGGCTGTTTTTTCAGGAGCAGTGATTTTAATAATGCTTAAATTGAAACAATAAAAGTGTAATATTCCTTTAAATTTCGTACCTGGGGGGTGTCTATAGTATGCCTGTGAAGGGCGCATGTTTCCTGTACTTAGAACTGTCCCTGCAAAAAGTGTCATTTTTGCAAGAAAAAAAGCTATTTAAAATCACTCGCGGCTAATGTGAATTGACGGCTCCCGTAACACAGAGAACAGTCATTCATTGAAAGTCATTCATAAAAAAAAAGTCATTCATAAAAAATAAAAAAAATTAAAAAAGAAAAGCGTGGGGGTCCCCGCAAATTCAATAACCAGGCCCTTCAGGTCTGGGATGGAAATTAAGCCAAAAAAAAGCCAAAAAAAATGGCATAGGGTCCCCCTCAAAATCCATACCAGACCCTTGAGGTCTGGGACGGATTTTAAGGGGAACCCCAGCCAAAAAAAATGGCGTGGGGTCCCCCTCAAAATCCATACCAGACCCTTATCCGAGCACGCAACCTGGCAGGCCGCAGGAAAAGAGGGGGGACGAGAGCGGCTCCCCTCCCGCCTGAACCATACCAGGCCACATGCCCTCAACATTGGGAGGATGCTTTGGGGGTCTGAGACCCCCAAAGCACCTTGTCCCCATGTTGATGAGGACAAGGGCCTCTTCCCCACAACCCTGGCCGGTGGTTGTGGGGGTCTGCGGGCGGGGGGCTTATCGGAATCTAGAAGCCCCCTTTAACAAGGGGAACCCCAGATCCCGCACCCCCCCCCCCCCCCTGTGTGAAATGGTAAGGGGGTACAAAAGTACCCCTACCATTTCACCAAAAAAGTGTCAAAAATTGTAAAAATGACAGGAGACGGTCTTTGACAATTCCTTTATTAAAATCTTCTTTCTTCTTTCTTCATCCTTCGGTTTCTTCATCTTCTCCTTCCGTCATCTTCTTCCATCTTCTTCTTCCATCTTCTTCTTCCTCCGATCCGCTTTTTCTTGCGCTGGTCTTCTCGTCCTTCTTGTCCGGCATCTTCTTCCATGGCTTTGGCGTCGGCGTCTGTTCTCGGGCCGCTCCTCGCAATGGGAGGCTCCCGCTGTGTGAGGCTTCGCTCCGTCTGACAGGTCTTTTATAACGGAGGGAACCTGGTGACTCCGCCCCCTCTGACGTCATGGGGAAAGCCATAGGGAATTCCCCATGACGTCCCCGTGCGTCAGAGGGGGCGGGGTCACCAGGTGCCCTCCGTTATAAAAGACCTGTCAGACGCAGCAAAGCCTCACACAGCGGGAGCCTCCCATTGCGAGGAGCGGCCCAAGAAGAGACACCGACACCGACGCCGACGCCATGGAAGAAGATGCCGGACGAGAAGGACGAGAAGACCAGCGCAAGAAGAAGCGGATCGGAGGAAGAAGATGATGGAAGAAGAAGATGGAAGAATATGCCGGAAGGAGAAGATGAAGAAACCAAAGGATGAAGAAAGGAAGACCAGAAGAAAGAAGAAAGAAGATTTTAATAAAGGACTTGTCAAAGACCGTCTCCTGTCATTTTTTACAATTTTTGACACTTTTTTGGTGAAATGGTAGGGGTACTTTTGTACCCCCTTACCATTTCACACAGGGGGGGCGGGATCTGGGGGTCTCCTTGTTAAAGGGTGCTTCCAGATTCCTATAAGCCCCCCCCTGCAGACCCCCACAACCACCGGCCAGGGTTGTGGGGAAGAGGCCCTTGTCCTCATCAACATGGGGACAAGGTGCTTTGGGGGTCTCAGACCCCCAAAGCATCCTCCCAATGTTGAGGGCATGTGGCCTGGTACAGTACAGGTGGGAGGGGGGGCCGCTCTCGTCCCCCCTCTTTTCCTACGGCCTGCCAGGTTGCGTGCTCGGATAAGGGTCTGGTATGGATTTTGAGGGGGACCCTACGCCATTTTTTTATTTTTTTTTGGCTGGGGTCCCCCTTAATATCCATCCCAGACCATCCCAGACCTGAAGGGCCTGGTTATTGAATTTGGGGGGACCCCCATGCTTTTTTTTTTTTTTTTTTTATCAATGAATGACAGTTCTCTGTGTTACGGGAGCCATCAATTCATTAGCCGCGAGTGCTTTTAAATAGCTTTTTTCCCTGCAAAAATGACACTTTTTGCAGGGACAGTTCTAAGCACAGGAAACCTGCCCCCCTTCACAGACAACCTATAGACACCCCCCAGATGTGATACTGCAATGCTGTACTAACAGCACGCACACACAAATCCCCAGAAATAGAGCACATATTCTCAGCAGTCAGCAGCACACTGACACGCTGACACTGAAACACAATATCACAATATGCAAGGCCGCCGCCTCTTATACCGCGGGGCATCCTGCCTGTAGCCAATTATGGCTCTCCTCGCTGCCGGCGCTGTGATTGGCCAAGCATGCGGGGTCACAGTGCATGCTTGGCCAATCATCAGCCAGCATTGCAATGCGACTGGCGCAATGCATTGCGGCCCGCTCGCATCACACGAATTTGATGCGAGCGGCACAAATAGTTCTGGGTCATGGGTTTGAATCGAACACTGGGCCCATCCCTACAGGGTGCTACCTAAGAAAGATTTCCTGCTACAGGCCTGTAAAAGTAGTAAACATATTTTTTGGGCAAGTTAAAAGACCCCAAAAAATAGCAAGACGTGCATATATCTAACTAAAACTCTCTGTTGCCTAAAGTTGTCTAATACCAGCATGTGACTAAGGACAAGTGTGACATGTTTATCTCCAGAGAATGGGATCATTGCTGTTGATTATTTTTTCTTGATGAAGCTCCTATTAAAAGTAAAAACTGTAGTCACAGATACAACAACGTTAGCAAAACTAATTCTGGGCCATTGACAAATTTGCTTCGGGGGTTCCCTGGTGTACCATCAACACTTTAATGCAATCAGTAGAGTAATAAAGTAAAAGTGTACATTTAACAAATGTGCATTAATTTACCCTTCCTAGTCTTCCTGACCTAAACTATACTGGAAACTCAGATTATCTTTGAATATGTTTGAAGTGACATATATGTTCAATGATATCATCCCTTAGGAACATACAATGGTTTGTAAAAAAGGATTTTTAAGGCATGCCGACTCAAACACAACATTTTAATTAAGAAAATCCACATCATTATAAAACTACTGGCTAAAATATTGGTGTGTCATGTCAACATTTAATATTATACACTCATATTCCCATAGCATTCCCATAGCATGAAATAAGATCACAATAACATAGCAGAAGCCTTCTACATTCTTGAGGAAATATCCCAATGTGTTTCAAAATATATTCTTCCTCATAGGCTAGATGCAAAATACACTTACACTCACTTACAACATGCATGACCTTTTAGTACTTATCAGCCAAAAAAGGCAATTAAAACCACATTTCTAGTGGTGCAGATGCTGCCCTCACCATGGCAGTCAGATAAGATTAAGACATCCGACAAGGATCTACCAGGGTTACTCAACAATGAATGGATCACACTATGTGGAAAGATTCCAAGACTCCCCACAATTGAAAAAAAATGGCATGACCCCCAAATGGAGGAATACCCCCTTTCCGGCAGCTTACTTACATTAAAGAGGAACTGCAGTCTGCTCACATAATTTGTAATAAAAACATCTTTGCCATTCTGAAGCTTCCCTCCAACCACTTTGCATATTATTTTATATATACTGTGATTCTGTACTTGCCAAATATGCTGCAGAAATCTCCCTTCACTTAGTTTGGCTGCATCCATTTTAACTGTGGGCAGCTGAAGCTGCTGCCTGTTCACTTCCTGGATTTACACAGACACACAGAGGCACACCTCCAGCTCTGCAGCTGTCTCTTATGACCCCCCCCTTCCTAGCAAACTCTCACGAGAGTTAAAGTGAGAGCTGTGCATGATGTCACAAGCCTAGGCTAATGACCAGACAAGAAACAGGAAGTGGGCTGTATAAAGTATTTACTGGCAGAAAAAAAAGATTTTACTATCCAAAGTTAAAACAACAAGGGCAGAAGATTTAATAGATGGAAAGATGAAAACATGACTGAAGGTCTGCTTTAACCACTTTAAGATCGGACCAATTTGCAGCCAAAGGACCAGGCCCCTTTTTGCGATTAGTTTTAACTGACAATTGCGCGGTCGTGCGACGTGGCTCCCAAACAAAATTGACGTCCTTTTTTTCCCACAAATAGAGCTTTCTTTTGGTGGTATTTGATCGCCCCTGCGGTTTTTATTTTTTGCGCTATAAACAAAAAAGAGCGACAATTTTGAAAAAAAAAACGCATTATTTTTTATTTTTTGCTATAATAAATATCCCCCAAAAATATATAAAAAAACTTTTTTTTCCTCAGTTTAGGCCGATACGTATTCTTCTACATATTTTTGGTAAAAAAAATCGCAATAAGCGATTATTGATTGGTTTGCGCAGAAGTTATAGCATTTACAAGATAGGGGATAGTTTTATAGCATTTTTATTAATAATTTTTTTTTATTAGTAATGGCGGCGATCAGCGATTTTTATTGTGACTGCGACATTATGGCGGACACATCGGACATTTTTGACACCTTTTTGGGACCATTGTCATTTATACAGCAATCAATGCTATTTAAATGCATTGATTCCTTTATAAATGGCACTGGCAGTGAAGGGGTTAACCACAAGGGGGCAGTGTAGGGGTTAAGTATGCCTAGGGGTGTGTTTCTTACTGTGGGGGGGCGTGGCTGTCAGCTAGTGAATGCTGATCTCTGCTACAATCACAGGGAGCAGAGATCGGCGTCACTAGTTGCTAGGCAGAATGGGGAGATGCTGTTTATCTCGAAATCTCCCCGTTCAGCCTTCCCGTGAGACGATCGCGGGGGTCCCCGCGGCGATCGAGTCCGCGAGACCTGCGACCGGCCTCACGGGGGTCCTGACCGGCGCGGGAGCGCACCGCTCCCGGCATTAAGGAGGGACTTATATATACACCCTCCTGCCTGTACGTGCCATTCCGCCGACGTATATCTGTGTGCGCCGGTCGGGAAGTGGTTAAGAAGACAGCTGGGGCCTGATCTTATTCAGGGCTCCATTAAAATCCTTGGAACTGCTATCTTCTGTACACTCACTGCCTGTATAGTGAGCCTCCAAAGAACTGTATGGGGTCATCCCTAGAGAGTCTCCAATTTCAAGACATGACCACATACAAGTTTATGAGCAATCAATGTTCAGACATGGCCAGTGGTGAAGAGAATTTTAGCTGGAGAGGAGGAAAAGCCATAGCTTAGAGCAGGCAGTGGTTGTGTTCATGAGGTGAGTAATCAGCTAGGGTGATAAATTTAAATAACACTTACTATACTAGTCTTTGCCTTAAGACCTTTGTAGTGCTACACTCCGAAGGAGCTGCTGGATATATTTGGTTCCATACTCTGCCTCTCAACCGTAAGAACAGTCTCAGCCCCTCTGGCACACCTGGCAATAGTGTAAGTGCAAGGACCAATGAAAACACACACGATATGATAAAACACAGAATTATCTTTACTGTGAGGCCTCTGTGGAAAAGTAACAGTATGTTTTCAAATGAATTAACTGAAGAATAGTAACTAAGATCAAGAGCAATATAACTCAATGTAGTATATCAGGCTGCTTTCAGGGACTCCACAACTGCTTAACTAGCAACAAAGCCCAATGTTGCAACTTTTTTTTTTTTAAATTCTTTTTATTGAATATTTTTGACATACAACAAACAACATTTACAATGCCATCAACCGACAGCTACAACAACAGATATAACCCCCCCCCCTGTCCCCCTCCCCCTCCCTGTACTCAGTTCCCTTCCCCCAACAAAAATTATATTATTTGTGGGATAACTGCCATTTCACATCTCTAATCACCCAGAGTATATGTCGTTTTACTCTTCACCCTGTATAAGGTATCTGATGGCTACATATATGTCCCTCCCATTCTTCCGCCTAGGATCATCTCATCACACTGTTTGGTCAGACTCATACCAAGCTCTCCAGACTTTTTCGAATTTTTTACTGCATCCTCTATCCCTATACGTAGCTTTGTAATACGGGAGCATTGCGTTCACCAAGCCTTTCCAAAATGTTATTTCCGGAGCCCCCACTTTTTTCCACTTGAGTAAAATGGACTTCTGCCCATAAAATAGTAGTATCGTAAGTAAAGTTCTATGTGCTCTAGATGGGACTACTTCGTCCACCAACCCCAGAATACACACATCAATAGTCAGGGGTACCGGCACTTGCAACACCTCTGCTATACAGGAGGTGACCCCAGACCAGAATTGATGGATCTGGGGACAGCTCCAGAACACGTGATGTGCGTCCACTGAGGCGGCAGAGCACCTCCAGCATTCTGAGTAAAGGGATGGGTATATTTTGGCCAGTCTGGCAGGGGTATAATATATTCTATGTAAGAATTTAAACTGGATAAGCCTATCCCTTGCTGCCACTAGGTTCTTAAATGGTTGTTCCCACATATCATCCCAGTCCTCTCCCTGTATGTCTGGTACCTCTGCGTCCCATCTTTCCCTACATTTAGTTAGAGCCTTGGGACTAGTTTTGAACAGTTCCTTATATGTAACCGATAAGGTCTTTGATAGTTCCTCTGTCATGAGTGTGTCTTCTAACCTAGAAGGGAAGGATTCAACCTTCTGCTCTCTAAATTGCATTTGAAAGGCGTGTCTTAACTGGAGGTATCTGAAGTACTGAGAGTAAGGGAGGTCGTGTTTAGTCTTAAGTTCATTAAATGTCAAGAGTTCACCATCCCGTGTAATATCTTTTAGCAGTTTAACTCCCCTGCTCGCCCACCCAATTGAGTCTTCCAGGGCATAGAAATGTTTCAGCTTCGGATTCATCCATAAGGGGGAGGCTGGGGAGAATCCCTGAAATCTAGGGCATGCCAATTTCACTGCCTCCAATGTTGCAACTTTAAACCAGATTGGCCACCACTACTTAAATTTGGCTCTATGAGTCCAGGCAGAAGGAGAGCAGAAGAATGACCCCCTCTTATGTCAAGCCTCTCTCTTCTGTCCCCAGACACCACGGGCCCAACTATAAACACTACACCCATTTCAACATTCAGTGGCTTAACTCCCAAATCAGACTATACCACACACCCACTACACACACACAGGCCTGAGTATGTGTGTGTGTGCCGTATAACACCAGTAACTCCAGTCCCTTGGAAGAAGGATGAGGCCTTGGATCTTCAATTCTCTGTGTAAAATCATCATAAACATTATACAAAAAAATTGGGCTAACTTCACTGTTTATTTTTTATTTTTTATTAATTTAAAGTGTATTTTTTCCCCAAAAAATTGCATTTGAAAGGCCGCTGTGTAAATACAGTGTGACATAAAATATTGCAACGACATACATTTTATTCTCTAGGGTCTCTGCTAAAAAAAAAATAAGTAAGTTCTAAGTAATTTTCTAGCAAACAATACAGATTTTAACTTGTAAGTAACAAGTGTCAGAAAAAGGCTTAGTCTTTAAGTAGTTAAACTGATCTCATTTGTAGACCAAAGTTTATTCATTTGATCTAAAATAAAATCATAAATATAGATAAAATAAAAAAATAAAAAGTGACAGGTGCTCTTTAAATCTGTGCTCAGTGCTTCTTATGAGTGCCCTATAGGTAATTCTCTCGCCGGAACCATTCACCCCCACGCAGGGGTATTACGCCTCCCTGTCCATTTCTCCATAAGCGCGGGACCGTTAACACTCTTCACAATGTTGTGATAAACTTTGCCAGCTGCCTTTTTTTTTTTTCTGACAGCTCTGAGCAGAGAACGGCTCTGCACTTGTTACACGAATTGTGGAAATGCCAGATTAAGATCGTGATGGGGGGTTGAATCAAGATTGCAATTTTTTAACAATTAATCGTGCAGCTCTAGGCCTTATACATGAATACCAAAGATATTGATGAATGATATTTATAAAGGTAATACTTTACAGAACTTACTTTCAAGGTTTACAGGGCAATTCATCACAATCCAGTGGCTCCTGCAGCCATGTTCAGAAATAGAGACTATTGATGTGTCTAATGTCTCAGTATCTTATTCTTAAAGGTAAAGTCTAGTATATTTTCAGTAAGTGTATATTTTATTGCAGCATGCAGAGTTATTAAAGAAGAAGTAAACCCTAATTGTGTTTACTTCCTCTTTGTTTCCTTGCAAAAGATAAAGTATAATGGACTACTATGCATCACACAGTAGTCCATTATGTGTCACTTACCTGACACAGGATCCAGCGAAGTCACCGCTGTCCCCTTGTGTACGGAGCCTCCATCTTCTTGGTGGGTATCGCGGCTCCCTCGCTGTCATTCGACGGCGCTGCAATGACATCACTCCCGCGCATGTGCACGGGAGTCGCCACTCGCGGCATATCGCCGTTGAGATTGGCTTGCTCAGTGCGCCTGCGCGCCGCTGTCTACGGTGTAGGTTTAGGAGATATTTCTTTGACCTACAGGTAAGCCTTAATCTAGGCTTACCTGTATGTCCTGTATGTCCAAGTGGTTTGTAAGGGTTTACAACCACTTTATTGCAATGTTCCTCTTAATGAAAATTCTACAGATATATATTCAGATATATATTCAGGTATGGTGCTGCAAAATACTTATTTTAGATGTCTTAATTTTGTTTTTTTCTAAGGCAGCAGCAGCTCCAGTAGAAATGCCTATACTGCTGCAGGAGGCTGTAGATAAGGACTGCTCTATTGTTTGTGAAATCTGTGTTTCAACATGTCTGCCTCTTGAAAAGTTGATGAGGTACAGTACCTTCATTTAATTGCTCATAGCCTGCAGTTTAGGACAAGGTGCAGCTACAATACAGTACACATAACAATACATATACTAAGTATTTGCAAACATGAAAGATCAACATCACTACCAGACAAATTTGTTTTTGAAGCTTTGGATACAATAGGGAGAGATTAAAACTTGGTCAACATTCCATCTGGGACAATTCCTGTCCTGGTGACCATGCAACAAGGAATCTTGCTACGTGGTCAACTGGTACATCTTGGAAATACTTTTTACAGGTGGCGGGGTCATTATAAGCAGGTCTTACATTGCACTACAATGTCCACTGTAAGGTTTTTATAGATTTATATTGCTACTGCAACTAAGAAAATATTTATATTTCCTTGGGATTCCTTTCCTAATTTGCCATATCATACACAGGCTTATTCAGTAAGACAGTGCCAAGATCCAAAGTAACATGTAAATATAGTAACCATTCACATCTCAGAACACTGAGGTATAATTTCTCCGCAGATCAATTTACATTCTTTTTCCTACAGCATTTGGGTATCACCTGCTCTTATTAAGTCTTATTAACAAGCTCAGATCAGATGATAATTCATTTAGGATTGAAGGACATTCACACGATCAATATTCTGGATAGCGGATAACTTAAAAACTTTTCACATAAACTTAAAAATTTCAAGAATGGAAATTTCCTGTGAGCACAATCCAATGACATGGATTTATCAGTTAGATCAGAGGATTCAGCAAACAAACAGGAAGTTCAGCACTTCCAAGGTCCATGGAAGCTTCTTTATTTAGGACAGGCAAGGATAGGGCAGGAAGACACCAATATGTTCTTGGATAAGGTCCTCTGGGAGGGGAAGGAAGGAAAAACGTGATTTAACTGGTTTGGGCTTCCAAAAAAAGGACACAGTGTTTATTTATAAAACTTATGGGAAACATTGAGGTGAGAGATATGGGCACACTCTCCATGAGACTGGTTTACAGAAGCTTTATACGTGTTAGCGTGACAGCTGGCTTATTTTTATACGTATCCTGCCGTTACTGCCCTATATATACATGTTGGAAAATACATAGTTTACATTTTTTTATTGAACGTATAAAACAGATTGCATTTCTTCATTAAAGAGAACAACAGAGCTAATACAAATGTATTAAAATATAATTAAAATATTACCGCCCAAATGCCCACCAAACCTGTGTCAGTCGGATGAGCATGTGAATAGATCCAAGACAGACAAGATTGGCTTCTCAGGCTCTAGTACACTTCAACAAAATGGTGGCAATTTGCATACAGACTCTATGAATAAGCCCAAAAAAAGGGCAAAATGCTTCTGAAAACAAAGAAGAACTAATACAAAGGTGAAACTGAATTTCAGCAGTAGTGGCCCTACTACTTAAAGGTGATTTGTGATTGATTGCCATGGGCTTGTATTCATTTGATTAATCTTATCAAAAATTTTAACTTGGAGGGATAAAAAAAAAAAGTTTTATGATTAATTGGTTTTGTAAAAATATCAAGTGTAAATTCTTCCTTAATACCCCCCTATTTAAAACACAAGTCTATATTACTAAAGACAAATTTGTAACAATTGACACTGGCACTCTTGCAGCTTAAAACCTAATTAAACCCAAAAACTAAATTTGATAAATTGTACCCTATGAATCATTGGATTTGGTGGTTGAATTTTTCTTTTTCCAAGCTTTTATTCCTTTATTTTCACGTGGTGATTGGCTAGTAGCACACCTTTTATCTTAGGCCCCCATTCACATTTGGCAATTTGGAATCACTGACAGAATTGCAGGGATCCTGCTGGAGATTCCAAATCACAGTAAAATCGCTGTATAACACACAACGCGTGTTTTGGATGCCATTCATTCTTCATGGCACTCCATATGAGATGCATTTTTGCTCTGAATGTCACGCAACAGAATAGCACAGAAATCACAGCTAGACGTGCCTTTAAAAATTACACAAAGCTCATCACCCAAAAAGTAGCAGGAGTTTCTTTCTGGTGACAAATGCGCATTCATTTCAATGGGCTGCCCTCTGCGTGACATGTGAAAACGGAGCCTTAGGGTGGCTACATTCACCCCTCCATTGTGTCTATGGAGGAGTAACTAAGCCACCCTTGGACAGAAGCATTGTCAATCAGTAGAGGGGGTAGTTTTAGAGGGACTAGTAAATTTAGATGGACTTTACATTAGTGATTAATAATTTCAAGTGGTTCTAAAGACTAAACATTTTTTACTTTAATGCATTCCCTGAATTAAGGTTAAAAATGTTTAGGTAAAAGTATTGCCCCTTCACCCCCCAATACTGATAGTGAGTCCTCACTCGATCCAGCACTGTACCTGTCTGCAGTGACTTTCTTCTCTCACTTTCCGGTCTCACAGGCTTTGCTGAGGCAGTAATGTCTCGTACACACGATCGGACTTTGTCCGCCGGACCTAGTCCAGCGGACAAACCACCGGACTTTCCAGCGGGGCTTCGCCGGACTTTCCGAGCGTGTGACTTGCCCACACACGCCCGGACTTCTCCGGCGGACAATCCGCGGGAAAAAGTCAGCGGGACTTTTGGAAATGGACGGACTTGCCCACACGCGGAGCAGTCCGTTCATTTAGAACGTAACTGCAGGTAGACGGGGCTAGCGAAGGCAGTGAATGCCGCCGCGTTAGCCCCATCACCTGTTATGGATTTAAAGGGAATCCCCACGCCGGCGTGGGGGTCCCCCCCAAATCCATCTCAGACCCTTATCTGAGCACGCAGCCCGGCCGGCCAGGAAAGGGGTGGGGACGAGCGAGCGCCCCCCCCTCCTGAGCCGTACCAGGCGGCGTGCCCTCAACATGGGGGGTGCCCTGGGGAAAGGGGGGCCGTGCGCCCCCCCCACCCCAAAGCACCTTGTCCCCATGTTGATGAGAACAAGGGCCTCTTCCCGACAACCCTGGCCGTTGGTTGTCGGGGTCTGCGGGCGGGGGGCTTATCTGAATCCGGGAGCCCCCTTTAATAAGGGGGCCGCCAGATCCCGGCCCCCCACCCTATGTGAATGAGTATGTGGTACGATGTACCCCTACCCATTCACCTAAGGTGTAAAGTGTAAATAAAAAAAACACACAATTGTTTAAAAATATTTTATTGCACTTCTTCCGTCTTGGGGGGTCTTCTCGCCGGACTCCTCCGCTATTTACCTAGCTCTTTTACCGAGCAAAGGAGGCCGGCTACCTTCTTCATCGTCGCAGTCGTTTGGGGGTCTCGATCTGCCTTCGGGGGTCTTCGGGGGTCTTCCGGGGTCTCTTCTGTTCTTGCCGCTGTCGTCACTTTCTGCGCCGCCTTTCGTCGCTTTCTGCGTCCGCCGGACTTTTGGCGCCAAAAAGTCCGCCGGCGCCCACACACGAGCGGATTGTCCGGCGGACTTCAGTCCGGCGGACAATCCTGCGGGAAAGTCCGCTCGTGTGTACGCGGCATAAGAGTGATCGGCTGTCAGTCAGATCCTGTGATGAGGGTGCAGGGTTTCAATTTTGCTGATGTGCTATGATAGTGGCTTGTTATGGTTCCACCAAGAAGAGGAGGAGCCAGGAGCAATTGCGGGAGAACAGAGAAGAGGAGGATCGACGGAAGCTCTGTGCAAAACCATTGCACAGGACAGGTAAGTTTTTTTTTTTATTCGTTTACAATCACTTTAAGCCAACCTCTTGGTAACACTTTGTAAGCAGTTACAAAAATGTTTTACTTTTGGAATAAAAGTTTTACAAAAATAAATAAAAACGAATCATTGTTAGCACCCCATCAATGGTAAATGGTTTGTCTCAACCTTCTAACTTCCACTTTTGCTGGACAGCTTGGTCTGTTAAAGGAAAATGAAAAACAACAGACTTACTGGACAGGGAGGCTCATAAAAACAAAGATTGTTGTGTTATTGCTAATGACATATATTTTTTATTTTAGCCATAGTTACACTTAATGTGTTATCAAACCCAGGACCCTGCATTCACTATATCTGGTCTTCCACAGTGCACGGAACATGGAAATGCAATTATTTTAGTAAATATAAACTGCTAAATACCTTTTCTCATCAGCAGTATATAGAAGTCTTCTGACTTCTATGAGTGTCTGGTTTAAGCTTATAGGAGGAGTTTTCATTCTACTCCTCCTGTCCTAGGAGGCTGCAGGACCCCTTACCCTCTGTCTGGACAGTGCTGAAAAAAAAACTGTCACCAATGCTTCACACAATATGACATCAATGGAGTCTCAGGAGATGTATAGCGAGGTTAGAAGGGGAAGGGGTGGTCATCAAATAGCCACGTGTTCATACGTTGAAAACCATCTCAAAAAGAACATTGCATAGTGTAATAACGTCAAGGGATATTTATTTAATCATAAACATAGATTAAAAACACTAACATTTGTGTTTTGGAAAAGGCTTGTCAAGATCATTAAAAGTAGCGCAATGTTGTTGGTGTAGTCCACCCGACGCGTTTCGTCCTCTTAGACGTCATCTGGGTTTTCTGGTCAAAAGTAAAGTTGCACCAATTCACAATGCTGCTCTGATTCAGATATCTGTCACTATTAGGAGTCAAATATTCCTAAAATGCATTAGGCATAAACAACTCCCATTTTAAAATACCGTATTTATCAACGTATAACACGCACCTTTTCCCCTTCAAATCACGGGAAAATTGTGGGTGCGTGTTATACGCCAAACTGCTGCCTCAGAGGGGGAGGAAGGAATGAGTGCTGCCAAAATAGACAGAGCCTGAGTGTACTGTGTACTCGGCTAGGCTCATCTCCACTCGGCTCTGCTCGCAGTCATGCCCAGTCCTGCCTCCTAGCATTTATGTCCCGCCATTGGACCGGTGTTGTGTCCATCATAGGAGCCAGACCAAGGGGCAGGACTGCGAGACGAGACAAGTACACAGGACATTTCGGCTCTGTCTATCTCGGCGGCGCTCGTTCCCTCCTCGGCAGGAAAAAGGAAGGTTCATGTGTTGTTCACAGCAGCTGGATTTATCTGCATATTCAACTAAACACTTCATGATGCAAAGTGAAAAATTGAGTACCAGTAACAATTTAAAACCCATCATTGATCATGCTGCAATTTTGGGCAAGGCTGCAGATGGACACTGTTGGGCAAGGCTGCAGATGGACACTGTTGTGCAAGGCTGCAGATGGACACTGATCATTCTGCAATGATGGGCAAGGCTGCGGATGGACACCGATAAGGCTGCATTGATGGGCATTTAAAATGTAAGTTTTTTTCCTTAAACTTCCCTTGTAAAGGTTTTTTTCCTTAAACTACCCTCCTAAACTTGGGGTGCGTGTTATACGCTAATAAATACGGTAAATCTCTAGCCAAAAAGAGTACTGAATGGTAAACAGCTTTGCCTTTTTTTTATGCTTTCTGAGTCTCATTGGGTGAATTATCTTCACTTCCTGTGCTTCCCGGACACAAGGAACACCAGGACAAACAGCGAGAGTTAATTACTCCAATGGGGGCACAGACCGCTAAAAAAAAAAAACAGACGGAGATTGTAATGGTTTCCTTCGCTATCCAAAACTACAAAAATAATTCAGCTATAGATACACAGTAAAGCATTTTGAAACAACTTCATCCTATGTGATACTGTATGGCTTGCTCAGAAATGAAACAAGAACAAGTTGGATGCAGTGTACTGGAAACATTTACAGTGCAATTTTTATTTTTCCATTAGTGCTAAGGACAGTCAATGATCCAGGAAAAAAGGTAGTAATATTCTGAAATAAATTGAGTAATTTTCTATATAACAACAAGAATCAGAACAGAGAAGGGAAAGAGAATAAAGAAATAGAGAGATTAGAATTCTGTGGATTATTTGACTTTAACACCACAGTGATTTAATAAACCTGTAATATGAATCCAATATACAAGTAACATCTCCGGCACACTAGTATAATATGTATACATTGTATACAACTTGCAAAATGGCTAACATATATTATACAGTTTGACATTATATCATGGGATATTATATTACATTTTGAACTTTCTAAAATAACATTCCCTTGAGAAAAACACAGCAGATGCTGTAGCTGGCCTCATGAAAAATGCTAGCTCCCTGGCTTTTATTAAAACCTTGAGTCACTGGCCTGGAATACATACGATGGATATAGAAAAGAATCGCCCCCTTTGACATAATCTAATTTTATTGCTTTGCAGCCTGAAATGAAGACAGACACAGTTTTAGTTTTATCCAGCTGTATTTACTCAGTGCAACTTATAACACCCAGTTGAAAGCTATAACACCAACATATCTGAAATAAAAAATAAAAAATAAAAAACAGAATCACTGAGTTGGAAAAAGGATCACCCCCTTGTGTCAGTATTTTGTTGAACTACCTTTTGCTTTAATTAAAGCCTTTAGTCTGTTGGGAATGGGATATGTCTCTACTAACTTTGTACATTTAGACGTTGTCTTCTTTGCAGAACTGCTCAAGTTCAGCTCAATTTGTGAACTGCAGTCTTCAAGTTATTCCACAGATCTTCAATGGGGTTTAAGTCCGGGCTCTGACTAGGCCATGCAAGCACATTCACCTTTTTCTCCTTCAACCACTGTGTGGTCATTTTTGCTGTGTGCTTTGGGTCATTGTCATGTTGGAAGGTAAACCTTCTCCCCATTGACAACTTTCTGGCAGAGGGCAGCGAATTTTCCTCAAGAATTTGACTGTACAGTATTTTGCCTTATCTAATTTTCCTTCTATCTTGACAAGTGCTCCAGTCCCTGCTGCAGAGAAACACCCCCATAACAGGATTACCACCTCCATGCTTTACTGTAGGAATGGTGTTATTTGGATGGTGAGGTGTATTGGATTTCCTCCAGACATATCGTTTGGTGTTGAGGCCAAATAATTCAATTTTGGTCTCATCTGACCATAACACCTTCATCCACGTGGCCTCAGAATCTGCAAGGTGCGTTTTGGCAAAGTTCAGTCATGACTGCGTGTGGCCTTTTGTGAGGAGTGGCTTTTTTCTTGCAACCCTCCCATACAAGCCACATTTGTGGAGAATTTTATATTGTTGTCACATGTACACAATGACCACTCTTTGTCATAAATTCCTATAACTGATTCAGAGTTGCTGTAGGCCTCTTGGTAGCCTCCCTGACCAGTTTCCTCCTGACTCTTTCATCTAGTTTAGAGCGACGTCCTGATCCAGGGAGGATCTGTGTTGTACCAAATACCTTCCACTTCTTAATAATAGACTTTACTGTGCTTCTAGGCATTTATAAACCTTTGAAATGTTTTTGTATTCATCTCCTGACTTGTACCTATCCACAACTTTATCCCGGAGATCCCAGTGACAGTGCCTTGCCACCCATAGTTGATGTTGTTTGCTTCAGTTGCACTACAGGGACTGAAATGCTCCAGGAAAGCGCTTTTCATGCTGAACTAATCAAAATGACCACAGCTGATCACAGCTGAAAGTCAAATGGCTTTGTGTGAGAAGGTGATTAGCTACACCTGATTGAGTTTACAAGTCATTTTTAGGTGGAGGGTAATCCTTTTTCCAACTCCAACTTGGATGCTATAAGTGAATACAGCTGGATAAAACAAAAATGGCATCTGTCTTCATTTCAGGCTGCAAAGCAACAACATTTGATTCTTTTAAAGGGGGCAATCCTTTTCTATACCCACTGTATGCATATCAGGAAATACAAAGCAAAGTCAGAACATCTTATCTTTGTTCTTTTACTGGATTACTGACCCGAAATGATGAAGCCAGAGGATCTGTTTGGTAGCCAGGCAGTGGGAACTCAGCAGCGTCAGCCTTTATGTCTGTCTTTGAAAGGAACACTGCTGCATTGTTTGGTGACATTTTATAACATCAGTACTAATTGCTACTAATTGAGCAAAAAACATGCACTAGTGATCCCCGAAGACAGGTTTAAAAAAACAATATTTTAGATTAATCTTCTTTAGCAGTTGCCTAATTAACGGCTTCCCGACCGCCTCATGTACATATACGTGTCGGGAGCTCCGTGACCCTGGCCACGGGACCGGCGGACCCGATCGCCGCTGGTGTCCCGCGATCGGGTCACGGAGCTGAAGAACGGGGAGGAGAGGTATGTGTAAACAAACCTCTCCCCGCGCTTCCTACTCTGCCTGTCATTGATTGGCTGTTCCCGGTCATCGGGAAAGCCGATCAATGACGTCAGACGTCAGCCCCGCCCCCTAATGTAAAAAAACAAACACACGTCACAGCCCATAACCCCTCCCCTCCCCCTAGTGGTTAACTCTTTCACTACAACTGTCATTTATACAGGAATCAATGCATTTAAATAGCATTGATTGCTGTATAAATGACAATGGTCCCAAAAATGTGTCAAAAATGTCCGATGTGTCCGCCATAATGTCGCAGTCACAATAAAAATCGCTGATCGCCGCCATTACTAGTAAAAAAAAAAATATTAATAAAAAATGCTATAAAACTATCCCCTATTTTGTAAACGCTATAACTTTTGCGCAAACCAATCAATAATCGCTAATTGTGATTTTTTTTACCAAAAATATGTAGAAGAATACGTATCGGCCGAAACTGAGGAAAAAAAATGTTTTTTTATATATTTTTTGGGGATATTTATTATAGCAAAAAGCAAAAAATATTGCATTTTTTTCAAAATTGTCGCTCTATTTTTGTTTACAGCGCAAAAAATAGGGGCGATCAAATACCACCAAAAGAAAGCTCTATTTGTGGGAAAAAAAGGACGCCAATTTTGTTTTGGAGCCACGTCGCACGACCGCGCAATTGTCAGTTAAAGCGACCCAGTGCCGAATCGCAAAAAGGGGCCTGGTTCTTTGGCTGCCAATTGGTCCGGGACTGAAGTGGTTAAAATGAAAACGAGAAATTTGGAATTTTCCTTAACCACTTGCTAATTACTCAACCTATATAAGCGGTGGCAAAAAAGGTGAGCTTTAACGCCCAGCCACCACCCATATACATTCACGGTTGCATGAGGTTATCTGCTGAATGCTTGCTTACTGCACACTTCCAGCACCCTGACTGAACTGTCAATGATGGTACTTGGTCAAGTTATCTGATTGGCAGACAGCTTGATCGACTCCTGATCATGTGGGAGCCAATCACAAAGGTAACATGATACTGAAGCCACATTGCCTCCCAGGCATTAAAACCCACTTAAACGACCAATGGGAAGTTTCATTTTATTTTTTTTTATTTAAGTGGTAGTGAACCTTGCATGGTAATTTCTCCCTACAGGGAAGCCTATAATAAGGCTTCCCTGTAGGTAAAATCAATATCTCCCAAACGTGAACCATTTAGGAGATATTCACCCTGGATGCAGCCAGTTACGTCACCAGGGCATGCGCTCTGAAGGTCTGGCATACCTTGATGAACCTTCAGAGCTTCGTGCCGGAGCCGAGGAGTGACATCATCGCGGCTCTGGCCAATCACCTAGTCGGAGTACGTGAACCTGGAAGAAAGACTGGGGGAAGATGTCAGCCCTCTCAGCGGTAATAGCACAGAGCTGGAGGGCTTAGTCCCAAGGTGATTTTTTCATAAAATGTTAGTATGTGATGCATACTAGCACATTATGCCATTGCCTTGCAGGTGGTTTTTTTTTTTTTTTTTTTACTTCAACAGCCGTGGTTTACTATCACTATAAAATAGGGGTCTCCAGCTGGTGCTCTCTGCTCCTTCACTTCTATGTATGCCCCATAGCAAGCCACTTCCTAAGCCAGGCTGTGTACATCCACAGACACACACAGCATGGCTCAGCCCCACCCCCGCACTCCCTCCTCACAGGATTTGATTGACAGCAAAAAGGTAAGTGTTAGGTAGGGGAAAAGGGGGGGGTATAACAGGCAGTGCAAGGTTTTTGCCTTAATGCACAGAATGCGGATTTGAGTTTAGGAACAATTCTTTATTGGTAAAAGGTAAAGCTGGTCTGAAAAATGATACTGTTGCTGCATATTGTAACATGTCATAAACCAGTCATGGTGAATTATTCTATATTACAAAAAAATGTATTTAAAAAAAATGGTAGTAGTATAACTATATACATGCATATGTAAAGTTTTTTTTTTTTTCAAAGATTTTAGTTTAGTTAAATATATAGAGACTAGATACATTAGATCATTTATTTAGATAAGCTTTTAAGATATTTATAAAAAAAATGTAAAATGTACAAACAAATACAAAACATATAAAAATACAAAAACAAATAAATTACAAAAAGTGGCACATTTTGAATCATTATATATCTTGCATTTGTGGGATATGTCAAATTAATTAACAGAGATAATCCCAGGTAATGCCAGAGATTAAATCTTTCCCACGTATATATTGCTCATTGGTAGCTAATAGAGATTAACTTGGTGGGAGATAGAGTGTCATAGATGGGATCTACAGGATTGACACAATTTGGGTTTTTTTCCCTATGTGAATTCTTTAAATACCCTCATTATTGGTTTGGGATCTGCCCAGGTCCTTGTTTATTGTCATATCCTTGACATATGCTGCCTTCCTTGTCTTCGCACAATGTTGGCTTCTTGGTTAGCTAATTGGTTTATATGTAATATTTCTGCTGCTAATTCCTACAACAAACCAATTGTATTAATCATATGTTTGTTCTATTCTTATACTATATGTACCAAAAAAAAGATATTTTTTGAATAAATATTGTTTTGAAAAAAAAAAAGAAAAGTAAATTTTATATATATTGTAGCAGAGCGTCCCAGAGAGAGCCAGGAGAAGTCCTGTTCGGGGTTTATACATCTCCCAGGCTCCTCTCATATACATTCAGAGGTCTCTGAGACATGATCCAGTTCGGATCTTAGTCCTATTCCCCAGGCTAATTTAAGCTCACCTGAGCAAACAGCCTTTGCTCTCTGCCTGGGACACACAAACATGGATGGTTTGTGAGGAGCCAAAAGGTTGGTAAAACCCTTTAAAAACTCTTTACAGAAGCTGACAAGCGGTAGGCTTGCTCAGCTTGATAGTTAGAGACGGTGTATGTTATAGTTAGAGCCGAGACACGGCTAGGACTTTTAGTTTGGTTATTTCTGTTTTGATGTGTTTTCTGGAAGACTGTGCAGCACCTGTGTATGGACTTGTATTTGAATCAAATAAACCCAGCACTGTTTTCACTACCTCAAGTGGATTTGGTATCTGTGCCTTACTAAACAGCCCATCCCAGTGAGCTTTGTACCTGCTACCTGTCCCCCAGGTTACATATGGTGGATTTCAGCGGGCAGCTGTAGTAAGTTACTACTTAAAAGGCCAGTACCTAGAGTGACTAAACATGGAGGAAATCCTAAAACAATTGATGATATCCAACGCTGCGCAACAGCAAACAAACGCTGCACTGCAGAAAACAAACGCTGCACTTCAAGCTGCACAACAGCAAGCAACCTTTGAACAGCAGAAAACAAATGCTGCACTACAGCAAGCAAACGCTGTACAGCAGAAAACAAGCGCTGCACTCCACGCTGCACAACAGCATGCAAACGCTGAACAGCAGAAAGCTAATGCTGCACTCCACGCGGCACAACATCAAGCTAATGCTATCGCACAGGAACAAACACAGAGGCTGTTTGAACAGCTAGCCACTGATGCAAAAGCAGATAGGAAAACCTTGTCTGAGGTTGTGGAGACAATAGCACAGTGGTCACCTGCTAACGTTGATAATGTTGGAGACAAGCCCTCAGCCATCCATGTGGCTCGCTTTTTGTCCAAGATGACTACAGAGGATGATCCAGAGGCCTTTCTGCTAACGTTTGAACGGACCGCTGAGAGGGAAGGTTGGCCTAAAACCCAGTGGGCAGGACTGGTCGCCCCGTTGCTTACTGGGGAATCGCAGAAGGCCTACTATGATTTGGAGTCAGCAGAAGCAGCAGACTATGAAAAGGTCAAACAGGAAATACTGGCACGACTTGGTGTCACTTTGGCAGTTCGAGCACAGCGGGTCCACAGCTGGTCCTTCCAAGACAAGAAGCCCCCAAGATCGCAGATGTTCGACCTAATTCACCTGGTGAGGAAATGGCTAAAGCCGGAGTCCCTGTCTGGGCCACAAATAGTGGAGCGTGTGGTCATGGACCAGTTCCTGAGGTCACTACCAATTCCCCTGCAGGAGTGGGTGAGTCAAGGAGACCCCAATTCGGCGAACCACCTGGTGGAACTTGTTGAAAGATATTTTGCTGCAAAGAACCTGGTCACCACCCCTACAGCCACACGGACTTTCCACCCAAAGCCACAGTCTCCCCAGACAACCGGTAAGACTGTTCCAGGGGAAGTGGGTGGTAAGCATGGCAAGGAAATAGGGGGGAGGATTTTTGGTGCCAGGACTGAAGTTTGGCATCCCAAACAAGGGAAGCCAGTGCCTGTCAGCAAACCAAACTGGGGAAACGTCAGGTGTTTTCGTTGCCAAGAAATGGGACATGTTGCAGCAAATTGTCCATTGACAGATGAACCAATGCAGTGTGATTTATCTATTAGAAGGCAGTCTATGTTTGCAGCGGTTTCATGCACTGCAACCCCAAATATGAGAAAACCAATGTGCCAAATGACTGTGAATGATAAGCCTATTACAGCCTTGCTGGACTCTGGAAGTCTGGTGACTTTGGTTACAGCTGAAATGATTGAACCTGTAAATTATCATGCTAAAAATGTTGCTGTGATCTGTATACATGGGAATACCCGGGAGTATCCTGTAACAACTGTTCAGTTTAAAACTGGTTTAGGTACAGTGACCCATCCGGTTGGACTTGTTCCCCACTTGGTGCATGAGGCCATCATTGGTAGGGACTTCCCTAAGTTTTGGGAACTGTGGGATCATCCCAACTCGGTCGCAGTACCTGACTCAGTCGCAGAGCCAGAATTCCTGGCCACTACTGACAATGTGGGTTCAGGGGACTCTTCTCAGGGCTCCCCGGCTTTTCCTCTATCGGTTATGGCAGGAGAGCTGGAGGACCCTGAGGAAGTCCCCACTACCAGTAGAGCCGGACAGCCGTCTGCTGACCCCGAGCCTATGTTAGAGTTTGATGACCTTAATGTGCATAAGGAAAATTTTGGTACTGAGCAGAGAAAAGACCATACCCTTTCCAGGGCCTGGGAAAATGTAATAGTGATTAATGGCGTACCTGTCGAACCCGGGGACAGGCCCTGTTTTCCTTATTTCAGCAGCAATGAGGATTTACTGTATCGTGTATGTAAAATGAATGATGTAGTGGTTGAACAGTTGGTGGTCCCAAAGCCATACAGACGGCTGGTGTTAGAACTTGCCCATGGGCACTTGCTAGGAGGCCATTTAGGGGTTGAAAAAACGACTGAAAGGGTGTTGCGCAGGTTTTACTGGCACGGGATACAGAAAGATGTTAAGAATTATTGTCAATCCTGTCCTGTGTGTCAGATGTCAGCCCCACTATCCCACTTCCGAAGTCCTTTAGTGCCCTTGCCTATTATTGGAGTGCCCTTTGAGAGGATTGCCATGGACCTTGTGGGCCCACTTCCCAAGTCTGCCCGGGGTCATCAGCATATCCTCGTAATCATGGATTATGCTACCCGTTACCCTGAAGCAGTTCCCTTACGTGCCGCGTCTGCTAAAAACATTGCCAAAGAACTGTTTATGGTGTTCAGTCGGGTTGGCATCCCAAAAGAAATCATTACAGACCAGGGCACCCCGTTTATGTCGCGAATAACTAGGGAGCTCTGTAAGTTATTTAAAGTGACGCAGCTGCGAACCTCAGTGTATCATCCTCAAACGGATGGCTTAGTGGAACGCTTCAATAAGACGTTAAAGAGCATGTTAAAAAAGGTTGTGGACAAGGATGGGAAAAACTGGGACTTCCTGATACCATACTTGATGTTTGCCATCAGGGAGGTTCCCCAGTCCTCTACGGGGTACTCCCCATTTGAGTTGCTTTATGGGAGACACCCTCGGGGACTCTTAGACATAGCCAAAGAAACTTGGGAGGGAGAACAGACACCCCATAAAAGTGTCATTGAGCATATTGCCCAAATGCAGGAGAGGATTGCAGCAGTCATGCCAGTGGTAAAAGAACACTTACTGCAGGCCCAGGCAGCCCAACAGAGAATATACAACAGGGGGGCCCAACTCCGTGTTTTCTCACCTGGTGACAGGGTCCTGGTGTTAGTTCCCACTGTTGAGAGCAAGTTCCTGGCTAAGTGGCAGGGTCCCTTTGAAGTAATTGAGAGAGTTGGGGAGGTCAACTACAAGGTTTATCAACCAGGAAAAAGAAAGCCCGAACAGGTTTACCATATAAACCTGTTAAAACCCTGGAAAGATAGAATGGCGTTAACTGCGAGGCCTCTCCCAGTAACGCCTACGGGTACTGAGTCCCCTCTCATCCCTGAGGTCACGATTCCAGACACCCTCTCATATTCCCAAAAACAGGACACTAGAGAATTCCTGATAAGGAATAGAGAGAAGTTTTCAGAGTTACCTGGGACGACTTCAGCAGTTCAGCATGATATTGTTACTGAACCTGGGGTACGTGTCAAGCTCAAACCTTACCAAATTCCTGAAGCGAGGAGAAAGGACATCAGCAAGGAAGTTAAAAATATGTTGGAGCTAGATGTCATTGAGGAATCCAATAGTGACTGGTCTAGCCCCATCGTGCTAGTCCCAAAACCGGATGGCACGTGGAGGTTCTGTAACGACTTCAGGAAGCTTAATGCGGTGACAAAGTTTGACACATACCCAATGCCCAGAGTAGACGAACTTATAGACCGACTTGGCAAGGCTCGCTATCTTACCACTTTAGACTTGACAAAAGGGTATTGGCAAATACCCCTAACTGGTAGCGCCAAAGAGAAGACTGCGTTCGTGACCCCAGACGGTTCCTTTCAATATAAAAAAATGCCTTTTGGGTTGCAAAATGCCCCGCAACATTTCAGAGGGCCATGGACAGGACCCTAAAACCCCACCGACGATATGCAGCAGCCTATCTAGATGACATAGTGGTACATAGTACTGATTGGGAGCCTCACTTGCCTCGTGTCCAGGCGGTTCTTGATTCCCTCTTCAAAGAAGGTTTTACGGCAAATCCAAAAAAATGTGCCATTGGTCTAGAGGAAGCCAAGTATTTGGGCTACACTATTGGCCGTGGTGTCATAAAACCACAAGTGAGTAAAATAGCAGCCATCCAGGAATGGCCACGCCCTGCAAACAAAAAGCAGGTCAGGGCCTTTCTTGGTATTGCGGGGTATTATAGAAGATTTATCCCAAATTTTGCAACTATAGCTGCCCCTCTGACAGACCTTACGAAAGGGAAAGACTCTGTAATGGTGAAATGGTCCCCAGTAGCAGAGGAGTCTTTCCAGGTCCTGAAGAAGGCTCTGTGTGCACAGCCAGTACTGTACTCTCCCGATTTCTCCAGAGAGTTTTTGGTTCAGACGGATGCGTCTGATGTTGGTATCGGGGCGGTACTGTCACAGGTATACAATGGGGAAGAACACCCTGTCGTATACCTAAGCAGAAAGCTCAATGACCATGAGAAAAAGTATGCAGTCATTGAAAAAGAATGTTTAGCCATAAAATGGGCCCTGGACGCGCTCAGGTACTATTTGTTAGGGCGCCAGTTTGACTTGATAACTGACCATGCTCCCCTGAAATGGATGGCCCAAAAGAAGGAGACTAATAGACGGGTGAACTGGTGGTTTTTGGCTCTACAGGATTACTCCTTCACCGTAAAACACAGGCCAGGTGTGGAGATGGGGAATGTAGATGCCCTGTCCCGTGTTCACTCCTGTTGGGCCACAGGTGTTCCAACCCTGGGGTTGAAACAAGGGGGGAGGATATGTAGCAGAGCGTCCCAGAGAGAGCCAGGAGAAGTCCTGTTCGGGGTTTATACATCTCCCAGGCTCCTCTCATATACATTCAGAGGTCTCTGAGACATGATCCAGTTCGGATCTTAGTCCTATTCCCCAGGCTACTTTAAGCTCACCTGAGCAAACAGCCTTTGCTCTCTGCCTGGGACACACAAACATGGATGGTTTGTGAGGAGCCAAAAGGTTGGTAAAACCCTTTAAAAACTCTTTACAGAAGCTGACAAGCGGTAGGCTTGCTCAGCTTGATAGTTAGAGACGGTGTATGTTATAGTTAGAGCCGAGACACGGCTAGGACTTTTAGTTCGGTTATTTCTGTTTTGATGTGTTTTCTGGAAGACTGTGCAGCACCTGTGTATGGACTTGTATTTGAATCAAATAAACCCAGCACTGTTTTCACTACCTCAAGTGGATTTGGTATCTGTGCCTTACTAAACAGCCCATCCCAGTGAGCTTTGTACCTGCTACCTGTCCCCCAGGTTACTATATATATATATATATATATATATATATATATATATACACTATATTACCAAAAGTATTGATACACAAGCCTTTACACGCACATGAACTTTAATGGCATCCCAGTCTGTAGGGTTCAATATTTAGTTGGCCCACCCTTTGCAGCTATAACAGCTTCAACTCTTCTGGGAAGGCTGTCCACAAGGTTTAGGAGTGTGTCTATGGTAATGTTTGACCATTCTTCCAGAATTTGCATTTGGGAGGTCAGGCACTGATATTGGACAAGAAGGCCTGGCTCGCCGTCTCCACTCTAATTCATCACAAAGGTGTTCTATAGGGTTGAGGTCATGACTCTGTGCAGGCCAGTCAAGTTCCTACACCCCAAACTCGCTCATCCATGTCTTTATGGATATTGGTTTGTGAACTTGTCCAAATCATTTGGTGAAGGGGGGATTATGGTGTGGGGTTGTCTTTCAGGGGTTGAGCTTGGCCCCTTAGTTCCAGTGAAGGGAACTCTTAAAGTGTCAGCATACCAAGACATTTTGCACAATTTTTATGCTCCCAACTTTGTGGGAACAAATTGGGGATGGCCCTTTCCTGTTCCAACATGACTGTGCACACTGCATCAAATTGGTCTGCATGGCTGTCGTCCCAGAATGAAGCCTCCCCTAAAGATGATGCACAAGAAATCCCACAAACAGTTTGCTGAAGACAAGCAGACTAAGGACATGGATTACTGGAACCATGTCCTGTGGTCTGATGAGACCAAGATAAACTTATTTGGTTCAGATGGTGTCAAGCGTGTGCAGTAGCAACCAGGTGAGGAGTACAAAGACAAGTGTGTCTTGCCTACAGTCAAGCATGGTGGTGGGAGTGTCATGGTCTGGGGCTGCATAAGTGCTGCCAGCACTGGGGAGCTAGTGACAATATAAACAAAGAAAGAATTTTCTCCTGCGCTCGTGAAGGCGTTTTTGGTATGAAATGGTAGTACTTTCAAAGGATAAATTTAAAAGAAGATCATGTGAGTCCCGCTGCCTAAACTGACCAGGGGGGGGGGGGGGGTCTGAAGTAAGCCAAGTGTAAGAAAGGGATGAAAGGCGCGTGATCTAATACATTGATCAAGATGTTGCGGTTTATTCACAGAAAAAGAAATCCATACAAAAAGTATCTACGTATTCAATAAATCAGGTTACAAGTATAAACATTAAATTTAAAAAATAGCATGCCCATGCAAAGGCAAGTACTAGGATTTGGCGTTTCGAGGAAAGGAACCCTCTTCATCAGAGCCTTGTAGAACGACAAGAGAGGTCTGTATAGTGTTGTGGATCAAACATACAAGGTATTGGTTGGTTGGGAGGAGTGACACATGTTAAGTGATGAGTTCTCCTATACTCCAAGTTTGTCCACATCCCACCACTCTAGATGGAATAAATACCAAAGACATATAAAATATAATACAGAGCTTGTATATGGAAAATTGTTGATGAAATTATATGTCATGCCATACAGACCAAAAGAGACGTGTAGAGAACAATGATAGTAATAGTAATAAAATTGAAATCAAATCTAAGATATATGATTTAAAAACATATTTAAAAACATGTATATTTAACCACTACAATACTGTGCACTTTCGCCCCCTTCCTTCCCAGACCAATTTTCAGCTTTCAACGCTCTCGCACTTTCAGTGACAATTGCGCGGTCATGCAATGCTGTAACCAAATTAATTTTTTATCATTTTGTTCGCACAAATAGAGCTTTAGTTTGGTGGTATTTATTCGCGACTCCGTTTTTTATTTTTTGCGATATAAGCGAAAACATAGCGGAAATTTTGAAAAAAAACAATATTTTCTCCTTTCTTTTTTAAAAGAAATCCAATAAAATCTAATTTTGTCATAAATTTAAGCCAAAATGTATTCTGCTACATGTTTTTAGTAAAAAAAATTCCGTTAAGTGTATAATAATTGGTTCGCGT
Source organism: Lithobates sylvaticus (assembly GCA_028564925.1). Taxonomy (NCBI): domain Eukaryota; kingdom Metazoa; phylum Chordata; class Amphibia; order Anura; family Ranidae; genus Lithobates; species Lithobates sylvaticus. The sequence continues at coordinate 66,977,748 of CM053033.1, read as the reverse complement.
GATCACGGACATATGTACGCAAATGATCATGTACAGACGTGTGCAGGTGATCACGGACATATGTGTGCAGATAATCATTGGGACATTGTGATTTTACTGGGACATATGTGAGGGACATGTGTTTTTATTATTTGGGGACATGTGTTTTTATTTGGGGACATGTGTTTTTATTATTTGGGGACATGTGTGTTTTGGGGACATGTGTGTTTTGGGGACATGTGGGGGGACATGTGTGTTTACACTGTGGGGACACTAGACTGGTGATCAGTGAGTAAAAAGCTGTAAAAAAACAGCTAATACTCACTGATCACCAGCCGGCTGCAGTGATCCGCTCTCCTCTCCTCACCGACGACTTCCGTGTGAGGAGAGGAGAGCCGATTGCCTAGCAACCGGCTGTTTGCTTACATCACATGACGGCTGTGATTCGACACGGCCGTCATGTGATCAGGAGGGCCAATCACCGAGCCCTCCTGCCGATCCGAGATGCGCCGTGTCCGGGTGACACGGCCGCATCGGGATCGCGCCGCTGCGCAGGCACGCGCGCGATCCCTCTACTTCTGAAGGACGTTCCGGAATGTCCTATCAGAAGTAGATGGCTCCCACCCAGCCGTATATGTACAGTGGCCGGGTGGGAAGTAGTTAAGTATATAAGCGATTGAATTGATGAAACATTATAAAAGCATTCTTAAAAGACATTCTTAGAAACCATTAAAAAGCCATAATATAAGCCACAAAACTACGTATTGACTTATGGTATTGCAGCACTGGGGAGCTACAGTTCATTGAGGGAACCATGAATGCCAACATATACTGTGACATACCGAAGCTGAGTATGATCCCCTCCCTTCAGAGACTGGGCCGCAGGGCAGTATTCCAACATGATAATGACTCCAGACACACCTCCACGACAACCACTGCCTTGCTAAAGAAGCTGAGAGTAAAGGTGATGGACTGGCCAATCATGTCTCCAGACTTAAACCCTATTGAGCATCTGTGGGGCATCCTCAAACAGAAGGCGGAGGAGCACAAGGTCTCCAACATCCACCAGCTCTGTGATGTCATCATGGAGGAGTGGAAGAGGACTCCAGTGGCAACCTGTGAAGCTCTGGTGAACTCCATGCTCAAGAGGGTTAAGGCAGTGCTGGAAAATAATGGTGGCCACACAAAATATTGACATTTTGGGCCCAATTTAGACATTTTCACTTAGGGGTGTACTCACCTTGTTGCCAGCGGTTTAGACATTAATGGCTGTGTGTTGAGTTATTTTGAGGGGACAGCAAATTTACACTGTTATACAAGCTGTACACTCTCTAGTTTACATTGTAGCAAAGTATCATTTCTTCAGTGTTGTCACATGAAAAGATATAATAAAATATTTTACAAAAATCTGAGGGGTGTACTCACTTTTGTGAGATACTGTATATCGTTTTATAGTTTCTTTTTACTTGTTTTTCTCTGTAACATACACAGAAAGGATGTCATCATTTGTTTGGACTTAGCATTACTTAGGAATCGCAGAGACCAACATCATTTACACCCCTGTAATCAGTGGCAGAATTTGCTTTGATCCCATATAAAACAACATTTCCTGTGGTGTTTCTAAGTTTCTTTTGTTTACTCAGAGATAGATCCCAGCACGTGCTAGCTGTGATATTCTCGTGGCCTTTTACTCTTGCACTTGCAAATATTTCTGAGTTCAGACAGAGTATCTATTGATTGTATTTGTACTGCTTTTACTCATTCATATCACAATTATAATACAGAATTATTTTGTAAACTATTGACAGTAGATGTTACTGAATTGCTTGAATGCTATTGTGTCTTTACTTTTAGTTGATTTTATGAAAAATGCTTTTGAAGTGATAATTAAAAAAAGTAAATACCGTATATACGCGAGTATAAGCCGAGATTTTCAGCCCTTTTTTTAGGGCTGAAAGTCCCCTTCTCGGCTTATACTCGAGTCAGTGTGGTCTGCCTACATGAACAGCTTGTCATGTAGACAGACGGCACTGTTCAAAAGCCGCGCCGCCTCCTCCCGCCCGTCCGTGATAGGCGGACACTAATATTCCCAGCAGTACAGTGTTCCGCCTATCACGGATGTTCTGTCATTCTCATCTCATGGACGAGGATGAGAGAATATCCGTGATAGGCGGAACACTGCACATGACTGCTGGGAAAACCGAGTGTTCCTCCTATCACGGACGAGGAGGACCTGCAAACCTGCAATGGCGCCTGGCGCCTCAGCGTGTACACTGATCGGCAGGACAACCGGACAGCGGCCCGCGAGGGACACCGCACACCAGACAGCGGCCCCCGAGGGACACCGGACAGCGGCCCCCGAGGGACACCGGACAATGGTCCCGAGGGACACGGGACAGCGGGACACCGGACAGCGGCCCCCGAGGGACACCGGATCGATAGGCACAGGTAGGCTGCACTGGGGACACGGGGGGTTGTATAGGACACAGGGGACATGTAGATGGGCATTTGCTGACACTCTTTTCCACTTACAGTAGCTGCTCCATTTCCCCCCCTCGGCTAATACACGGGTCATTAACATTTCCCAGTTTTTTTTGTGGTAAATCAGGGGCCTCGGCTTATATTCGGGACGGCCTATACTTGAGTATATATACGGTAACTGTAGCTGCCCAGTTGATGCCTGCATAACACAGTACTGCTTATATCTATCAACTATGAATGCTCCTTGTTGATGGATGTGAGTTGCAGTGCGGTACGCTTGCCAAAAATGCTGCATGCGTGATTTTTGGTCTGTTGTGGTGAGTTGGGCAGGTAATTCAAATAAATGGGCTGCCCTAATGCAACGCAGATTAATACCTGATGCATTGTGCATTAAAGCTAGTGCGCTTAACACATCGCAACAAACCAGGCTGGTGTGAAAAGGCCCTTGCTGCATGCAACACATCTTAAACATATGTATAATAAGCAAAATAAAAAAACTCCACTGTGTACACTAAGCCCTCGTACACACGGTCGAAAATTCCGACCACAAAATCCGTCGGATTTTTTCCGACGGATTTTGTCCGACACTGGTGTTGCATACACACAGCCGGACAAAGTTGTCGGAGAATTCGATCATTTTGAACGTGGTGACGTTCGTTGCGTACGACCGAACTACGTAGAGGCTAGTAGCCAATAGCTTTGGTCTCGTAATTTGATCTGAGCATGCGTGGCACTTTGTCCGTCGGAATTCTCGACACACGATCGGAAAAAGTCTGATTGGATTTTGTTGTCGGAAAATTTGAGATCCTGCTCTGTTCCAGTTCCAGTGGCTATGTTTTGACTACATTTACTCTGTTTACCTTTTTTTTATTATTATTAAACTTTGAGATTTAACTGTACCTCTGTCTCAGTCTGATTCATGGTTTCTAACAATGAGAAATAATTTTGCAAACTGTACCTAGGAGATTGTAAACCAAGGGCAAGTAAAATAGAGGGGACAGAAAATGTACACTGTTATATAAGCTGTACACTCACTACTTTACATTGTAGCAAAGTGTAATTTCTTCAGTGTTGTCACATGAAAAGATATAATAAAATATTTACAAAAATGTACTCACTTCTGTGGGATACTGTATATATATATATATATATATATATATATATATATATATAGTGCAAAGGGATCTTGACTGAGATATTTATCATCACATCAGTTGTTATGCCACAACAGGGAATAATATACATATGGGCACACCCGGTCCTGCTGTTGTTGATCCAGAATCATCTTGTAATTGGCTACACCATACTTTTATAGCACACCTGGGTAGGTTTACTAAAACTGGTGCACACTGAATGTGGTACAGCTGTGAATAGTAACCAAAAAGAAAGGAGGATAGCGCCACTAATGCTGCGTACACACAAGCGGAATTTCCATCGGAAAATCTTGGATGTTTTTTCCGACGGAATTCCACTTAAGCTTGGCTTGCATACACACGGTCACACAAAAGTTTGCTGAACTTTCAACCGCCAAGAACGCGGGGGCGTACAACACTACGACGAGCCCAGAAAATTAAGTTCAATGCTTCCGAGCATGCGTCAAACTCATGTTTCTGAGCATGCGTAGGAATTTTGCATGTCGGAATTGGTACAGACGATCGGAACCTGCTCTCAATATTTTGCTGGCTGGAATTCGGCCAACAAAAGCCTGATGGAGCATACACATTTTCTGACCAAAAGCTCTCATCGGACTTTTGCTGACGGAATTTCCGATCGTGTGTACGCGGCATTAGTGTAGTAGATTTAAAACATGTAAACATGTAGGGCATGTATAGGCTCATCTGGTATAATGGTGCTGGGTACTGTAGTCAGTCTAGCATCACAAGCGCTGCAGCAGCGTGGAGAGGATATGCTGAGGCCAGGAGTCGGAGCCGGATGTACGCAGAAGAGACCTGATGGTCCAGGTGGAATGCAGAGTGAAGTGCTGCGTGAGCGGCTCAGAGCAGTGCTGACGCCACGGATCCCAAAAGGCAAAGCAAAGCATTTCGGAGCATGTGCCTGTCAACCACAGACACCTACAGTGATGAAGACTACAACAGTAAGCAAGTATCCATCCCAGTCTTTCTGCATGGACCAGCTGACTGCTGATCTTAAAGCACTGTTCTCATACCTGGACCTCAGGGCACCAGGGTCTTGGAACACAACCTGACTTTTCACTTGTGCCACTTATCACAAAAGCACAACTGCACATACTTCTTTATTCTACCTCTATACCAAGATTCACCTGGAGCCCTGCTGGACCATCAGGTAGATTTGAGAAACACCAACAAAGTCCTTCTTTACCTTTCACATTATAAATAATTATATGAATCACAATTTTCAATACAGTAGTATACTGTTTATTTATTTTTTAAATAGATGAACTAATTATTACTTACAGAGTTACAAAGTATTAGTTACTGAGTAAACCTTACATTAATAGAAGACCTTTCCCATGAATAGATATAACAACACATTCTGATAAAAGGTTTCATAAGCAGCTTCTTAGGAAATGGCCAACTGCCATGGTGCTATACTAAATCATACAAATACTGGCCTTTTGATGGTGTAAAAAAAGTTATGTGATGCGTCATAGGTGGATTATGTTCTAAACCTTTTCACCAATGTTTTACAATCAGCAGCGTCCTACATGCTCCCGTCACTTTGTAGGAGCCATGAAAAAATTACTCACTGGCTTCTTCAATGCTCCCCAATATCAACACCTGTAAGTTTGTTTCTGTAAGTGCTACAATTCTTTCAAATGCAGTAAAATAACTTATTAAAAATGTGGTAAAAGAGATCATCAATCAATTTAGAACGCCTGGTACAAGTAGACACCCTGCTGGGACATGATCCCCAAAAGCTCATCTCCATATTTTATAATTACCTTCTCCGGCTGTCTACGGCACAGATAGCGTACGGATTGAAAGAGAAGTGGGTTGGGGATGTGGGGACGCTGGAGGTTGAGGAATGGGATGATGCCCTTGAAGCTAATATAAAGATCTCCACCAGACTGTCGGACCAACTTACACAACTCTTTATTATGCACAGGTCCTACTTGACTCCCGCCCGTATAGCCAAATATGACCCAAACCATAACCCTCTATGCCCCAGATGTGACAGCCCCTTTAGTACATTTTATCACCTACTCTGGTCGTGCCCAATTATTCATGACTTCTGGTCCCATATAGTGAAGTTCATACATGACGAGATGGGGTCCCCCCTAACTGTATGCCCCAAACAATGCTTACTGGGTATTTTCCCGGACCCTGACTCAGATAAATACCACAAATTGTTTTTACAGGAATCTTTGTTTATTGCCAGACTGGTTATTGCAAGAAAGTGGTTGAGACCGGATCCCCCCACAGTCCATGAGTGGATCGCAGCGGTTAATAATGTGCTACCGTACAAAAAAGAAATATATGCTCATAGAGGATGCCCAGCTAAATATGGGAAAATATAGGATTCATGGCTAGAAAACGCACCAACATGTGATGAGGTGGATGTCACTCCTCCCCACTTGGGAGCTTGCTCCTTGGGGGTGGTGGCAGTGACAGATATAACAGGCACCCCCCTCCAACAGCTCGGATAATAAGTGTGTCTAGGGAATATACTGAGTACTACTAATTTCATGATGTCTATGCTACATCCAGTGTTACACATAAGATAATCTGTACATTGTTCATAACTGCTCTGTTCATGAAAATCCATGTATTGTATGATACCTATTTGTAATTGTTGACTCTTCCAATAAAAATTTGTTGTTATTTGTAAAAAAAGAGATCATCAATAATCGTAGAATATCAACAATATTCGGTAAAGAAATATAGGAGTTTACAGCTCTCTGAGTGTGGGACCTGGTACAAATTGGATAGAGTAAGGTGAATATTGGTGCAATAATTCAGGTGATAAGAAGTGGCTTGTGGTTCAGGCATTGGTTTTGTTTTCAGAGAAAGGCTAACTCTTGCCAGAACTTTGTATTTGGTTTTGAATAGAGAGAGGAAGAGTGTAAGCTCCTTTCATGTTTTTATTGTCACCTTATGGTAGAAGTTTCTCCTCACTTCTTTTTTCTTTTATGGGCCTCACAGGGGCTGAAAATGAAGATACATTTCCCTAATGGTCACACACATACAGTGCCTTGGAAAAGTATTCATACCCCTTGAATTTATCCACATTTTCTCATGTTACAACCAAAAATGTAAATGGGTTTATTGGGATTTTATATGATGGACCAATACAAAGTGGAACATAATTGTGAAGTGGAAGGAAAATGATAAATGGTTTTCAATTTTTTTTACAAATACATAACTGAAAAGTGTGGCGTGCATTTGTATTCATCCTCCTTTACTCTGATACTCCTAACTGAAATCTAGTGGAACCAACTGCCTTCAGGAGTCACCTAATTAGTAAATAGAGTCCACCTGTGTGTAATTTTATCTCAGTATAAATACAGCTGTTCTGTGAAGCCCTCAGAGGTTTGTTAGAGAACCTTAGTGAACAAACAGCATCCTGAAGGCAAAGAAACACACCAGACAGGTCAAGGATAAAGTTGCAAAGAAATTTAAAGGAGAGTTAGGTTATAAAAAAATATCCCAAGCTGTGAACATCTCACAGAGCACTGCTCAATCCATCATCCGAAAATGGAAACCAGCGTGCCCTCCAGAGTGCCCTCCAGACGAGGCCACTCCACCAGAGTGCCCTCCAGAAGAGGCCACTCCACCAGAGTGCCCTCCAGAAGAGGCTACTCCACCAGAGTGCGCCCCAGGCGAGGCCACTCCCCCAGAGTGCGCCCCAGGGGAGGCCACTCCACCAGAGTGCGCCCCAGGCGAGGCCACTCCGCCAGAGTGCACCCCAGAAGAAGCCACTCCGCCAGAGTGCCCTCCAGAAGAGGCCACTCCAACAGAGTGCCCTCCAGAAGAGGCTACTCCACCAGCGTGCGTCCCAGGCGAGGCCACTCCACAAGAGTGCGCCCCAGGCAAGGCCACTCCACCAGAGTGCGCCCCAGGCGAGGCCACTCCACCAGAGTGCACCCCAGGCGAGGCCACTCCACCAGAGTGCGCCCCAAGCGAGGCCACTCCACCAGATTGCGCCCCAAGCGAGGCCACTCCACCAGAGTGCGCCCCAGAAGAGGCCACTCCACCATGGTGCGCCCCAAGCGAGGCCACTCCACCAGAGTGCGCCCCAGAAGATGCCACTCCACCAGAGTGCGCCCAAGGCGAGGCCACTCCACCAGAGTGCCCCCCAGAAGAGGCCACTCCACCAGAGTGCCCTCCAGAAGAGGCCACTCCACCAGAGTGCCCCCCAGAAGAGGCCACTCCACCAGAGTGCCCCCCAGAAGTGGCCACTCCACCAGAGTTCGACTTCCACAAGGAGACTCCACCAGAAGAATCCTCGATCATCACAGAACCGGACAAAGGAAAAAGAACCAGAAAAAGAAACAAAAATAGAAAAAATAAAAGTAATAAAAGTAAGTAAGACAGTATGAGTGCCCCCCAGAAGAGGTCACTCCACCAGAGTGCCCCCCAGAAGAGGCCACTCCACCAGAGTGCCCTTCAGAAGAGGCCCCTCCACCAGAGTGCCCTTCAGAAGAGGCCCCTCCACCAGAGTGCCCCCCAGAAGAGGCCCCTCCACCAGAGTCCCCCCCAGAAGAGGCCACTCCACCAGAGTGCCCCCCAGACGAAGCCACTCCACAAGAGTGCACCCCAGACATATCCACTCCACCATCCACTCCACCAGAGTGCGACTTCTACATAGAGAAACCAAAACGTCATGTTCGCTTTACGCTTCCTCCAGGGCATGAAGATAATCGACCAAGGCGAAAACACTTCTACATAAAAAAAAAAAACGTCGTGTCCGCTTTATGATTCCTCCAGAGCCACGAGACGTTCGCTGTAAGAAAGAGAAAAATAAAAAAATTCAAAGACCACGAATGTCATCACCCCCCCCCCCTCCTGTAGGAGAACCCCTCGATGATCATGGACAAAAGAAAAAGAACCAGAACAACAAAAATAGAAAAAAATAAAAGACAGTACGAGTTGGAGCAGCTGTGAAGGGAGGTTGGAAGCCAGTAGATTTTTTCTTTCCTGCAGGCATGTGTTGGACCAGCTGTAAGGGGAGGTTGGAGGCCGGAAGACTTTTCTTTTTCTGCAGGCGTGTGTTGGACTGGCTGTGAGGGGAGGTTGGATGCCGGTAGACTTTTTCCCAGGTGAGGCCACTCCGCCAGAAGAGGCCACTCCACCAGAGTTCGACTTCCACAAGGAGACGCCACCAGAAGAACCCTCGATCATCACAGAACCAGACAAAGGAAAAAGAACCAGAAAAAGATAGAAAAAATAAAAGACAGTATGAGTGCTCCCCAGAAGAGGCCAGAAGAGGCCACTCCACCAGAGTGCCCCCCAGATGAAGCCACTCCACAAGAGTGCACCCAAGACATGACCACTCCACCAGAGTGCGACTTCTACATAGAGAAACCAAAACGTCATGTTCGCTTTACGCTTCCTCCAGGGCATGAAGATGATAATCGACCAAGGAGTGGGAGGGAAGGAGGGTAGGAAGAATGGTTTAGAGAAGAAGCAAGTAAAGATTTGAGAAAATTAGTTGTAAGGAGCAGGGCCTAATGCCCTAAAGTCTTTTTATTTGTTTTGTCAGCATATAACCCCTAGGAGGCGATAAAGGGCCCCCCAGGAGGATACGCTATCCTATGTGGGAGAGAGGTTGGACAAGGCCCAAAAGGTGAGGTCCCAGCCCTCCCACCCACCCCAGTGAAAAAAGATAATAGTGGAAGTTTTGTCAACATTGTAAGAAGAGAACAGAGGCAAACATTTGAACATAATAATGCTGAGGGTCCACTCATAGTCTCCGTGTGTCTCGTTTAACCCTGTGTAGTAGTCCGTAGTGACCCCCAAGTAGGCCACGACCCTGGGTAGGTAGTCATTTCCAAAATTGGGCACCTCACGGTGGTGTAGGGCTGTAAATGGAGACTCATTTCCCCCCTGTGTATGCATAGTTTAGAACATACATTTCGTCAAAAGCATGTCAACATATTAGTATGGCATATTAGGTATCCACTTTAAAACATCTGAGAGAGGGTGCCCCCTCTCTCACCGTATGCAATTCCTCGCTCTCCCAGCAAGTCCGACAGTGAGCCGGTCCTCCCCCGGATGACCATGACTGGTAGCAGTCACTGAGAGGGGGGCATCCTCTCCATCACCCTCTTGGGGCAACGTCAGTACCCCTGCAGACCCTCTGGTCTCTGGAAGTTAATTCCCCCACAGGTTATGTGTATACTAGTCCCGTCTCCTCTGGTGCGGTTCCAGCAGAGAGGGGGGGGTGTGGCACTTCCTTCCCCCTCCCAGGAGGGTCACCCCGCTCAGCATTTTCTGGTGTATGCAGTAGTCTACAGTTTAACCACTTCAATACAGGGCACTTAAACACCTTCCCGCCCAGACCAATTTTCAGCTTTCAGTACTCTCACACTTTGAATGACAATTACTCTGTCATGCTACACTGTATCCAAACAAAAATTTCTTACAATTAGAGCTTTCTTTTGGTAGTATTTAATCACTGCTGGGTTTTTTCTTTTTTGCGATATAAGCAGAAAAAGAGCAAAAATTTTGAAAAAAAAAACACTTTTTTTTAGTTTCTACAGTATTGTAAAATTTTGCAAACAAGTAATTTTTCTTCATACATTTGGGCCAAAATTTATACTGCTACATATCTTTGGTAAAAATAACCCAAATTAGTGGATATTATTTAGTCTGTGTTATAGAGTCTACAAGTTAGGGTGCAAATCACTGAAAATGTATCACATCTGATCACACCTGATTTACTGAAGGCCTATCTCATTTCTTGAGACACTAACAAGCCAGGACAGTACAAATACCCCACTAATGACCCCTTTTTGGAAAGTAGACATTGCAAGGTATTTAGTAAGTTGAGTCATGGTGAGTTTTTTGAAGTTTTAATTTTTTTCCCACAATTCTTTGCAAAATTAAGATTTTTTTTTTCCACAAAATTGTCATATTAACATGTTATTTCTCTTACATGGGATATGCATACTTGCAACTACACCCCAAAGCACATTCTGCTACTCCTCCTGAGTATGGCGATACCACATGTGTGAGACTTTTACACAGTCTGGCAGCATACAGAGGCCCAACATGTAGGGAGCACCGTCAGGTGTTCTAGGGACATAAATCACACATCTAATTTCTTGACTACCTATTACACATTTGAAGGCCTTGGAGCACCAGGTCAATGGAAACGCCCCAAATGTTTTCCCATTTTGAAAAGCAAACACCCTAACGTATATTCTATGAGGCATTGTGAGTCTTTTGAACGTGTCATTTTTTTCACCAAGTTTTTGGACTAATTTTTTACACATTTTTATGAAGCTGATGAGGATCCACTGATAGGGTGGCACTGATAAGCACTCACTGATTTGCACTATTGGGTACTGATGAGCACTGTAGTGGCACTGATGAGCACTGATGAGCACTAATAGGGCACTGTAGTGGCACCTATGAGTACTTTAGTGGCACTGATGTGCACTCACTGATGGCACTGTAGGGCACTGATGGCACTGTAGGTCACTGATGAGCACTGATAAACACTCACTGTTGGCACTGATGTGTACTGTAGGGTAGTGATGTGTATTGATTTCATTGATAAGCACTCACAGATTGCACTTATGTGCACTGTAGGGCACTGATGAGCACTGTAGTGGCACTGTAGGGCACTAATGGCACTGATAGCACTGTAGGGGCACTGTAGTGGCACTGATGGCAATGTATGAGCACTGATGGTACTGTAGTGGCACTGATTGCACTGTTGTGGCACTGATGGCACTGTAGGGGCACTGATTAGCACTGTAGGGGCACTGAAAATGTATGAGCAGAGGAGAGAGAAACACTGCAGCAGCGTGTTGACAAAGAGATTGCTCCGTCATTAGACGAAGCAATCATGTGGTAAATGGCCACTGTGATTGTCCCTTTACTCTGATCCATGATGCGCTGGGTCCCACGGACCCAGCGATCATGAACACTTCTGGATGCACACCCCAGGGGGGCGCTCGAGAAGCGCGAGCATGAAACGGCATCATGAGTGCTGGCTACTATTTGGATTCTAAAAAAATGACAAATTCCACACTTAGGCAATAAATCGTAATATGAAAAGCAGTTCAATCGTAATATGAAAAGCATTCAATAAGGTATAACATGTCAACAAAAAGTGCTGCGCTATATATTTAAGCAAACAGATATATACCATAAATAATGTGCAAAACAAACTGCACAACACAAATAAATAAATATTAAAACAGGGTGTGATGCCAAACTGAATTAATCTGCAACAGGTGTACAATGCTGTAGATAAGTTAAATTTGGGATCACACCCTGTTTTAATATTTATTTATACTGTACAGTTAGCTTGCACATTATTTATGGTATACTGTATATGTGTTTGCTAAAGGGATAGCACTGCACTTTTTGTTGATATACTCTTCGGATTGTCCCCAGGAGCCATAGGCTCCTGCTGCTGTCAGTCAAATCCTGTGAGCAGAGAGCAGGAGGCGGGGCCCTGCCGCACTGTGTTTAGCTATCGTTTAACAAAACTGTTAGACATGGCTTGCTAAGGGGGCACTAGTAGGAAGAAGGAGTGGACAGCGCCAATGGACTCTGGAGGAGGAGGTAAGGGGCTGCTCTGTGCAATATCCTTGCACAGCGCAGTTAAATATAACATCTTTTTTTTATTTTAGCAAAAGGAAAATAAATTAATAACCTTTAACCACTTCCCGCCCGGCCAATAGCAGAATGACCGCTGGGCGGTGGTTCAGTCATTCCTAACTCTGCGTCATATGACGTCCATCAGTATAACAGACACCGCGTGCCTGTGGGGGGTTGCGCATCGCGGCGATCGGTGGTGCAGTGTGTCAGTCTGACACACCACTACACAGATCTCAGTAAAGAGCCTCTGACGGAAGCTCTTTACCACGTTATCAGCCGTGTCTAATCACGGCTGATCAGAATGTAAACAGGAAAAGCCGTTGATCGGCTTTTCCTCATTCTCGTCTGTCAGCCTATCGGCTGCTCTCCTGACAGGGGGGTCTGTGCTGATTGTTTACCACCAGGATGCTGCCAGGACCACCAGGAATTGCCACCACACTGGACCACCAGGTATGCCACCCTAGACCACCAGGGAAATGCCAATTAGTGCCCAGGCAGCTGCCAATTAGTGCCCATCCCCAATACCTGCCAGTGCCATCAGTGATGCCTATCAGTGCCATCTATCAGTGCCGTATATCAGTGCCCATAAGTGCCACATATCAGTGCCCAGCAGTGCTGCCTATCAGTGCCACCCATAAGTACCCATTAGTGCAGCCTTCAGTGCCTATCAGGGTCGCCGATCAGTGCCACCTATCAATGCCCATCAATGCTGCATATCAGTGTCACCCATCAGTGCCGCCTACCAGTGCCCATTAGTACCACCTATCAGTGCCCATCGTCAGTATCCATCAGTGCCACCTCATCGGTGTCGCCTTATCAGTGACCGTCAGTGCCGCCTTATCAGTGCCCGACAGTGAAGGAGAAAACGTATTTACAAAATTTTATAACTGAAACAAAAGAAAAACTTTTTTTTTTCTAAATTTTCTGAATTTTTATTATTTGTTTAGCAAAAAATAAACACAGAGGTGATCAAATACCACCAAAAGAAAGTTCATTTTGTGGTAACAAAATGATAAAAATTCTGTTTGGGTACAGTTTAGCATGACCGCGCAATTGTCATTTAAACAGCGACAGCGCTGAAAGATGAAAATTGGTTTGGGCAGGAAGGGAGTGTAAGTGCCTGGTATTGAAGTAGTTAAAAAGTAACTTCACTTTCATGGGGAAAAAAAATAGCAAATAACGAAAAAATAATCTAGCATATACCACTGCTACACAAGTCATATTGTAATTAAATGTTATTAAAAATGAACTTTAATTTTCAATCTGCAGCTTTGTAATTTTCTATAAAATGCAATGCAATATGGCTACCTGGAGGTGTTCTGTACCCTTTTGCCGACAAGCCGCCATCATTATACTGCGGAAAGGTGGCTCGTGCAAATCGCTGTAGCTCTATGTCAGCTCGCAAACTTGCTTTTGTGGGCGCACACGCGCTCCCATTGGCCAACAGGGGAGCCAATCAGCGGTCGTTCCCTGCAGTGACAAAACGGGGATCTGCTTGTGTAAACAAATCTCCGGTCACACAGCGGTGATGACTCAGATCCAGTCTTTCTGCTATGCAGGAAGACAGGATCTGTGTGTTGTCCCAGTGAGCCCATCCCCCATACAGTTGGAACACACAGTGAGGGAACACAGTTAACCCCTTGATCGCCCCTGATGTTAACCCCTTCCCTGCCATTAGTACAATAACCGTGCATATTTTTAGCACTGATTACTATAAAAATGGCAGTTAGGCATCCGATCTGTCCGCCGTAATGTCGCAGTCCTGCCAAAAATCACTGATGGCCGCCATTACTAGTAAAAAAAATTATAATAAAAATGCCATAAATCTATCCCCTATTTTGTAGACGCAATAACTTTTGCACAAACCAATTAATATATGTTTATTGCAATTTTTTTTACCAAAAATATGTAGCAGAATACATATTGGCCAAAACTGCTGAATAAATTCGTTTTTTTTTTGGAAATGTTTTATAGCAGAAAGTAAAACATTTTGTTTTTTATTCCAAATTGTCGCAATTTTTTTGTTTATAGCGCAAAAAATAAAAACTGCGGAGGTGATCAAAAGAAAGCGCTATTTGTGGGGGGAAAAAAAGGACATCAATTTTGTTTGGGTACAGCGTCGC